>CM054935.1:7633222-7943047 GCA_029168755.2 Tillandsia fasciculata | reverse complement strand
TGTTGAGTAATCTCTGGTCAGTGGGTACAGTGTGGTGAGTTGGGTGTTTTGTTTTGGGAGCCGTTTGGGTTGACGATGGTCCTGGCTGTTGAGTACCTTAGGCCAGTGGGTTAGTGTTGTGAGTTGGTTGAGTTTTCTAGTGACATAGGATTTGTGTGGGCTCTATCAGTTTGAGTCGTTGAGAGTACTCCGACCTTTGTGTGAGTTGCTTGAGCATCATGAGTCTTTCCGTTCTGAGAGAGAAAGAGCATAGATTTTGACTAGAACCTGGCATGTGCTACTGTTGTGATACTTGATACCGCACTGTTTTCCTCAGGTGGGGTCGCTCCCCATGAGATGCCGCTCCGGACGTGATGTTGGGCCTGTTGAGGCAGTTTCGCGCGATGGTTGTGATAGTTCAAGTTCATAATTCAGTAATTTTTCAGGCAACTATAAGATTTTACCAGCTATACCGATAGCTAAAATAATCATGCTGAAAATCTAAACAATAGATTTAGAAGGCATTCCATAAAGTTTGGAAGTATTCCAACCCAGTTCAAGCGATAAACCAATCCACAGCGAGGAATCGGGGCGGCTCGAACCACTGCCTGGAGCAACTGGAGCTCCACAGGCACAACCACAAGGCCTCATCAATCAACCGTTTGAAGAAAACAGGAGCTTCAGGAGGCAACAACACAACCACAAATCTGAACGACCTCTGTAATATCACGACCTTTCCTATTCTCTTGTATTTTCCTTGATAATAAATTAAGTGTTAGGGGAAGTAAACTATCGAGTCTTCTTGGGTAGAACATCGGTGGTTGCGGGTATTTTTCAGTGATAGAGCGCGAAAAACGGTGAACGGCAAAGCAATCGGATCGAAAATCCGACTTACGGATCTCCCGGAATGGGTCTTTTGTGTCAATGGATACGATAGGATAAGTCGAACCCGTTAAGACTTTGGTGCATCAAAATCCGTGCCGGATATTTTAGAAACGTTGCTTAGGTGGCACTCTTATCAAGAAGTTGGTTGGAGAATCCCTCTTATCGAAATTTCGGATTTTGTACGTAGGAGAAAATAATATTTTTAAATTAGATGATTTATTCTTCTCCTCTTTCATGAACCCTAGTCAGAGAGAGAGAGAGAGTAGAGAGAGAGAGAGAGAGAGAGAGAGAGAGAGCGTTCCCTACTTCTTTGTGATCAAGCGCGTCGGAAACGGGGAACGAAACCGGATTCTCATCACCGGCGAGGGACGTGTCTTCCTTCCTCTTCCTCTTCTTCTCCGCAAAATCAAGGTTAGTGTTCGAATTTCTGTTTTGGGTCTTGTCCTTCTTTATCTTGTACTGCGATGCCCTAAGACACCGTCGCTGCGGTGTGCCACGCAACGCGCGGGGCCGCGCCGCGGGCTGCGCGGTGCGGCATGCCGCCATCCGTACCACGCGCCACGCAACGCGCGGGGCCGCGCCGCTGGCTGCGCGGTGCGGCACGCCGCGCGGGCGCCGCCTCCCGCGCGGTGCATCCTCCCGCGCGGGGCCACGCCGCGCGCTGCACGGTGCGGCGCGCCGCGCGGGGCCGCCTCCAGTGCGGGGACGCGCCGCACGCTACGCGGTGAGGTGCGCCGCGCGGAGGCCGCCTCCCGCGCGGGGCCGCCGCCCGCGTGGGGCCGCCTCCCACGCGGAGGCCGCCGCTCTCGCGGGGCAGCGCCGTGCGCAGGCTGCCTCCCGCGCGGGGCCGTCGCCCGCGCGGGGCGCGCGTGGGCTGCGCGGTGCGGCATACCGCGCGGTGGCCGCCTCCCGCGCGGAGGCCGCCGCTCGCGTGGGGCCGCCGCCCGCGCGGGGCCGCGCCGCCGGCTACGGGATGCGGCGCGCCGCGCAGAGGCCGTCTCCCGCACGGAGGCCTCCTCCCGCGCGGAGGCCCCCTCCCGCACGGCGGCCGCGCACGCGCGGGGCCGCTACGCGCGCTGCAAGGTGCGACGCGCCATGCGGTGCCGCGCGCGGGGGCAAGTGCTCGCGCTGCGCGGTGCGTCGCGCCATGCGGTGCCGCCACGCGGGGTAGGTGCTCGCGCTGGGCCGTGTCGCATGCGGTGCGCTGCGCGAGGCAGGTGCCCGTGCAGGGTCGCGCCGCCGCTGCCGCTCGGCTTTCCGCCCTCACTTGGCACGAGCGGGGTCTCAGTTCTACTAGCGAGTCGAGTCTGACCAGTTGTTTCTTTTGGGACTTTGTAGGTCCGCGAGTTGTTCGAGGGCGTGGGTCGGCTACGGGAGTTTCATTCGACGCAACTCGAGGTAGGTACCCTTTTCGTGCGTTGTTGAAGTATGGTTTTACTGGGTAATGTGTTAGAGTAAAGTAGATGTGCAAATGGATTGTGACTAACCCCTTTTCGCGTGAGTATCCCTTTCTTATTACTATCTGTGGCGACTGGGTTTCGCGGTGCTTTATATTACACGCCGATTCTGGCATTTATGCTCACGGCTGCTTATACGCACATCGGCGGTTTGCCCACCGCACTGGTGTACTTTTTCGGAGAGGTGGTACGTTGACCCGTGTACCCCACAAAGGTGAAGGTGACGTAGTGGGGACGCCTCGCGGTTACTTACGGTGCTGCATAAGTACCGTGGAGGGGTTAAAGCATCAAGGTGAGAGCAAGGTATCTTCGTTCGCCAGAGGTCTTTAGACCGTTTGGCAGGAGCTCTGTTTCGATTTACAGGAGGGTTACCGTGGATTCATGAGGGGGAGATTGGGTGCTTTGGCTTATCAGTTTGCTTTTGTTTTAGTACTGATAGCATCTTACATGTTTTGCATCTACCTCTTACTCTTTTTGTCACTGACTTCCCACACTGTGACAGGTTCGGTCAGGGGTGGGCTCCGGGACGACGGTGGGTTTCGACTAGACGACCGTAGCTTCGTAGTGTAGAATACCAAGTTTTCGTATAGCGCACCAACCTCGCAAGATGGCGTGGTGCGGTGAAATCGCCTCGAACATGTTCCATATGTGTCTTCAGATGAGTTCGGGTTGATTCGGATCAACGCGAAAGCCCCAGCTTGATTCGGAGTTTCCGAGCATTGTGCGCCGATAGAGGAGTGGTTTTGGGAAAGCCTCGACTCCACAGTGGTGTATAGAAAATTGGAAAATACTTAGAACATGCGTATTTTATGATTACAGCGGAGTTCGGGAGGTTCCGGACTGATGCGGAGGACCCGAAGGCAAAAAGTGAATTGGAGTTGGCAATTTTGGAGCCGGTTTTTGGATTGAGCACACCGACTCCATAGTTGAGCTTTTTGAGTTGGAAAAGCTTTGGACATGCGTATTTTCAGATTACAGCGGAGTTCGGGAGGTTTCGGATTGGTGCGGAAGCCCCGAAGGCAAAAAGTGAGTTGTAGTGGGCTAAAAAGGATTAATGTCACACCCCGGGTGTAAACCAGAACCCGGGCCCGTCTACAGATCCGCCGTGCACGCGGTATTTTCCGCGTACACGAAGCGCCAAACCTGCTCAGATATAAGGGATAATAATAAAAGAGCAATAAAAACAGAGCTGAACTAAAACTAATACATCTCAGACTGAAGCTGGAAATAAAATACAATACATCTGTATAAATGATACATCAGTCTCTCCCAGCTCACTAAAATGAATACAACCTGCTGGCAAAAGCCAGTCCCAAAAGTAAAAGTACAACCGTCTGAGGAAACATGGGTACACCAACCGTCCAGCCAACATGCTCATCCTGCCTTGAGATCTATCTACTCAGCCGTCCTCTCTCCTCGATCCGCCACTGTAAGCCCAGTAGCACCCGCAGAAGACACTGCAAAACAAGGGAGAAGAAAAAGGGGAAAGAAGAATGGGGGTGAGAACTACTAGTAAACCAGTAGCCTCCCCTAGTGGGTAAAACCTCAACTCTGACACGCCCACTAGGTCTACCAGAGGCAAAGGAAATAAAGGTGGTATGCTATGAATATGACTACTGACGAAGAGCTACCACTAGTATGCCTCTAAATACTGAGCTAAAAGAATAGCTGAATGTATGCATCAGAATACAAGTGCCTGCCTGAATAAATCCAATCTGACCACCAGTAAACACTGGTACTGCCTGCTGTGCCTGCCAAATCGGGTATGCTGGCCAACGCATAACACCGATAGGGGATGGGAGTCTCAAGGACTCGAAGCCTGTCTGCCGCGCACTCCGGAGTGGCACTCGAGGGGAGCGACCCACACGAATAAAGTATCTCAGTATCCAGTAACATAAGTATCATAAATCAGCAGGACTGGATCATGACTCTGATCAAAGTGGAAAAACCCATCCACTAAAGGGAGACCCGATCTCAACCTGATGCAAGATAAATGAATAGTGAGAAACCCCATCCACTAGAGACATGATACCCAATCTAATGCATAAGCAACCTCCGGTCAACCGGCCAAGGTCCACGGTTGCCGCAATATCCTGCCATCAAGCCTGCCTGTCCCAAAACCCAAGATCCTGATTACACTATCCCCAAATCCCCTGCTCGCGCACGAGCAACAAATACCCTGAGCATCAAATGAAAGGAGAAAAGAATAATAAAAAGGTTTCTCCTATGTCAATTCCAGCATGATAGTGTAGCAGAAAAAGGTGACCTATCTAGGTGACCATACAAGCATGCAAATGTCCCAAGATGAAATAAAATGAACAGATGTCGATAACCTTATAATGTTAGAGCATGTAGAGAACTGTATGAGAAAAGTAAATATGAGATAGCCTGTGCCTGCCTATGCCACATACCCAAAGCCCACAATTATTGATTAGCCTTATCTTTTAACATGATGTTACTGCTCTACAATCATAATCCCCAATCAAGCAAGTACTAACAATATCCGTTTTAGTCTCAATCAAGCCTGCCATTGCCACACATAAAGTGCATTTAGCCTTTTAACCACAGAAGCTACTCAAATGCCTAGCGGGTAATCAAAAACAAGGGGTTCACAACAACACCCATAATCACAAACATGTCCCACATCCGACATCCGGCCAACCGCCTACTATCCGCGGTAGCCGCAATACCCCCAGAAGCTAAAATCCAGGCCCTGGCTACACTATGCCAATCCCTGCTCAAACCCGAGCAACAAATAGCCGCCTGCCTAAGGAATAGGGGGGAGAAGAAACAATAGGGTTTCTCCTAAGTCAAGTCCCAACATATAGTGTAGCGATCAGAAATGGTCTAACTAAATATCCATATAAGCAAGCCTATCTCCTCATGAAAGAAAGAAGGGGAGTGACGAATAGTGGTTCCACATGTGTATCGAATAATAGCTCCACCTGGGTATAATCATCATGCTAAATCATAATCCAACCACACACATGTCTATAACCTGCTAATCACCCTCACATGAATCATCCACCTATGCCTGTCTTAAAGAAATCCTCAAGTGGTACCCTCCCACAAGACGTTTCACAATATCTCAACATGAAAGTACATCCCCCCCCCCTTATGCAAGGTTAAATGCTAAAATGATGTCCATGTAAGCATGTATAAGTTCCAACCATTATCAAGTTCCCAATATAATGTTTTCCATATGATAGGCTCACAATTATTTAGTTAGGCATGCATGTCCATTAGGTGACCATTCAATATGTCCAATAGAGGGGATCTCTCTAATATTCCTAGTGGGTATGTCAGAAAAGAGGAATAAAGCAACCACCCACCTCGAGCGCTAAATCCTGGTCCCAACAGTGAAGTCCACGCCCGGTCTCAGCAATCACCACAACACTGCACAAAGCACCCCAAAAGAACATGCACAATTAACAAACTATGCTCACACAAAATCTGTCCCAAACACAACAGTCCACAGTTTTGCCTTTTTCACCTGCGAGATCTGCCCGAAAAATTCCAAGAAAAATACCGTCATGATCCTCGCGACGAACCGGTCGAAATGAGTACCTCCACGTTCACACCCGAGTTTCCTACGCTGAGATACAAATTCGACAAGGAAACTACCCCGAAATAAACCAATCAGAAAAACTGAATCGCAAAGTTCTGTAAACAGGGACTTTTCACCTTCGGGGAAAATTCAGAAAATTCCAAGAAAATTTGGGGATATTTCTCGTGATGTGTAGATGCAAAATGCCTTTTGAATCACCCCAATCCGATGCCTGTGCGCGAAGATATCATCAAAATACCGCAGCGCTGTCCAAATCTCCACCCCTGAAAATGAGGTCACAAGATGATCCGAAAAACCCATGAAAAGCTCGGAATGGGAAAAATCAGTAAACACGGGAAACGTAGCCCTACCTGTCGTGAAGACGATGGCACAAGAATCGCTGGAAAATGTGGTCGGGGTAGGCCGTGGGAGCTCGTGCACCGAAATGCGACGGAGAAGAACACCGAAGAAGAAACGTCGCGCCGCGCCGGTAAAATGAAAATCTCGTAATCCGTGCCGCCGAAAAATCCGAAACTTCACAGGAGCATTCCTCTCTCCTTGGAGAAGATTTCATCTTCTCATCCCTCAGGGAGAAAATGTGGAGACCGTAAATCCCATGCAGTTTTCCGACTGAATCTATGGTTTAGAACACCTACTATTGGTGTACATGGCCATGGTGCATCAAAGAGGTGCTACTGTTGGACCCGGTGATGTATCTTTTACTGTTTCGGCCTTCGGCTGTGTTTGCCGAAATTTCTGGAAGGATTTTGGCCAAACAGATGCTAGAATTGGATTCAGCACGGAAAAACACTTGAAAACGGCTACTTGTTTGCCAAATTTGGAGTCCGGATGACCAAAAACGGGCTACCGGAAGTTTCCTGGATTTTCTGGTGCATGGGAGTGACCGTGGACCGGCCGGCGCCACGTGGCGGCTCGGGATTGGGCCGGCCCACACCGCCTGGTCCACGGGAAAGGCGCGCGGGTGCATAGACCGCGGGGCGGGCCACGTGGCACCATGGGATTGGCGGGTGCGCGCGCGGCTCGGTCCAGGGAAAAGGCGGAGCGGCGCGTGGACCGGGCGCAGGACGCGTGGCGCTCGGGCATTGGCGGGTCCACGTGCTCCCGGCCCACGGGGCCTTAAGCGGTTGAGCGGCGGCGGCGGAGCGGTCGACGCGTGGCATTGCGCCACGCGTCGCCACCCGCGGGGCCCCGCCGCTGTAGCAGGGGGGCGCGTGGCGCGCGTGCGGTGGCCCCGCACGGCTGTCCTCTGTTTGGGGGTACGTGGCGGGCGCCCGGGCGCGTCGGACGGCGTTTCGTCCGACCCGGGCCTCGCCGGATCGGTCCAGGTTAACGGGTTTGATCCGGGAACCCGTTAAGCCTTTATTTAGGCTTGTTTATCCGGTTTGAGCCCATTTTTCACCTATTTCCTGTGGGAATTTCGCAGTGGACTCTTAAGGAGAGTTGTTCCTCTGCCAGAGAGCAATCCAACTGTAGCTTGCCGGATTTTTGGTGGTGCACGGTTTCCGAGGTTGGCCATTTTCCGGCGCGGCGCGCTTAGTTCATCTTCGACCCGTTTTGCGTCTTCTCGGTGCGCAGACTCTCCTGGCTTTATCCGACACCCGATTTCGACGATTTTTGCGCCGTTGGACTCACGACAGGTAGGACTTTGATTTTGATATTCAAAGTTTTCCCAAATTGTTTTCGGAATTTAGAGGTATTTGAGCTTTCTGTTACCTCTTTTTCTTTGCGGACTTTTGGACAGCGACACAGTGTTTCTGCCATATCTTCGCGTACCGATATCGGATCGGGGTGATTCAAGAGGCTAAATTCATCTACTCGTCGCGAGGAATCTCCTGGATTTTTCTCTGGATTTTAGGAGGTTGTCTCGAAGGTAAGAACCTTCCCTCTTTCCGAATGTTATCTGGGGAAATTTCTACAGTTGTGTTGGAGGTTATTTTCTTGCCGGATTTATATCTCAGCGTAGAAAACTCGGATTTGGATGTGCAGGTAGTCGTTTCGAAGCTATCGACGCGTAGATCGCGGGGATATTTTATTTGGATTTTTCTGAGGACTGTGAGCAGGTGATTTTTGTTCATCTTCGCAGCGGAATTATTGTTTGTTAAATTTGGCAGTTCTGGGGGTATATATGGATTGTGACAGCTCGGTTTTTGTACCCAGGAGCAGTGTGGACTGCGCGGGACCGTTTGGACTCTGTGTAGCCGCCATCTTTGGTATTATCAGTTGTAGGACTTTTGACAGCTCGACTGATCAGGTGGGTGGTTGTTGTACTCCTCTCTTTGGTATGCCACTAGGAATGTTAGAGTGCCCCTAAATTGAAGATGCTAAATATAAGATGGGTAGACTTGCATGCTTAGGGAATTAACTCTTATTAATCAGATCCCGGATCAGCTATTGTTAGAATGATCACCTGTTTTAATCACTTATCAAATCTGAACGGTATATCTGAAGACAAAATAGTAATTGTGGACTGTAAAACTAACAATTCCTCTTATAAGACTGTCACTCTAGCTCATGTCACTCTATATTGCTTATTCTGGGAAATTGGACAAATGTTGGAACAATGCATGATTAAACGGGTCACCTAATATTGTCATCTTTTACTGCTACACTGTTTTTGGGACTTGACTTAGGAGAAACCATGCATCTAATTCTTCTTCTTCTATCCTGGTAGACTTGAGGCATAGTTGCTCGGGTTCGAGCGGGTATCGGACAGTGTAGTCAGATATTGGGGATTTGGGACAGTGTGGGCTTTTGACAGGGTGTTGCGGCGACCACGGATCTTGGGTGGTTGACCGGGTCATCTTATTGCATCAGATTGGGTACTTGGGGGATCGGGCTTGCTTTAGTGGAGGGTTTTTCCCACTTCTTTGAGTCTCGATCCAGTCCTGCTAGAGACAGTTACTTGTGGTTACTTACTTCTCTCGTGTGGGTCGCTCCCCACGAGTGCGACTCCGGAGTGCGCGGTTGACAGATTTTGAGTCCTGGGGACTCTTTTGCTTCGGTGTTATGCGTAGGCTGGCATACCCGAGGCGGCAGAGCAGGCAGTGCCAGTGTCCACTGGCGGTCGGATTGGGTCATCTAGACGGGCTTCTAATACAGATGCATACTGTGTCATCCTGGTTGGTTTAGCATGTAGAGGCATATTAGGGGTAGCATTTCATCTGTGTTATTCATATTGCACTCCCCTTTTTCTTTCCCTTCCCTTTTTGCCTCTGATCTTCCTGGTGGGCATACCTGAGCTGAGGCTTTACCCACTAGGGGAGGCTACTGTTTATAGTAGTACTTACCCCCATTGTTTTGCTTGTTTCTTTCTTTCCCTTGTTTTGCAGAGTCCTCTGTGGGAGTTGCTGGGCCGTCAGCAACTGATCGGGGCAAGCGCATCGCGGACTAGATAGAGAGCCTCCCGCAGGCTGTAGCTGGAGAGTTTTGGGTACCTGGACTTCTCAGACAGTTTTTAGTTACTTTCTTTTGGGACTGGCTTCTGCCAGCTGTATATATTGTAGTAGTGAGGTGTGAGAGACACCTGTAGTTTACTTTACTGTTGTACCTTTTACTTCCAGCTTCTGTCTGAGATACAGTAGTTTTAGTTAGCTCTGATTACTTTATGCTCTTTTATTATTATTTCTTATCTGAGCAGGTTACCGACGCTTCGTGTATGTGGGAAATACCGCATGCACGGCGGATCTGTGAACGGGCCCGGGTTCTGGTTTACACCCGGGCGTGACAGATTAAGTTGGTATCAGAGCTTAGGGATGGGTCAGTTGGGACTTAGGATACCCTAGGCTTTTGGATAGACCCTAGGATGTTAGGGCGTGAGTGGCGTGACATTTTGCGGAAGTCGGTGATTTTTATAGTTAACTCTTCCTGTGAGTGAAGAGGGATCGACATAGTCTATTTCTGTTGAACCATTATGTTGGCTGCAGACAACATAAGGTTACAGAAATAGGGGGATGTCTTTGACTTCCGCCAGATTGGGTCGTGTGGGGTTTTGTTACTGATGTTTGGTTTCTTGTGGCAGGATGCCTCCTCGACGTCGGATTTCCACCCGGGGTGTCCCTTCGCCCCCTGTTGAGCCAGAGCAGCCTACACCCCCCGAGCTTACTGAGTTGAGGGCCTTGGTGGCCCAGTTGGCGGAGGGTCAGCGCCGCCAGGAGCAGAGGATTGAGCAACTGCTTGCTCGGAGGGAGGCACCACCCCCAGCTGTTCCTGAGGCTCCTGTGCCCCTTGTTGCACCTTTTGTGCCGTTGGCACCATCTTCGAGTAGCGGGGCTCCTGAAGCTATCCGGCCTTTGACTGCGGAGGAGGAGCAGGATTTTGCTGACAAACTCTCCCAGTTTGTTAAGCGGGGACCACCTAGATTCTCGGGGCGGGATGCTCAGCCCCGGGATGTTGGGAGATGGCTTTCTGCGATGGAGAAGCTTTTTCGGGACTTCTTCGTCGACCCGAAGTACCGAGTGCACATGGCGGTGCACTGTTTGGACGGAGATGCAGACTTTTGGTGGCAGCGGGTAGAGCCACTGGAGTTTCGGATCACTCGGCAGTTGCCTTGGGAGGAGTTCAAGCGGATGGTGTTGGACACCTACTTCTCTACCAGTGTGAAGAAAAAGTTGGAGGACGACTTGAAGAATCTGCAGCAGGGCGATCGATCGGCCCATGTCTATTTCCAGGAGTTCATGGAGTTGCTGAACTGTGTGCCTTTCGTCGCCCGTGACGGTCCGCACCAGGTAGAGATGTTTGAGGCAGGCCTTCGCCCAGAGATTTTCACACTTGTGCATGCTCAGAGATTTCAGACCTTGGAGGCAGCCGCAGAGCACGCACAGTGGGTGGAGAGAGGTGATCAGGAGGTGGCCAGACGGAGGGCCGCGGTCGCGCAGAGTGCCGACAGGAAGCGACCAGCCCCGGAGGACGGGGGACAGGCCAGCTCATGGAGACCGCCACGGCCGCCGCAGTCCCAGTCTTACGGCCGTGGGCGACCTGATAGGAGAGGGCCTGGTGGACCCCAGAGACCGCAGCAGCATCCGCAGCCGCACCAGCAACAGAGATCGCAGCAGAGGCAGCAGCGATCGCAGCAGCAGTCCTCGAGGCAGCAGCAGCAGCCGAGACAGCCCCGACCTTCTGATCGATGTATCTTCTGCGGAGGTCAGCATGCCGCCATCACTTGTGACCAGAGATGGGGTCGATGCTTCCGTTGTGGACAGCCGGGGCATGTGCGAGCTACCTGCCCCCTTTCTACTTCCTCGGCACCTTCTTCGGCGTCGACTCCATATTCCCCTCAGCAGCAGCAGCCACCAGCCCAGCGGTCTTATGCTCCAGCGAGCAGGCCGTCCACCTCTCATCCTACAGATTCTCGACCTCCAGCACCGAGCGGGCGGGTGTATGCCGCCCAGTTAGCAGATTCTTCAGCGGCAGACCAGGTGGTGGCAGGTATTACTCTACTCTTTGGTATTCGGGCTCGCACTTTATTCGACACTGGAGCATCTCATTCTTTTCTTAGTCGAGCATTTGCATCCCTGCATGGTCTAGAGGTAGAGTCCTTGTCATATGCATTAGAGGTGCGGGTTCCTGATCACGTTATGCATGTCGAGGAGCATTGTTTGGCATGCCCGGTGCAGTTGGGGCCTTGGATTTTGCCGGCAAACTTGCTTGTCTTGCAGCAGCTCCATGATTTTGACTTGGTGCTGGGGATGGATTGGCTATCCCGGTATTCCGCCACTATCGACTGCAGAGAGAGGACAGTGACTCTTCGTGAGCCAGGGCAGGAGGAGTTCGTATTTAGAGGCTGTCAGAGTACCCTGTTTGCGATGACTATCTCGTCATCGAGAGCTCGGCGGATGATGAGCAGGGGTTGTATCGCTTTCTTGGCGACGGTCGTAGAGGTGCCTACGGTGGCACCGGGACTCGAGGATATCCCTATCGTCCGCGAGTTCCCGGATGTGTTTCCCTCTGAGCTATCGACTTTGCCGCCGGAGAGGGAGGTTGAGTTTGTGATTGATGTGGTTCCAGGGACCGCACCAATCTCAAAGGCACCTTATAGGATGGCCCCAGCGGAACTGAGGGAATTGAAGGCTCAGTTGCAGGATTTGATGGATGTAGGCTTCGTGAGACCCAGTGTATCTCCGTGGGGAGCGCCTGTTTTATTCGTGAAGAAGAAGGATGGATCACTTCGCTTGTGCGTGGATTATCGAGAGCTAAATAAAGTGACCATTCGGAACAAGTACCCGCTACCACGGATTGATGATCTGTTTGATCAGTTGCAGGGTGCATCAGTGTTCTCAAAGCTGGATCTTCAGTCAGGTTACCACCAGTTGAGGGTGAGGGCTGAGGACATCCCCAAGACGGCTTTTAGAACCCGGTATGGGCATTATGAGTTTACAGTTATGCCTTTTGGACTAACTAATGCCCCTGCTGCATTCATGGACTTAATGAACCGGGTGTTTCAGCCGTACTTGGATCGGTTTGTCGTTGTGTTCATAGACGACATTTTGGTCTACTCCCGAAGTGAGGTAGAGCACGAGGAGCATTTGAGGATCGTGCTACAGCTCCTGCGAGAGAAGAAGCTGTTTGCCAAGCTGAAAAAGTGTGCATTTTGGCTTCGGGAGGTTGCTTTTCTAGGCCACGTTATATCAGCCGCAGGGGTGGCAGTGGACCCGACGAAGATTGAAGCAGTTCGGGATTGGCCTAGACCGACGACGGTTACTGAGGTCCGTAGTTTTCTTGGATTAGCAGGTTATTACCGTCGTTTTGTAGAGGGCTTTGCAAAGCTCTCTACCCCCCTGACCAACTTGACTAGGAAAGGGGTGAAGTTCGTTTGGTCTGAGCGGTGCCAAGAGAGCTTTGAGGAGCTCAAGAGGAGATTAATCTCAGCACCAGTTCTAGCTCTACCCGTGATGGGCGACGGATTTGTGATTTATAGTGATGCCTCACACAGCGGCTTGGGATGTGTACTGATGCAGCATGGTAGGGTAATTGCCTATGCTTCACGACAATTAAAGGATTATGAAAAGAATTACCCTACACATGATTTGGAGCTTGCCGCTGTGGTGTTCGCCCTGAAGCTATGGCGACATTACCTTTACGGGGAGCACTGTGAGATTTATACAGACCACAAGAGCTTAAAGTATTTATTTACTCAAAAGGAGCTGAACCTGCGGCAACGCCGGTGGTTAGAGCTGTTAAAGGATTACGATTTGAGTATCCTCTATCACCCAGGCAAGGCCAATGTGGTTGCCGACGCTTTGAGCAGGAGATCAGCACAGAGTTTGAGCATGATGATTACTCAGCAGGCACCACTTGTGGAGCAGATGAGGCGTCTACAGATAGAGGTAGTTTCCCCTGGGGTCTCTGCTAGACTCTTGTCCATGGTCTTGCAGCCCACTCTGTTGGACAGGATTGGTGAGGCACAGAGTGAGGACCCCTACTTGACGAGGATTAGATCGCAGATTCAGGTTGATCAGACAGGGGATTTTTCAGTGGATAGCTCGGGAGTACTGCGGTACAGGGACCGAGTGTGTGTGCCTACAGATTCGGAGATCAGAGATCAGATTTTGAGAGAGGCTCACTATACGCCTTATACCGTCCACCCTGGAGGTACTAAGATGTATAAGGACCTCAAGGCACACTTTTGGTGGTCAGGAATGAAGCGGGATATTGGAAGATTCGTGGCCCAGTGTTTAACTTGTCAGCAAGTGAAGGCAGAACATCGAGTACCTGCTGGCAAGTTGCAGAGTCTTCCAATTCCCGAGTGGAAGTGGGACCACATCACCATGGACTTTGTAGTGGGACTACCGCGGGCGCAGAGTGGAGCCGATGCGATTTGGGTTATCGTGGATAGACTCACCAAGTCTGCTCACTTTTTACCTGTTCAGATGACCTGGTCGTTGGACCGTTTTGCACAGTTATATTTAGATGAGGTGGTGAGGTTACACGGTATACCCGCCTCGATTGTATCAGATAGGGACCCGAGGTTTGTGTCACATTTCTGGACGAGTTTACAGTCAGCTTTGGGGACCCAGCTCCGTTTCAGCACAGCATTTCACCCACAGACCGATGGACAGTCGGAGCGCACCATACAGACCCTGGAGGATATGCTTAGAGCGTGCGTTATGGATTTCGGAGGAGGGTGGTATCGGCACTTAGCATTGGTTGAGTTTGCGTACAACAACAGCTATCAAGCGAGCATCCAAATGGCTCCGTTTGAGGCGTTGTATGGACGCAAGTGTCGGTCGCCCTTATACTGGAGTGATGTGGGTGAAAAGAAGACTTTGGGACCGGATTTATTGTTGGAGGCGAAGAGAAGGTCCGAATTATACGTCGGCACTTGGAGACGGCCCAGAGTCGCCAGAAAAGTTATGCAGATGTTCGGCGGCGAGACCTTGAGTTCCAGGTTGGGGATCATGTCTTTTTGAAGGTTTCGCCTTCGAAAGGGGTCAAGAGATTCGGAGTTCGGGGAAAGCTTAGTCCCCGCTTTATTGGACCCTTCGAGGTACTGGAGAGGATCGGCCCTGTGGCCTATAGAGTTGCACTTCCACCGCGCCTGGCCGGAGTCCATGATGTTTTTCATGTCTCAGCTCTGAGGAAATACGTCTTCGACCCTTCTCATGTTATCGACTTCACTTCCTTGGAGATGGCGAGGATCTTGGTTACGAGGAGCGGCCGTTGCGAATTCTGGCTCGTGAGGTGAGAGAATTGCGCAACCGGGCCATCCCATTTGTGAAGATCCAGTGGAGCAACCATGGGAGCGAGAGGCTACATGGGAGCTGGAGACGGTGATGCGGGATACCTACCCCTATCTGTTCGAGATTCCTGATTGAGGTACGCTGTTTTTGCTTTCGTTTTGTTTCGAGGACGAAACTCCCTTTTAGTGGGGGAGGATGTGGAGACCGTAAATCCCATGCAGTTTTCCGACTGAATCTATGGTTTAGAACACCTACTATTGGTGTACATGGCCATGGTGCATCAAAGAGGTGCTACTGTTGGACCCGGTGATGTATCTTTTACTGTTTCGGCCTTCGGCTGTGTTTGCCGAAATTTCTGGAAGGATTTTGGCCAAACAGATGCTAGAATTGGATTCAGCACGGAAAAACACTTGAAAACGGCTATTTGTTTGCCAAATTTGGAGTCCGGATGACCAAAAACGGGCTACCGAAAGTTTCCTGGATTTTCTGGTGCATGGGAGTGACCGTGGACCGGCCGGCGCCACGTGGCGGCTCGGGATTGGGCCGGCCCACACCGCCTGGTCCACGGGAAAGGCGCGCGGGTGCATAGACCGCGGGGCGGGCCACGTGGCACCATGGGATTGGCGGGTGCGCGCGGCTCGGTCCAGGGAAAAGGCGGAGCGGCGCGTGGACCGGGCGCAGGACGCGTGGCGCTCGGGCATTGGCGGGTCCACGTGCTCCCGGCCCACGGGGCCTTAAGCGGTTGAGCGGCGGCGGCGGAGCGGTCGACGCGTGGCATTGCGCCACGCGTCGCCACCCGCGGGGCCCCGCCGCTGTAGCAGGGGGGCGCGTGGCGCGCGTGCGGTGGCCCCGCACGGCTGTCCCCTGTTTGGGGGTACGTGGCGGGCGCCCGGGCGCGTCGGACGGCGTTTCGTCCGACCCGGGCCTCGCCGGATCGGTCCAGGTTAACGGGTTTGATCCGGGAACCCGTTAAGCCTTTATTTAGGCTTGTTTATCCGGTTTGAGCCCATTTTTCACCTATTTCCTGTGGGAATTTCGCAGTGGACTCTTAAGGAGAGTTGTTCCTCTGCCAGAGAGCAATCCAACTGTAGCTTGCCGGATTTTTGGTGGTGCACGGTTTCCGAGGTTGGCCATTTTCCGGCGCGGCGCGCTTAGTTCATCTTCGACCCGTTTTGCGTCTTCTCGGTGCGCAGACTCTCCTGGCTTTATCCGACACCCGATTTCGACGATTTTTGCGCCGTTGGACTCACGACAGGTAGGACTTTGATTTTGATATTCAAAGTTTTCCCAAACTGTTTTCGGAATTTAGAGGTATTTGAGCTTTCTGTTACCTCTTTTTCTTTGCGGACTTTTGGACAGCGACACAGTGTTTCTGCCATATCTTCGCGTACCGATATCGGATCGGGGTGATTCAAGAGGCTAAATTCATCTACTCGTCGCGAGGAATCTCCTGGATTTTTCTCTGGATTTTAGGAGGTTGTCTCAAAGGTAAGAACCTTCCCTCTTTCCGAATGTTTATCTGGGGAAATTTCTACAGTTGTGTTGGAGGTTATTTTCTTGCCGGATTTATGTCTCAGCGTAGAAAACTCGGATTTGGATGTGCAGGTAGTCGTTTCGAAGCTATCGACGCGTAGATCGCGGGGATATTTTATTTGGATTTTTCTGAGGACTGTGAGCAGGTGATTTTTGTTCATCTTCGCAGCGGAATTATTGTTTGTTAAATTTGGCAGTTCTGGGGGTATATATGGATTGTGACAGCTCGGTTTTTGTACCCAGGAGCAGTGTGGACTGCGCGGGACCGTTTGGACTCTGTGTAGCCGCCATCTTTGGTATTATCAGTTGTAGGACTTTTGACAGCTCGACTGATCAGGTGGGTGGTTGTTGTACTCCTCTCTTTGGTATGCCACTAGGAATGTTAGAGTGCCCCTAAATTGAAGATGCTAAATATAAGATGGGTAGACTTGCATGCTTAGGGAATTAACTCTTATTAATCAGATCCCGGATCAGCTATTGTTAGAATGATCACCTGTTTTAATCCCTTATCAAATCTGAACGGTATATCTGAAGACAAAATAGTAATTGTGGACTGTAAAACTAACAATTCCTCTTATAAGACTGTCACTCTAGCTCATGTCACTCTATATTGCTTATTCTGGAAATTGGACAAATGTTGGAACAATGCATGATTAAACGGGTCACATAATATTGTCATCTTTTACTGCTACACTATTTTTGGGACTTGACTTAGGAGAAACCATGCATCTAATTCTTCTTCTTCTATCCTGGTAGACTTGAGGCATAGTTGCTCGGGTTCGAGCGGGTATCGGACAGTGTAGTCAGGTATTGGGGATTTGGGACAGTGTGGGCTTTTGACAGGGTGTTGCGGCGACCACGGATCTTGGGTGGTTGACCGGGTCATCTATTGCATCAGATTGGGTGTTTGGGGGATCGGGCTTGCTTTAGTGGAGGGTTTTTCCCACTTCTTTGAGTCTCGATCCAGTCCTGCTAGAGACAGTTACTTGTGGTTACTTACTTCTCTCGTGTGGGTCGCTCCCCACGAGTGCGACTCCGGAGTGCGCGGTTGACAGATTTTGAGTCCTGGGGACTCTTTGCTTCGGTGTTATGCGTAGGCTGGCATACCCGAGGCGGCAGAGCAGGCAGTGCCAGTGTCCACTGGCGGTCAGATTGGGTCATCTAGACAGGCTTCTTGATACAGATGCATACTTTGTCATCCTGGTTGGTTTAGCATGTAGAGGCATATTAGGGGTAGCATTTCATCAGTGTTATTCATATTGCACTCCCCTTTTTCTTTCCCTTCCCTTTTTGCCTCTGATCACCTGGTGGGCATACCTGAGCTGAGGCTTTACCCACTAGGGGAGGCTACTGTTTATAGTAGTACTTACCCCCATTGTTTTGCTTGTTTCTTTCTTTCCCTTGTTTTGCAGAGTCCTCTGTGGGAGTTGCTGGGCCGTCAGCAACTGATCGGGGTAAGCGCATCGCGGACTAGATAGAGAGCCTCCCGAGGCTGTAGCTGGAGAGTTTTGGGTACCTGGACTTCTCAGACAGTTTTTAGTTACTTTCTTTTGGGACTGGCTTCTGCCAGCTGTATATATTGTAGTAGTGAGGTGTGAGAGACACCTGTAGTTTACTTTACTGTTGTACCTTTTACTTCCAGCTTCTGTCTGAGATACAGTAGCTTTAGTTAGCTCTGATTACTTTATGCTCTTTTATTGTTATTTCTTATCTGAGCAGGTTACCAACACTTCGTGTATGTGGGAAATACCGCATGCACGGCGGATCTGTGAACGGGCCCGGGTTCTGGTTTACACCCGGGACGTGACAGAAAATGCCTCGAAGGTGGTGAAAACCCTTCATGAAGACCCCTCGGATTCCATCAAAGAGCCAAAGCCAAAAAAACATTTCAGAAAATTACCTCTGTGTCCCGCAGAACAGGAAACACCGAATTCAACAAATCAATGGCTGCCACGTGGCCTCAGAACAGGGAACAGCCAACACAGCCAATGGGGAAGCGCCACGTGGCACCGACCAAGCCTGCCCGCTCGCCCAGACGCGCCAGCTGCCCCTCTGCCCACACAGTAACCCGACCAATGGGGAATTGCCACGTGTCATGCCTCTGCCTAGTGCACCCGGTGCACGAAACTCTGTAGACCGGACCACTAGAAATCTGCCACGTGTCCAAGCCCGGTGCACCGTAGACCATGGATGCTCCGTAGACCGCGAGCTGTGAGCCAACCAATGAAAATCCGCCACGTGTCCCCCCTTTCCGGTGCATGCCGGCCGCGTGGACCGCGCACCTGCTCGCGCGCCCGCGCGGCTGCCCGCGCCCTGCCCACGCCGCGCGCGCCTGCCTGCCGTAGCTGTGCCGCCTGCCCGAGGCCGCGCCGCCGCTCTCCGCCGCTGCCCGCCGCCGGCGATCGCCGGGAACACTGTTCCGGCATGAACAGTAACCCATGCGCAAAAATATCAAGTGTGTAGTCCATTTTGACCGTTTTCGCGCGCTGAATCCGAATTTGATGTCCGTTTTGCCAAATTCCAACTCTAAAAATTGCCGAATGCACCCGGAAAGGTATTCTTAGCCCAAATTTCGCGCTGAGCCCAATTTTAATATCCGTTTCGCGCGAAACCACCTCTAAACATCCGACGGGGTCAACCAATCACCAACGTGATCTATTTAAGCTCGAGGTCCAACACTCGTGTCCAATTACGCCCCAAACACCTCCAACACACCACGTAGGCCTCCAATAGCCACCAATGACTCAACCACAGCCCTGTAGAGATCTAGGTCATCACATCCTCCCCCACTAAAAGAAAGTTTCGTCCTCGAAACTAAAGTCGTTCCTCAACACGGAATCTCAACCAAATAGAGGGGGTAAATATCCGATCATCCGCCACTCAAGCTCCCAAGGCTGTTGAATACCTTCTCCAGAGACGCGATACAATCCTCGGGTCTCTAACTAGAACAAAAATAAAGGCGGGCACTCCAGGAAACCGCACCACCTCAACCAAGTACGGCTGGGCTAACCTCTCGAGCTACCAAGTAGTCCGCATCGGTACAAGCATCCGCTCCTCCCAGGGCCTCAGATAATCCAACCACAAGTCCATCGGCACACAAGCTCGATCCAAGTACCTCTGTACTGCCGAGGTATCCAATGGTAGCTCCACAGCCACTATCGGAGGTATCACTATAACTCGCAAGTCCATCTTCCACCGCTGACCAAGCTAAAATCGGCACTGGTACCAATCTCATCAACCTCTTGTCAAGCTCTGCTGGCACCATCCGGTCCAAAAGCTCCTCACCTCAACAATAACTGTCTATCTCGACCAGTCTCAAATAGCATTCGTTTTGATCGGATTTCCACTGCTGCCCCTACGGCTAGAATATGTAATCCAGGAAGATATGCTCTCAAAGCTAAAACTTGTACCAAAACCACTTGGCATAAAGCTTCTTCCTCACAGACCTTGTCACACTATCTACAAATGCTTCGCAAGCTCTAAATCACTCAGGGAGGGGGGTAAAAACCAAAAATATCCTTGGAGAATACCGCTATCAATCCGTTCAAGTCCAGCTAGAACACAGAATTCCTCAATCTTAAAGGCAACAGGGCATTAATCATTCCATTGGCCTCACTGTACTCATAATGCCCCTACCGTGTCCTGAACACCATCTTGGCGAAATACTCAGTTGTAATTCCAAATTGGTACAGGCATTATAGTCGAACAACTGCCGGAGTATAACTCCATCAAAAGGTCCTAAATAATACCTGGACCTGCCTGGGCTCCAATCACAAAGAGCTCTCACAGTCGTGTATCAACGACGTGGCACTAGGTCAAACAGATCCTCGATCCATCAGATCCCTGCACCTGTGCCATGTACTCTCGCAGCTCTACAGATGATATTTAACGAGGTGCTATTGAAGTTGGCGTGGTTCCCAAAACCATGTCCATCGTAATCTTCCTAACCGGCGGCATCATCATCAGCTCATGTGGAATTACACTCGGGATCTCACGGGCAACAGGAATATCCTTACGTCCCAGTGCCGCCGTAGGCACCTCTCACACTGTCGCTCTAACCTGAGTACCCAAACAGTCTCAACAACAAGCCTTCCATTGTTTGCCTCGCAGAAACAAAGTCCTTTCTCTCAGCAGTCAAACATCCTGTGGCACTATGCCAACCAGTCCCAAGCACTGGGTCAAGACACCGAACTGTCACAAATACCATTAAGTCTGCCGGCATAACTCACGGTCTCTACTGCACTGGACATGATCCACAAGCCTTCCCCATCTGCACAATACCAATAGTAACTTGTACCTCAAGTGCATGTGGTAACGACTCTACCTCTAGTCCATGCAGGGATGCAACATGCTCTAACTCCGACTGCTGTGATGAAATCACACCTGCGACAACCCAATCCACTACCATGGCGCCCTCCAACCAGGCGGCACAGACACATCCACTCAATGCAAGTGGTCGTCGCTCAGCCTGCCAAAATATACCTTGACCGATAACAAAGGGAGCACGATCTCTGTCCCTGCTCACACTGAGGCGATGAATGTGGTCTTTCGCAAACAGCCAATCCACGCTACCGCTGCACTACTCTGATAAAGATGCCAATGCTGCCATCGGGGTCCACCCGACCTCTGACATCTCAGAAATCCACTATACCGGGGAAAAATCAGGAGTGCTACTGCCGGCCAATCTGTCCTCCATCATCTGGCATCAAGCGCCTCTAGCCAGCACTCGCCTCCCGCAGCAGATCCCCATCCAAAAGGACTGCAGCACCAGCTCCATACACACTGCCTCCACTATCGAAGCACCCCAAAATCCACAACCTGCAAAAGAGGGTCTGAATAACGGAAGGGTATCCTGGCGCAATCCACTCTCAGTCACAGACATCCTATGCGCCCTGCCCCTCTACACATGGAGCGTGCAGTTCAGCAACTGCGCTAACTCTTAACACCAAAAGGCTCCCAAGTACTCTCAATCCCCCACCGAACAAGACCCTGCCTCCAGAGGCTACATACTCAATCCCGCAAATCGGGGCAACTCATCCACCGAAACTAGCTCACTCTTTCAATGCAATCCCGCAGCTTTCCCCGCTGTCAACTGTCCACCCTTTCTCGGTGCCCCAGCACTAAACGTCGGCACGGAGGGGCTACTCACTACTCCGACAACTGTGCCACTGCGCTGATCCGACAACTGTGTCACTGCTCCGACAACTGTGCCACTACTCCGACAACTGTGTCACTGCGCTGATCCGACCACTGTGTCACCGCTCCGCTCCGACAACTATGTCACTGCTCCGACAACTGTGTCACTGCGCTGCTCCGACAACTGTGTCACTGCGCTGATCCGACAACTGTGTCACTGCGCTGCTCCGACAACTATGTCACCGCGCTGCTCCGACAACTGTGTCACCACGCTGCTCCGACAACTGTGTCACCGCGCTGCTCCGACAACTGTGTCACTGCTCCGACAACTGTGTCACTGCGCTGATCCTACAACTGTGTCACCGCTCTGCTCTGACAACTGTGTCACCGCGCCGCTCCGACAACTGTGTCACTGCTCCGACAAGTGTGTCACTGCGCTGCTCCGACAACTGTGTCACTGCGCTGCTCCGACAACTGTGTCACTGCACTGATCCGACAACTGTGTCACTGCTCCGCTGATCTGTCTCCAACACTCCTACCCTTCGGGTCCGGAGCTCTCAGACTCCAATCTGGGTATCCGGCCCGAAACAACCAGCTCAGACCCAACTGCCGCACCATGGTGCACTCGGGTCAGGGCCCCAACGTTGGGGAGACACCGCTCACCACGACAAAACCGCAAATCAGCACACCCCAAACACTCGACCCAATCTAGCGAAAGTCAAAGGCATCCCCCTATTTTTGTAACTTTATGTTGTCTGCAGCCAACATAACTGTCCCACAAAATAGGGTATGCCGATCCCTCTTCACTCACAGGAAGAGTCAAATAAACAAATCACCGATTTTCGCAAAATGTCGCGTCTCTCACGCCCTAACATCCTAGGGTCCGCCAAAAGCTTAGGGTTTCCTAAGTCCCAACTGACCTATCCCTAAGCTCTGATACCAACTTAATCTGTCACGCCCCGGGTGTAAACCAGAACCCGGGCCCGTCTACAGATCCGCCGTGCACGCGGTATTTCCCGCGTACACGAAGCGCCAAACCTGCTCAGATATAAGGGATAATAATAAAAGAGCAATAAAAACAGAGCTGAACTAAAACTAATACATCTCAGACTGAAGCTGGAAATAAAATATAATACATCTGTATAAATGATACATCAGTCTCTCCCAGCTCACTAAAATAAATACAACCTGCTGGCAAAAGCCAGTCCCAGAGTAAAAGTACAACCGTCTGAGGAAACATGGGTAAACCAACAGTCCAGCTAACACGCTCATCCTGCCTCGAGATCTATCTACTCAGCCGTCCTCTCTCTTCGACCCGCCACTGTAAGCCCAGTAGCACCCGCAGAAGACACTGCAAAACAAGAGAGAAAAAAAAGGAGAAAGAAGAATGGGGGTGAGAACTACTGGTTTACTAGTAAACCAGTAGCCTCCCCTAGTGGGTAAAACCTCAACTCTGACACGCCCACTAGGTCTACCAGAGGCAAAGGAAATGAAGGTGGTATGCTATGAATATGACTACTGACGAAAAGCTACCACTAGTATGCCTCTAAATACTGAGCTAAAAGAATAGCTGAATGTATGCATCAGAATACAAGTGCCTGCCTGAATAAACCCAATCTGACCACCAGTAAACACTGGTACTGCCTGCTGTGCCTGCCAAATCGGGTATGCTGGCCAACGCATAACACCGATAGGGGATGGGAGTCTCAAGGACTCGAAGCCTGTCTGCCGCGCACTCCAGAGTGGCACTCGAGGGGAGCGACCCACACGAGTAAAGTATCTCAGTATCCAGTAACATAAGTATCATAAATCAGTAGGACTTGATCATGACTCTGATCAAAGTGGAAAAACCCATCCACTAAAGGGAGACCCGATCTCAACCTGATGGAAGATAAACGAATAGTGGGAAACCCCATCCACTAGAGACCTGATACCCAATCTGATGCATAAGCAACCTCCAGTCAACCGCCCAAGGTCCGCGGTTGCCGCAATACCCTACTATCAAGCCTGCCTGCCCAAAACCCAAGATCCTGATTACACTATCCCCAAATCCCTTGCTCGCGCACGAGCTACAAATACCCTGAGCCTCAAATGAAAGGAGAAAAGAATAATAAAAAGGTTTCTCCTATGTCAATTCCAGCATGATAGTGTAGCAGAAAAAGGTGACCTATCTAGGTGACCATACAAGCATGCAAATGTCCCAAGATGATATAAAATGAACATATGTCGATAACCTTATAATGTTAGAGCATGTAGAGAAATGTATGAGAAAAGTAAATATGAGATAGCCTGTGCCTGCCTATGCCACATACCCAAAGCCCATAATTATTGATTAGCCTTATCTTTTAACATGATGTTACTGCTCTACAATCATAATCCCCAATCAAGCAAGTACTAACAATATCCGTTTTAGTCTCAATCAAGCCTGCCATTGCCACGCATAAAGTGCATTTAGCCTTTTAACCACAGAAGCTACTCAAATGCCTAGCGGGTAATCAAAAACAAGGGGTTCACAACAACACCCATAATCACAAACATGTCCCACATCCGACATCCGGCCAACCGCCTACTATCCGCGATAGTCGCAATACCCCCAGAAGCTAAAATCCAGGCCCTGACTACACTATGCCAATCCCTGCTCAAACCCGAGCAACAAATAGCCGCCTGCCTAAGGAATAGGGGGGAGAAGAAACAATAGGGTTTCTCCTAAGTCAAGTCCCAACATATAGTGTAGCGATCAGAAATGGTCTAACTAAATATCCATATAAGCAAGCCTATCTCCTCATGAAAGAAAGAAGGGGAGTGACGAATAGTGGTTCCTCATGTGTATCGAATAATAGCTCCACCTGGGTATAATCATCATGCTAAATCATAATCCAACCACACACATGTCTATAACCTGCTAATCACCCTCACATGAATCATCCACCTATGCCTGTCTAAAAGAAATTCTCAAGTGGTACCCTCCCACAAGACGTTTCACAATATCTCAACATGAAAGTACATCCCCCCCCCCCCCCCCCTTATGCAAGGTTAAATGCTAAAATGATGTCCATGTAAGCATGTATAAGTTCCAACCATTATCAAGTTACCAATATAATGTTTTCCATATGATAGGCTCACAATTATTTAGTTAGGCATGCATGTCCATTAGGTGACCATTCAATATGTCCAACAGAGAGGATCTCTCTAATATTCCTAGTCGGTATATCAGAAAAGAGGAATAAAGCAACCACCCACCTCGAGCGCTAAATCCTGGTCCCAACAGTGAAGTCCACGCCCGGTCTCAGCAATCACCACAACACTGCACAAAGCACCCCAAAAGAACATGCACAATTAACAAACTATGCTCACACAAAATCTGTCTTAAACACAACAGTCCACAGTTTTGCCTTTTTCACCTGCGAGATCTGCCCGAAAAATTCCAAGAAAAATACCGTCATGATCCTCAAGACGAACCGGTCGAAATGAGTACCTCCACGTTCACACCCGAGTTTCCTACGCTGAGATACAAATTCGACAAGGAAACTACCCCGAAATAAACCAATCACAAAAACTGAATCGCAAAGTTCTATAAACAGGGACTTTTCACCTTCGGGGAAAATTCAGAAAATTCCAAGAAAATTTGGGGATATTCCTCGTGATGTGTAGATGCAAAATGCCTTTTGAATCACCCCAATCCGATGCCTGTGCGCGAAGATATCATCAAAATACCGCAGCGCTGTCCAAATCTCCACCCTAGAAAATGAGGTCACAAGATGATCCGAAAAACCCATGAAAAGCTGAGAATGGGAGAAACTAGTAAACACGGGAAACGTAGCCCTACCTGTCGTGAAGACGATGGCGCAAGAATCGCCGGAAAATGTGGTCGGGGTAGGCCGTGGGAGCTCGTGCACCGAAATGCGACGGAGAAGAACACCGAAGAAGAAACGTCGTGCCGCGCCGGTAAAATGAAAATCTCCTAATCCGTGCCGCCGAAAAATCCGAAACTTCACAGGAGCATTCCTCTCTCCTTGGAGAAGATTTCATCTTCTCATCTCTCAGGGAGAAAATGCCTCGAAGGTGGTGAAAACCCTTCATGAAGACCCCTCGGATTCCATCAAAGAGCCAAAGCCAAAAAAACATTTCAAAAAATTACCTCTGTGTCCCGCAGAACAGGAAACACCGAATTCAACCAATCAATGGCTGCCACGTGGCCTCAGAACAGGGAACAGCCAACACAGCCAATGGGGAAGCGCCACGTGGCACCGACCAAGCCTGCCTGCGCGCCCAGACGCGCCAGCTGCCCCTCTGCCCACACAGTAACCCGACCAATGGGGAATTGCCACGTGTCATGCCTCTGCCTAGTGCACCCGGTGCACGAAACTCTGTAGACCGGACCACTAGAAATCTGCCACGTGTCCAAGCCCGGTGCACCATAGACCATGGATGCTCCGTAGACCGCGAGCTGTGAGCCAACCAATGAAAATCCGCCACGTGTCCCCCCTTTCCGGTGCACGCCGGCCGCGTGGACCGCGCACTTGCCCGCGCGCCCGCGCGGCTGCCCGCGCCCTACCCGCGCCGCGCGCGCCTGCCCGCCGCCGCTGTGCCGCCTGCCCGAGGCCGCGCCGCCGCTCTCCGCCGCTGCCCGCCGCCGCCGATCGCCGGGAACACTGTTCCGGCATGAACAGTAACCCATGCGCAAAAATATCAAGTGGGTAGTCCATTTTGACCGTTTTCGCGCGCTGAATCCGAATTTGATGTCCGTTTTGCCAAATTCCAATTCTAAAAATTGCCGAATGCACCCGGAAAGGTATTCTTTGCCCAAATTTTGCGCTAAGCCCAATTTTAATATCCGTTTCGCGCGAAACCACCTCTAAACATCCGACGGGGTCAACCAATCACCAACGTGATCTATTTAAGCTCGAGGTCCAACACTTGTGTCCAATTACGCCCCAAACACCTCCAACACACCACGTAGGCCTCCAATAGCCACCAATGACTCAACCACAGCCCTGTAGAGATCCAGGTCATCACAATTAATTAATTAATTAATTCAATTAATTAGACTTGTCTGTGAAGTATAGGATTATGAAAGAAAAGAAAGAAAGAAAGCAAGAAAAGAGAAAAGAAGGGTTGTAGATATTTTGATGGAGGGCATGATGGTCTTTTTCCATCTCATTAATTAAGCCACCAACCTTAATTAATGAGCTGCCACGTCGCCTTCTTCATTCCCTGCAAGCAGAGTAATGAGAGGAAAACAGAGGAAAGAAAGAGAGAAAGAAGAAGAAGGAAGAAGAAGGAAGAAGAAGAAGAGGAAGAAGAAAAAAGATGTTTTTGAGTGTGGTTTTGATGATGGACGTCCTCCTAGAAGCCGTGGGGTGCGAGCGGTGCTCGCGCGTCGAGCCTCCAACGAGGTAAGTGCAGTTTTTTGTTTTTTTTAGAGAGTGAGAAAGAAGCTTGGTTTTTCTTCTTGGGTTTGGTGGTGGTGGTGTGATGTCGACTGTTTGTCTATGTTGGGTGTGGCTGCAGCAAAGGGGAGCTGCGAGGAGGCGGTGGCCGCGCGGGTGCGCAAGGGTGCGAGCGCGGCCGGCGCGGACTGCTGCGCGGGCGCGCTTGGGCGCCGCGCGCAGCAGGCGCTAGGCTGCTGCGCGCGCGCAGCTTGGCGGGCGCGCAGCAGGGCGGGCGCACCAGGGCGCCGCGCAGAGGAAGCGAGCACGCCTGGGCGCCGCGCAGAGGAAGAGGGCCGCTGGGCGCCGTGCGGTTGGCCCATAGGCACCGCGCGGCAGCGCCAGGGCGCTGCGCGGGCGCCAGGGGGCGCCGCGTGCAGCGGGCCGCAGGCACTGCGCGGGCGCCATGGGCGCCGCGCGCAGTTGCTGCGGCCGCCCCGCAGCAAGGCAGGCGCCGCGCTGCGGGGCTGGGCGCCGCGCGGCAGGCCCAGGAGCAGCGCGGCAGCGGCAGCAGCGCAGCGCAGGCGGCTGGCGCGGGAGCCGTGCGGGCTGTGGCTGGGCGACGCGCAGTGGCGCGTGCGCGGGAATCTTCTCGCGTGGGCGCGCAGGTTTTGCTTCGGCCGGGGCTGGTTTTGCCCGGTGAGTGTGTGGTTTGTGCTTTGGCCGAGTTGGTTAATGGTTTTCTTTTTCCTCCCTTTTTCCTGGCAGTTTTGTGGAGCAGCTTGTGCTCCTTGGCCATGTGTGTGGAGGGTTGGTGCTGTGCGGAGCCGAGTCGAGTGCACGCCACGTGGGATTCACCTGAGCAGATTGGGCAGTACGTGAGCTGTGAGCCTTGCGGGTGTCGTGGGAATGTGTGCTGCTGTGGGTGTATATGTGGTATATGTGTGCTGTGAATGTGAGGTGTGTGCAGGGGGATGCAACTTGAGGGTGTGGGTGGATGTGTGTAATTGTGGTTAAGTGAACATGTAATTTTTAATTATGCTGTGAGCTGTTGGTGTTGTGGTGGTTTTGGTGTGGGCAGATGCTTAATGTTGGAGGTGGACTGATTGAGCACTGGAGCCTTTGTTTGCACTTTGATTTGGCCGAGGAGTGAGCCGGTTGCGCGCAGGTTTTGTGAGGACTCGAGGAAATTTATTTGATCTTCCGGGGGATCTTTCCATGGTTCGCGCGCGGTGCGATTTTTGGAATTTTTTCGTCGGTTGAGGATTCTGCGCTTCCCCGACTTCAGCGTTGCCTGCGGAAAGCGTTCCAGGTGGGTTGGAATTTCTTCAAAATGTATGGAATGCCCTTTAATGCTCCTGACTGCAATTTGATGATGTTTTCCATGTTATTTTCACTGTTTTTAAATCTGATAATTGCCTGAAATTTTCTGTAAAATTCATTGGAACCCCGGATTATTTTTAGTAGACTCCTGACACTATAGGACACCAGACTGCATGTTCTATTGGCATCATTTTAGCTCCCTGATCGTTTTAAAAATCGAGAAAGCCGTTTTAAGGAAAAATCAGCATTTTTAAAGGTGGTTTTTAAAACATAAGTTTGCCAGAGGTATGGCATAGGTTCAGGGTGCTTCTGACCTCGTGCCTGGGGGCCGAGGGGTCTCTTTTTGAGTTTTTGGGATTAGTTATAGTGTCATTTGAGTTTGAGCTTCTGATGAGAATTTTGGGGTTCTGGCAGATCGAGTCGTGGAGGTTTCCTGACTTAGCCATGGGTTGTGCATTATCAGATTGAGTCGTAGAGAGTTCTCCGACAGATTATGTGAGGATTTGGGCATTTTCCTGTTGAGTCGTGGAGTCTTTTTCCGACTGAGTTGTGCTATTTGAGCATTAAGTTTCCGATCTGTTTGATCGTGGATCATAGCCTGCATGTGCCGCTTATGATACAGTTGAGACTGATGAGATACTTGAGTTTGGTGGGGTTGCTCCCCTCGAGCTACGCCCCGGGTGCGTGTTGTTGATGCGACTAGTTGATACACTAGAGTTCGCTTTAAGATTGAGATAGTCCGATTGGACACCCTAGTTGATACACTAGGGGCCCTAGTTGATACACTAGGGGGCGCAGGCTTGACTGGACCCGATGTGGCAGTCATTGAGATTGGGTGATATACAGCGGGTGGTTACATATTATGTTCTTAGATGGGTTTCTTTCCTTTGAGCATTGTTACTGAGGTATTTTAGCAGTAGCGAGGGTATGCATAGCATGTCTATAGTACAGTTTCCTTGGGCTTGATGATTATGACATATTAGCTGTAGTTTCATTCAGCTTTCCTATCTATCTATTTGCATATCTATCTGTTTGCCTCCAGTAGACTTAGTGGGCATACCGTGGATATTGGGACGGTACCCACTGAGATCTGCCTTCTGCAGTAGATCTCACACCCGCTGCGGTGACAGGTTTTGAGGCAGATGTTCCGGCTTAGCTCGCAAGGAGACAGCTGATCAAGGTGAGGACGTGGCCGAGTAGTTTCTTATCAGTATTGAGAGTTAGAGGTAGATGTACCCGGTATTTTATGTTTTCACTTTTGTACTGGACATTCTGAGAGATCAGTGAGGATTGCATTTACTATCTATAGCTGAGAGACTTTGTATTTGAGATTTTATTTATATCAGATGTTTAGTGGATTTATGTAGCTATTAGTTCTTTTTCAGCTCTGATACATGGTTAGCTATAGATTTTTTTTTTGCAACAAGGTAGACGCTTCGTCTGTACGGCAGTTTTCGTACAGATGGCGGATCTGTTGGCGAGCTCGGATCGCAGTTTCGACTCCGGGGCGTGACAGTACTGTGGCCAGATACCTTTCCTTTATGCTTTTGGTTAGTTTGATTTGTTAGGTAGCATGTGGTTTCTCTTTAATGTGGATGTTGTGGACGCTAAAATTTTGTGATGAACGCTTTCCTTTATTTTCCTCTTAGCTCGTCCATTTTCAAATAAAGAAAAGGTTTGCGAAAATTGATTTTGAAAAGAATAAGGTGTCGTGTGGGCACCATCTTATAAACCCGTGGATTTATCCTTTCAAAACTTGGTGGCCTTATTCGAAATGTTGTATGATTACCTTCTCCCTTCTCTTTCTTTAGTTGTTATCCTGACTGTTGTCGTTAAAGTGCAAATCGCGAATGTGACGCCGTGCACATACAAAGGAGGCTCTGTCCGTTTGTGGGGTGAATTTGTATGTGTGGCGGGTCTGGCACGTACCGGAGAGTGGAGTTGTTTCAAAAAAAAAAGAAAATATATACGTTTTTCGCATATTTAAACCTCCGGGGCGTGACAACCTCACATTCAGCTACCCACATGAGGTTCAGTTAGCTCCGACAAGCTCCAAGCCACTCTCACCACCAACCTATCTCAACATTTCACAGGACAAAAAAGAAACTCCAAAGAAATTGGGCATGAGGGCTCTGTGTAACCATGTATGAAGGAGCTCAAAAATCCCAAGGAAAACTAACTAAAAACCATCAAAAAACCTAATAAACATCCGCACCTACCTCAATCATCAGTAGAGCAACCTCAAGACTCTCCGCTCACCCTCCCGCACAGCCTGTGTGCGATTCTCTCCTCAAGACGAAGCTTCTGGAGCAAGAACAAGCCTCAAACAACTCTCTGGTGAAGCCTTCATTATTGTTGCCTTCTTCTCCCAAGGATCTAAAGAAGGAACAAAGGGTTAAGGTGGAGATCAAAAGCTTGGATGGAGTTGGGAAAAAGCCCAAAAAATTCTCCTCTGAGTCCTTTTTTATAGAAAAATATTGGGGGTAAATCGGACCTGCGGATCAACGGGAAAACCAATCTGGATCCAGCACTATCCGGATATTTTCGGGCGCCCTAAACGGGATTCATGTCACGCCCCGAGTTCAAAAATCAGCGTCTAAATTTTTTTTTTCCTTTAAATCAGAGTTTTTAAAACCAAGTCAGGGCATGACAGACCGCCACATATATAGATGAGTCCCAATCCCCCTTGGGATTGAGCCTTTTCTATATATGCACGGCTAAGCTATACAACAACATCAGAGTAACTAACTACGTACAACTATTCAAATATATATTTTACAACTACTTATTACAAATACTTTACAACTTGAAATATACATAATTCATATACACGGCTGTCCAAGGTCATCTGCTAACACGGAACCTCACCAAACACGTCCCGACATCCCAGCACCCGATCGACCTGAAAAATGGTCATCCAGAGGGTGTGAGATACACTGTACATGTATCCCAGTGGGCACGACGAGCCGAGAAATAGCAGATCGTACCTACTGGCATACAATACTAGAGGATAGTAATAATCAAGGTTAGGATAAACAGAAATAAAATCTTGAAGCTGTAATCAAAAGCAATTTTGACAAGCATATGTTGATAATAGGTAATCATGATTGGAAAGCATTTATAGATCTCAACAGGAGTATACTGAAGAAGCGAAATAATCCATCAATATGTAAGCAAGTAACAATTTAATCAAAAGTATACTGAAGAAGCGGTTAAGTAATCAGCAGGTTGTCTGATAATCAAAATACTGAGTTAGGCATGCTGAGTAACTGTATATGCAAATATCAACCAAGAACTGATGGTAAAAGACTGTGATCAAGCAGGAATAGAACCAAGCAATCAGGAGATATGATAAAAGCAGGCTAAACAGGTAACACATGCATCAATAACTGAAATAAAACAAGATACCCAATCACAAGCCACCATATTGGTCTACAAGACCTCAGGCAAAACTCGCCGAACCTGGCACCAACCTGGCTGACATACTCCGGCACCCTCGGGCACTAACCTGGGAGTCAACACTCCGGCATCCTTGGGCAATAACCTGGGAGTTATGGGTCGTATACCAAACCACTTTACCGGTAAAGAACATCCACACGGGTCATGACTCCGCTGATGTTCGTGAAGTACAGCAGTGCGGGCGATCAATCATGCAAATGCTCAAGCTCACGGTCCACAGACCGGGTAATCGGCAATAAGCCGGGAAATCCCCACTGGGATGTAACAATAGTATGCCAACAGATATCTCAACTCATATGCAAGAACAATCATACCAACTAAACACATGTTGTTTTAAGAAAAAATCATTTTGAAAACAGGTTTTATGTCCAAACCTCGAAGAGCTATGCCTTTGTCCTATCAAACAAAAACAGACTCAGGCGACTCCGCGATGCTTGGGTAAAACGGGTTTTATTTCCAAACCTCGAAGAGCTATGCCTTTGTCCTATCAAATAAGAACAGACTCAGGCGACTCCGCGATGCTTGGGTAAAATGGGTTTTATAAAATCATGTGTTTAGCAGTATAATACTTGATCAACAACAAACCGAAACAAATCCAATCAAGGATGCAATAACCGAATCAACTGAATCTCAACTCATATGCAGGAATAATCATCATCTAGTCCAATCAAGGATGCAATATCAGAATCAACTGGATCTCAACTCATATGCAGGAATAATCAGAGATACTGACAATCAGATATAGCAATTATCCCAGAATAAAGTCCCACTATTGGAAGCAACTAAAAAAACGAATCATACAAGACTAAACACATGCTGTTTTAAGAAAATCATTTTGAAAAAAGGTTTTAGGTCCAAACCTCGCAGAGCAATGCCTTTGTCCTATCAAACAAGAACAGACTCAGGCGACCCTGTGATGCTTGGTTAAAAACAATTTTGAATAAAATCATGTGTTTAGCATTACAGGCTCAACCATCTAGTGACCAAACAGGCAAGCAATGTCCAGAATAGAGACATAAATGCTGGAAACAACTAAGATTAATCATGCAAGGCATCATATATCCAAGTAACTGATAAAGATTATAAATCAGGCATATAGCAGTGTAATATTAATCAAAAGGAAGACAGGCTCAAATATCATCTTAGGCGAACAAGAACAGGGGTCCAACCAATACTATACCCAGAGGGCCGAAATGATAAAGCCCGGACCGAAGATAAACCCACCTGTCGTTTGCAGGCGACTAAACTGTCTCAACTGGACGCTCGAAACCAGAGGCAAACCGAACCGACCTGAATCAAAAATACTGATTAGGGAGACAAACTCAATCCCACTAATCCCAACTAAAACACAGATCAAACTTGAACCCTTGAACTACTTAAATCTCAGTGTTTAACAACAACACTTAGACCAACACCACCTTATGTTCAATTATTGGTAAAATTACCAAAATGCCCCTCCCGGGAATTCCTTTTTGGATTTCCGAGAGATTCGGGCTTTAACTCTTAGCCGCTGGCTCAACCAGATTCTACTGGGACTCAACAGTCGGCTCGGTGAAACCACCGCAATTTACCGAATTGCGCGATTGCCACCGGAGCACCGTTAAATCGATGATTTCGCCGATTCTTGGACCGATATCCGATTTCCGCTCAACGGGAGCCGTTGGATTTCTAACGAAAAGCTTAGGAATCAATTACACATTTTTCTAAACAGTACACATTGTCACTTTTGCGTTTAGACCCTTCAGGTTTCCAAAAACCGTATTTTAATGCATTTTGAGCATTGTTTTCGCTCGTTCTCTTAACTGAAAAATCATTTTTATGAACCGTCACTTCCAGTAGGTGACAAATAACTTGCTGAACACCGTGCTCACCAATTTGCGGCCGCACGGAACACGAGGAAAACTTCGTGCCATAATTTTTTTCTCTAACCTAGCTTTAATGCAAATTTTATTTCTCCGGATCATCAAAACCAATTTTTAACGCGAACATCGCGTCCAGTGACCCCAAATTAGCCAGGAGCTCACTGTCACGGCTTTGCGAAATGCTCAGAACAGACCTTAAATTAAACATTAAGCTTAAAGCTTGAATACACTATATCTTTAAATTTACTTGTGCAAAACCTAAACCACCTTGACCATTCATCTCTGGACAACCCATAAACATCAGGGCTTGCCCTATTTGCAACCCAGATAGGCTGGATCAACCAGATCCAAGACCTAGGTCTCTAACAATTTGCACAATGCTCCAAACACAATTCCACACAAATCAACTTTGATCTGAAGTGAGCATCAAGCTCAGGGGACTAATTGGAGAAACTTTCATATTTTATTCGAAGCCTAATTCCATCTTTTTCTTCACTGTAGCATTTTCACAAACACCTTGTGTGCACCATTTACACAACACACACCCAAGCACAAACCCGAGTTGGTTCTCAGCCAACACTGCACCAGAGCCCTTCTAACTTGGAAGGAAGGTTCCTCTAGGTTGCAGGAGCTTCCCAAAGAAGTCTGGGGCATCTTGCACCCAAGGTTGGTCGCGGGCAATATTGGAGAAGATGACCCGAAATGGAAATTTTCCATTTCTGGTCACTGGGCCTCCAACAACTGCACCATTAGGTGCCCTTCATTACTACTAACACTTCTGGACTAAAGCCCGGCGGCGAGGATGCGGCGGAGAAGGCGGCGGAGCAAGCTCTATTTTGAGCTTCACCACCTCTGATGGTGAAATCTCACCTAGTCTGCATGGGGTCCATGCAAGGACATGGATAGACTCCTTGTGGTCCCAGCAAGCTTCCCGTTAACTCCCCGCCCACCGGTGACGGCCGGAACGTCGGCAACCGCGAGTTGAACCCACTTCGGGTCACTCATGGCCGCGCCACCCCCGGGCTGCATGGGTGCCATGCAACCGCATGATTGGGGTCCCCTTACTCCCAGAAAACTTTCCATCAACTTGGCCAGATGCAGGAAGGCTCGCCGGCGCCGGAGCGAAGAGCTCGGCCGTGGTGAAATTTTCTCGAAAACTAGGGCATAAAACTGCGATTTATTGGGTCAACCAAACTCCACCAAATTTGGTGGAGATGATTCCCACCTCCTACAGTCCCAGCATACCAATTTTGGCCCTTTTTGGTCCATTGGTTGCGGAGTTTTTTCCGAGGCGGAGCAACCTTAGGTTTCTGGTGAGATATTGCTCCCGCCGGCAATCGGCCGTGCATGGGGAGCTCAAACTTGGCACGAAGCATCCTAAGGACTTAACTAACTTACTGCTAATGGTCTTGGGTTCAAACAACCGATGGTTCAAGAGCCTCACCTTGGCCGGAGTTGTTGAAGATGGGAAGAAGCCGGTTCTCTTCCTCCTTCTTCGTGCGGCCACAGCAAGCACCCAGGAGAGTCCACTAGCACAAGGAACTCCACAGGGCTCTCCAAATCCAATCTTGGAAAGGTTTGGTCCAACCTTCCTTCCCCTCTCTCTCTCTCGGGTTGCACTTACTTGGGTTGTGCCCTCAGCCAACCCCAGCGCACAGGCCTTGGTCTGGGTGAAGCAGAGAATCAAGTGATGCTTCGGACTCCCCCCCTGACCCCTCGTGCATGCACCCGAAGGAGACCAAGAGCCATTTCAACATTAATGCATGATTCTTGCAAAAATTCCCATGAACCCTGTTCACACTTAAACTTAAACCCTAGAAAGCTATCTGTAGGTAACAAATGTACCCAGAACCCTAACCTATAAGCCCCTTAATTTTTGGTACATAAAATATAAACATTTTTGCGAAAATACCCCTTTTTTTGGTATTTTTCACGCATTTCGAGACAATCCGCTCGTCGAAAAGCGAAACAGACTTCTCCACGACGTCCGGCTCGTCGAGACCTGTCAAGTAGCGTATTTGTTTGTTTAGTTTGGCGCTCGAGTAAAATCTCGGGCCACCTAATTCGACGATTTGCGGTACATTGCACGCATTCCGATGCACCCGGGTCGCCAAACGCGAAATCCGTCAGTGCCATTGCGCTCAGAACGTCGAAATTAGTTAGGTTTGACTACTCATACCCCTATATTGGATTTCCAGACGGCGAAACGGCCGTTAGTGGTCAAGAGGGGATTAAAAAAATAGGGGTTACTATTCACAACTTAAGTTGTGGGACCCGCTTTTTCTTTACTGATTTCTGAAAGATCCGACCGTCGGATCGAAAACATATGTATATCAATTTTTCATGTTTCGACGAGACGGTCGTAATGGTGATCTCGGATTTTCGAGATCAGGCCCTGATCAAAAGTCGATGTTTTTAGGGCCACTATTGCCTATTAATTCCCCATTTTGCCATTTAAATAATCCAGGAAATTATTTAAACCTATAATTTGGATTTTAAAAATCATGGTTACTACAATTCAGGCGCCCGGGGGACCAGGGCCCGAAGTGATCAAATCCAAGCCAAATTGGTTAATTCGAAAAAATGGATTCGAACGCCCGAAACCAAGATTCGGGCGCTCAGAACCAAGATTCAGGCGCCCGAATTCACAAAAACCTCAGTTTTCTCATAGTAACTTCAGTTTTCATGAATTCACCCTTCCGATGCCCGTTTTCGCGTCGATTTCGCGCGAAACGGTTCCCGCTCGACCCGACCATCTCCAGATGCATCAGCCAGCTAACGAAGCTCATCCGCAAGGCTCCAAAATACCAGAACACTACAATATATCTTGCTACTAATGCTTCATTTGGACCAAGAGGTGTAGAACATTTATTCTCGGTGGATGAACCAACAGGAAACTATTTATAATTCTCACACCACATTTTGGTGACCACATTATAGGGCCAGGTACAGCGAGTGAGGCACTTGATAGGAGCAATGGCCCGGCAGAGTAGCGGACCTAGCGGGTCTAGAGATCGAGTATACTATTTGCTTTATTTTGGGGAGTGAACAATGTATTGAGAGAAAAGAAATTGTAACTATTTGTTATATGTACCAAGTGTTCATTCCTTTTACATTTCAGCTTTAATAGTTGTAATTATACTAAAGTTGAATGTTTAAATTAGTAGTAAACTTCACTCTGATATACTTGCTTTCTCTTTGGGCTAATTGCCTTTGAGATGTGTGTTCGTTCCTTGCGGGTGTGAAGAGGTCATGCCCATTTGGCGGGTCTGTTGCCGTACCCGAACTGATCAAATAGGCGGTCTCGGGGCGTGACACTAGAGATCTCATCGTCGATTGAATGCTTAATAATTTAGTTAATTGATAGACAATTAAGGGGAAGTTTATTTTCTTTTTGAAATTGTCATGCTCGTAAGATATGGAAAGAGTTACATCCAAAAAGGAGTGTGAAAACTACCATCACATGGAGGAAAGAGTTGCCACCTCGGTTGTCCAAGTAGTGTGTGCAGCTACTACATGTTTGAAAATCATAAAGTTCTTTGAATATTTCACTTTTTTATGCTTAAAGGGAGATTTGATTCATTTTATCAATTCTTAATATCTTCGGTTTGTTATAACGTGGGACAAATTGAAAGATGATCAAAGAGCCACTCCCTATGTTTTATGGCATAATTCAATTATAATCTTATTAGAAATTTCAAATATTTTTTAATCTCTTGGTTTCGTAATTTCTGATAATTTGACGATTCGAGTAAACTCATTATTCTTTAGATCATGTTTGATGTCATCAAATTAATCAATTTAAGATTTTAAAATTTTTATAAAGTTTTATTTCACAATTTTGAGAAATTTTTGATAATTTATTATAATCTGAATTCTTTTGGTGTAATACGACACATTTTATTTTAAGCTAAGGTGTTTCAATGCTTACATAATTTTTCTGAATTTTTTGAATTTAGTTTAATTTGTTTTTGAAAAAAGGGGATAGAGTTCGGACCAAGTCAGAAAAGTCCGGACCTCGACTACGGGTTTTTACTGCGCAAAGAAAGTTTCAACTTTTTCTCGAAAAGGTTCGAACCTTCTGCTCAATTGGTTTTAAACGAGGGTCTTTTTTCTTTCAATCTGTGCTTCTCTGAGCTTTTTTTTTCTCCTCCACTTTCTCTCTTTAAAACTTTTGAGCTTCTTCTTGCCTCTATACCGTTTCTCACTCATCACAAGGTAAGATTCTAGCATATAGATCTCAATTTTCCCTAAAAATCCAAGTTTTTCAATATTTAGTAGTTTTTATGCAAAATTACTAGTCAATTCATTTTTTTCTTTGGGATTTTTTTTCCATGGGACGAGTTGTGGTAAACATCTTTACGATTTATATATGCATTTAAACCTGTTAGAGGTCTTAGATATGAAGAAATTCGTTTTTAGTTCTTTTTTCCCAAATTTTCAAAAATTAGATTTCATCTGTTTTTGACAAAAAAAAAATTTGTTTTTCTTTTGAAACTCGTTCATTCATGGCTCAAGGGACGTCTACATGTGATTTTCAAAAATTTTTAAATCTTTTCGTTTTTTGTCTTATTTTTCTTGCTAAACAGGGAACAACTCAAAGTTCTCTTTTCAAAATATTTTCCTCATGGCTATTATTTTGCAAGTTGATCTCATGTGCCCTTTAGATCCACAATGATGATATACCTTATTTGATATTGACTTCAATTGAGATGTAGAAGGTTTGTCAACATTGGGTGAGATGATTTTAGTCTGAGGAGAAAGAAAAACCAACTATGGCACGAACTTCCATTCAGTCAAACTTGGTTCCTCACAAGTTCGGTCATATCCAAGGCCCAATCTATTTGTTTGACAAAGACCAAGTAGCTTATCCAATTTCGTTCGTCCTGATGAGAAACTTTTCAAATCTTCTTTAAGTTGGAATATGGTCTTTGTCAGGAATATGGTCTTTGTGTAATATTACAACTTTTCATGTAACGTTTTACCCTCTTGCTAATAAAGTATAAGTTAGAGAAAACCGAATTAACAGATTTTCTTAAGTTGATAATCATGAGGTGCGGGTATTTTTCTGTGAAAGAGCTCGAAAAACGATGAACGGCGGTGCGACCGGATCCGAATTCCGACTTCCGGATCCCCCAGAAAGGGGTTTTTAGGATCGCGGTAACCGTAGTATGCATCGGAACCCGTGCAAAAGATCGTGCACGCTTTTCGAGGAGATAAGGAATTATCTCTTATGATTAAATAATTATTAATTAATTATTTAATACCCGGATGTGGATTTCTACGGTACGTATCAAGAGAGAGAAATCACTCTTCCCGAAAAGAAACCCTAGCCGGAGAGAAAAGAAAGAAAGATGAAGGAAAAACCCTAACCGGATGAGTAAAGAAAGAAAGAAGGAGAAAGCGGAGGGACCCGATCATCCCCGATCAACGTGCCGAAGCCGGGAGTGTGAACGGATCACCTTCTCCGACGAAATCGTGGTAAGCGATGCTCTTTTCCGTGGTCGTTTTGGGGTTTTCTCTGTTTTTGGTTTGGCCGCTGCCGCCGTCGTCCCGGACTACCGCAGCGCCCCGCGGGCTTGCCCCCGCGCGGAGGCGCCCGCGCCTGCGGTGCAGGCAGCGCCGCGCGGGACAAGCCCGCGCGGTTGGACTGCCCACAGTGCCGCGCGGGTCAGGCGCCCGTGCCTGCGCTGCAGGCAGCACCGCGCGGGGCAAACCCGCTCGGTCGGGCTGCCCGCAACGCCACGCGGGGCAGGAGCCCGCGCCTGCGTTGCAGGCAGCGCCGCGCGGGGCAAGCTCGCGCGGTCGGGCTACCTGCAACGCCACGCGGGGCAGGTGCCCGCGCGACCGCGCCGCGGGCAGGCGCCGCGCGGGGGCTAGTGCCAGCACGGTCGCGCCACTCGAGGTGCCGCGCGGGGTTGGTGCCCGCGTGACCGTGCCGCGTGCGGCGCAGCGCGGGGCTGGTGCCCGCGCGGCCGAACCGCATGTGGTGCCGCTCGGGGCCGGTGCCCGCGCGGCCGCACAGTATGACGCGGTGGTGGCCGCGTAGTCCGTCGCGTGCCGCCGCGTCGTCCGTCGCGCGTCGTTGCCACCGCCGCGCCGAGTCTCTTGTCGTATTCTTGGGTTTTTGGACTCCGTCCCTTACATAATACATTTTATTTCTGACTGTGGTTCTTTTTGGGACTTTTTTAGGTCCGGGTGCCGATTGTGAGCGTGATTCGCTCCCAGGTGTTCCGGTCAGCACATTTCGAAGTGGGTACCTTTTTGGTATTTTCGGTGTATAGTTGTTTCCGTGTATTTCGTGAGATTAAAGTAGATGTTTGGTAAACTGTCTAACCCCATTGCAAGAGAATCCCATTTTATTTCTAACTGAGGCAGCTGAGGTTGCGGTGTTGTTTTATATGCTCATATTTGCTAACACGCACACCGGCGGTCTGGCCACCGCACAGAGTGTATTTTTTTGAAAAGATGGTACGATTACCCGTGTACCCCACGATTAGTGATGATGGGGACCCCTCACGGTGAGGCGACTGCTCCTTGGGCAGTAGAGGGGTTGAAGGCACCAAGAAATGAGCGCAGAATCTGGGGTAGGTGCCCAGCATGTTTTAAATCTGGGGTAGGTGCCCAGCGTGTTTGTGACAGGGAATTTAGCGATTCATGAGGGGGAAGTGGAATGCTCTGGTGTATCGGTTTGTTTATTACAGTTTTATAGCATTTACTTGTTTATCATCTACTTTATCAGTCACTGACTACCCACACTGTGACAGGTCCGAGCAGGGGTGGGAACCGGGACGATGGTGAGGCGGCGTTTAGAGGACCCTAGCCGTTGAGGCTATTAAACTTTTCAGTTTTATGGTTATCTCTTATTGTTTTTGGTTAGTATATCTGTGATTGCTTGTGAATGGATTATTGTGGATGTTGGGTTGAGATCTTAGCTTAGGAATGACATCTTATATCTGTGATTGTTGAGACTTATGTATGCGGCTTGTTTTCAAATATTAAAACGGTTTCAAAAGTATTTTCAAACCAAGTGTCGTGTGGGCACTGATTTCTAAACCCATGGATTTATCCTTTCAAGCAATGTTGCCGCTTAAAAGAGATTGCGAAAACGTTTTGTAAAATCGGGTGTCGTGTGGACACCGTCTTTCAAACCTATGGATTTATCCTTTCATTGCAATGTGGTGATTATGATTGTATGGTTAAGTGTGATCTCTCCTTCTTATTGCTCAATGATTGCGTGGTTAAAGTACTAGTCGTGTTCGGAACGCCGTACATATACAATTGGGGAGTGAATTTGTATATGTGGCGTGTCTGGCGCGCACCGGAGACAAGGTTAATTTAAAGAAAAATATATATATACGTTTTCCGCTCTTTTAGAACCTCCGGGGCGTGACAAATTATATGGTATCAGAGAAAACGGCTTTAACCACGGTGGTCAGTGACCAACATCCACAGAGTGCAATACCACAAGTATCTAACCAATGTGATAACCAAGGTGTAGGTGTGTAATGTACGAGCGTGAGTGCGGGAAAAAAGGGATAGAGTCCAAAAGTTCGTAGGTCAAGGTGTTAGACCAATTGAACTAGGATTAACGTTGTTTTCTTTGCTTACAGTGGAGAATGGCTCGTACAAGATCGTCGACCGATAACGCCGGAGCAGACAACGCGGCTCCGGCAACCGCAGAGAATGAGCTGCTCCGCCAACAGCTACGTGAGATGGCTGGACAGTTGTCGACCCTCACGGAGCACGTGCGTCAACTGACGCAACAGCAGCAGGCCGTGCTAGTGGAGGGCACCCGGGTTCCACCGCTCGAATCAACCGCACCTATGGCAGGACCATCGGGAACGAACGATGAGACCGCGGCTGCCCCTCCCCAGACCACGACTACCGGTATATCAACGGATCAACCGACGGCACCTTCTGTCATGCCAAGTCCAACGGCTTCGGGACCCGTCGCGGGGGAAGCCTCTACCCAACGGACTGAGCAGGACAGGGTGAGAGCGAATTTGGCAGAATTCAAGAAACACGACCCGCCTGTATTTGAGGGAGAGATGACCGATCCCTGGGTCGTGGAGAAATGGGTGGATACTATGGAAAAGCTTTTTGAGGACCTGATGATGGAGGATCATGAACGTGTTCCCCTGGTAGTTCACTGTCTCGAGGGAAACGCTCGGATGTGGTGGAAAACGGTGCGCCCGGACCCCTTGAAGGGTAACGCCCTACCATCATGGACGGAGTTCAGAGAAGAGTTGTTCGGGGCGTTCTTCTCCAACAGCGTTAAGCAACAGATGGAGGACGACCTGAAGAACATCAAACAAGGGAACCGATTCGTTATGGAGTATCAACGGGAATTCGTAAGGCTGGCCAACTGTGTCCCCTTTGTCATAAGGGATGAATCTCACAAAGCCCGCCTCTTCGTAGACGGATTGCGGAGAAATATTTTCGAAGTTGTGCAAGCAGCGGATCTTCACACCTTCCAGAAAGTGGTGGATAGGGCCACCATAGTGGAGCATGGATTTGCGGTGACGCGCGCCCGACGAGAGGACTCTGAGTACAACAAGGATAGGAAACGTCCCCAGCCCTTCTCCGAAGGGAGTTTTTCTAGTTGGAACCGACCCCCTAAACATCCGAAGTCGCGCCATGGGACTAAGAGCGCGCCAACGAGCAGTCAAAGGCCAGGGGACAAACCCTGTGTTATCTGCAATGGAGCTCACCGAGTTACTGAGTGGGCTAAGAGGCACGATTACTGCTTTCGTTGCGGCAAACAGGGCCATTTTCGTTTCAACTGCCCCTTGAACGCGGGCACAGCATCTTCCGCAGCCTCCACCCCATTGCCACAACAGCCGGGGCGGGGGAGAACCCCCTCGGGACCCACCGTACGCCCTCCGCCCACTCGGTAGGAGGGGGAGACGCGACTGCAATCGGGAGGGAGGATCTACTCTATGAATCACCAAGGGACGGACCCACCGGAGGACGTATTGGCAGGTACTACTCTGATCTCCGACTCTCGAGCTAGAACTTTATTTGACACCGGGGCATCCCACTCCTTTGTATCCCGTACTTTCGCCCATGCTCATGACTTAGAAACGAAACCCCTTCGCCATCTAATGACCGTCCGGACCCCTGGGGGGCCTATTGAGGCGGTTAGTTTCGTGCCTTCTTTCCCAATAAGGTTGGGAAGGCTAGATTGCCCCTGGGACTTGGTGGTTATTTCGCAGAAGGAATTCGACGTAGTTCTAGGAATGGACTGGCTCACTAAACACCAGGCGAAAATTGACTGTGATAAACGTCAAGTACGATTACGAGAACCGGGACTTCCGGAGAACGTGTACCTGGCGTGTAAGAGCACCTCCTTTTCGATCGTCATCTCCGCATCTCGGGCCAGGAGAATGATGGAGGGTGGGTGCGTGTCATACTTAGCTTCGGTGGATTTGGCGACGTGACCCACCTCCTCGCTCTCCGACATGGCAGTCGTAAGGGATTTTCCGGACATTTTCCCGACCGAACTTCCGGGGATGTCGCCCGGACGTGAGGTTGATTTCTCTATCAAACTTATTCCGGGCACGCAACCCATCACGAAGGCACCATATAGAATGGCCTTCGCCGAATTAAGGGACTGAAAGCGCAACTGGAGGACCTCTTAGACAAGGGTTTCATCAGACCGAGTGTGTCGCCGTGGGGTGCACCTGTATTGTTTGTAAGGAAGAAGGATGGGAGCTTATGTTTATGCATAGATTATCGAGAGATAAACAAGGTCACGGTGAAGAACAAATACCCCCTGCCACGTATTGATGATCTGTTCGATCAACTGCAAGGGGCGACGGTGTTCTCGAAGATCGACCTCCGGTCTGGCTACCACCAGCTTAGAATCAGAGGCGAGGATATACCGAAAATAGTTTTTCGAACTCGTTACGGCCACTACGAGTTTACGGTATTGCCGTTTGGGCTTACTAACGCCCCAGCGATGTTTATGGATATGATGAACAGGATCTTTAAACCTTTCCTAGACCAATTTGTAGTGGTCTTTATCGATGATATCCTCATCTACTCTCGCACAGATAAAGAGCATGAGGAGCACCTGCGAATGATCCTCGAGACCCTCTGGGATCAAAAATTATACGCCAAACTCAAAAAGTGTGAGTTTTGGCTCCGCGAGGTTGACTTCCTGAGACACATAGTCTCAGCGTCGGAAATTGCGGTGGACCCGAGGAAGATAGAATCCGTGACCAACTGGGCTCGGCCAACAACGGTGACAGAAATCCAAAGCTTCCTAGGACTGGCGGGGTACTACAGACGCTTCGAGGAAGGCTTCTCAAAGATAGCCACTCCCCTAAATCGACTAACCCGGAAAAGGAAGAAATTCATCTGGACGGCCCAATGCCAGAAGAGCTTCGAGGAACTTAAAGACAGACTCACACGGGCGCCAGTACTCACATTGCTGAAGCCCGGAGAGGACTATGAGATCTATTGCGACGCATCTCGAAGCGGTCTTGGAAGCGCACTAATGCAACAAGGGAAGGTCATAGCATACGCATCAAGACAGCTCAAGGATTACGAGCAGAACTACCCTACACACGACTTGGAACTCGCGGCAGTAATGTTTGCCCTAAAGCTCTGGAGACATTATCTCTACGGGGCGCACTGTAACGTGTTTTCCAATCACCAAAGCCTCAAATACCTGTTCACACAGAAGGAACTGAACTTACGGCAAAGGCGATGGCTGGAACTACTGAAAGACTACGATTTGTCCATCCACTACCACCCCGGGAAGGCAAATGTGGTGGCCGACGCCTTAAGCCGGAAGGGACAGATGGTAGAAACGGCGTTGAACGTCCTTACCAAACAAGAACGTCTAATCGCAGAGTTCTCACAATTGAGGCTGGAGGTAGTGCCGGCGGGTGCGGTTGCGCAACTCCTGTCCTTGGTGGTTAAGCCTACGCTGATCGAGAGGATCTTGGAAGGCCAAACAACGGACACGCAAATGCAACTAGTGTGAGACAGAATATTCTCGGAGCAAGGTGGGGATTTTATGATTGGCTCAGATAATGTAATAAGGTTCCGGGGACGAATTTGTGTGCACGATGTGCCAGAAATAAAGAAAGAAATTCTGACGGAAGCGCATAATGCCCCCTACACTGCGCATCCCGGAGGTACAAAGATGTATAAAGACCTGAGGCAGATCTTTTGGTGGCCCAAATTGAAGGGTGATGTGACGCAATTCGTGGCGCATTGTTTAGTATGCCAACAAGTGAAAGCGGAACATCAGTGACTGGCAGGGAAACTACAGCCATTGCCCATACCAGCGTGGAAATGGGAATGGATTGCCATGGACTTCGTAACCGGTTTTTCGCGATCGCAACATGGACACGACGCGATATGGGTCATAGTGGACCGTCTGACGAAACCGGCCCATTTTCTGCCTATCCACACGACGTGGACCCGAGACCGGCTAGCGCAAACCTACATCGACGAGGTGGTAAGGTTGCACGGAGTACCAACGTCGATAACTTCTGATAGGGACACGCGCTTTGTATCAAATTTCTGGCGGAGCCTATAGTAGGCACTGGGGACCAAACTGCAGTTCAGCACGGCCTTCCACCCGCAGACGTACGGGCAATCGGAACGGGTAATCCAGATTCTCGAAGATATGCTCCGAGCTTGCGTGCTGGACCTGGGTGAGGGATGGTCGCGTTACCTACCCCTCGTGGAATTCGCCTACAATAACAACTACCAAGCAAGCATTCAGATGGCGCCGTACGAAGCCTTGTACGGACGCCGATGTCGATCGCCTATTTGCTGGGACGACTTGGGGGAGCGAAAGCATTTGGGGCCAGACCTAGTAGAGGAAACTGAGGCAAAGGTGCGCCTTATCAGGCAGCGGCTGTTGACCGCCCAGAGCCGGCAGAAGAGCTATGCGGATCAGAGGCGACGTGATTTGGAATTTATGGTGGGGGAACACGTGTTACTTCGTGTATCACCGTCTAAGGGAACCAGACGCTTCGGTTTACAAGGGAAACTGAGCCCACGGTATGTGGGACCGTTCGAGATCTTGGAGCGCGTGGGCCCGGTGGCATACCGGATGGCCTTACCGCCAAACCTTGAACGGGTACACAACATGTTTCACGTCTCGATGCTCCGAAAATACCTTTTCGATCCGTCACACGTCCTCGATCCCTCTGCCGTCGAGTTGAGTGAGGACTTGAGTTTCGAGGAAACGCCGATACGAATATTGGCGCAGGAGGAGAAGAAGCTGCACAACCGGACGGTCCCCTACGTTAAGGTGCAATAGAGTAACCATGAGGAGCGCGAAGCGACCTGGGAACTAGAGACAAAAATGAGAGAGTGTTTTCCTGAGTTGTTTAGTGAGGGTTGAGGATAAGTTTCGAGGACGAAACTTCTTTTAAGGGGTGTGTGGTGTAATATCACAACTTTTCGTGTAACGTTTTACCCTCTTGCTAATAAAGTATAAGTTAGAGAAAACCGAATTAACGGATTTTCTTAAGCTGATAATCATGAGGTGCGAGTATTTTTCTGTGATAGAGCTCGAAAAACGATGAACGGCGATGCGACCGGATCTGAATTCCGACTTACGGATCTCCGAAAAAGGGGTTTTTAGGATCGCGGTAACCGTAGTGTGCATCGGAACCCGTGCAAAAAATCGTGCATGCTTTTCTAGGAGATAAAGAATTATCTCTTATGATTAAATAATTATTAATTAATTATTTAATACTCGGATGTGGATTTCTACGGTACGTATCAAGAGAGAGAAATCATTCTTCCCGAAAAGAAACCCTAGCCGGAGAGAAAAGAAAGAAAGAGGAAGGAAAAACCCTAACCGGAGGAGAAAAGAAAGAAAGAAGGAGAAAGCGGAGGGACCCGATCATCCCGAATCAACGTGCCGAAGCTGGGAGCGTGAACGGATCGCCTTCTCCGACGAAATCGTGGTAAGCGATGCTCTTTTCCGTGGTCGTTTTGGGGTTTTCTCTGTTTTTGGTTTGGCCACCGCCGCCGCCGCCGCTGCCGCCGCCGTCCTGGACTGCCGCAGCGCCGTGTGGGGCAGGCACCCGCACCCGCGCTGCAGGCAGCACCGCGCGGGGCAGGCACCCGCGCCCGCGCTGCAGGCAAGCCCGCGCGGTCGGGCTGCCCGCAGCGCCGCGCGGGGCAGGCGCCCGCACCCGCGCCAGCGCTGCAGGCAGCGCCGCGCGAGGCAAGCCCGCGCGGTCGGGCTGTCCTGCAACGCCGCGCGAGGCAGGTGCCCAAGCGATCGCGCCGTGGGCAGGCGCCGCGCGGGGGCTAGCGCCCGCGCGGTCGCGCCACTCGAGGTGCCGCGCGGGGTTGGTGCCCGCGCGGCCGTGCCGCGTGCGGTGCCGCGCGGGGCTGGTGCCCGCGCGGCCGAGCCGCATGCGGTGCCGTGCGGGGCCGGTGCCCATGCGGCCGCACGGCATGCAGCGATGCGGTGCCGGCCGCGTCGTCCGTCGCGCGCCGTCGCGTCGTCTGTCGCGCGTCATTGCCACCGCCGCGCCGAGTCTCTTGTCGTATTCTTGGGTTTTTGGACTCCGTCCCTTACAGAATACATTTCATTTCTGACTGTGATTCTTTTGGGGACTTTCTTAGGTCCGGGTTCCGATTGTGAGCGTGATTCGGTCCCAGGTGTTCCGGTCAGCACATTTCGAAGTGGGTACCTTTTTGGTATTTTCGGTGTATAGTCGTTCCCGTGTATTTCGTGAGATTAAAGTAGATGTTTGGTAAACTGTCTAACCCCATTGCATGAGAATCCCGTTTTATTTCTAACTGAGGCGGCTGAGGTCACGGTGCTGTTTTATATGCTCATATTTGCTTACACGCACACCGGCGGTCTAGCCACCGCACAGGGTGTATTTTTTCGGAAAGATGGTACGATTGCCCGTGTACCCCACGATTAGTGATGATGGGGACTCCTCATGGTGAGGCGACTGCTCCTTGGGCAGTAGAGGGGTTGGAGGCACCAAGAAATGAGCGCAGAATCTGGGGTAGGTGCCCACCATGTTTTAAATCTGGGGTAGGTGCCCAGCGTGTTTATGACAGGGGATTTAGCGATTCATGAGGGGGAAGTGGAATGTTCTGGTGTATCGGTTTGTTTTTTACATTTTTATAGCATTTACTTGTTTATCATCTACTTTATCAGTCACTGACTACCCACACTGTGACAGGTCCGAGCAGGGGTGGGAATCGGGACGACGGTGAGGCGGCGTTTAGAGGACCCTAGCCGTTGAGGCTATTAAACTTTTCAGTTTTATGGTTATCTCTTATTGTTTTTGGTTAGTATATCTGTGATTGCTTGTGAATGGATTATTGTGGATGTTGGGTTGAGATCTTAGCTTAGGAATGACCTCTTATATCTGTGATTGTTGAGACTTATGTATGCGGCTTATTTTCAAATATCAAAACGATTTCAAAAGTGTTTTCAAACCAAGTGTCGTGTGGGCACTGATTTCTAAACCCGTGGATTTATCCTTTCTAGCAATTTTGCCGCTTAAAAGAGATTGTGAAAATGTTTTGTAAAATCGGGTGTCGTGTGGACACCGTCTTTCAAACCTATGGATTTATCCTTTCATTGCAATGTGGTGATTATGATTGTATGGTTAAGTGTGATCTCTCCTTCTTATTGCTCAATGATTTCATGGTTAAAGTACTAGTCGTGTTCGGAACGCCGTACGTATACAAAGAAGGCTCCGCCCGTTTGGGGAGTGAATTTGTATATGTGGTAGGTCTGGCGCGCACCGGAGGCAAGGTTAATTTTAAGAAATATATATATATATATATATATATATATATATATATATATATATATATATATATATATATATATATACGTTTTCCGCTCTTTTAGAACCTCCGGGGCGTGACACTTTGTCATCTCAATGTTTTCTTGACAAGCCTCGGAATGGAGCTTTAAGAAGTAATTAGCTTTATTCGCTAATTTCACATGTTTCTTCTCAAAATGCTCATTCTTCTCTTGAAGGAAATTATTGATCTTGATCAAGGTGTCCCTTTCCTCTTCAAGAGTCTTGGAGTGAGAAGTTTTGGTCTTCGAGTTCCAACAACCTTCTCCTCAACTTCTTGTTATGATTCGCCAATTTCTTTGAGTCCCGTAACAATAGTTGATAGGCGTGAGAAAAATCTTCACTTTCATAATCGCTTGGTTCATCGTCCGATATTGTTTTTTCATTCAAGAAGGTGACGGATAACGAACCGGAGGAAGTCGATGATAAGCACACGAAGGGTGAGGGAGTAAATGCAAGAAATGTTGTAGCGTTTGTATCCTCGTCACTAGAAGATGACTCATCGGAGGGGAAGGAGTCATCCCACGTGACTGCTTGCATTGCTTTCTTCTTGGACAGATTCTTGTTGGGACAATCTGTTGATATATGGCCAAAACCTCTGCATTTGAAGCACTGAATTTGTCCCTCGATATTCTTCTTCTCTTTTGAAGAACCCTCTTACTTTCTTGATTTAGAGCTTGAAAATCCTTTGCCCTTTCTTTTCTTGGATTTAAAGAAGGATGATGATTTGCTTGAATTACCCCTTCTAAAGTTCCAACAAAATTTCCTTGTCAAGAAAGCTAGTTGTTTCTCGAAATCCTCAATCGATAGATTATCGTCTGAATCTGAGGATGAATCTGTGTCTTCTTCTTTTGTTGATTTCAATGTCATACCTGAAGACTTTGAAGAAGAAGAAGGCTTTCCAGAAGAAGAGTTAGTAGGAAAAGTCATTTCATAAGTTTGAAGAATACCAACTAATTCTTCTACTTTGATATCATCCGGATGTTTTACTGTTTCAATAACTGCAACCTTAGGGTGAAATCTCTCGGGAAGAGTTCTTAAGATTTTTCTTACAACTTTAGATTCTGAGATCTTCTCTCCTAAGTTAGCACATGTATTTACGATATTTTGCAATCGTGTATAATAGTCAGTAAAGGTTTCATATTCGTCCATATGAATATAATCAAATTTGCTTGTAAGCATCTCTAATTTTTGAACCTTTACTAAACTCGTTCCTTCATGTATAACTTGTAGAGTATCCCAGATTTCTTTCGCTGTCTCACAAGCCGAGACGCGAGAGAGTTCTATTTGTGACAAGGCATTAAATAAAGCATTGACACCCTTGCCATCGTAAGAAATAAATCTGTTTCTTCCCTTGACCACTTCGTCCTAGGTTTAGGGACTTGTGCATCAACGACATATTCAATAGGATGTTTCCATCCATTTTCAATTGATTGCCAAACCTGTTCGTCGATGGAAATTAGAAACACTCTCATGCGAACTTTCCAATAAGCATAATTAGTTCTATCGAAGAACGGAGGTCGATTGATGTTTTCACCCTCAACCATTGTTTACAACCCTATTCCCGCTTTGATACCACTTGTGGGTTATGAGATCCAAGGATCTAAAATAGGAGAAAACCCACCGAGAGTAGGGTGAATAGGTGCAAACAATAAAACTTAAAAATCTTTGTATAAAAATAACCCAATGCGAAAAATAAAAAGAGTACGCAAGATTTTACATGAAAAACTCCAATCCAGGAGTAAAAAACCACATGACCAATCACACAGAAAAATCTACTAAGATTAAAACACGTACAAGGTGATTATGCAAACCTACGACTTAACCTTTTCCATACGCTCCAAGTAGATCTTCTCCGCTCATCCTCAACGCTCTTCGATCACACGAATGCGTCCAACTTCGAATCCACAAAGTCTTCAACCGAATCCACGGTTGTCACCGATATAGCATGTATCGAATCCACGAATGCACCTAACTTCGAATCCACGAAGTCGTATTCTTGAATCCACAAGGCCTTCACCGAATTCACGGTCTTCACGCGAATCAATGCGCCGATGTTCCTTCCGGAACTCGTTGATAGTTTATTGGTGGTGGTGATTTTGAATGCTCAGAAAATCATAGATAGTCAAGAAAAACACCGTCTAAGCATTCACCAATTTAATTCTTAAAAAGAATAAGGTGTCACGCCCCGGGTGTAAACCAGAACCCGGGCTCGCCAACAGATTCGCCGTGCACACAGAATTTTCTATATACGCGAAGCGCTGGTAACCTGCTCAGATATAAGAAATGTACAATAAAAGAGCATAATACAGAGCTGAAATAGAAGAACCACATAGTATCTCAGACTGGAAATAAAAATAAAGCTGTAATAAATACAATAATCTCCCAGCTCACCAAAATAGTACAACCAGCTGACTAAAGCCAGACCCAAAATAAAAGGAGAATACAACAGTCTGAGTGAAGGATACAACATCTGTCTAACAACAACTCTCAGTCTCACAGGAGATCTATCTACTCAGCGATCCCCTTCCCTCGATCAGCTGCCGATGGCCTAGCAGCTCCCGCAGACGACTCTGCAAAACAAAGGAGAAGAGACAGGAAACAACAATGGGGGTGAGAGCTACTACATAAACCAGTAGCCTCCCCTAGTAGGTAAAACCTCAAACGCTGACACACCCACTAGGACTACAAGAGGCAAAAAAGAAAGGACAGTGGTAAGCTATAAAGGCTGCTGAAAAAGGAGACTACCACTACTATGCCTCTAAATGCAGTGCCAAAAGATAACTGTATGCATGCAACTATAAAGCTAACTGCCTAAAGAAACCCAATCAAAGGGCCAGAAAGCACTAGCACTGCCTGCTCCGTCATAACTCACAACTGTCCAACTGACCGGTACCCGTCACGGTCGAAAGCCTACTCCGGAGTGGCACTCGAGGGGAGCGACCCACACGAGTATAGTAACCCTGTCACCAATATCTCACAATAGCATAACTGGATCATGACTATGATCAAAGTGGGAAAACTCTATCCACTAATGCAACCCCGATTCCCAATCTGATAAAGTAAGACAGCTGGTCAACCGCCTAACGTCCGCGGTTGCCACAATGCCCCACAATCCACAAACGAGTCTAACTGTCCCAGACTCAAGATCCTAACTACACTACCCAAAACCCTGCTCGAACTCGAGCAACATACATCTGAATAGAAAGGAGAACGATAAAACATGGTTTCTCCTAAGTCAAGTCCCAATAAGATAGTGTAGCAGGAAATAGTGGCCTAACTAGATGTCCATACAAGCATGCAAAGGTTCACTTTTGTAAACTAGAGGGGAAAACACTTATTATTCATTTTAGGAGAGCAATTTAAGCGTCATAATATTTTTAAGTCATCTTTGTATGCAAGTTTCATCATAACATATGTCCAACATAACTGTCCCAATTTTAACACATAGAAGCTACCAATTGATTTATGGGGTCAATATATCCAGTTCTCACATTAAAAGTCATTTATCACATTTAATTGGGGAAACTCTAATATTCCTAGTGAGTTAGTCAACAATGAGGTAAGCAACAACCACCCACCTCGAACAGCGTGCTCTACACCCAAAGAAGCTCCACGCTGCCCACAGTCCTCAAAATCCACTAACCACAGCCAACTGTGTCTCACTGCACTAAAACAACTCATACAGTGTAAATACTAACACTTAAATATCCACACTTGTTGTTTTTCAAATAGCACGGAAAACGATGCATTTCACCTCTATGCCAAGCTCCAAAAATCCCAGAAAATTTACGGTTGTGTTCCTCGCGAAGATTAGGCCGAAAACAACTATTTATACACCTTGATCCGATGCTCCTAGGCCAAGATATAAATCGAAGAAGTCGATGCTGTCCAGAAAATACCACAGCAAAAAGAGGGTCAAAGGTGACTCGAGAACTGTGCCGAAAGTGAGAAACGAGGCAAAGTGATCAACACGAAAAATGAAGCCTTACCTCTTAGGAACGAGCTGTCGTAGAAATCGCCACGAAAATTCCTCCTAGTTTGCGCACAGGAAAAACCCGACTGAAATGCGACGAAAACGGGCCGAAATGGTGGAAAATCGAGGCGCACTGTAAAATCGAGATCGCCGCTGTCGAGCCTCCAAAAATTTTGGAAATCCACCACGAGATCAAAAATTAACAGAGGAACAACTTTTGTACTGGGCTCTCCCTCTCATTCCCTCTCTAGAATTCGAAAAGAGGATAGAAAGAGAGAGAGGTGGAGGTATAAATAGGCCCAAAAATCTTTTCGGGAAATTACCTCTGGGTCCCTGATTTCGGGCGCCCGAATTTTTCGGGCCCCGAAATCGGGCCGAAATGGCGGCCCAACTCCAGCGCCCGGAAAATCCCGGGCGCGACACGTGTCCGCATAACAGCGGACAGCGGCGCCCGCGAATCGGGCGACGCCACGTGTCCCGCCTGGCTCGGTGCCAGCCCACTGGCGCGGCGCCATGTGGCGCGGCGCCGCCCCGCCCGACACGCCAGCCGGCGCGGTCAGCACGCCGCCCGCGCGTCTGCGCCCACGTGCACGTACGACCGCAGCCGCGCGCCCGTGGGTGCACCGCGCGCACCGGCTCCATCCAGTCCGGGGCCGCCACGTGGCGCGCCCCGGTCCACGCGCCAGCCGCGCGGTCCCATGGACCGCGCAGCGCAGACCCGCCAGTAGGCAGTTGCCACGTGTCCCGCCGGTCTACCGTGCACCGCCGCTCAGCTCTCGTGGACCGCGCATCGCGGACCAGCCAATGGGCGGTTGCCACGTGTCCTAGGCCGGTCCATGGTTCCCCCCATGCACCGATTTGCGCAGAAAACTTTCGGGTGTCCGTTTTTGGGCATCTGGACTCAGAAAAATACAAGTAAATAGCCGTTTTCAAGCGTTTTTCCGCGCTGAATCCAAATACGGCCTCCGTTCGGCCTGAAACCACTTCCAAAATTCGGCAAACACAGCCGAAAGACAGACTTGACTCCAAACCCCCTCTGAGTCCATCCAACACATCTCTTTGACGTGTTGTGGGCCCGACACACCAATAACAGGTGTTCCACACCCCGAAACATAGAGGAAAGCTACACGGGGATCTGGGTTACTACATCCTCCCTCACTAAAAAAAAAAGTTTCGTCCTCGAAACGAAAATCATACCTCAGTCCTGAGCCTCAAACAGGTAGGGGTAGGTGTCCATCATCTCTGACTCGAGCTCCCACATTGCCTCGCGCTCATCATGATTGCTCCAAAAGATCTTCACATAGGGAATGGTCCGACTGCGCAATTCTCTCACCTCTCGATCCAGAATCCGCAGTGGGCGCTCCTCATATCTCAAATCCTCGCCGATCTCGAGCGGTGTAAAGTCGATGACGTGCGACGGGTCGAAGACGTATCTCCTCAGAGTGGAAACATGAAAAACATCGTGGACACCAATAAGTCTCGGGGGAAGTGCAAGTTGGTAAGCAACTGGCCCGATACGCTCCAATACCTCAAAGGGTCCAATATATCGGGGGCTAAGTTTCCCGCGGATGCCAAACCTCCTGATCCCTTTGGACGGCGAGACTTTCAGAAATACATGATCTCTAACCTGAAACTCTAAGTCTCGTCGCCGAACATCAGCATAGCTCCTCTGTCGACTCTGAGCGGTCTGAAGATGCTATCGAATCACTCGGACCTTCTCCTCTGCCTCTAACAGTACATCTGGTCCCAAGGTCCGTCTCTCGCCTACGTCACTCTAATAAAGCGGTGATCGACACTTGCGTCCATACAACGCCTCAAACGGAGCCGTCTGAATGCTCGCTTGGAAGCTGTTGTTGTACGCAAACTCAGCTAAATATAAGTGTCGAATCCAGCCTACGCCAAAATCCAAGACGCAAGCCCTCAGCATGTCTTCCAGGATCTGTATAGTCCGCTCTGACTGCCCATCAGTCTGTGGATGAAAAGCTGTACTGAACATGAGCTGAGTCTCCAAGGCTGTCTGCAAACTCCTCCAGAAATGCGAAGCAAACCTCGGGTCTCTATCTGACACTATAGAGGCTGGCACTCCGTGTAACCTCACTATCTCATCTAAATATAACTGGGGTAGTCGCTCGAGTGGCCAAGTAGTCTGCATAGGCAAAAAGTGCGCTGACTTGGTAAGTCGATCCACAACTACCCAGATAGCATCTGCTCCTCCCTGTGCCCTCGGCAATCCGACCACAAAATCCATCGTAATGTGGTCCCATTTCCACTCGGGGATTGGGAGACTCTGTAACTTGCAAGCTGGCACCCGATGCTCGGCTTTCACCTGCTGACAAGTTAGACACTGAGTGTCACGCCCCGGGGTCGAAACTGCGACCCGGGCTCGCTAACAGATCCGCCACCTATGCTAAAACCCGCATAGGCGAAGCGTCTAACCTGCAAAAGATAGTACTATAGCTACACAAATATCAGAGCTGAAATAAAATGCTGTAAAATAAAATCCAATCACTGTACAACATGAATAAAGTACAATCTCCATCTACTCAAATACAGATAATCATCATACAATGTCCTCAGTACAGCATCTCTCAACTATAAAAGGAGATAAACTAAAACTATAGTACATCAGTCTCAACATCAGTCTCCCCAAAAACAAAAGATCTCTCTCCAAAGAAAACAGTAAAAACCAGCCAACAGCTACCAGGAATCTCCAACCAGGGGATACAGCTACACTCCTCGGGTGGTAAAGATCTAGCTCGTGACTCCCTCGCCTCGGACAACGATCGAAGATCAGCAACTCCCGAAGAGGACTCTGCAAAACAGGGGGGAGAAAAAGAAAGGGAAACAACAATGGGGGTGAGAACCACTAGTAAACCAGTAGCCTCCCCCTGTGGGTAAAGCCTCAAGCTCCGGCGTACCCACTAAGTCTACTAGAGGCAAGAAAAGGGGGTGAGTGGTAAAGCTGTAAACAGAACTACTGAATAAAAGGGAAACCACAACAAGTATGCCTCTAAATGCAATACCGAAGGAAATGACGGTATGAATGCATCAGGAAACAGTATCTGACCAAATAGACCCAATCTAGTGCCACCAGTAAAACTGGTACTGCCTGCTCTGCTGTCGAACTCAAAAACTAAGTAGGGGACCAGCACATAAGGCTCGAAATCCCAATCAGCACTCACAACTCACCATGGTGCCGGCGCTCGGCACGGTGTAAAGCCTACTCCGGAGTGGCACTCGAGGGGAGCGACCCACACGAGTAAAGTATCTCTGTATCAAGCATCTCTGTAACCAATGTCTCACAATAGCAGGACTGGATCATGACTATGATCAAAGTGGGAAACTCCGTCCACTAATGAAACCCCGATCCCTAATCAGATGCAATAGTACTCAAAAGTGGGAAACACCATCCACTAGAGAAATCTGATACCCAATCTGATGCAATAGTAAACATCCGGTCAACCGCCCAAAGTCCGCGGTCACCGCAATAACCCACAACCCACAATTGGGTAAAATAATCAAGATCCGGTCAACCGCCTACTGTCCGCGGTTGCCGCAATAACCCACAATCCAACATCAAGTACACCCTGTCACTGACCCTCAGGTCCCGGCTACACTATCCCAAACCTCTGCTCGAACCCGAGCAACATGACTCAAAAGTCTAAATAAGAAGGAGAAAGAAAGCAATCATGGTTTCTCCTAAGTCAAATCCCAATATGATAGTGTAGCAATAAAATAGTGGCCTATCTAGATGTCCAAATAAGCATGCAAAAGTCCTCATGAAATATGAAAGAGAGAGAATGTCAAAAAAATGGTTTTACATGTGTAACAATTAATAATATCCACATAAATATATCAATCATGCTAAAATCATCAGTCTACTACACATGTAAATAATCCCTGATCCATAATAAATCCCAAAGTGGCACCCGCACCTTGATATGTCATTATGTCCCAACAATTAATCCATTTAATCCACTTTCATAAAATCTAGGTGCTAATGTAGCATGTTAATTATCACTATTAAATTATTCCAATGATCATGTTCCCACAGCAATATTATCCCAATAATATCCCCAACATGCTATATCCACAAAATTAATCTCAGATGATAGGCTCGCATTTATATCAGGCAATCATGCATGATAATCAATTAATATGCTCAAAAGTGGGGTTCTCTAATAAACTTAGTGAGCAGGTCAGAAGTAGAGACATGCAACAACCACTCACCTCGAAAAGCACGCACAACACCAAAAGAGACCTCTCGCTGCCCGCTGTCGTCCAGCACCTGTATCCATCAAAAACTGTGTCCCACTGCACAGAACATTGCGCACAATTAATCTCAGAACTGTACAATTAACCACTGTCCAAAATCAGCCCCAAAAAAAGGCTAAATATCACCTCTGTCCAGTCCTCAAGAAAATCCAAAAAATTCACGGTCGCGTTCCTCGCGAAAAGTAGCCCCAAAACGACTGTTTAAACGCCCAGATCTGATACCTGTAGGCCAAGATAAAAATAAAACACCGTTGCATACTCAAAATCTCCACAACAGAATTCCTGTAGCAATCTGTCCAAGAAAAGCTTAATTATCACCTTCGAAACAATTTCCAAAAATCCCAAAAAAATCACCACTGTGTTCCTCGCGACGAGTAGATCAAAATCGAGTCCTGAAACGCCTTGATCCGATGTTCCTAGGCTGAGATATAAAATCGGCAAGCCGGTGCTGTCCAAAACCCATCACAGAAAAATGGGGGTCAAAGATGTCTAGGGAAACATGCCAAAAGTGCGAAACGGAGCGAAGCGATCAACACGAAAATTGAAACCTTACCTCTTAGGAACACGCTGTCGAAGAAATCATCCAAAAACTCCTCCTGGTTTGCTCACAGTGAAATTTCGACTGAACTGTGACGGTAATGGGCCGAAATGGGGAGAAAACCGATGCGAACTGTAAAAATGATATCGTCGTTGCCGAGCTTCCAAAAATTCCGGGGATCCACCACGAGATCAAGGGCAACAAGGGGAACAAACTCTTTATAGACCTCTCCCTCTCAATCTCTCTCTAACTCTCGAAAAAAGGAAGAAAAGAGGGGGAGGTGGCTGCCTTTTATAGGCCCACAAAACAAATGCAGAAATGACTCCTGTGTCCCGGTTTCGGGCGCCCGAATCTTTTGGGCCCCGAAACCGGGCGCACACAGTAGCCGGCCCAGCCCGGCCCACTCCGCGCACGGGATCCGGTCGGACCGCGCGGCCGTCCAACCCGCTCCGCGTCCCGACACCTGTCCCCGAACACGGGACAGCTGATCCGGCCGCTCCCCTCGCGCCGCGTGGCCGTCCTTGGTCAACGGAGTGGCTGGCAGCCCGCCAATGGCGAGCTGCCACGTGGCGCACGCGTGCGCCACGTCAGCGCCGTGGCCGCCACGCCAGCCGCCACCGCCACCTGCCGCGCCCCCCTGCCACCTGCACGCGCACAGTGACGCGCCCAATCCCCGCGCGCCACGTGTCCAAGCCACGTGCTCGCTGCACCCGGTGCACGATACTCCAAACACCGAACCAATGACGTGCTGCCACGTGTCTTCCACCGGTCCACCGTGCACCCCGAGAAAATCCATGAACCGCGCCTTGCAAGCCATCCAATAAGGGAACGCCACGTGGCACCCCGCTCCAGTGCACGCCGGCCGCGTGGACCGCGCACCCTCGCGCCTGCCCGCGCGCCCTGCCCGTGCCCACGCGCCCTGCCCGCCGCCGCTCTCCGCCTGCCCGAGGCCGCGCCGCCGCTGCCCGCCGCTGCCGCGCCGCCGGCGATCGCCGGAAACACTGTTCCGGCAGTGAACAGTAACCTGAGCTCAAAAATGACAAGTGGGTAGTCCATTTTGACCGTTTTCGCGCGCTGAATCCGAATTTGACGTCCGTTTTGCCAAATTCTAACTCTAAAAATTGCCGAAGGCACCCGGAAATGTGTTCTTAGCCCAAATTTCGTGCGGAGCTCAATTTTAATATCCGTTTCGCGCGAAACCACTTCTAAACCCTCCACAGAGTCCTCCGATCACTCACATGATCCATTTAAGCCCGAAGTCCAACACTTGTGCCCAATTATGCCCCAAACACCTCCAACACACCATGTAGGCCTCCAATAGCCACCCCAACGCACTACAGCAGCTCTGCGGAGATTCGGGTCATCACACTGAGCCACAAACCTCCCAATGTCCCTCTTCACGCCATTCTACCAGAAGTGTGTCTTGAGGTCCTTATACATCTTAGTCCCACCAGGAGTGTCTTGAGGTCCTTATACATCTTAGTCCCACCAAGATGAAGGGTATAAGGTGTATAATGGGCCTCTCATAATATCTACTCTCTGATCTCAGCATCCACTGGTACACATGCTCGGTCCCTGTACCTCAGTACTCCCGAAGAATCCACTGTAAAGTCCCCTGACTGATCACTCGAAATCTGATCTCGAATCCTGGTCAAGTGGGGGTCCTCACTCTGTTTCTCCCTGATCCTGTCCAGCAGAGTGGGCTGCATGACTAAAGACGTCAGTCTAGCAGAGACCCCAGGGGACACAACCTCTATCTCGAGCCGTCTCATCTCCTCTAACAGCGGCGCCTGATCTGTAATCAACATGGACAAACTCTGCACCGCTCTCCTACTCAAAGCATCTGCAACCACATTGGCCTTGCCCAGATGGTAAAGGATATCCACATCATAATCCTTTAGTAGCTCCAACCATCTGCGCTGCCTCAAATTCAGCTCCTTCTGCGTGAACAGGTACTTTAGGCTCTTGTGGTCGGTGTAGATCTCACAGTGCTCGCCATACAGGTAATGGTGCCAAAGCTTCAGTGCAAACACCACGGCAGCAAGCTCCAAGTCATGGGTAGGGTAATTCTTCTCATAATCCTTGAGCTATCTCGATGCATAAGCAATTACCCTCCCTTCCTGCATCAACACACAACCAAGTCCACTGTGCGATGCGTCACTGTAGATCACATATCCTTTCCCCATAACTGGGAGGGAAGGGATAGGAGCGGTCATCAATCTGCTCTTCAGTCCTCGAAGCTCCTCTCGCAGTCCTCACTCCAGATAAACTTAATTCCTTTACGCGTCAAACGAGTTAGGGGTGTGGAGAGCTTCGCAAAGCCCTCCACAAACCGACGATAATAACCAGCTAATCCCATGAAGCTGCGCACCTCAGAAACGATTATCGGTCGGGGCCAATCTCGAACTGCCTCAATCTTCGCCGGGTCCACTGCCACACCTGCGGCGAAAATCACATGGCCCAAGAAAGCTACCTCCCGAAGCTAAAACTCGCACTTCACCAGCTTGGCATACAACTTCTTCTCTCGTAGAAGTTGCAGCACAGTCCTCAAGTGTTCCTCATGCTCAGCATCGCTCTGGGAGTAAACCAAAATATCATCGATGAACACTACCACGAATCGGTCCAAGTACGGTCGGAAGACCCGATTCATCAAATCCATGAATGCGGCAGGGGCATTAGTCAGTCTAAAAGGCATAACTGTAAACTCATAATACCCGTACCGTGTCCTGAATGCTGTCTTCGGAATATCCTCGGCCTTCACTGTAGTGTCCCAGTTTTTCCCCTGTGTTTTTCCCCTGTTCGGGGTGTGGAACACCTAGGGTTGGTGTGTTGGGCCCCAACATGTCAAAGGGATGTGTTGTTTGGACTCAGGGAGGATTTGGGATCAAGCCTGACCTTCGGCTGCCTTTGCCGAATTTTAGGTTTGGAATCGGGCTAAACGGAGGCCGTATTTGGATTCAGCGCGGAAAAACGCTTGAAAAAGGCTATTTACTTATTTAATTTGGAGTCCGGATGCCCAAAAACGGACCCCCGGAAGTTTTCTGTGCAAAATGGTGCACGGGGGGACTTGTGGACCGGCCAGGGACACGTGGCGGCCTCTGATTGGGCCGGCGCGCCACTCCCGGTCCACGGAACGGGCCGCCGGTGCACGGTGCACCGGCGGGCCACGTGGCAGACGCCGGTTGGTCCGGTCCAGGGCGCGCGGCGCACGGGAGGGTGCGCGGGCAGCGCGGGCAGGCCGGGCAGGCGCGGGGTGGGGCGCGGTGCACGGTGCACCGGGGCGCGCCACGTGGCGGCCCCGGGTTGGTTGGCGCATGTGCGTGGGGTGCACCCGCGGGCGCGCACCTACGGCCGTATGCACGCGGCCGTACGCACGCGCGGCGCAGGTGTGCAGGCGGCGCCCGGCGGGCGTGACGGGCGGGGAAGCGCCCGCCACGTGGCGCCCCGCCATTGGCGGGCGCCACCCACCCCGCCGCCCCGCAGGGGGACACGTGGCGCGTCCCCGCTGGGCCCGCACGGCTGCCGCCTGTTTGGCGGACGCGTGGCGGGCCCTGGGCCGGGTTGGACAGATGGTCGGACGGGGCAGGATCCCGTGTGCGGCCCGGGTTGGGCTGGGCCGCACTGTAGCCGCCCGAAAATTTGTGGGCCGGGCCGCACTGTAGCAGCCCGAAAGTGCCCCTGCGCCCGGAAGTGGGGACATATTGGGAATTTTCCCAATTGTTCAATTGGGCCTATAAATAGCCCTCCCCCTTCTCCTTTCCTGCTCTTTTTCGAGAGATAGAGAGAGAAAGAGAGGAAGTGCATTGAAGAGAAGTTGTTCCCCACTGATTTTTCTACCTCGTGGTGCGTTCCCAGATTTTCGGGAAGATCGACAGCGGCGTTCCGGATTTTACAGTGTGCCTCGGTTTTCCCCCATTTCGGCCCGTTATCGTCGCATTTCAGTCCGAGGAGTCCCCTGCGCAGTACAGGAGTCCGATTTCGACGATTTCTTCGCCGCTGTGTTCCTAAGAGGTAGGGCTTCGTTTTCCGTGTTGATGGTTTCTCTGGATTCCGACTTCTTGGCACGATTCCCGAGGTGTTTTGACCCCTATTTTGCTGTTTGGATTTTTGGACAGCGGCGACTTCGACGAATTGTTTCTCAGCGTAGGAATATCGGATCGAGGCGATTCAAGAGTCGATTTTGGGCTATTTTTCGCAAGGAACGCAACCGTGATTTTTCTGGGATTTTAGGAGCTCGGGACAGAGGTGAAATTCCTCGTTTTGCGTGCTGATTGTTTTAAAAACAGCAAGTGTGTGTTTGGAACTTGTAGTTTTTACACCGTGTACACTTATGTGATGTTGTAGGATATTGTTGCAGCTGACGGTGTGTTTAGAGGATAGCGGGTATTTTCTGGGTGTTGTGTGCACGCTTTTCGAGGTGGGTGGTTGCGTATCCCTCTTTGTTGACTTGCACACTAGGAATAAAAGAGTTCTCAATTATACATGTGATAGATAACTTGTGATGTATGAACCTATTGCATATGACCCCTAAATTAATTTAGTAGCTTCTATGTGATAAATCTGGGACAAGGAAATTGGACAATTGCTATAAAGTGAACCGCATGCAAATTAGTAACCCAACAATATTTTTAAAATAGTTCTAAAATTATTCTTCACATGAAACTTAGTTCCTTTCTAAATGTTTTAAAAGAGAACACTTGCATGCTCATTGGACATCTAGTTAGGCCACTATCTTACTGCAGCACTATATTATGGGACTTGACTTAGGAGAAAACATGTGTTATTGTTATTCTTCTCTATCGTTGCATGTTGCTCGAGTCTGATCGGGATTTTGAGATAGTGGTGTCTGAACCTTGAGTTTGGGACAGTTGGGATTGTCTTAGGGGATTGTGGGGCATAGTGGCAACCGCGGATGATAGGCGGTTGACCAGATGTTTTTACTTTATCAGATTGGGGTCTATGGGTTCAGCGGTAACCGCGGATTTTGGGCGGTTGACCGGGTGTTATTATCACACCAGATTGGGGACCAGGATTGCATTAGTGGATGGAGTTTCCCACTTTTGAGTACTATCGCATCAGATTGGGTATTAGACTTCTCTAGTGGACGGTGTTTCCCACTTATTGATTACTGTTGCATCCGATCGGGATTTCATTAGTGGACGGAATTCCCACCTTGATCATAGTCTTGATCCAGTCCTGCTATTGTGAGACATTGGTTACAGAGAGGCTTGATACAGAGATACTTTACTCGTGTGGGTCGCTCCCCTCGAGTGCCACTCCGGAGTAGGCTTTTGACCGTGACGGTGCCGGTCAGTTGGTGAGTTGTCACTTGTGAGTGATGACACAGTTGGTGAGTTGTGAGTGATGACAGAGCAGGCAGTGCCAGTATTTCCTGGCCCTCTGATTGGGTTTCCTTGGGCAGTCAGCTTTATAGTTGCATATATACAGTCATCTTTTGGCACTGCATTTAGAGGCATAGTAGTGGTAGTTTCTTTTCAGCAGTCTTTAGTGCATACCACTGTTCTTTCCTTTTTGCCTCTTTATTCCTAGTGGGTGCGTCAGCATCAGAGGTTTTACCCACTAGGGGAGGCTACTGGTTTATCTAGTAGTTCTCACCCCCATTATTGTTGTTTCTTGTCCTCTTCCCCCTTTGTTTTGCAGAGTCGACTGTGGGAGCTGCTGGGCCTTCAGCGGCAGATCGAGGTAAGAGGATTGCCGACTAGCTAGATCGTCTACCCCGAGCGAGAGATTAGCTAGACTTTTACTGTACTCCCCTTTTGTATCTCAGACTATAGTAGTTTACTTTTGGGTCTGGCTGTGGCCAGCTGGTTGTATATTTATGGTGAGCTGGGAGTATATTGTACTTTTATTTCAGTTTACAGTTTACTTCAGTCTGAGATTACTGTTAGTTCTATTAGTTCAGCTCTGTTTATGCTCTTCTATTGTATATTATCTATCTGAGCAGGTTACCAGCGCTTCGTGTACATGGAAAATTCTGTGTACACGGCGGATCTGTTGGCGGGCCCGGGTTCTGGTTACCCCCGGGGCGTGACAGATTAAGTTGGTATCAGAGCTTAGGGATAGGTCAGTTGGGACTTAGGAAACCCTAGGCTTTTGGCAGACTCTAGGATGATAGGGCGTGAGAGACGGGACATTTCGCGAAAGTCGTTGATTTATTTATTTGGCTCTTCCAGTGAGTGAAGAGGGATCGACATGGCCTATTTCTGGTGGACAATTATGTTGGCTGCAGACAATATAAAGTCACAGAAATAGGGGGATGTCTTTGACTTTCTCTAGATTGGGTCGTGTGGGGTTTTATTGCTGATTTGTGGTTTTTTTTGTGACAGTATGTCGCCCCGTCGTCGTTGTTCCGCCGGGGGTATCCCCACCCCTTCTGAGGAGCCCGAGCAGGCGGTATCTACAGAGCTGGGGGAACTGCGGGCCTTGGTGACCCATTTAGTGGCGAGGAGCTTTCGACAGGACCAGCGCCTGGAGCAGCTACTGGCGCAGAGAGGTGATTCGGCAGTCGGAGAGAGGGCTAGGGCTTCGGAGCAGCGTTTTGAGAGGAAACGCCCAGCCCCGGATGTTGTTGGACAGGCCAGTTCTTCTAGACGGCCACGGTTTCGCGACAGGTGTGTTTTCTGTAGAGGACGACATCCCTCAGGTACCTGTGACTTGAGGCGGGGTCGATGCTTCCGATGTGGACAGTCTGGCCACGTTCGATCTTCGTGCCCCCTTTCGACCTTAGTACCCCCTTTCTTCAGCGTTGGCCCCTATCGCATCCCAGCAAGGATCTCAGCAGCAGCAGCAGACACGACCATTGCGGGCTCCCAGCGGTTGTATTTTCTGTGGAGGTCAGCATTTTCCCGGCACCTGCGACCAGCGGTGGGGTCGCTGCTATAGTTGTGGACAGCCTGGGCACATTCGGGTTGCGTGCCCCTCGGGGACGGCTACGGCACCTACTTTAGTGTCCGTCCCTACTACTTCTCAGCTACGACCGGGAGCTTCACCGACAGGTCTCCAGGCAGACCGAGTTTCGCCTCTACGCCCTTCTGGTGAGAGACAGCCGTTGTTGAGCGGTCAGGATAGCTTAGCGCAGGCGGGGGATTCTACTACGGCTGACCGTGTGGTGGCAGGTATGGTCTATTTCTGGCATTTGGATTCATATCTTTTGTTACTGGAGCTTCGCATTCTTTCATTAGTAGATCCTTTGCATCATTACATGGGTTAGAGGTAGGACCTTTGCCACGTGCACGAGAGGTTCAGATTCCCGATCACACTTTGCACGTGAAGGAGTGTTGTTGGTCCTGCCCGATGCGGATCGAGTCCTGGATTATGCCAGCAGACCTGTTGGTCTTGAGACAGCTGCGGGACTTTGATGTGGTTCTCGGGATGGACTGGCTGGCTCGATATTTTGCGACAATTAACTGTGCCGAGAGGACTGTCACTTTTAGAGAGCCAGGCCAGGAGGTGTGGATGTACCGGGGATGTCAGAGTGCTTTCTTTGCCTCTATGGTTTCGACTTCCCGAGCGAGGCGGATGATTCACCGAGGATGTGTAGCCTTTTTGGCTAGTGTTGTTGAGGGGCCTACGGCGGCACCGGGACTCGGGGATATTCCTATCGTCCGCGAGTTTTCGGATGTGTTTCCACCTGAGCTGACTAGTATGCCGCCCGACAGAGAGATCGAGTTTGTGATTGACGTAGTTCCAGGAACTGCGCCAATCTCTAAGGCTCCTTATCGGATGGCACCGGCTGAGCTGAGAGAGCTTAAGGCACAGTTGCAAGATTTGATGGACAAGGGTTTTATTAGACCCAGTGTGTCGCCCTGGGGAGCGCCGGTGCTATTCGTGAAAAAGAAAGATGGGTCACTTAGACTGTGTGTGGACTATAGGGAGCTGAATAAAGTGACCATCAAGAACAAGTACCCTCTGCCGCGCATCGATGATCTCTTTGATCAGCTGCAAGGGTCTTGTGTATTTTCCAAGATTGATCTGCAGTCTGGTTACCACCAACTGAAGGTGAAGGCCGAGGATATTCCTAAGACTGCTTTCAGATCACGGTACGGGCATTATGAGTTTACAGTTATGCCGTTTGGATTGACTAATGCCCCTGCCGCCTTTATGGACTTGATGAACAGGATATTTCGGCCATTTCTGGATCGCTTTGTGGTGGTGTTCATTGATGATATCCTGATTTACTCCCGAAGCGAGGCCGAGCATATGGAGCACTTGAGGACTGTGCTACAACTTCTACGGGAGAAGAAGTTGTACGCCAAGCTGACAAAGTGTGAGTTTTGGCTTCGGGAGGTAGCTTTCTTGGGCCATGTGATTTCCGCCGCCGGTGTAGCTGTAGACCCGGCGAAGATTGAGGCAGTTCGTGATTGGCCCCGACCGACGACTGTATCAGAGGTGCGCAGCTTCATGGGATTAGCTGGTTATTATCGTCGGTTTGTGGAAGGCTTTGCGAAGCTTTCCACACCCCTCACTCGGTTGACGCGTAAAGGGGTTAAGTTTATCTGGAGTGAGGACTGCCAGAAGAGCTTCGAGGAGCTGAAGGACAGACTGATGACTGCTCCTATCCTTTCCCTCCCTGTTATGGGGAAAGGATATGTGATCTACAGTGACGCATCACACAGTGGACTCGGTTGCGTGTTGATGCAGGATGGGAGGGTAATTGCTTATGCATCGAGACAGCTCAAGGATTACGAGAAGAATTACCCTACCGACGACTTAGAGCTCGCTGCCGTGGTGTTTGCACTGAAGCTTTGGCGCCATTACCTGTACGGGGAGCATTGTGAGATCTACACCGACCACAAGAGTTTAAAGTATCTGTTCACCCAGAAGGAGCTGAACTTGAGGCAGCGCAGGTGGTTAGAGCTATTAAAGGATTATGATGTGGACATCCTTTACCACCCAGGCAAGGCTAACGTGGTCGCTGATGCATTGAGTCGAAGAGCAGTACAGAGTTTGTCTATGTTGATCACAGACCAGGCGCCCCTATTGGAGGAGATGAGACGGCTCGAGATAGAGGTTGTGTCCCCTGGGGTCTCTGCTAGACTGACGTCATTAGTCGTGCAGCCCACTCTGCTAGACAGGATCAGGGTAAAACAGAGTGAGGACCCCCACTTGACCAGGATTCGAGATCAGCTTCCGAGTGATCAGTCAGGGGACTTTACAGTGGATGCTGAGATCAGAGAGCAGATTTTGAAGGAGGCCCATTATACCCCTTATACCCTTCATCCTGGGGGGACTAAGATGTATAAGGACCTCAAGGCACATTTCTGGTGGAATGGCATGAAGAGGGACGTCGGGAGATTTGTGGCCCAATGTTTGACTTGTCAGCAAGTAAAAGCTGAGCATCGGGTGCCAGCTGACAAGTTACGAAGTCTCCCAATTCCTGAGTGGAAATGGGACCACATCACGATGGATTTTGTGGTCGGATTGCCGAGGGCACAGGGCGGAGCAGATGCTATCTGGGTAGTTGTGGATCGACTTACTAAGTCAGCACACTTTTTGCCTTTGCAGACTACGTGGCCACTCGATCGACTAGCCCAGTTATACCTTGATGAGATTGTGAGGTTGCATGGAGTACCCGCCTCCATTGTGTCAGATAGAGATCCGAGGTTTGCCTCGCGTTTTTGGGGGAGTTTGCAGGCCGCGATGGGGACTCGGCTCAGATTCAGTACAGCTTTTCATCCCCAGACTGATGGGCAGTCAGAGCGGACTATACAGATCTTGGAGGACATGCTGAGGGCTTGCGTCTTGGATTTTGGCGGAGGTTGGATTCGGCACTTATCCTTGGTTGAGTTTGCGTACAACAACAGCTTTCAAGCGAGCATACAGATGGCTCCGTTTGAAGCGTTGTATGGACGCAAGTGCCGATCACCACTTTATTGGAGTGACGTAGGCGAGAGACGGACCTTGGGGCCAGATATACTGCTAGAGGCAGAGGAGAAGGTCCGGGTGATTCGACAGCATCTTCAGACCGCTCAGAGCCGACAGAGGAGCTATGCTGATGTTCGGCGACGAGACTTAGAGTTTCAGGTTGGAGATCATGTATTTCTGAAAGTCTCGCCGTCCAAGGGGATTAGGAGGTTCGGCATTCGCGGGAAACTCAGCCCCCGATACATTGGACCATTCGAGGTGTTGGAGCGTATCGGGCCTGTTGCTTATCGACTTGCACTTCCCCCGAGACTGGCTGGTGTCCACGATGTTTTCCATGTTTCCACACTGAGGAGGTACGTCTTCGACCCGTCGCACGTCATCGACTTTGCACCCCTCGAGATCAGCGAGGATTTGAGATATGAGGAGCGCCCAGTACGGATTCTTGATCGGGAGGTGAAAGAATTGCGCAATCGGACCATCCCCTATGTGAAGATCCCTTGGAGCAATCATGATGAGCGCGAGGCGACGTGGGAGCCCGAGTCAGAGATGATGGACGCCTACCCCTACTTGTTCGAGGCTCTGGATTGAGGTATGATTTTAGTTTCGAGGACGAAACTTTTGTTAGTGGGGGAGGATGTAGTGTCCCAGTTTTCCCCTGTGTTTTTCCCCTGTTCGGGGTGTGGAACACCTAGTGTTGGTGTGTTGGGCCCCAACATGTCAAAGGGATGTGTTGTTTGGACTCAGGGAGGATTTGGGATCAAGCCTGACCTTCGGCTGCCTTTGCCGAATTTTAGGTTTGGAATCAGGCTAAACGGAGGCCGTATTTGGATTCAGCGCGGAAAAACGCTTGAAAACGGCTATTTACTTATTTAATTTGGAGTCCGGATGCCCAAAAACGGACCCCCGGAAGTTTTCTGTGCAAAATGGTGCACGGGGGGACTGTGGACCGGCCAGGGACACGTGGCGGCCTCTGATTGGGCCGGCGCGCCACTCCCGGTCCACGGAACGGGCCGCCGGTGCACGGTGCACCGGCGGGCCACGTGGCAGGCGCCGGTTGGTCCGGTCCAGGGCGCGCGGCGCACGGGAGGGTGCGCGGGCAGCGCGGGCAGGCCGGGCAGGCGCGGGGTGGGGCGCGGTGCACGGTGCACCGGGGCGCGCCACGTGGCGGCCCCGGGTTGGTTGGCGCATGTGCGCGGGGTGCACCCGCGGGCGCGCCCTGCGGCCGTACGCACGCGGCCGTACGCACGCGCGGCGCAGGTGCGCAGGCGGCGCCGGCGGGCGTGACGGGCGGGGAAGCGCCCGCGCGCCCCGCCATTGGCGGGCGCCACCCTCCCCGCCGCCCCGCAGGGGGACACGTGGCGCGTCCCCGCTGGGCCCGCACGGCTGCCGCCTGTTTGGCGGACGCGTGGCGGGCCCTGGGCCGGGTTGGACAGATGGTCGGACGGGGCAGGATCCCGTGTGCGGCCCGGGTTGGGCTGGGCCGCACTGTAGCCGCCCGAAAATTTGTGGGCCGGGCCGCACTGTAGCAGCCCGAAAGTGCCCCTGCGCCCGGAAGTGGGGACATATTGGGAATTTTCCCAATTGTTCAATTGGGCCTATAAATAGCCCTCCCCCTTCTCCTTTCCTGCTCTTTTCCGAGAGATAGAGAGAGAAAGAGAGGAAGTGCATTGAAGAGAAGTTGTTCCCCACTGATTTTTCTACCTCGTGGTGCGTTCCCAGATTTTCGGGAAGATCGACAGCGGCGTTCCGGATTTTACAGTGTGCCTCGGTTTTCCCCCATTTCGGCCCGTTATCGTCGCATTTCAGTCCGAGGAGTCCCCTGCGCAGTACAGGAGTCCGATTTCGACGATTTCTTCGCCGTGTGTTCCTAAGAGGTAGGGCTTCGTTTTCCGTGTTGATGGTTTCTCTGGATTCCGATTCTTGGCACGATTCCCGAGGTGTTTTGACCCCTATTTTGCTGTTTGGATTTTTGGACAGCGGCGACTTCGACGAATTGTTTCTCAGCGTAGGAATATCGGATCGAGGCGATTCAAGAGTCGATTTTGGGCTATTTTTCGCGAGGAACGCAACCGTGATTTTTCTGGGATTTTAGGAGCTCGGGACAGAGGTGAAATTCCTCGTTTTGCGTGCTGATTTTAAAAAACAGCAAATGTGTGTTTGGAACTTGTAGTTTTTACACCGTGTACACTTATGTGATGTTGTAGGATATTGTTGCAGCTGACGGTGTGTTTAGAGGACAGCGGGTATTTTCTGGGTGTTGTGTGCACGCTTTTCGAGGTGGGTGGTTGCGTATCCCTCTTTGTTGACTTGCACACTAGGAATAAAAGAGTTCCCAATTATACATGTGATAGATAACTTGTGATGTATGAACCTATTGCATATGGCCCCTAAATTAATTTAGTAGCTTCTATGTGATAAATCTGGGACAAGAAAATTGGACAATTGCTATATCGTGAACCGCATGCAAATTAGTAACCCAACAATATTTTTAAAATAGTTCTAAAATTATTCTTCACATGAAACTTAGTTCCTTTCTAAATGTTTTTAAAAGAGAACACTTGCATGCTCATTGGACATCTAGTTAGGCCACTATCTTACTGCAGCACTATATTATGGGACTTGACTTAGGAGAAAACATGTGTTATTGTTATTCTTCTCTATCGATGCATGTTGCTCGAGTCTGATCGGGATTTTGAGATAGTGGTGTCTGAACCTTGAGTTTGGGACAGTTGGGATTGTCTTAGGGGATTGTGGGGCATAGTGGCAACCGCGGATGATAGGCGGTTGACCAGATGTTTTTACTTTATCAGATTGGGGTCTATGGGTTCAGCGGTAACCGCGGATTTTGGGCGGTTGACCGGGTGTTATTATCACACCAGATTGGGGACCAGGATTGCATTAGTGGATGGAGTTTCCCACTTTTGAGTACTATCGCATCAGATTGGGTATTAGACTTCTCTAGTGGACGGTGTTTCCCACTTATTGATTACTGTTGCATCCGATCGGGATTTCATTAGTGGACGGAATTCCCACCTTGATCATAGTCTTGATCCAGTCCTGCTATTGTGAGACATTGGTTACAGAGATGCTTGATACAGAGATACTTTACTCGTGTGGGTCGCTCCCCTCGAGTGCCACTCCGGAGTAGGCTTTTGACCGTGACGGTGCCGGTCAGTTGGTGAGTTGTGAGTGATGACACAGTTGGTGAGTTGTGAGTGATGACAGAGCAGGCAGTGCCAGTATTTCCTGGCCCTCTGATTGGGTTTCCTTGGGCAGTCAGCTTTATAGTTGCATATATACAGTCATCTTTTGGCACTGCATTTAGAGGCATAGTAGTGGTAGTTTCTTTTCAGCAGTCTTTAGTGCATACCACTGTTCTTTCCTTTTTGCCTCTTTATTCCTAGTGGGTGCGTCAGCATCAGAGGTTTTACCCACTAGGGGAGGCTACTGGTTTATCTAGTAGTTCTCACCCCCATTATTGTTGTTTCTTGTCCTCTTCCCCCCTTTGTTTTGCAGAGTCGACTGTGGGAGCTGCTGGGCCTTCAGCGGCAGATCGAGGTAAGAGGATTGCCGACTAGCTAGATCATCTACCCCGAGCGAGAGATTAGCTAGACTTTTACTGTACTCCCCTTTTGTATCTCAGACTATAGTAGTTTACTTTTGGGTCTGGCTGTGGCCAGCTGGTTGTATATTTATGGTGAGCTGGGAGTATATTGTACTTTTATTTCAGTTTACAGTTTACTTCAGTCTGAGATTATTGTTAGTTCTATTAGTTCTGCTCTGTTTATGCTCTTCTATTGTATATTATCTATCTGAGCAGGTTACCAGCGCTTCGTGTACATGAAAAATTCTGTGTACACGGCGGATCTGTTGGCGGGCCCGGGTTCTGGTTACCCCCGGGGCGTGACATTCACCTTCAACTGGTGGTAACCGGACTGCAGATCTATCTTGGAAAAGACACAAGACCCTTGCAGCTGATCAAAGAGATCATCGATGCGCGGCAAAGGATACTTGTTCTTGATGGTCACTTTATTCAATTCCCTATAGTCCACACACAGTCGAAGTGACCCATCCTTCTTTTTCATGAATAGCACCGGCGCTCCCCAAGGCGACACACTTGGTCTAATAAAACCCTTATCCATCAAATCTTGCAGTTGTGCTTTAAGGTCTCGCAGCTCAGCCAGTGCAATTCCTAAAACTACGTCAATCACGAACTCAATCTCTCTGTCTGGCGGCATGCTAGTCAACTCTGGTGGAAAAATATCTGAGAACTCACGAACAATAGGGATATCCCCGAGTCCCGGCGCCGCCGTAGGCCCCTCAACAACACTAGCCAAAAAGGCTACACATCCTCGATGGATCATCTGCCTCGCTCGGGAAGTCGAAACCATAGAGGCAAAGAAAGCACTCTGACATCCCCGGTATACCAACATCTCCTGGCCTGGCTCTCTAAAAGTGACAGTCCTCGCGACACAATCAATTGTCGCGAAATACCGAGCCAGCCAGTCCATCCCGAGAACCACTTCAAAGTCCCTCAGCTGTCTCAAGACCAACAGGTCTGTTGGCATAATCCAGACTCGATCTGCATCAGGCAGAACCAATAGCACTCCTCCACGTGCAAAGTGTGATCGGGAATCTGAACCTCTCGTGCACGTGGCAAAAGTCCTACCTCTAACCCATGTAATGATGCAAATGATCTACTAATAAAAGAATGCGATGCTCCAGTATTGTCACGCCCCGGAGGTTTAAGAACAAGCGAAAAAGCGTATACTTTTTTTTTTCCTTTAAAAACGACCTCGCCTACCGGTGCGCGTCAGACCCGCCACATATGCAAATTCACTCTGTAAACGGACAGAGTCTCCTTTGTATATGCACGGCGTCACATTCACAACATCATTCTTTAACCACACAGTCACGTTGAATACAATGAAAGAGAGTAATACCTTTATCCATAAACTAAGGTTTTCATTCACGACATCAAAGATGAGACTACGGGTTTACAAACGGTGTCCACACGACACCTAGTTTTCCAAAGTATCTTCGCGAGTCTCTTTTGGGCGGCTACATCTTTTGAAAGGATAAATCCAGAGGTTTACAAAGTAGTGCCCACACGACAATTGGTTTTGGAAAGCATTTTCGAAACCCTTTTGTTTGGTATAAACATGCCGCATACAAGTCAATACAAAGTATATCAAAGTTCACATTACTAAAATAAACTCTCAATCCAACATCTGTAATATTCCACATCCAAGCAATTGAAACTTAACAAATTAACAGAAAAGGAGATGAGATAACCCAAAGCGAGGACGACGAAATAAAGCCTCATATGGCTAATGTCCTCTAGACGCTGCCTCACCATCGTCCCGGCTACTACACCTAGTCGGACCTGTCACAGTGTGGGAAAGTCAGTTATAAATAAAGTAGATGAGCATAGCAATAAAAAGTATTGTTAAGACAAACCGATACACCGGAACCTTTCGCTTTCCCCCTCATGAGTCACCGTATCCCCTGTTTTAATTATAGAACACTTGTCGGAAGGTCTAAAGACCCCCTCGTGAACGATCACTCTGCTCGCGTATTGCTTTTAACCCCTCCACGGTACTAGTGCTGCACCTATAGCAACCGTGAGGGGTCCCCACTCGACACCTTTACCTTCGTGGGGTACACGGGTCAACATACCACAATTTCAGAAAAGTACACTCAATCTGTGGCCAAACCGCCGGTGCGTGTGTAAGCATCTAAGAGCATAATAGCCGAAACCGGCGTGTATTAAGCACCGCGACACTCAGTCGCTACAGTTAGCAATGAAAGAACGGGAATTACTCATGTAATGGGTTTAAACAGTTAACACAATTCATCTACTTTATTACACCTGTCATAACGATAACATACACCAAACTTATTGTGAAAGTACCCACCTTGTTGCGCGAAGATCGGGACACCTTGAATCTTGACACACTTCCGCTCAACACCTGGACCTAAAAAAGTCCCCAAAAAGAACGATAAGTCAACTTGACGCACCATGCCGCAAAAACGGAACCCAAAACTCAACCATGCGACAAAAACCCAGTAGCAGCGTGCTCACGTCGCACGACGGCTCCCCGCGCGGATGCCGCCGCCCGCGGGTGCCCCGCGCGACATGAGGCCGCGCGGCGCGCGCGCCCGCTGGTGGCGCCCGTGCGATGACTGCCCGCGCGGCGCCGCCGCCCGCGGGTGCCCCGTGCGGCATGAGGCCGCGCGGCGCGCACGCCCGCTGGTGGCGCCCGCGCGGCACCGCCGCCCGCGGGTGCCCCACGCGACATGGGGCCACGCGGCGCGCAGCCCGCGGGTGGCGCCCGCGCGGTGCCTGCCCGCACGGTGCCGCCGCCCGCGGGTGGCGCCCGCGCGGCTCCCGCCGCCCGCGGGCGCCCCGCGCGGCATGAGGCCGCGCGGCGCGCGCCGTGGGTGGCGCCCGCGCGGCGCGCGCCCGTGGGTGGCGCCGCGCGGCGCCGGCCTCCCGCGGGGCCCCGCGCGGCACGAAGCAGTGCGGCATGCGCTCGCGGGTGGCGCCCGCGCGGCGCCAGCCGCCCGCGGGCGCCCCGCGCGGCACGAGGCCGCGCGACGCGCGCCCGTGGGTGGCGCCCGCGCGGCGCCTACCCGCGTGGACACCGCCACCCGCGATCCGATTTGCGCGCCGCCCGCGGGTGGCGCCCCGCGCGGCACAAGGCCGCGCGGCGCGCGCCACCCGCGGACGGCGCCCCGCGTGGCCCGAGGTCGCGTGACGGCGGCGGCGACGGCGGTGGCGGTGGCGACGACGGCGACGACGATTCGAGAAAAAGACACGAAACCCTAGAAAAAATACAATAAAACAAAATCCACTTACCGGTTCCGACGGGGAAGACGATCTGATTGCACTCCCGTTTCCAACACGTCGATCGGGGTGTTCGGACTCCTCCGCCTTCTTCCTCTCTCTCTTCTCTTTTTCCTCCGGTTAGGGTTTCGTTCTTTTCTTTTCTTTCTCGTTCTCTCCGGCTAGGGTTTCTCTTTTGCGAAAAGTGGGATTTTTCCACCTCGTACATACGAATAAATCCCACATTTAATGTTTGTTAACGAATAACTAATTAATTAATTAATTAATTATACGGGATAAACCTATATTTTCTCGAAAAGCGTACAGGATATTCTGCACGGATTCTGATGCGCGCTAAGTCGCCGCAACCCTAAAACCCCTGTTCCGGGAGATCCCAAGGTCGGATTTCAGATCCGATCGCACCGTCGGTCATCGTTTTTCGAGCCCTTTCATAGAAAAATACCAGTGCAGCACAACGGTCAACTTAAGAAAACTCGATAACTCAACTTCCCAAAAAAAAAAAAATACTTTATTAATAGGAGGGTAAAATATTACTCGAAAAGTCATGACATTACAAGTATCAAATAAAGTACGAGTCCTAATGCCAGAAAGTAAGGTGATACCTGCCACCACATGATCTGTTGCCGAAGAGTCCTCTACCTGCGCAGCATACACTCGCCGACTCTGAGCTGGAGGCCGATAGTCCGTGGGATGGGAAGAAGATGGCCTACTCGCTGGAGCGTATGGCCGCTGAGCCGTCGACCACTGCTCAGATGAAGAAGGGGCAGATGCTGAAGAAGGGGCGACTGAGGTCAAAAAGGGGCACGAAGCTCGAATGTGCCCAGGCTATCCACATCCATAGCAGCGACCCCACCGCTGGTCTCAGGTGCCGGGAAAATGCTAACCTCCACAGAAAATACAACTGCCGGGAGCCCGCAACTGTCGTGACTGCTGCTGCTGCTGAGACTGTCGTTGCCGCTGTGGCTGCCGCTGAGACCCGCACTGCGATGACTATGATCTCTGCTGCTGCTGCTGGGGCTGACGGGGTGCACCTGATCTCTGGTGTCCCTGAAACCCACGACCCTGAGGATGGAATCGTGGAGGTCTCGGGAGTCCCTGACGACTCGACTGCCCCTCATCCGTCTGTGCCAGGCGCTTCGCCCCCGGGATCACTGCGGGAGCTAGAGCTACCTCCTCCATCACTGCCTCCCCGCGCTCAACATAGAGTGCCTGCTCCATAGAGACCTCTAAGGTCTGCAATCTGCGTGAACGGACTAACTGAAAAAGGTCCCGGCGCAACCCTCGCTCGAATATATAGATCCGATGTGCCTCATCCCTGGCCACGTGCGGTACACACGCCAACAACTGGTTGAAATCTGTAATATACTCATGTAGAAATCTGTAATATACTCATGTATAGGTCGATCTCCCTGTCGGAGATTCCTCAACTGCTCCTCCAACCTCTGTCAAACGCTCTCCGGGAAGAAGGCTCCAAGAAGTAGACTGCAAAACTCCGCCCAGGTCAGAAGCTGAGCCCCAGGCGGACCAGCAGGTCGAACACGCCGCCACCAAGCCTCGGCATTGCGCTCCAAGAAATTCATCCCCAGTAGAACCTGGTGCCGCTCCTCGATAAACAGGATCTCAAAACGTCGCTCCATAGCCGTGATCCACGACTCTGCCTCCCACGGCTCTGCACTCTGCCCCGAGAAACAAGGTGGATCAAACTGACGGAATCTCATCGACAAGTCAACCACCTCTCGCTGCTCTACAGGGGTCAGAGGTCCCGTCAACCCAAATGGCTGACCACTAGTAACCGGAGCAACAGGGTATGCTGGCGTCACCGATACAACTGGGGGATCCACGGTAGGTGAAGATGGTACGGGGGAACTCTCCGGGGGGGCTACAACTGGCTGCGCCCTCTGCTCCAACATATGCGTCAACCGCCCCATGGCCTTCTCTTGACGTCATGATGTTAAGGAATTTGTGTTGGCGTATTTCGTGAAAATGGTTAAGTCTTGAAGATTGAAGATGAAGAAGTTTGGATCATATACCTCAATCTCAAGAAAGAAGAATTCAAAAGGATCAGGTACGTTTAACTAAATATTTTTGGTGATCCGAATACTTCTTATAGTGTAGAAATACTTGGAAGAATTTTTAATTGCATAAAAATCAAAAACTGGACATGGGACATGTTCAGGATCCGGATCAGGCATTACAATCCGGATCCCGAACATAGGGTAGTTCATGCGCAATTCCAATCCGGATCGTGGTTACTTCAGATCCGGATCCCGAACGTGGAATTTGCAGGAATTGCATGAACGATCCGGATCGTGGTTATTTCAGTCCGGATCCCGAAGGTATGTTTTTCTGGAAATAGTCTGTTTGCTACGACAGTCCGGATCGCCAGAATTCCAATCCGGATCGCCGTCCTGAAAAATTCCAGAAAAGGTTAGTTTTTGATCCTTATCTTCTTCCAATGGTTTCTAACCTATAAATAAACCCTACGATTCATTTTTTAGGGTAATCCAAAATAGAGCTGTATAAAGCCGAATAATCCAAAAATAGAAAAATCCACATATAGAGAAGAAAGGAAATCAATAGATTTAATTCTATGTTTCTTCATCTATATTGATTAATTTGATTCTAGGTTTTCAAACTCAGATTTTGAGTAGAATCAAATAATGAATACTTAGATGGTATTTCCGATCTATTTCTAATCTAAGTATTCGGCGGATCATCACCACCCAAAAAAACAACGATTTACCCAAAATCGGCGCGTGGACTCGCGTGGCCTTGTGGATTCAAGGTGCAACCGCTCTCGTGGATTCGGAGCGAGGTACGTTCGTGGATTCGAAGCGTGCTATTGGGTGAAGACCGTGGATTCGGTCGGACGTCGTGGACTCGACGTTGGACGCTGTGGATTCAGCGTTGGGCGCGGATCGTGGATTCGAGAAGCGTCGTGGAGCGAGCGGAGAAGATCAACTAGGAGCGTATGGAAAAGGTTGAGTCGTCTGTGAGTACGGTATATCACCTTGTACGTGTTTAATTCTAGTGGATTTCGCCGTGTTATCGGTCCCGTGGTTTTTTACTCCGGTTTGGAGTTTTTCCACGTAAAAATCTTGCGTGTTATTTTTATTTCCGCATTGGGTTTTATTGCGCAATGATTTTTGAGTGTTTATTGTTTACACCTATTCACCCCCCTCTAGGTGTTTTTTCCCCTATTTAGATCCAATTAATATAACCCAACAAGTGGTATCAGAGCGGGAATAGGGTTGTAAACAATGGTTGAAGGTGGAAACATCAACGACCCCCTTTCTTCGATGGAACAAATTATGCGTACTGGAAAGTACGGATGAAAGCCTTTTTAATTTCCATCGACGAAAGGGTGTGGCAATCAATTGAATTAGGATGGTCTAATCCAACTGAAATTATTGCTGATGTTCGCACCTTCAAACCTAGGTCGAAATGGACCAAGGAAGAGATTGATTCATCTTCTTACAATGGCAAAGGAATTAATGCTCTATTTAATGCTTTGTCACAAACTGAGTTCTCTCGCGTCTCGGCATGTGAGACTGCGAAAGAAATCTGGGATGTTCTTCAAGTTACGCATGAGGGAACTAACCTTGTGAAGATTCAGAAACTGCAAATGCTTACGAGCAAGTTTGACTCTATTTCTATGGCAGAAAATGAATCTTTCACAGACTATTACACACGATTGCAAGACATCGTGAACTCATGTGCTAACTTGGGAGAGAAGATTCCAGAATTTAAAGTTGTAAGAAAGATTTTAAGAACTCTTCCTGAACGATTTCGCCCAAGGTCGCAGCCATTGAAACAATTAAACACCCGGACGAAATGCGTGTAGAAGAATTAGTTGGTGCACTTACAAACTTATGAAATGACATTTCCTACTAACTATTCTTCTGGAAAAGCATCCTCTTCTAAGTCTTCAGGTTTTGCATTGAAATCAACTAAAGAAGAAGACGCGGATTCATCCTCCTCAGACGATGACGAGAACCTATCTATGGAGGACTTTGAGAAGCAGCTCGCTCTCTTGACAAGGAAGTTTCGCCGCAACTTTCGAAGGGGTAATTCAAGCAAAACTCCATCCTTCGGAAAGTCGAAGAAAGGCAAGGGTTCTTCAAGCTACAAGTCAAGAAAGCAAGAGAACTTCTCAAAGGATAAGAAAAGTTCAGAGGGACAAGTACAGTGCTTCAAATGTCGAGGCTACGGCCACATTGCAACGGAGTGTCCCAACAAGAATCCGGCAAAGAAGAAGGCGATGCAAGTCGTCACTTGGGATGACAACTCAACGTCAAATGAGTCATCCTCAAGTGATGAAGAAAATAACGCAACGGCATTCCACACGTCCACATCTTCACCCTTCATGTGCTTAATGGCAAGTACATCCGATTCATTGTCCAACTCCTCCCATGTTGAAAAGATTGCAACGGACGACGAATCGAGTAATTCCGAAGGTGAAGATTTTGCTCTTGCCTACCATAAACTTTTGAGGGATTCAAAGAAATTGGCAAAGCAAAACAGGAGTTTGAGAGGGAGATTGCAGGATCTCGAAGAAGAAGTAAAAAGGGCAACTTCTCTCTCAAACGCTCTTGAAGTGGAAAGGGATAACCTTCAAGAGAAAAATGAGCATTTTCGAGAAGAACATATAAAATTGGTGGATAAAGCGAATTACTTCTTGAAGCTCTACGGCGAGGCTCGACAGGAAAAAATGGAAATGACGAAGACCATTTTCCAACTCAAGGATGACTTAAAGCGATTTTCTTCTGGAAGGAGTAAGTTGGATAAGCTTCTTGGTCTTGGTCAAACAAACCGTTCGGCCTCGGATACACTCAAACTGGAGACATTCCAAGTTCGAGTGGGACAGTTTTTGTGCCTCAGTCGGTATCTCCTCCTCCGACACCGGAATTCACGACAAGCAACGACAACAAGCCTACTTCATCCTCTTCGGGATCGTCAAGAACTAAGGTATGTTTTCGTTGTGGCATTTCAGGGCACATAAGGAGAAATTGCAAGATGGGAGCCAAACGCACACCTCAAGCACCTCTTGCAATGACTACCAAAAGGGTGATTCCTCGGAAATCAAATGCAAATTTTTCAAAGGAAAAGAGCCTTGGTAGTTCACCGCTCAAGACGACATCATCAAGGAGCAGCAATCTTCAAACAAGACGCTTTCACCTAGGAGAATAACTTCACGATCATTACCGACGCATTCCAAAAAGGTTTGGGTGCGCAAAGGTGAAATCTTTCCTTGTCTTGTTACCAATATTTCCTTGCATGCATATGATAATTCGTCTTGGTATCTGGATAGCGGGTGTTCCCGTCATATGACCGGTGACAAAAACTGTTTTCAAACATTTGAGAAAATCTCCGGAGGACTTGTTGTTTTCGGAGATGGTCGGTCTTCCAAAATTGTTGGAAAAGGAACGGTAGCTATTCCAGATGGCCCGGTTTGAATAATGTGTTATTTGTTGAAGGCCTTAAGACTAACCTCATAAGCATAAGTCAACTTTGTGATAATGGTTTTTCAGTTAATTTTTCATCTGATGAATGTACTGTAACTGATAAGAACCATGTTTCTTTTTAAAAGGGGTTAGATCAGAAAACAATTGTTATGTAGTTCCTAATAAAATTTCTGAAAAATGTAACCTAGCATCTTTGAAAAATGAAACACTTTGGCATGAAAGGCTAGGTCACATAAACTTTAAGGAACTTGCTAGAATTTCAAACAAAGATGTGGTCAAGGGGGTTCCTAAACTTTCTTTTGAACAAAACATTGTGTGTGGCGGTTGCCAAAAGGGAAAACAGTCTAGGACTGCACACAAGAACTTGAACCACATTGGTACAAAACGGCCTTTGGAACTTTTGCACATGGATTTAATGGGGCCAACTCGTCAACCATCTTTGGGAGGTAAATGGTATATTTTCTTATTGGTTGATGATTTCTCTAGATATCTTGGGTAGCATTTTTAAAAGAGAAAGCTGATACTTTTGATTCTTTTCACGAGATTTGCCATCGTATTATGATTGAAAAGAATGAAAAGATTACTCGTGTTAGAAGTGATAGAGGTGGAGAATTCATAAATTCTAAATTCATTGATTTTTGCACTTCTAACGGCATTAAACATGAATTCTCACACCCTCAACAGAATGGTGTAGTCGAGCGCAAAAACAGGGTCGTACAGGAGATGGCACGTGTTATGCTTCATAGCCGGAACTTACCGTTATATTTTTGGGCTGAAGCGGTGAACACTGCTGTCTATGTAATTAATCGAGTGTATTTGCGCCCGGGGACTTTAAATACACCATATGAACTATGGTTTTGTAGAAAACCTAACATCAAATATTTTCGTATCTTTGGGAGTCGGTGTTTTATTTTACGTGACCGCGAAAATCTTGGAAAATTTGACTCTCGAAGTGACGAAGGGATTTTCTTGGGTTATTCTACAAACAGTAGAGCATATCGAGTATTTAACTTAGAATCTAAGACGATCGTAGAATCGATAAATGTTAAGGTAGATGAAGCTTTTCACTTTGCATCTGAAAAATCTACCCTCGATATCTCTCTTGATGATGATACACCTGCTAATGCATCTTCTCTAACAATTCTTTCGATAATAATGATGCATCTAACGGTTCTTCAAGTTTATCTGATGTGCAGGAATCATCTCATGTACCTCCGAGTACTCCGTTACCTCAAACGTTACGCATCTCCAAGGATCATCCTGAATCGAACATTATTGGAGACCCACAAGAAGGAGTTAGAACTCGGAGACAATTGGTTTGCGGATTCGCATGCTACGTATCAAATCGAACCAAAGAACGATGAAGCTCTTCAAGATGACTACTGGATTGAAGCAATGCAGGAAGAGCTCCATCAATTCGAGCGAAACAAAGTCTGGGAATTAACGAAGCCTCCGAAGCAACACAATGTGATAGGTACCAAATGGATTTTCAAGAACAAGAAAAATGAGGATGGTACTATCATCAGGAACAAAGCAAGGTTAGTTGCTCAAGGCTACTCTCAAGTAGAAGGTATAGACTTTGATGAAACTTTCGCCCCTGTAGCTAGACTCGAGTCCATTCGTATCTTATTTGCGATTGCTTGTCATTTTAAAATCAAATTATTTCAAATGGACGTTAAGAGCGCCTTTTTAAATGGGTTTTTAAATGAGGAAGTTTATGTGGCTCAACCGAAAGGTTTTGTGGACCATAAACTACCTAACCATGTTTTTCGTTTGAAAAAGGCTCTTTACGGTCTGAAACAAGCACCGCGAGCATGGTACGAAAGGTTGACAAAGCACCTTTTGGAAAAGGGCTATACTCGAGGGGGAGCTGACAGGACTCTCTTTGTGAAGCATTATCAAAACAATTTCATTGTAGCACAAATCTATGTCGATGACATTGTATTTGGTGCAACAAGAGATAATGATGCTTCTAAATTCGCGGAGACCATGGAAAGCGAATTTGAGATGTCCATGATGGGCGAATTGACATATTTTCTTGGATTACAAGTTAAACAAAACGATGAAGGAATTCACTTGTGTCAATCCAAGTATGCAATGGAGTTGGTCAAAAAGTTTGATTTAGAAAATTCTAAGGATTTTCCGACTCCAATGGGAACTAGCCATAAGGGACTTGGAAGTGAATCACATAGTGAGAATGTAGACGAGAAACTGTATCGCAGTATGATTGGAAGTCTACTATATCTCACGGCTAGTCGCCCGGATATATCCTTTAGTGTTGGGATTTGCGCGAGATATCAATCAGCACCGAAGGAGGTTCACCTGAAAGCGGTGAAACGGATCATCCGGTATATCAAAGGTACAATAAATTTCGGAATTTGGTATCCTATGGGAACAAGTTTGGATATTGTTGGATACTCAGATGCCGATTGGGCTGGATCAGTGGATGATCGGAAAAGCACGAGTGGTGCATGCTTCTATCTTGGCCATTGCCTTGTTGCATGGCACAGTAAAAAGCAAAACTGCATAGCACTCTCGACTGCCGAAGCGGAGTATATTTCAGCAGGAAGTTGTTCAACCCAATTGATTTGGATGAAAAGCGTGTTGAGCGACTTCCGGATTTCAGCAACTTCGGTAACCATTCTTTGTGACAACACTAGTGCTATAAACATTTCTAAAAACCCTGTGTTGCACTCTAGAACAAAACATATTGAACTTAGATATCATTTTCTTAGAGAGCTAGTTGAATCAAATATTCTTCAACTTTCATATATTTCAACTGAGGATCAATTAGCTGACATTTTAACAAAACCTTTGGATCAAAAACGTTTTATTCACTTGCGTAAAGCAATTGGAATGCTTTCCTTGAAATAATCTCTTTTTGAAACCTTTGCTTAGGTTAGGTTTTGTTTTGTGTTTTTGTTCTTTATCTATGTTTGTACATAGGACATTAATTGAGCATTAGTTATATTGACTTTAATTGCATCCTTTTATGCATTTAGAAATTTATTATGCTTTTGATATCATAATATTTCAATGTTGCAATGATCATTTATGTTAATTAAGTCATCTTTTAAGTGATCAAAGTCAATTTCTCTCTCAATGATCTCTTGGTATAGTCATTATCTTATTTGATTGCTTAGTCGAGTATGAATCGAGATCAATTTTTGGTTGAATACCTTATATATTAAATAATTGATAGCCAATTGAGGGGGAGTCAATGAAATGTTATGCTCAAAAGATGTGGAAAGAGTTACATCCCAATGAGGAGTGTGAAAACTACCACCACATGGAGGAAAGAGCTACCACCTCGGTCGTCCGAGTACTGTGTGCAGCTACCACATGTATACCAAGCATGGTTTTTCAATTGATTAATAAAATGCATATTGAAATACTTGACTCTGTCAAATTTCAAGGTTGGTATAAGGTGGGATTTTTAATGAAAGATGCTCAAAGAGCCACTCTCTTCAACAGATTGTCTAGATATATTATCTAACTTATCTGGGATTTCAAACATCTATTGATCTTGGTATTTCATTTTCTTTACCAAATTGATGATTTGATAAAGGCATTACACATAAGATCATGATAGATGTAATTGAAGTTGTTCAACTTTAAGGGATTTAATTTTTATAAATTTTCGTTTCATTTTTGGATATTTTTGATAGATTTTGCATAATCTATTTCTTGTTGTATGAAACGATGATTTTGTTTAAAGTTGATACACAAAAGTGCTTACATACTTTTTCTGGATTTTCTGGAATTTTTCTGAAGAAAAAGTTGAAGCCGATCCGGACTGGACAAGTGATCCGGATCCCGAACGCAGGATTTCCTGCGGGTAGCCGATCCGGATCTGGATTCTCGAGGCCGATCCGGATCGCGGCTAGGGTTTTATATAGAACAAAAGGGTTTTGATTTCTTTTACTTCAATCTTTTGTTCCTAAGTCTCCAGAGCTTCTCTCTCTAGATTTCAACCATTTGGAGCCTTTCCAACTCAAGTTCTTCGATTCAAAGTAAGTTTTCTTGATCAAAACTCGGTTTTTCACAGTTTTTATCTTTTTGCTCAAAACGTGAGGAAATCATGTAACTTTTTCGTTTGTGAATGGTTTTTGATCAAATTTCTTTTGAAATAAGAACTCTGGGTAGATTAGTTTTGATTATATGCTAGGTTTTCTCTTGATTAACGAATTTTTAGGCTTCGATTTCTAAAAATTCGGTTTTAGGGCATATAATGAGAATTTTTGAAAATCATGGAATTGATCTATTTTTAAAATTCTTTTTGCAAAACTAATTTGATTCCTAGTCTCTCTACATGATTATGATTGTTTGGGTACAATTTTTCAAATTTTTGAAAATTAACAATTTTTCGTGTTCTTGAGTTGTTGCTCACAGGATTCTCTTTTTCACAAAGATAGCAGAATGGTGATCACCTGGATAATCTTTCTTCTTACTGCCATGGTTCACACAAGAGCAACTAACAAGCCCAAGAGGGCTAAGAAGGGTCGAGAGGACTCGGATTCGGGATCAGAAACTGAATCCATTGACTGGGATGAACTATTGGTAGAAGCAACTGCACCTACTACTTCAAAGGGAAAAGCCCCTGCTGCATCTTCAAAGGCTGTACCAACTACTGCTGCAGATAAGGGAAAGCTCCAATGGAAGAAACTCCTCACAAGTCAAAAAGAAAAAGCGTGCACGCAAAAGGGGAGTGCTCGAGGAATATCGATTGAGGAGCCACTAGCAAGTCAGCCTCCTCCACGAGATTTTATAAGCTCAGAAAGAATTAAGGACTTTGAAAAGAGGGAATGCATTGGTGAAAGACATGTCAATCTCAAAGCTCTGAGGGAGCGATCTGCACTCTTTGGCACTCTCGTTGACAAGCGGGTCTTGCCCAATCTGTCATTTCCCTGACCCTACTGGATATTGTCTTCACTCCGTCAGGATGTTTTATCAGAATGGATCAAGTTGATTGATCAAGATGACGGACAGCGAGAATTTCAACACATGGTTAGAAATATTAAGATCAAGGTCACTCCACAATTGATTGGAGAGGTGTTGGGGATGAAGGCCAGCACTGAAGGAACTCATTACCTAAAAGGTCATGCTTCTCCACCAACTCATGGAGAGTGGTCGTGAATGGAATTTGTCTGCCAGATACTCAGTCGACGGAAACTCAGTTTTTCAAGAGAACTTCGACCGGAGTATCGATACTTGAACTTTATTGTTTGCTACAACATTCTTCCCAACATGCAAACAAAAGTTCTTCGATGGGACAGGATGCTATTCCTCTATCTTCTTGGAAACCCGGCAGCAGCTATGGGTTCTAACTTCAACATTCCTTTCCTCATCTGGTCAAGGATGGCACGGTATGTGGAACATGCCCATCCCACAGAGAGACTTCCCTTCCCAATCATAATTATGCGAATTTTGAAGAAATTTAAAGTCGATACTTCATCATCGACTTATATGCATAGTTTGGGAACAATCAATGATACGACTATCATCAAGTCCCTCTCCCACGAAACAAGATGAGCCTCCTTCACCTCCTCTCAGACGCAGACCTTCAACTTCAACAGCTGCAGCTTCAGTCCCACCAGCACCTTCAGCACAACCGGCACCTCCTTCGACTTCAGACGATGACGCATCGGTTACCTCAATTTATAGAGAGCAACAGCGTCTCTCCTCCGAGCAAGAACGCATGTCAAATGAGTTTATCGAAATGAAGGAAGAAATTCGAGAAGTTAAAAAGGAACAAGTGTCCATGAACAAGCGCATAAAGAAAATTTTTCAAAAACTTGGATGCATTAGTTCAGAGGACTCTGAGTAATTTTATTTTGCTCTAATCTTTAATTTTGTTTTGCAGGTTTCAAGTTTTTTTTTTTACTTTAGTTCTCAAATTTTTCTTGTTTTGAACTTTTAACTCTCCTTTTATTTTGTAATTTTAGCATGATTTTGTGACAAAAAGAGGGAGAGAGAACAAACAATGATCGACTAATGGTGTGAACTTTGAACTATGAAGGTAAGTACAACTTCAACTTTGGTTTTATTTGTGATTTTGATGCATGCCTCTACTAACTATTCGACTAACTATTTGGGCATGTAATATGACTAACAAGTTGATGTTGACTAACAATTCTGTGACATTTGGTTTTAATGCTTAGAAGATATGTTGGTTTTTTTGTGATCTTCTTACATATCTGAATTCTTAAATGTCATGATGAGTATAAACTCTATCTCTGTGTTTGGTTTTGAATGTTAAAATTCTTGAGGTATCTAACGATTTCGTTTGTCAAGAATGATTTCTTTTTGCAGAGAGTACAGATGTCTAAGTCTAGAGTCTGTTTTAGGAGTTTATCTCATGTATTTATCTTTTTGGATCTCCATTGTAAATTTTTGTTGTATGGTGATAGCAACAAAAATATCTTTTTGAATTTTCTTTGTGGATTTGTGTTTTGTCACGAAACCGCCAAAGGGGGAGATTGTTACGGAATTTGAGTTGGCGTATTTCGTGAAAATGGTTAAGTCTTGAAGATTGAAGATGAAGAAGTTTGGATCATATACCTCAATCTCAAGAAAGAAGAATTCAAAAGGATCAGGTACGTTTAACTAAATATTTTTGGTGATCCGAATACTTCTTATAGTGTAGAAACACTTGGAAGAATTTTTAATTGCATAAAAATCAAAAACTGGACATGGGACATGTTCAGGATCCGGATCAGGCATTACAATCCGGATCCCGAACATTGGGTAGTTCATGCGCAATTCCAATCCGGATCGTGGTTACTTCAGATCCGGATCCCGAACGTGGAATTTGCAGGAATTGCATGAACGATCCGGATCGTGGATTTCAGTCCGGATCCCGAAGGTATGTTTTTCTGGAAATAGTCTGTTTGCTACGACAGTCCGGATCGCCAAATTCCAGTCCGGATCGCCGTCCTGTAAAATTCCAGAAAAGTTAGTTTTTGATCCTTATCTTCTTCCAATGGTTTCTAACCTATAAATAGACCCTATGATTCATTTTTTAGGGTAATCCAAAAAGAAAAAGCCGAATAATCCAAAAAAAATCCACATATAGAGAAGAAAGGAAATCAATAGATTTAATTCTATGTTTCTTCATCTATATTGATTAATTTGATTCTAGGTTTTCAAACTCAGATTTTGAGTAGAATCAAATTAATGAATACTTAGATGGTATTTCCGATCTATTTCTAATCTAAGTATTCGGCGGATCATCACCACCCAAAAAAAACGATTTACCCAAAATCGGCGCGTGGACTCGCGTGGCCTTGTGGATTCAAGGTGCAACCGCTCTCGTGGATTCGGAGCGAGGTACGTTCGTGGATTCGAAGCGTGCTACTGGGTGAAGACCGTGGATTCGGTCGGACGTCGTGGACTCGACGTTGGACGCTGTGGATTCGGCGTTGGGCGCGGATCGTGGATTCGAGAAGCGTTGTGGAGCGAGCGGAGAAGATCTACTAGGAGCGTATGGTAAAAGGTTGAGTCGTCTGTGAGTACGTATATCACCTTGTACGTGTTTAATTCTAGTGGATTTCGCCGTGTTATCGGTCCCGTGGTTTTTTACTCCGGTTTGGAGTTTTTCCACGTAAAAATCTTGCGTGTTATTTTTCATTTCCGCATTGGGTTTTATTGCGCAACGATTTTTGAGTGTTTACTGTTTACACCTATTCACCCCTCTCTAGGTGTTTTTTTCCCTATTTAGATCCAATTAATACAACCCAACACGTGAAGCCTCCTCCTGACATCGAACGACCTCTGGCATCTGGGCCATCTGAGCCAGAAGCTCCCGTACCTCACTCTGCTGGCCCTGCCCGGACTCCTCCTGCTCGGGCTCAGAGGAAGAAGGTTACGAACGCGTCAACATCCTGCGTCGCGGAGGCATCCTGCCACAAGAAACCACGAATCAGTATCAGAACCCCACACGACCCAATCTAGCGAAAGTCAAAGACATCCCCCTATTTTTGTGACTTTATGTTGTCTGCAGACAACATAACTGTCCACCAGAAATAGGCTATGTCGATCCCTCTTCACTCACTGGAAGAGTCGAATTAATAAATCAACGACTTTCACAAAATATCACGTCTCTCGCGCCCTATCATCCTAGGGTCTGCTAAAAGCCTAGGGTTTCCTAAGTCCCAACTGACCTATCCCTAAGCTCTGATACCAACTTAATCTGTCACGCCCCGGGTGTAAACCAGAACCCGGGCTCGCCAACAGATCCGCCGTGCACACAAAATTTTCTATGTACACGAAGCGCTGGTAACCTGCTCAAATATAAGAAATGTACAATAAAAGAGCATAATACAGAGCTGAAATAGAAGAACCACATAGTATCTCAGACTGGAAATAAAAATAAAGCTGTAATAAATACAATAATCTCTCAGCTCACCAAAATAGTACAACCAGCTGACTAAAGTCAGACCCAAAATAAAAAGAAAATACAACAGTCTGAGTGAAGGGTACAACATCGGTCTAACAACAACTCTCAGTCTCACAGGAGATCTATCTACTCAGCGATCCTCTTACCTCGATCAGCTGCCGATGGCCTAGCAGCTCCCGCAGACGACTCTGCAAAACAAAGGAGAAGAGACAGGAAACAACAATGGGGGTGAGAACTACTAGATAAATCAGTACCCTCCCCTAATAGGTAAAACCTCAAACGCTGACGCACCCACTAGGACTACAAGAGGCAAAAAAGAAAGGACAGTGGTAAGCTATAAAGGCTACTGAAAAGGGAGACTATCACTACTATGCCTCTAAATGCAGTGCCAAAAGATAACTGTATGCATGCAACTATAAAGCTAACTGCCTAAAGAAACCCAATCAAAGGGCCAGAAAGCACTGGCACTGCCTGCTCCGTTATAACTCACAACTGTCCAACTGACCGGCACCCGTCACGGTCGAAAGCCTACTCCTGAGTGGCACTCGAGGGGAGCGACCCACACGAGTATAGTAACCCTGTCACCAATATCTCACAATAGCATGACTGAATCATTACTATGATCAAAGTAGGAAAACTCTATCCACTAATGCAACCCCGATCCCCAATCTGATAAAGTAAGACAGCTGGTCAACCGCCTAACGTCCGCGGTTGCCACAATGCCCCACAATCCACAAACGAGTCTAACTGTCCCAGACTCAAGATCCCAACTACACTAACCCAAAACCCTGCTCGAACTCGAGCAACATGCATCTAAATAGAAAGGAGAACGATAAAACATGGTTTCTCCTAAGTCAAATCCCAATAAGATAGTGTAGCAGGAAATAGTGGCCTAACTAGATGTCCATACAAGCATGCAAAGGTTCACTTTTGTAAACTAGAGGAGAAAACACTTATTATTCATTTTAGGAGAGCAATTTAAGCGTCCCAATATTTTTAAGTCATCTTTGTATGCAAGTTTCATCATAACATATGTCCAACATAACTGTCCCAATTTTAACACGTAGAAGCTACCAATTGATTTATGGGGTCAATATATCCAGTTCTCACATGAAAAGTCATTTATCATATTTAATTGGGGAAACTCTAATATTCCTAGTGAGCTAGTCGACAATGAGGTAAGCAACAACCACCCACCTCGAACAGCGTGCTCTACACCCAAAGAAGCTCCACACTGCCCACAGTACCCAAAATCCACTAACCACGGCCAACTGCGTCTCACTGCACTAAAACAACTCATACAGTGTAAATACTAACACTTAAAAATCCACACGTGTTGTTTTTCAAATAGCATGGAGAACGATGCATTTCACCTCTGTGCCGAGCTAGAAAAATACCAGAAAATTCACGGTTGCGTTCCTCGCGAAGAGTAGGTCGAAAACAACTATTTATACGCCTTGATCCGATGCTCCTAGGCCAAGATATAAATCGAAGAAGTCGATGCTGTCCAGAAAATACCACAGCAAAAAGGGGGTCAAAGGTGCCTCGAGAACTGTGCCGAAAGTGTGAAACGAGGCGAAGTGATCAACACAGAAAATGAAGCCTTACCTCTTAGGAACGCGCTGTCGCAGAAATTGCCCGAAAATTCCTCCTGGTTTGCTCACAGGAAAAACCCGACTGAAATGCGATGGAAACGGGCCGAAATGGGGGAAAATACAGGCTCACTGTAAAATCGAGATCGCCGCTGTCGAGCCTCCAAAAATTCTAAAAATCCACCACGAGATCAAAAATTAACAGAGGAACAACTTTTGTATTGGGCTCTCCCTCTCATTCCCTCTCTAGAATTCGGAAAGAGGAGAGAAAGAGAGAGAGGTGGAGGTATAAATAGGCCCAAAAATCTTTTCGGGAAATTACCTCTGGGCGCCCGCACGGCGGCGGCGCGCACCACGCGGGGCTGGCGCCGGCGTGTCCGCGACACGCATGCCGCGGCTGCATGCCGTGGATGGCGCCCGCGCGGCCGTGGCATGCAGCCGCGCCGCGCGGGCGTGCGCCGGCGCGGCCGCGGCACGCGCCGCGTGGGGCCGGCGCCCGCGCGGCCGCGGCACACGTCGCGCGGGTCTAGCGCCCGCGCGGCAGCGACACACGCCGCGCGGGTCTAGCACCCGCGCGGCCGCGGGGCTAGGGCCAGCGCGGCCGCAGCATGCACCGCGCGGGGCTAGGGCCCGCGCGGTCGCAGTTTGTGCCGCGCTGGGCTGGTGCCCGCGCGACCGCGGCACGTGCCGCGCGGGGCCGGTGCCCGCGCAGCCGCATGGCACGCAACAACGCGGGGGTGGCCGCGTCGCTCGTCGCGCGCTGGCGCCACCACCGTGTCGAGTGGTTAGTAGTGTTTTTGGGTTTTTGGACTCGGTTTATCTGTCGTTATGTTTCTGATCTGACCACGGTTCTTTTGGGGACTATTTTTAGGTCCAAGTGCAAATTATGAGCAAGGTTCAGCCTCTGGTGTTCCGATCAGCACAATTGAGGTGGGTACCTTTGGGTATTTTCGGTGTAAGGTCGTTCCCGAGTATTTTGCATGATAAAGTAGATATTTTTGGTAAACTGACTAACCCCATTGCATGTAAATCCCGTTTACTATTCTGATTGAGGCGGCTGCGGTCGCAATATCGTTTTATTAATCTAATCGAAGCGGCTGAGGTCGCAGCATTGATGATATACTCATATTGCTTACACGCACACCGGCGGTTTGGCCACCGCACAGGATATATTTTTCTAGAAAGATGGTAAGTTTTACCCGTGTACCCCACGACTCGTGATGATGGGGACCCCTCAAGGAGAGGCGGCTACTACTTAGGCAGTCGAGGGGTTGGTGGCACCAAGAAAATAAGTACGGTATTTGGGGTTGGGGCCCAACTTGTTATAAATCTGGGGTAGGTGCCCAGTATGACTTATGACAGGGATTTAGCGGTACATGAGTGGGAAGTAAATGCTCTGGTGTATCGGTTTGCCTTTTCAGTTATCGCATTTACTTATTTGTTTCTACTTTATCAGTCACTGACTACCCACACTGTGACAGGTTCGAGCAAGGGTGGGAACCGGGACGACGGTGAGGCATCGGTTAGAGGACCCTAGCCATGGTGGCTAGTAAACATTACAATTTCATGGTTATTTCTTTAAATGTTTGGTTAGTTTAACTGTGATTTACTTGTGTGGTTTCTTGTGGATGTTGGAATGAGGACTTCGTGTAGGATTATCTTCTCTTATCTGTGAATGTTAAAATGTATGATTGCTACAAATATGATTTCAAAAGTATTTTCAAACCAAGTGTCGTGTGGTCACTAATTTCAAAACTCGTGGATTTATCCTTTCAAGTGTAGTGGCTGCTTAAAAGAGATTTCGAAAATGTTTTGAAAAACCGGGTGTCGTGTGGACACCGACTTTCAAACTTATGGGTTTATGCTGTAGTTTCAATATGAGAAATGTGACTATATGACTAAGTGTAGTCTCTCCCTGTTATCGTTCATGGTTAGCATGGTTAAAGTACTTGTTGTGCTCGAAACGCCGTACATGTACAAAGGAGGCTTCGCCCGTGTGGGGAGTGAATTTGTATATGTAGCGGGTCTGGCACGCACCGGAGGCAAGGTTCCTTTGAGAAAAAAAAAAATGGGATACGTTTTTCGCTCTTTTAAGAACCTCCGGGGCGTGACATTAACCTCAATAACCCTTAGAGACTCAACTCTAAGTTTAACCTTGCTCCTACACAATGCCACTCGTGAAACCCTATGGTTGATGCCACACAGTAAACCTAAATCTAGGTTTTCCTAGGTCATTTATCCATCATCAACAAATTATTTACTTGACCTTAAACTTTATTTACATGCTTCGAGTCCAAAAATAAAAGAACAAGGGAAGAGATCACCCATGTTCGGATAGCATCCCCCACCTCTTGTGTTTTCCTTTGCAAGAGGAGTGGTGTTGGTCTTCCGCTTTCGAGAAGGCCCTAATTCCATACAATGAAACCAATTAGGAATCATTCACATATCCCTTTTTATCTCCACTAATACTTAAAAGAGGACTCTAGGTCGCTCCAACATCGTTTTTCTTTGGTTCTTTAGACCAAGAGAAAGAAAAGGAAATAGGACCCCCACTTGAATGTGTTGCATTCAAAGAGAGGTTTTTGATCTCTTTTCTTTTCTTGAACAACCCTAAAAATGGGTGTGAATCCCATTCGAACATCCTTTTAAATGCATAGACCCATAGAATTAAATCTAGAGATAAAACCCTAGACTCACCTCTTATAGCTCCTTGGGTTTGGGAGTGGAATGAAGAAGAAGAAGGAGAAGAAGAAGTAGTAGAAGAGGAACTCCTCTTGAGCCCTTCCAATCTCATTGAATATTCTCCCAGGCCTCAGCCCAAACAGAGGCTTCTCCCGTTGCTGCGGCTATTGCTACTCTCTCCCTCTCGCACTCTTTCTTTCTTTCTTTTTCTTTCTCCCTGGTTCGAACAAAGAAGAGGAGAAGGAGTGGGTGATGTGTATTAAATGGAAGAGAGAGAGGGAGGGAATTAATGCTGTGCAGTGGGGTTGGTGGGAATTCAGAGGGTGTGGATTTACGATTCTGCACTCACTTAAAAGGAAATTACCACCTTATCCCTGAACTCTGGAGACTGGGTACCGGTACACGTTTTTCCAGTACTGGTACCCAAGCTGGATTTTGACTTGCGCAGCACTGGGTTCCGGTACCAAACTTCGGGTACCGGTACCCAAGCTGAATTGGGTTTGGGGTACCGGTACACAACCTTCAATACCGGTACCCAAGGACTTAGAAACTTTTCTGCTTCTTTTCCCCAAACCGAGGCTCTCGGTTAACTGGTCCCATTAATTGGTTCCGGTACTCATTGAAGAGTACCGGTACCCAATGCTCCAGACTGCTCCAATGAGCTGAAGCTTCATTTTCCGAGCTCCGCCAAGTCACTTTTTGATCCGAAGAATCTGGCTTCGATCCGAAACATCCCAAACTCACTTATATTTATCTTTTAAATGTGCTACAGCCGTTTTCACTGCACCACGCTATTTTGCGGGATCGGTGCACTACAAGAAGCACGGGCCGCTCGGTCCACAGGCTTGGCGTGCACCGGGGATGGACGCGTGGCCGCTTCCGGTTGGCCGGTTCACGAGGCACGGTCTACGGGAGAGCGCGAGGAGCCATTGACCAGGGCGGGGCCACGTGGCAGCCGCTGGTTGGTCGGTCCACGTGCGCTCGGTCCACGCAAGGAGTGGAGCAAGCGCGGTGCAACGTGGGTGGTGTGCCACGTGGCGTCTTCCTATTGGCGCGGTGTGGACAGGTGGCGACAGACGATTGGATAGTGCACTGGGCGCGGTCCACGGAGCGGGTGCGGCTGGTGCCTCGGGAAGCATGCCCGGCGTGGGCGCCGAGAGCGCAGCGTGGGCGCCGGCAGTGCGGCGTGCGCCCACGTGGGTGCGCCGACCGAGGCGTTGACGTGGGGTGGCGAGCGCGTGGGCGCGGCCACGTGTCGCGAGCGGATAGGCCGTGTTCGCTGTTTGCTGTGCGGGGACACGTGGCGCAATGGGGTAGATCCGGGCGCTGGATGGACGGCTGCGGATTTGGCGCGTTTTCGACGCCCGAAGGATTCGGGTGCCCGAAATCGGGGACACAAGCGGCATTTCTGGATTTGTAATGTTTGGGCTATAAATAGCCTCCTTTGCTGCGCGTTTGGGCTTTTTCCTGAGCTTCTCTCCCTGTGAGGTCTTTAGCAAAATTGTTCTACCTTGTGTTCTTCATCTCGTGGTGGATTCCAAATTTTTGGGAGGCCATGACATTGGCGTTTTCTGCGACGCGGCGCACTTCGACGCTCCTTCATTTTTGGCTTCTACCATCGCATTTCAGTGCACGAGGCCCCCTGGACTACCCCAATAAAATTTTGAATTGATTTTTGCAGCAGCGCGTTCATGAGAGGTACGCCTTCGATTTCCATGTTGATCACTTCGCCTCATTTTGGGTTTTTGGCACGGTTCCTGAGGTATCTTTTGACCTCTTGTACCGCTGCGAGGTATTGGACAGCGGTGGAGTATTGTTGGGATTTCTCGGCCTACGGGCATCGGAACGAGACGTATGAGGACTCGATCGACATCTACGCTTCGAGAAGAACGCACCCGTATTTTTATCGGGATTTTTGGAGGACTTTTCAAAGGTGATATTTAAGCTTCTTCGTGACTGATTTCCGCAGACTTGTGACTGTGAGGGAATTTGGCTTACCGTGATGTTTTGGGCGTATCTTGGCCTACAAGTGTCGAAATGAGGAGTTTAAATACTCGATTTGCATCTACTCGTCGCGAGGATCTTAACCGTGATTTTTCTGGATTTTTCGGAGGACTTCACGCAGGTGAAAATCCCTTTTTCTGTGCTGGCTTACATAACGGCAAATGCTGTTTGGGGTATTGATTGTGTTGTTGGCTGTGATGTTGGTTTGAGCAGAGGCTTGTGCGACTGAGTACCGAGTGTGCGGTTTTGGCGGTTTTCGATTGTGGTGACGGCGCACTTCACCGACTTCGGCTTTGCTTGTGGAAAGCGTTTCAGGTGGGTTGCTTCGTCTCCAGACCGGTGGACGGTTCTCTAATTCTATTTGTTAGAATGCATGCATGTTTAGTGTACCAATATGTCGTTGAGAGGTGAGCTTGGTAAATGGTATTTGTTTGAGGATATTGTACGATTATCACTTATGGGAGATAGATATTGTATCATTATTTCCAGTTGTACAGATGGTTGGTTTTGAGTTTTATAGCAGTTTTATTTTACAGCTCTGATATCTGTTTAGCTGTAGTAGTTTTTCTTTGCAGGTTGGACACTTCGCCTATGCGAGGTTTTCGTATAGGCGGTGGATCTATTGGCGAGCCCGGGTCGCAGTTTCGACCCCTGGGCGTGACAATTACAGTCGCATGTTTACTGAATGTTCTTACATAGTAGCGGTTCTTCGGTATTTTTCCTTACTATATGTTGTTACATTATTTGCTACTATGGTATTTCGCATTCAATTTATATTGTTTATCCTCATGCCTTATTTCTTTATCAATCGTGTTGCTCAGTGAGTACGACTTGTCCTCGTGGCACATTGCACCCACTGAGAAACGCGAATCAGTTGTGTTTTTCTCACCCCATTATTTTTTATAGGACCTAGTGGGAGTGGGGGAGGGGGATGCGACGGACGTGAGGACGCAGTTTAGTACGCCATTGGATTTCCTTAGCTCTTGGTTATTTTCTTTCTCTTAGTTTATTTTGTTATTCCTATTATTGGTCGAATTGTATGCATGTGAGATATGTGGTGAACAATGTGGTTGTTGGAATGGTTTAGTTGCATGGTTTAAATGTTTTAAATATTTTGTGGTTAATGTGTGCGTTGTGTGGACAAGGAATTTCAAAAGAAAAGATTTTGTTAAAACGTTTTTAAAACAGTGTGTCGTATGGGAGTAGGCTTTTAAAACTCTATGGGTTTATCCTTTCAAAATAAGTGTGCCGAAGGTGTGCGCCGTTTTAAACTATTTAATTTCAAAACTCCTGGAATGTATGTTTTACTTTTCTTATCTTGTTAAATTGTATGATTGTGGTTGATGGATGAAATTGTAAACTGTCTACGCTGTGCATACACATGAGAGACTCTGTCCATTTGTACAGAGAGAATTTATATATGTGACGAGTCTGTGCACGTGCCCGGAGTGGGGTTTAAAAAAAAAAAGAAAAATGCTTTCGCAAACCAAGGTTTATTTCAAAATTGGGTTTCAAATTGCTTCCGGGGCGTGACAGATTAAGATGGTATCAGAGAAAAAATAGTATCAACCACGGTTTTTCAAATGTTTGTATTCCAACATCACAAAATGCAGAACCACATGCTAATCGACCTATAGGATGACTTAGGTGTTAGACACATGACAGTGCGGGGTTGGTTGGGATTTATTTCCGGTTTCGCACGGTCATTGTGCTAGTATAGTTCATTTGTTTTGACCCCATGTTTTTGTGCTACAAATCATGGTTCTGACTAGGTCTTCTTCTAGTGGAGATGTTGTGACTGTGGCCGCTATTGAAGTGACTGCAGCTGGTGCCCCGCAAGGGCAAGTGACAGTGCCCCAGGTTATTCCTTCGCAGTGGTTCCCGTGCCTACGCCGGGGGCTACTAGCGTGGACTCTGTGGGTGCAACTATGGTGACACCCTCTCCCTCTATTTCTGCACCTCTGCAGATGGTGATGCTACGGTGATTGCAACGTGTGCCCGCGTAAGGGCCAACCGGCGAAGCTTGAGAAGTACAACTCGCCGATTTTTTAGGAAAAAAAATGACAGACCGCTAGGGTGTGGAAATGTAGGTCTTATAGTAGTATACTCCAGCGGGTCATTAGCCAGGTTACATAACTTGGGCAGGGTGTAGGTGGGACTGAGGACTCCCCCTATGGTTGTGGATAATAGTTTTGGTTGTTGCTGTAGTTACTACTATTGTGTTAGTGATATATGAAGTATACTTGAGATGCTCTAGGAGGGTTAGTTGGAGATCTCCGGGTATTAGGTGACGAATTCGATAAAGTTCGAAAATCGATTAGAGAGACCGTGTCTGTCACGCCCCGGGGTCGAAACTGCGGCCCGGGCTCGCCAACAGATCCACCGCCCATACGGAAAACCCCGCATAGACGAAGTGTCTAACCTGCAAAAGATAATACTACAGCTATACAGATATTAGAGCAAAAAAAGTAAACTACTAAAATATAATAATACAACTCCAAATAGTACAGGTCTGATTCTCACAATACATAAGTCTCTCAAAATAAAATTCTCAAAAGTAACTATATACAATAATCCGCAGACTGTACTACAAAGCTCCAAAAATGGGTACAGCTACACTCTAAGGACGGATAGGAAACTAGCTCGCGACTCTCTTACCTCGATCAGCAGGTGCAGCAACTGGAGTTGGAACAGCGGTAGATGCCTCTGGAAAAACTTTCACTGACAGAGGGTGTGAGAACTACATCCTATAGTAGTTCTCAGTGGATACCGTCTCCAAGACCAACGGTCTACCCACTAAATCTACTAGAGGCATAAAATAACAGAAATACTATAATAATAAAAGAATAAGCTGGAAAGAAATCTACAGCTATCATGCCTCTAACTACAATGCTCAATAGGTGGTACATATGAAAATGATGCATAGACTCTATCTCAGTATACTCGATCAACCCAATCACACTGATTGTCTCATAGGGTCCAGCCAAATCTGCACCTACCTACTACCACACATCCCCACTAGAACAGGAATTACGTAGGCGGTCCCACTCGGACTGCGTCGACAAGCTGCGAAAGATAAGTAACAGGCCTAGCTCCGGAGCGACACTCGAGGGGAGCGACCCCACCGAGGAAGTATCCGCGTATCTCTGTCGAGCTCAATACGGCTCATGCAGGCTATAATCCAAATCCACGCTCAATCAAATCGGAAACAATAACTCAACACTAACCACATCAGCCGGAAACACTCAACGGCTCGGGACCACCGTCCCCAAACGGCTCCCAGAACAGACCACTCGACTGACCACACTAAATCCACTGACCGGAGGTACTCAACCGCCAACCACGAAGGAAGGTCCGAAAGTTTCGGGAGACTAGCGCCTCCAACCCTATCAAATAAGAACAGGTTCTAGGCAAAGCCCTCGTAGATTTCGTCCCAAAATATGGAAACAACCCCTAGAACCCAGATCACTCAAATTCTCTCGGATGATGAGGTTTGTAAGAAAAGATGACAGTTATTACCAAAAACATTTTGATTTGAGAAGCCCAATTTAATGAATTTTAGTTCTTTAAGAAAAATCAATTAAAACAAGTTTTATTTCCCAAACCCCGAATGGCCAATGCCTTCACCCAATCAAACAAGAACAGGCTTCAGCGATCCTTCAAAATTCGAAAGGAAAACATTGGTTTACTGAAATCATGTGTATGTCCAAAAACAGTCTGGGTTCAAGGTCCTGCTATTACCAACTCAACACTACCACAAACACAGTGCCAACGACACTGGTCGGAGAATACTCGACGACCCGGGACCACCGTCGACCCGAATGGCTCCCGACACTAGCCCTGATATAGCCTCAGCTACTAGACTCCACTCGCCCCGCCCTCCCCCCCCCCCCCCAAGCACGAGTGTCAATGCATCCCACAATATCCGACCACTCGGCCCACTATTCGGGCGAGGAAAAATTCTAAGTTTAGGGAAAAAGAATACAGAGTGTGGAAAATCTAAAACATGAAGGAAACTAGCCCAAGTGAGAGTTTTATACTAGTCTGGTTAAATACATGCAACCATATGACGGGGTGCTAGTCAAGGTTCCAATATTTAATTATCACGAGAAATAATCAATTTATTAATTTTATCATGCTTGCATCTCGGTCCACAAAATGAGTACTTTACTTATCATGCATGCATACTACGTCGTAGAATTAGTACGCCGCCCGCTAATTTTGGAGGAAATCCAACCCACCTGGAACGCGCTAATTCGTAGTCTGATTAAGCTGAAACTGAGCGTGAGTGTTCCTTAGGTTCACACAGTTCCAACGAACCAAAAATCACCCGAAAACTCCTCCTAGTTGCTGAAATATAAGACAAACATCGCGGTAAGTCCCAAATCACCAAAAAGACAACATCGCTGCAAATCTGTCCACAAAATAGTAAAATACCTCCTGCGAAATGCCCTCCAAAAATTTCAAGAAAAATACGGCTGCGATCCTAACGAAGTGTAGATGAGAAACGAGTCCTTAAATCCTAATTCTGATAACCGTACGCCGAGAAAATGCAAGAATACTCCTCCATTGTCCAGAAAATGCAATAGCAAAAAGGGGTCTAAATATGCCGCGAGAAACCACATAAAACTCAAAACGGAGAGAAGCGATAAATACCAAAGTCAAAGGCCTACCTCTCGTGAAGATCCACCTGATATGTCATCTTAAAATTCCAAAGGGTAAGCCCGGGGGAGTCCGCGGAAGAAACGTCGACGAAGAAAATCGAAATCGGAGGAACGTCGAAGCTCGCGGAGTCGAGGAAGAAGCTAATGAAACGATCTCCAAAAATCATCCAAAACTCCAAGAAGTGAAGAAGACTTGTAGATCTAGCTCTCTGCCAAAAGGGTCTTCAAGTGGATTTCGAAAAAACCCAAAAATGCAGCTTGAATGGCCTATTTATAGAGAAAAAACCCTTTTCGGATCCATAGGAGAAACCAGGCGCCCGCATGCTACAGTGCCACGCCTGGATCCACGTGGCGCCCATCCGCCACGCCACTGCGCAGCGCTCAAACGCTCGCGATGCCGCCATGTGTCCATGTGCGCGCTCCTTGCCCCCCGCGCCCGCGCGGTGGTTGGCTTCGGCCAATCGCCGCACGCCACGTGGCCAAGCGCGCGGTCCACGGCGGGGTGCACGCGGCACGATTTGCACCGTGTCCTACACCGCCGCCCGACCAATCGGAAGGCGCCATGCGTCCTCTGCGCTTCTTCGCTGGTCCCGATGCACGCGCAAGTGGGCCGTGGACCGGCCCACTTCACATTGAGCCCATTAAGCCCATTTTGCCCGAAAATAGCCGATTTTCACTGTTTTCGCGCGCTGAGTCCGTTTTTGGCATCCATTTGATGCACAACGCACTCGGTACACCAAAAATAGGTATTTTCTCACTGCCAACCACACGGTCAAGCCACACGAAAATTCGGGACACCATAGTGTCCTTTTTGCACGAGTGTGCGTGGGTGGCAACTCAATGTTGCAGATCTGGTGTCAATTTGTTGTAGTGAGCTAGACGGACTCTTTTAGAGTTGGCTCTAGATTTGGGTCTAGTTTGGAATTCGTTCTTCTTTTAAACTGAAATTCCGAGTGCATTATGGTGCATTTCGATGCGGTATTGACTTATCGATTGGTGTTAACGTGTGGTAAATCTCCAACAAGTTGTTGGCGATAGACAGACGGGTATTTTACCTTTTCTTTGGATAAGTGTGTTGGCTGCATACAACATACTGTCGAAAGGGAGGATGAAGTACTTTTTTCCTGTGGGGATATCATGATTGGGTCTTTTTGTGTCCTGGGCAAGACAACCGGTATAGGTTGTCTTGTAGGGAGGTTAGCGTGCGATCGATCTCATTCACATGGTGAACCTTGGGTGATTCCTTGACATTATTGCATGGTTGTGAGGACCCGAATCCCCACTTAAGGGTTTATTGTTGGATTAGTGGCTTCTGGGAGTGTGTGTGCGCGTGTCGGGCCGAAGAATTAGATTTCTGGAGTAATTAGAGCAAGATTTGTTTATCAGGAAGTCCATATTGGGTGATTGAGATTTTTGCGCGCTTATTGGAACCAAGGATTTGACCTGGCATGAAAAATGGATTAAGTTTACTTTTCCGAGAATTTTCGAGAAATTTTAGAAGTGGAATTTGGCCGAACGGACCTCGGATTTGGATTCAGCGCGCGAAAACGAGCAGAATGGACTATTTACTTGAATTTTTCGGAGCCCGGACGTGAAAACACGGATTTCAAGGCAGCCTTTTACTGTTCCGGCGGTCGGAGAGGCGCCGGCGGCGGCGGGCAGTGGCGGAGCGCGGCGGCGCGAGCTCGGGCAGGCGGCGGAGCGGCGCGAGCAGGCGGCGGAGCGGCGCGGGCAGGCGCGCGGTCCACCGACGAGGCGTGCACCGTAGGGGAGGACACGTGGCGCCTTCCTGTTGGCCGGCGCAGCAGGCGCGGTCCACGGATTTTGGGCGCGGGTGCACGGTGGACCGGGTGGACACGTGGCGGCTCGTGGTTGGCGGGTCTTGGTGCGCGCGGTCCACGCAGCGGCAGGGGCAGGTATTCCGTACGGGAGTGGTTGGGGGCAACGTGGGGGCGCCACGTTGTGCCCCGTGATTAGCCGGGTGCTGCAAGCCCACGCTTGCGTGTCGGGACACGCGGCACTGCGTTGTTCGCAGGCGCACGTGCTCCGGGCGCGGCGGGCGCGGGCCGGGACGCGTGGCGGGCCGTGGGCGTTTCGGGCCTGCACAGTAACGGGCCCATTTGTTCCGGGCGCCCAAATCCTGGGACACAGAGGTCATTTCTTGAATTTTTTGGTTGGTTGGCCTATTTCTTGAACCCGAGCCCCATTCCTCTGCCATTTTCTCTACCTTCCCGAGCTCCCCAGCCCTTGGTCTTTTTAGCAAAGTTGTAGATCTTCGTGTTGTACATCTTCTGGCAGAGGCCCGGAATTTTTGGAAGCCGCGGCGTCGACGCTTTCGGCATCGTAGTGCGGAGCGACGATCGTTCATCGGAGGCCCGTTATCGTCGTTGTTTGGTCTGAGAGGTCTACAGAGCTACTCCGATAGTCTTTTTGGACGATTTTTGCGGCCTTGGATTCACGAGAGGTATATCTTCGACTTTCGTGTTGAGTGTTTCGCCTAGATTTGGGTTTGTGGCACAGTTTTCGAGGCTTTATTGAGCCTCTGTTTTGCTGGTGAGATTTCTGGACAGCAAGGTCTTCGCGGATTTTTATCTCCGCATCCGGACATCGGAATTCGACGTTTAAGGACTCTATCGACATCTACTCTTCGCAAGGATCGCCGTCATATTTTTATTGGAATTTTTAGAGATTTTTTTATAGGTGAAAATTTCACTTTAAGTGGACTATTCACCGCAGATTTTTAATATGTGGAATTTAGTGGAATTAAGTGTAATTTTTTGGAATGTGTTGTGTACCCAGGATGTTTTGAGCACTGCTACCGTGTTGTTGGCTTGGTGGACTTTGGGTTATAGCTGTTACTTGGCTTTCTTAGCTGTACGACCCCGGACAGTTGGCACGTTCAGGTGCGTGGCCCTGTCTCCAAGATTGATGGACTGTACGTTAAGCCTACTATTGTAGGACTGTGCATGATAGGAAATTCTTGTTCAGCATGCTAGAATGTAGGAATTGCTATTCCTAATTTTACCTGATGATCTTGTCATCTCCATACTTTCTATTATCTGTTAAATTATTGTTATCTTGGAACTTGACCTAGCACCCCCATCATATGCAGCATGTTCAGCCAAACTTTAGAAAACTTCAACTTGGGCTAGGTTATTTCTGCTTTAGACATCCACACTTCTATTCTTCCTGGACATAGTGTTACTCGCCCGGGTAGTGGGCCGAGTGGTCGGGTTTCTTTTAGTGTGGGATGCATTTTACACTCGTGCTTGGGAGCAGAGTGGAGTCTGGTAGATGTAGTTGGTCGTTCATCTGTGGCGGGAGCCGTTTCGGTAAACGGCGGTCCCGAGATGTTTTATTTGTTGCCACTGGGTTAGTGACAGTTGTTACCTGTGTCAGCAGGACCTAGGACCCAGACTGTTTTAGACACACATAATTTCTGTAAACTAATGTTTTCTTCCAAATCTCGAGGGGTCGCCGGAGCCTATTCTTGTTTGATTCGGGTGATGGCAATAGCCCTTCGGGGTTAGGAAAAATAAAACTTATTTAAACAAATCTTCTTAAAAGAACTAAAATATATTAAATTGGGTTTCTCATATTAAAATAATTTTCGGTAATAACTGTCATCTTTGTGTTAAGACACCCTCACCCGAGAGAGTTTGGGTGATCTGGGTTCTAGAGGCCGTTCCTTTTTCGGGACGAAAGCCACGGGGGGCCGAGCCTGGAACCTGTTCTTGTTTGATAGGGTTGTAGGTGTTGGTCTCCCGGGACTTTCGGGTCCTGGTTGGTGTCTTCCGCTTGTTGTTCTGAGGTTGTAGTGTTCCCGAACTGTAAGGGGGCCGGGAACTTCGATAGGTGGAGCCTGGAGTCTGTTCTTGTTTGATAGGGTTCTAGGCACCGACCTATCGTGGTTTTCGAACCCTTATGGTGTCGGTCCTTCCTGAGTTTGGTGCTCTGTGGTGGGAGTCGTCGAGTAGACGGTAGTCCCGGCTGTGAGTATCTTTAGCCAGTGGGTTAGAGTTGTGGTATTAGTTGTTGTCGACGCCGTCCCTCTGACTGGCCTAGTTGTGGCAGTCACGGACGCCCTACGGTAGACCCGTCCTGTTGAGGATGTGCGGCAGTAGGTGGGCGTGGGTTTGACTGGCCCAGTTGTGGCAGTCACGGACACCCTATGGTAGACCCGTCCTGTTAAGGATGTGCGGCAGTAGGTGGACGTAGGTTTGACTAGCCCAGTTGTGGCAGTCACGGACACCCTACGGTAGACCCGTCCTGTTGAGGATGTGCGGCGGTAGGTGGTCGCAGGTTTGACTGGACCCTATGTGGCAGTCATTATTAGATTAGGTTACTATACCTGAGAGTTAGTAGATGAATCATGTTTTTCATCTGTTTCACTTGTTGAGCATCTAGATAGGGGCATAGTAGCTGTAGAGATATTCTTTTCCAGCTCTTCTTTCAGTATTTCATTTATTACCTTATGCCTCTAGTAGACTTAGTGGGCAGACCGTTGGGCTTGTTGACGGCACCCACTGAGGACTACTGTGGGATGTAGTTCTCACACCCGTTGTGGTGTCTTTTTCCCCAGGGACTTCTACTCCAGTTCCTGCTGTTCCAGCTGCTGTTTCTTCAGATCGAGGTAAGGGAGTCGCGAGCTAGTTCCCTACCAGTCGTCGTCGTCCAGAGAGTAGATGTACCCACTTTTTACATTTTGAGAGTTACTTGTTTGAGAGACCTTGTAGTGAGGTTTAGAGTTGTGCCTTCTGTTTTTATTCTGAGTGACTTATGTACTTTTGGTGAGGACTTTGTGTTGTATTATATTTTATTTCTAACAGTTTACTTCCAGCTCTGATATCTGTTTAGTATAGCATCTTTCTTTTGCAGGTTAGACGCTTCGTCTATACGGGGTTCACCGTATGGGCGGCGGATCTGTTAGCGAGCCCGGGTCGCAGTTTCGACCCCGGGGCGTGACAGATTAGAGTGGTATCAGAGCCTAGGTTTTAGGTCATTGAGGACTCAGAAACCCTAGGCTTATGGTTGGACATTAGGATGACTACGTGAGAGTCGTGACTTTAGCGAAAGTCCGGATTGAGTTTTATACCTCTCCCAAGGGATGGGATGAGTGATTAGCATGTTTATTCTCCTAAGGGATTATGTTGGCTGCAGACAACATAATGCTATGAAATGGATGACATGTCTTAGACTTTCGCTGGATTAGGTCGAGTGTTGTTTGGTGCTGTCCTGATGTTTGCATGTGGATTGCAGGTGGGCACGATGCCTCCCCGACGCAGGATGCGGACGCGTTCTCAGCCTTCCTCCTCCCAAGGGTCTGAGCAGGAGGAGTTAGCACAGGGTCAGCAGAGTGAGGTGCAGGAGCTTCGGGCTCAGTTGGCTCAGTTGTCAGAGGCTGTCCGGCGCCAGGAGGAGACTTTCCGGCATCAGGAGGAGACCATGGATCAGATGGTGCACATGATAAAGCAGAGAGCATAGTCAGCTGTGACGCCCCCAGTTGTACCAGCAGCACAGGCAGCCCCTACTACACCGGTTACCAGTGGTCAGCCGTCCGGGACGGCGGGACAGTTGACCCCGGCAGAGCAGCGTGAGATGGTGGATCTATTGATGAGGTTCCGCCAGTTCGATCCACCCCGTTTCTCTGGATTGAGTGCAGAGCCGTGGGAGGCAGAGACTTGGATCACGGCGATGGAGCGACATTTTGAGAGCCTATTTATTCGGGAGCGGTTTCAGGTGCTGTTGGCGACACACTTCTTGGAGCGCAACGCCAAGGCTTGGTGGCGGCGTGTGCGACCTGCTGGTCCGCCTGGGACGCAGCTTCTCTCTTGGGCGGAGTTCCGCAGTCTATTTCTTGGAACCTTTTTCCCGGAGAGCGTCAGGCAGAGGTTAGAGGAGCAGCTGAAGAATCTCTGTCAGGGAGATCGTCCCGTGCATGAGTATATCACAGACTTCAACCAGTTGTTGGCCTGTGTACCGCACGCGGCCAGGGACGAGGTGCATCGGATTTATATGTTTGAGCGGGGTTTGCGCCGGGAGATTTATCAGTTCGTCCGTTCGCGTAGATTGCAGACGTTGGATGCGTCTATGGAGCAGGCACTTTACGTTGAGTGCGGAGAAGCGGTGATGGATGAGGTGGCTCCAGCGTCCGTAGTGATTCCAGGGGCGAAGCGCCCAGCACCGGTTGATGAGGGACAGACGAGTCGGCAGGCACCTCCGAGATCTCCACGATCTCACTCTGAGGGTCGTGGGTTTCTAGGGCGACAGAGATCTGGTGGGCCCCCGCAGCAGCCGCGGTATCAGCCTAGACAGCGGCTCCGGCAGCAGCGACGTGAGCGGTGTGTCATCTGTGGCGGCCCTCATCCACCGTCGCAGTGTGACCAGAGACAGGGACGGTGTTTCCTTTGTCGAGAGTTGGGACATTTTCGAGCAGCTTGTCCCCGAGCCATTCTGTCAGTGCGACCCCTTGCTACAGCACCTCCCTTGCCAGCTCAGGAAGCGGAAGCCCCTCCGGTACACCGTCAAACAGAGTGGGGTACGACATCGAGACAGACGGGATGACGATTTTCAGCACCCAGTGGACGGGTTTACGCAGCCCTGATGGAGGGCACCCCAGCAGCAGATCCTATCGCCGCAGGTATGGTTTTATTTTCAGTCAGTTGAGTGAGCTTTTTGGTACCACGGCATCCTTTTGCAGGATATTAGGGCATTTGCATCTCTGCATGAATAAGGGATAGGAATTTTGTCACATGCATGAGCGATTGGATTCTTCACAGTATCCTACGAGCAGAGGTGAATTTTGGGACTTAATCAGGACGGCTGAGACTTTGGAAAGTACACCGGCAGGTGTGACGGTTCTGTTACAGCTCCACGACTCAGATCGAGCATACGGGATGGACCGGCTGGTGCGGTATCGTGCAACGATTGATTGTGGATTGAGAACAGTGACCTTTCCGCGAGTTGGACAATAGGAGATCATTTCCACGGGTCACCAAGGCATCCTTCCTGCAGCAGCGGCTTCAGCGACTCTAGGTTAGGCGCTACTTGTTGAGCGTAGGTGACGCCTAGGACTAGAGGTTGTGTCTCTACGGGTCTCGGATAGGGTTGTGTTTTTCTTTTTAAGGGCACGGATAGATCGTAGTTTCCGTTTTTGTTGCCACAGCAGGAACGGCATCAACACTTCTCTCCCTTTTTCTCGCCCTTGTGCTGAAATTTGCGAACCTGACGGAAGATTCGAAGGGCTACTCCAGAAATGGAGACGGTGCCCAAACCTGTTCTTGTTTGATTGGGGCGAGGGCACTGGTCTTTCGGAACTTTCGAACTTTTTGCAAATTTCAGTTGTTTTCTAAATTGGAGAGTCGGGGGTTGATGACTTTCCTGCTGGTGGGGCCCTTACTTCTTCTGTTAAGTTTTGCGGCGAATTCGTGTAGTTTGGACACGTAGAGTTGGCTGTTCTTCCTCGTTCCCCAGTATTTGGAATTCTTGAGGTTTATCCAGCTGTTGGACTCGCTTTGTGGAGAGTGAGTAGCGACTGGGGAGTTGGAGATTGTGTTGATGGATGCTTATCTTTGGGCTTGGAGACTCCCTTTTGAGCCGTGTTTGTTTCGAGGACGAAACTTTCTTTTAGTGGGGGAGGATGTGAGGACCCGAATCCCCACTTAAGGGTTTATTGTTGGATTAGTGGCTTCTGGGAGTGTGTGTGCGCGTGTCGGGCCCAAGAATTAGATTTCTGGAGTAATTGGAGCAAGATTTGTTTATCAGGAAGTCCATATTGGGTGATTGAGGTTTTTGCGCGCTTATTGGAACCAAGGATTTGACCTAGCATGAAAAATAGATTAAGTTTACTTTTCCGAGAATTTTTGAGAAATTTTAGAAGTGAAATTTGGCCGAACGGACCTCGGATTTGGATTCAGCGCGCGAAAACGAGCGGAATGGACTATTTACTTGAATTTTTCGGAGCCCGGACGTGAAAACACGGATTTCAAGGCAGCCTTTTACTGTTCCGGCGGCCGGAGAGGCGCCGGCGGCAGCGGGCAGCGGCGGAGCGCGGCGGCGCGAGCTCGGGCAGGCGGCGGAGCGGCACGAGCAGGCGGCAGAGCGGCACGGGCAGGCGCGCGGTCCACCGACGAGGCGTGCACCGTAGGGGAGGACACGTGGCGCCTTCCTGTTGGCCGGCGCAGCAGGCGCGGTCCACGGATTTTGGGCGCGGGTGCACGGTGGACCGGGTGGACACGTGGCGGCTCGTGGTTGGCGGGTCTTGGTGCGCGCGGTCCACGCAGCGGCAGGGGCAGGTATTCCGTACGGGAGTGGTTGGGGGCAACGTGGGGGCGCCACATGGTGCCCCGTGATTGGCCAGGTGCTGCAAGCCCACGCTTGCGTGTCAGGACACGCGGCACTGTGTTGTTCGCGGGCGCACGTGCTCCGGGCGCGGCGGGCGCGGGCCGGGACGCGTGGCGGGCCGTGGGCCTTTCGGGCCTGCACAGTAACGGGCCGGGCCCGTTACTGTAGCAGCCCATTTGTTCCGAGCGCCCGAATCCTGGGACACAAAGGTCATTTCTTGAATTTTTTGGTTGGTTGGCCTATTTCTTGAACCCGAGCCCCATTCCTCTGCCATTTTCTCTACCTTCCCGAGCTCCCCAGCCCTTGGCCCCTTTAGCAAAGTTGTAGATCTTCGTGTCGCACATCTTCTGGCAGAGGCCCGGAATTTTTGGAAGCCGCGGCGTCGACGCTTTCGGCATCGTAGTGCGGAGCGACGATCGTTCATCGGAGGCCCGTTATCGTCGCTGTTTGGTCTGAGAGGTCTACAGAGCTACTCCGATAGTCTTTTTAGACGATTTTTGCGGCCTTGGATTCACGAGAGGTATATCTTCGACTTTCGTGTTGAGTGTTTCGCCTAGATTTGGGTTTGTGGCACAGTTTTCGAGGCTTTATTGAGCCCCTGTTTTGCTGGTGAGATTTCTGGACAGCAAGGTCTTCGCGGATTTTTATCTCCGCATCCGGACATCGGAATTCGACGTTTAAGGACTCTATCGACATCTACTCTTCGCAAGGATCGCCGTCATATTTTTATTGGAATTTTTGGAGTTTTTTTACAGGTGAAAATTTCACTTTAAGTGGACTATTCACCGCAGATTTTTAATATGTGGAATTTAGTGGAATTAAGTGTAATTTTTTGGAATGTGTTGTGTACCCAGGATGTTTTGAGCACTGCTACCGTGTTGTTGGCTTGGTGGACTTTGGGTTATAGCTGTTACTCGGCTTTCTTAGCTGTACGACCCCGGACAGTTGGCACGTTCAGGTGGGTGGCCCTGTCTCCAAGATTGATGGACTGTACGTTAAGCCTACTATTGTAGGACTGTGCATGATAGGGAATTCTTGTTCGGCATGCTAGAATGTAGGAATTGCTATTCCTAATTTTACCTGATGATCTTGTCATCTCCATGCTTTCTATTATCTGTTAAATTATTGTTATCTTGGAACTTGACCTAGCACCCCCGTCATATGCAGCATGTTCAGCCAAACTTTAGAAAACTTCAACTTAGGCTAGGTTATTTCTGCTTTAGACATCCACACTTCTATTCTTCCTGGGCATAGTGTTACTCGCCCGGGTAGTGGGCCGAGTGGTCGGGTTTCTTTTAGTGTGGGATGCATTTTACACTCGTGCTTGGGAGCAGAGTGGAGTCTGGTAGATGTAGTTGGTCGTTCATCTGTGGCGGGAGTCGTTTCGGTAAACGGCGGTCCCGAGATGTTTTATTTGTTGCCACTGGGTTAGTGACAGTTGTTACCTGTGTCAGCAGGACCTAGGACCCAGACTGTTTTAGACACACATGATTTCTGTAAACTAATGTTTTCTTCCAAATCTCGAGGGGTCGCCGGAGCCTATTCTTGTTTGATTCGGGTGATGGCAATAGCCCTTCAGGGTTAGGAAAAATAAAACTTATTTAAACAAATCTTCTTACAAGAACTAAAATATATTAAATTGGGTTTCTCGTATTAAAATAATTTTCAGTAATAACTCTCATCTTTGTGTTATGACATCCTCACCCGAGAGAGTTTGGGTGATCTGGGTTCTAGAGGCCGTTCCTTTTTCGGGACGAAAGCCACGGGGGGCCGAGCCTGGAACCTGTTCTTGTTTGATAGGGTTGTAGGTGTTGGTCTCCCGGGACTTTCGGGTCCTGGTTGGTGTCTTCCGCTTGTTGTTCTGAGGTTGTAGTGTTCCCGAACTGTAAGGGAGCCGGGAACTTCGATAGGCGGAGCCTGGAGTCTGTTCTTGTTTGATAGGGTTCTAGGCACCGACCTATCGGGGTTTTCGAACCCTTATGGTGTCGGTCCTTCCTGAGTTTGGTGCCCTGTGGTGGAAGCCGTCGAGTAGATGGTAGTCCCGGCTGTGAGTATCTTTAGCCAGTGGGTTAGAGTTGTGGTATTAGTTGTTGTCGACGCCGTCCCTCTGACTGACCTAGTTGTGGCAGTCACGGACACCCTACGGTAGACCCGTCCTGTTGAGGATGTGCGGCAGTAGGTGGGCGTGGGTTTGACTGGCCCAGTTGTGGCAGTCACGGACACCCTACAGTAGACCCGTCCTGTTGAGGATGTGCGGCAGTAGGTGGACGTAGGTTTGACTGGCCCAGTTGTGGCTGTCACGGACACGCTACGGTAGACCCGTCCTGTTGAGGATGTGCGGCAGTAGGTGGTCGCAGGTTTGACTGGACCCTATGTGGCAGTCATTATTAGATTGGGTTACTATACCTGAGAGTTAGTAGATGCATCATGTTTTCCTTCTGTTTCACTTGTTGAGCATCTAGATAGGGGCATAGTAGCTGTAGAGATATTCTTTTCCAGCTCTTCTTTCAGTATTTCATTTATTACCTTATGCCTCTAGTAGACTTAGTGGGCAGACCGTTGGGCTTGTTGACGGCACCCACTGAGGACTACTGTGGGATGTAGTTCTCACACCCGTCGTGGTGTCTTTTTCCCCAGGGACTTCTACTCCTGTTCCTGCTGTTCCAGCTGCTGTTTCTTCAGATCGAGGTAAGGGAGTCGCGAGCTAGTTCCCTACCAGTCGTCGTCGTCCAGAGAGTAGATGTACCCACTTTTTACATTTTGAGAGTTACTTGTTTGAGAGACCTTGTAGTGAGGTTTAGAGTTGTGCCTTCTGTTTTTATTCTGAGTGACTTATGTACTTTTGGTGAGGATTTTGTGTTGTATTATATTTTATTTCTAACAGTTTACTTCCAGCTCTAATATCTGTTTAGTATAGCATCTTTCTTTTGCAGGTTAGACGCTTCGTCTATACGGGGTTCACCGTATATGCGGCGGATCTGTTAGCGAGCTCGGGTCGCAGTTTCGACCCCGGGGCGTGACAATGGTGTTGGGGCCGAAAACGTCAGTCGTGGTGGTAGTGTTACTCGAGAAAATTAGACCGGTTGCTTATCGAGTAGCACTACCACCACGACTGGCTGGCACACATGACGTCTTTCATGTATCTATTTTGAGGAGATAAGTCTTTGACCCCACGCATGTGATTGATTTTACTTCCCTGGAGTTGAGCGATGATTTGAGCTACGAGGAGCAACCGATGCAAATTCTTGCTCGAGAGACGAAAGAATTGAGCAATCGGATGATACCATATGTGAAGATTCAGTGGAGTCATCATGAGGAGCGTAAGGCGACTTGAGAGCCAGAGGACGAGATGAGGATCTCCCACCCTTATTTGTTTGAGACTCCCGCTTGAGGTGTGTTTGGTTTCGAGGATAAAACTTTTTTTGTGGGGGAGGATGTGGATACCCGAATCCCAGTTGACGTCTTGACCGCAAGGTTAGCGACATGTTGACACATTTTCGTGTGTCGAGTACGTTTGCGCGCAAAACGGACGCAAGAAACAGACTCAGCGCGATTTTCTGATCAAAAAACACTATTTTTGTGTTTTCCTGTGGATTCGGGCGCCCAATCCTGAGATCGGGCGCCTGAATGATCAGCACCTAGGCGGCGTTGACCGCGGGTCAAGGAGAACATATGGCGCGCTATGATTGAGCCGGAGCAGCAGACGCGTGGTGCACACGGCGCGTTCGGCGCGCGCCAGCTCACCGCGAGGATGCTTGGCGCGAGAGGATTGGGCCAGCGCAGCGAAGGCGTGGCGCCCGCGGCGCGTTCGGCGCGTACTGCCTCAGCGGGGGCACGTTGCGACTTGGTGTGGATTCGGGCGCTCCTCGGATTGCGCCACGTGGCAAGTGGATTTCGGGCGCATTGGCCTCATGTTTTTAGGCGCCCGAAACTCAGGATTTCAGCAGAGGATAAGTTATTGTTCCAAGGATTCGTTGGAGCTTGTTCTTCCACCTCTTAGCCTATATATAGGCTTGTTGTGACCCTGAGAAGCCCCCCACCTTCTCTAGTTTGTTTTAGTTGGTTTAGGGTTGGTTTGAGAGCTCCATCTTCATTATTTCTCCACCATTGATGAGCTTGAGACTTCACCGCAGTGCTGGTAGCACCGTCAACCCTTTTTCCTCGGCTTTCCCTGAGGCGTAGGAAAGGGCTTTGACCTGAAATTTGAAGGAGAGCTTCACCTTTGATAGATCTCAAAGTTTGATATTGATCATAGCCCTCCATTTTAGCTCCTAAGCATGTATATTAAGCTTTTCTTGGACTCTTGAGTTCATGCTGAATTTTCTGGACAGGATATGATGATTATGGTTTTTCTTCATCTTTTTCTCTTCGATTTGAGGATTAAAAAGCTTGGGGATGTTCTAGACTTCTTGAAGATCAAGTGGGAATTTCGTTTCTGGGATTTCAAAGATATATTATTGGTAAGAACTGCTTCTCTTTGGCCTAGTAAGATTAAGATCCTGCACACAAGATCTTTGTGGAACTTTGTATATTATGGAACATGGATGATTATTCTTCTTAGTATTTGAAGAATTTATGATGATTTGCACGGTCTTCAAGAGTGGGTTGAGCCTGTAGCTGCAACTGTTGGATTACAGTCGGAGTTTACATCTTTCTTTGGGTCGTGATATTTTTTCGACGGTGCGTTGATCGTGAGGGTAGCAACGCTACTTCACTTTGGTTTTGTGGATTGCTTGCAATCCAGAAGGGTTGAAATTCTTCCAAAAATAGCAAATTACTCTTTACGTCTATTGCATAGCAACCCATCATGATTACTTAGCTATTGGTATATCTGTGAAATCTATCGATTATTTGGAAGATTATGAAACACTGAACCTAGAACCTCTGATATTTATGAACATGTAGTTACATTACATGATAGATTTCATTACCGCATTAGTAGAGAGGCACGAGCATAGCATTTCCTTTATGTATGTAGTATAGATTTATTATACTTATTGTTTATAGTTTACCCCTATTTGCTTACTCTTATGTTGCCACCTTTGGACATAGAGGTCGAGCTCCTCACTTGGGTGGTCGTACCCACTAAAAACTATATTTATAGTTTCCACCCCACAACTTACAGGTCCAACTGAGCCGGCAACGACAGAGAGAGATCAGGGCATAGCTTTCTAGTTAAAGGCCCTACCAGTTACAGTGTACATAAAGGTGACCCTTGATAGATCTGGCAAAATGTAAAAAGAAACAATACGCAAAATGTAAAAATTATAAGATATTTGGATTATATATATATATATATATATATATATATATATATATATATATATATATAATTTAAATATATTTAATAAGACAAATGTATGTGATATAATAGATATTTTTTATTCTATACTCTTTTTTTTTTTTTTCGCAAGTCGTGTATAAATTTTATTCTTGGTTGGAACTCACTGACTTACATTGATTGTGATGCCTTGGGCGAGCAAAAAAAAAAACTATCCGTTCAGCAAGTGTGTGTGCATGTCCGAACGGATTAAATTAACGACGTCGGGAACGTCACATTCATGATATGTGAAAACCTGTTAATTAAATGGAATCACCAAACAAAGCTTGTAGGTGTTTGTAGAATACATCTGTCAGCACAGCATTTTTCTTTGAGCCTGTTTGGATGCCAAGCATTTCAGGACATCTTTTCATTTTCAATTACCGAGGCTTTGTAGCAATTGATAGATGAGAAATATGATTAGATGTTTACCACAACATCCTTGGTAAACTCTTTAAAGTTTTTTCTCCAAATAAAGCTAAATCACCTCGGGTGGAACGTATAAATCTAAAAAATCATGATTGCCAACATCTTTCCAATTGGACTAAATGAAAGCTACTAGAGTGCAACAACAAAGAAAATCTCTATGGCACATCCAAAAGCCATCCATCTCTTTAACTACCAAACATCCAAACATCCAAGTAGTCTCTTTGACTGTTGTGACTTTCCAGTCCAATTTTCTCATTTAATTCCAAGTTTGATTAATAACTACATAAGACAACTCCTAACCCATCATTAGAATATGTTTAGTCTGATGAACGATAATTAAGTATTACGTACGACCTACTATGAGCGGTTCCTAGTATGTTGAGGAAGCAGCAGTAGTTATATATAGGTTTTAGATACAAAATGGTGATAGTGACAGACAAGGTTCACAAGAGCAGGCGATAGTGACAGACAAGGTTCACAAGAGCAGGCGCATTAAAACAGTTCTGAGAACCTCAGATCTGAGGGACCAGGGCCCAAAATGCCTTTGTCATGCTCCGTAGTAATAATATTTCCTGTTCCCAGGTTTGCATCTGTATGCTCATTTCTCTCCTCGTCTATTGAAGAAGAGGCCTGCTGCCTCCGGCTACTCCCCAACCATTCATGCTGTCAACAAAATATGAAGAGAAAAAAAAGACCCTACTGAATATTGGCATTGATAATATCAAAATGTAATCTACAAGTACAAATAAGACACTCACATCTTCCTGGATGTGGTTTCCATCTTGCAAATTCGGGGTCAGAATGGGGGGGTTGACATCTGGATCAGGTTTTCGAAATACAAATATAGAATATAAACCTGCAACAGTTTGATGCTATAGTTAATACTGGATCAAATAAGGTAAACGGATTCCACAAATTAAGTATTGTTGGAAAGAAATCCATGCTAGTTACTTAGTATATCAAAGGATCGAGCAAGAAGTCTTCCACGTGGATCCACCAAATTGGTACCATAACTAGAGAGTATCCCAGCAAATTGTGCTCTAAAAACAAAATTAAGCGCACCTTTAGATTTGCAAAAGCATGAAATAACAACATGAAAAATAAAAAGTAATAGAACATCACCCGGTTATGTCCTGCAAGAAGCATCACCTTCTAATAAAAGTACAAGAGCTTTATAGCCATCTTAATTGAAAGGAATACAAGGATGCAACATAGACCTAGTAAGCGGGGTATGAGTCCTTTTTGATAGGAATAATAAAATAGAACTTAGACCAAGTAAGACATCTCACTTGTGCTCTAAAATCAACTCATAGAGCATCACCAGTTATGTCCCAGCAGAAGAAACATCACTTTCTAATAAAAGCACAAAAGCTTTATTGCCATCCCACTTGACTGAAATATAAATATGGACCATAGACCTAGGGCTGGCAACTGAACTAAGCTTTTCAGGCTCTGCTCGTATACAGCTTAGTTCTAAGCTTGATTAGGCTCGGGTCAAAATATAATGAAATGAGCTTGAATATAGTTATGGGCTCGAAACTTATTTCAAGCCAAGCTTGAAATTATTCTACTCAATCAGGCTCGGCTCGAATTAGCTCAAAAACGCATATGCAAATAAATAAATAAATAATATAATTTATATTCATGGATCCAACACGTTAGCAACTATTATACACAATGTACTCATTTGCATGGATAACATATATTAGTACAGAACCTGAAAAGTGAATTGACATGTTATATTTTATCCATTAGCATGGTGTATGTGACTTTTCATGAGTAATGTGACTTATCAAGCCATTCATTTAGGGCTCAAGCTAGGCTCGAGTTTGAAATTAGGCTTGATCAGGCTCGGCTCGAAGAAATTTCAATTCATGTTTGATCAAAATTTTAGGCTCGAAATTAATTTTAAGCCAAGATTGAACACCGGTAGCTCGATCAAGCTCCGCTCGTTTCCACTCCTACATACACCTAGTAAGTGGTAAACTAGTTCTTTTTTGACTCTTTACATCCAAACAAGTAATAATAGATTAGATATAGAGAAAAGCAGATTCCAGGCCCAAGGATGCTAGACTACCAAACATTATAAAGTTCTTTGGTGGGGTTGCAAGCTCCTTGTTAGAAACAGCTACCAACAACCTGCAATCTGGGTGATTAGGCTAAGTTAACCAGGATGTATTCCCCAATTCCCAGACATCTGTTTTTTCTCTGCTGACTATATCTTACTCGAACCTGGCGACACCTGAATGCCCTACTCCTGTTTCTCCACATCAACACAATTTTGTTCATTGCAATCACAATATCTACGCACAATTTAGAAACCAAGTTTTGAAGTTTAGTCTTTTGAATATCAATCTCCATTAACCACTTCAATTAGAAATTAATTCATCTAGTGATCACTAAAGACCTACAGCAAAGGTATGAATGCCTTTTCTTTACTAAGACTATAAAGGAAACATATTCATTATGGAAAGCATTAACTTAAGAAAATGTTATTTAACTTAATTAACAACTCTTTTGGAATTGTTCACTGTTGGTTGTATCATTGTGATTCATTTAACATTAGCTAATATTTTTTTATTTTCTTTTTCTTTTTATTGTTAGCACTTATGCTAATTGACAAGCATTACCTTTCGGTATAAGGTTAATTGGCTGGTTTAACATCACTTTCTGGAGCATGGAATACTAACTAGACACTTTGATTTCATTTGATCAATTATAGCATGTTTAGATATTTTAGCAACTAAAGACGTAGAGCATTGTACTTTTACAAATAGCAGAGTTCCAATAAAAAATAGTATTTAATAGTATTTTGATGATTCTGGTTGTGTTTAAGGGGTGATAGTGTTTTTAGTGCAAAAACAACGCTAATACGGACTCCGGAAAGCAAAACTGCACTTTTGCTGTGAGTACCGGTATTGAAATTTTGGGTACCGGTACTTAGCTGCAAGTTGGGTGGGAAAGCTCTCGGATTTTGTGAAACTTCACGGGAATACCGGTACTGAAGTTTAGAAGCACTGGTACGCAGTAGAGACTGGCTGATTTCAGGGTTCGGGTTCTGCAATACCGCCCTTGGGTATACACGGGGAAAGTATATTGGTACTGATGTTCGAGTATCGGTAGTTAGCACTGTGAAACCTGAATTTGCACAAATTGCAAATTCCGGCTTATGGGCATATTGTTTTATCTATTTATGTCTCTTCTCTCCTCTCTTTCTCTCATTCTTCACTAGCACAAGAAAAGAGGTGAGTTCATCTTCTTCTTCTCCCTCTTCTTCATTTCTTCAACTTCATCTCACCCTTATTTTTTCTTCTCTATTTCCTCCTCCTTGAAGCTTTTATAATCATAGGCTTGGAGTGGCGCCTAAGGCTTGGAAGAGAAGTGGCTTGGAGCTTCCAATCCTCAACCCTAACATCCTAATCTTGGATTAGAGCTTGGATCAAGATTAGTAACTAAGTCTAAACTCTCAAGTAGTTGGATTTGAGAGTAAATTGAGGATTTTCTAGTTTATGTTAAATTAGGGTTAAAATTGGAAATTTTCTAATGTGGGGCTTTTTGTTGGCATTGATGGGTGTAGAACCTTCTTGTAGGTTGGAATTGAAGCCCCAACAACTTGGATTAGAGAAATTTTCTAGATTTCTTGGTTAAGATAACTTTTCACCTATTTTCTAAGTGATCTTTGGTGAATTTCGGGATGAAGTTTTTAGGAGTTTGTAACCCCTTGGAAAATTTTCCTAGGGATAGGAGGTGGACAACTTGGTCCAAGAGATCTAAGGGCTTTTGCTGACTATCCGGTGGGTTCGACGTAATCGAAATCACTCCCCCTACGTCATCTACTCCTTTCTTGGCTCAAATTCTTGTTCAATATAGCATTTGGAATTATTGTAGATGAACTGGTACATGACATCACCACTATATGCAAATCAATCATAAACTCCATAGTATATGCCTTATATAGCATGATGCATAAACTTCATTGGTACATGAGTTTATTAAGACATTGGCCATCTAACTAGTGGCTGCATGAGCACTTCACTCTTTAAATACCTTGTTCTAAGTAGAGATGTACAAATTCATAGTAGACATGAGTACTCTTGTTGCTTCTTGGTCATATAACCTAACATTGGCAAATTGGTATTTGTTGAGAACATGAACATGGGAACTCTTATATGACAATGTATGAGTAAATAGGATAGAATGTCTTTGGACATTGTGCTGATACTATCGCTTGCAAGAGCCAACTATGCTCATCTAGCACATCGCTTGGTAAGGTCGCTCCCTACAAGCACGATCCTTCGAAGGTATTGCAATCGCGACACCAACTCGTCTTTGCTTTCGAGTATTGATTGGGATGTCGTGGGGGAGGCACAACGCCATGGTGGGGGTGCCTGCCACGGGACCATGAGGCACAACACAGGCTAGGACTACACTTTGTGTAAGTCCTTGAGAGATTAGGTAAAACATGGATATTTGAACATCAATAAATAATTGATGCATGATTTATAGTTGGGTTCACATGAATTATTGCATGGAGGAAAAGTAGTAGCTTATGTTTATAACACTTTTGTTTATGCTATCTCTACTTTAGCATTTATTATATTCATGTCTCAGTTGACCTAGTAGAGTAGTACGCCTCTCATAGCGGCGGTACTAATTGGGAACTATATTTCATAGTTCTCACTCCCATTGTTTGGTTGCTTTTTTTTCAGAGCCCTCTAGTGCGGGAGAGGCCCGAGATTGTGGCAAGGGCGTCGTTAGTAGCTAGAGACGTCTCGCCTTTGGACTTCATAGAGGTTGCCCATATTGCTTTTACATTTTTGGAGGTCCATGTGAGAGACGGACGTTGTATAAATTTTAGACTAGATTATTCATGTATGAGAGCTAAAATTTAGAGGTATATTTGTACTTGAAGTTGTATTTTTCTTCGGGGAGCTACTTTATGTAGATGTATGTTTTATTGTGGAATTGTCGATGTATGTTAATAACCTTTAGTTTAGTCTATGTTTCATATGCTCTTGATATCCAACATGTAGTAAGTGGATATTATCTTGGCGATGTTGTTTGATTGTAGACGCCTTGTGTGTACGGGGGCGGTCTCGTGCACACGACGGGTCTGTGCACGTGCTAGGGGCAAGGTTTTAAGTATCCATCGGCACGGGCCGTATCTACCGTGCCGTACCGTGCCAACAAGATACCGGCACGATACAGCTCCCGTGCCGATGACACAGTTCAAAACTCTTTTTTCTTAAAATTACTAAGTAGTTTTCTTAATAAAGTTCAAAATATTTGATAAAGATACATAATAAGCAATTAAAAAAATTTGTTGCTAAAGAAATTAAATATTTCATGCCATTATGTGTCGACACGCATGCATTTTTTGTGACCGGCACTCATCGGCACGGCTCGGCACGCACCGTGCCGTACCGTGCCGGCAAGTTTTCGGCACGACCCCGTGCCACGGCACTTAAATCCTTGGCTAGGGGTAGGCTTTCGTTGTGACCCCGAAACATGACAGATTGAGTTAGTATCAGAGCCTAGGATGTGTCTTAGTTGGACCTAGTAAACCCTAGGTTGGAATTGGACCTTAAGGACTAAGAGCATGAGTGACCGGGTGACGTATGACTAATGGCGAAAGTGATGTGATTGGGTCTTGTTGAGGTCTCCAATACTGATTGGAGTATGATCGAAGTGGTTGCATCTTCGATTTCCTTGGATAATCATGCTGGCAACCAACAACGTGATATCGAGAAATGGACGAAGCACGCTTCACCTCCTTTCGCATGAGTGGGCTAGGTCTCTTTTGAGCGGAGTGCACTTGAATTAGGTTTGTATTTACCTAATGTTGTTCTTGCAAGTGGCAACGATGTCTTCCCGTGGGAGACCGATGACACAATCCATGTTGGCCGAGGCGGCAAAGTCAGAGAAGTCCACGTGCTCCGGATCTGGAGAGGTCCGGAAATTACGAGAGCAGCTGGCCATGTTGGTCGGCGCAGTGGAGAGATAGGCGGCGGCGGCATAGTTGCAAGCAGAAGCTCCACACCGTCAAGATGAAAGAATGAAGAAGCTGGAGGAACCATTGATCCAACATGAGACAGCGGCATGGGCAAGTCAAGATCCATCTCCCTAACCAGTATAGCAAGAGGTTAACGTGGCCAGTATAGCAAGAGGTTAACGTGGGAGGAGCAGCAACAGTGAATCAATAAGAACTGCCTAAGTCATCCTACCCGACTCTGAGTGCCAAGCATAGAGAGGAGACCAAGGGACACTGTCGACCCATGCTTCGCCAGCAATGACCGTGCTACCCACTATAGTGACAGGAGCCAGACGAGAGTGACTTCTTGCCCAATGGAGAGAGTTTCAAGAGTGCAAGCCTTGAACTTTTGATGGAGGAAAATTATATCATCGGCTTGTTGGCACGATACGGCACGGTGGATACGGACCGTGCCGATGAATACATAAATCCTTGCTTCATTGATAGTTTGGTACATGAGTTTATTGAGACATTGGTCATCTAACTAGTGGTTGCATGAGTACTTCACTCTTCAAATACCTTCTTGTAAGTTGAGAAGTACAAATTCATACTAGACATGGATTTAAGTGCCGTGGCACGGGGTGGTGCAGAAAACTTGCCGGTACGGTACGGCACGGTGCATGCCGAGTGGTGTCAATGAGTGCCAGTCACAAAAAATACATGCGTACCCACATATAATAGCATAAAATATTTATTTTCTTTAGCAACAAAATTTTAAAGTACTTATTATGTATCTTTATCAAATCTTTTGAACTTTATTAAGAAAATTATTTAGTAATTTAAATAAAAGAGGGTTTTCAGCTGTGCCATTGGCATGAAGGTTGTATCGTATCGGTATCTTGTTGGCACGAGACTGCACGGTGGATACGGACTATGCCGATGGATACTTAAATCCTTGCTACTTGGTCATATAACCTAGCATTGGCAAATTGGTATTTGCCAATGTTAAATCCTTGAGAACATGAACATGAGAACTCTTTGTGTGACAATGTATGAGTAAATAGGATAGAATGTCTTTGGACATTGTGCAAGAGCCAATTATGCTTATCTAGCACATCGCTTGGTAGGGTCGTTCCCTACAAGCACGGCCCTTCAAAGGTATTGCGATCGGGACACCAACTTGCCTTTTCTTTTTGAGGGTCAATTCGGATGCCGTCAGGAAGGCACAGTGCCTTCCACAGGACCATGAGTCATAGTATATGCTAGGACTATACATTGTGTAAGTCCTCAAGAGATTGGGTAAAACATGGATATTTGAACATCAATAAATAATTGATGCATGCTTTATAGTTGGGTTCACATGGATTATACTTCACTTGCACGGAGGCACGGTACTAACTTATGTTTATAGCACTTTTGTTCTAGTTATCTGTACTTCAGCATTTATATAATTCATACCTCAGTTGACCTAGTGTAGTATGCCCCTCTCGGCAATAGTTTCCACTGGGAAATATATTTCATAGTTCTCACTCCTATTGTTTGGTTGTTTTCTTTTCAAAGCCCTCTAGCATGGGAGAGGCCTAGGATCGTGGCAAGGGCGTCACTAGTAGCTAGAGTCGTCTCGCCTTTGGACTTCATAGAGGTTGCCCATGTTGCTTTTACATTTTTGAGGGTCCATGTGAGAGATAAACGTTGTATATATTTTAGACTAGATTATTCATGTACGAGAGAGCAATATTTTGGAGGTGTATTATACTTGGAGTTTTATTTTTCTTTGGGGAGCTACTTTATGCAGAGATGTATGCTTTATTGTGGATACATCTTTATTGTGGAGTTGTCGATGTATGTTGATAACCTTTAGTTTAGTTTATGTTTCATGTAGGAAGTGTATATAATTTTGGTGGATGTTGATTGATTGTAGACGCCTTGTGCGTACAGGGGCAGCCTTGTGCATATGTGCACGTGTCCAGGTAGCCTTCCGCTGCTGTGGCCCGATGCATGACGAAAGATCTCTTTCATATGACATATATCATCATAGAGAAGAAGAGCAGCACTATTTGATATCCTATCATCTGTTCAATACTATTTTTAGTACTCCAATGATTGAGGATTCCATTAAAAATAGAAATAAAAATACAAACAACATTCTCATTATCATTAACATTAACATTAGCATTAGCATTAGCATCAACGCCAGCATAAGCATTAGCATTTATTATTATTATCGTTATCATTATCATAATTAATGATGATATGATGACGAAAATGACAATGATGATGACAACGATGATTATGATAAGTCTATTTTTTTCAAAATGACAGTCAACTTTACCCTTAAAGCCTTATCAATCTCTCAAATCCAATTTGTAAGCAGTTAAACCTGAAACTGCTAATAAAAATGAATTTTGGGCAAATGATTAACATGAACTGAAAGGGAAAGCTACAAAACCAAAGTGGCAAAGTGATACCTATTATCATCATAAAACTCTGTTAAATTCTGAATCTCCACATACTCAAGACCTGCTTCTCTCGCTAACCTGATCCAGTATTCCATAATCAGATCTCTTTAACTAGAATATCGAGAAACATGTATGCTTAAAAAGTAAGAAAATGAAAAGACAAATAAATAAACCATAACCTAATAAAGCTCGCAAAATGGACTAAGCAATGGGTCTCAGATGTGATGTCATTGGCAAATTTTAGTTGATATTTCTTTCCAAATAAAGGAAACCTGAAACATATTTATAAAAACATTTTAGAAAGTTTTAAAACAAAATGGGTAAATTACAACTAGGTCCTTGAGTAAGAATTCAAGTAGGTCCTTACATATCATATCAATGATGCTGTCCAACTTAAATTCACTTGCAATTTGGTCCTACCATCAGGCTTCAACTTCTAAATCACCTGTAATTGGGTCCTTCCATCTGCTATTGTTTGCAGCACTTGCCAAAAACCACATATAACATAGACAAGATGACATTCTAGTTTCGAAACTGTATGGTTTTCTGTTAATTTGGTGGCAAGAGAACTGGAAAAAAGTTCAGCACCATATTCTACATCCAGAAGAAGATTAAGAAGAAGACAGAGTAAGTTCATCAGGCACTACTACACTTTCCAGTAGAAACCACAAGATTGAGCCAAATTCATGAAGGTTGACAAGCTCATCCTCTCTCATATTAAACTCCGTTTGTTCTTTTACTTGGCTATTTTTAGTCACAAGAGATACACCAAAATATCACTTGAGTCCTCTTTAAACCAACCGCACCGAAAACCCTCCAATTCCCTTGGATAGTGGCATTTTGTATATGTTATATGAACTTGTCATCTACTGTCAAGCTCCACTAGCAATTAGGACAAGAAAGGACCAAATATGAATAAAAAGTTTAAGGATGTCATTGCTATGATTTCAAGTACAAGAATCTACTTAAAATTTCAGATGAAAAGCTCAGGTACATAGATGTGATTTACCCAATGAAAAATGTCAAGTGAACCAAAAGTGAAACTAGATCAATTGTCTGTACTTCTCTTCCTCAACTTCAAAAGTAATAACATAGTTTTCTGAACGTATGCAATTCGTGACTGCATTTGGCTTCATACAGCTTCCCTTGTTATGCGAAGCCTCAACATTCTTTTGATACTTTGTCCTGAAAAATTAGCACAATTTGGTTATTTTTACTGATAAATATGTAAAGGATAACCTGGAGATGCTGATCCATGGTTACTTTAGATATAGAAAAGACTCAAAGAATCCTAACAAATTTTGCACTAGCACACTAAGATAAGAGCAGCCAAGAAAAAAGGCAACAATCCATAAACGTAGTTCACCTCGGCATAATTTTTAAGTAGTAAAGCTGTCAATCTGTTAAGATAAAGTATCGAAAGTAAACACTAATAAATAGTAGGACCGCAGCAGAACAATACAGATCAAATCAAAGAATGGGTAAATTGCACTAATAGTTCCTAAATGATTGTATTGGTTGCACTTTGGACCCTATACTCTTGTTTGCCCCATTAAATTAAGCTATAGTTAATAACAAAGATATTCAAATCGAAATTCTAATCTTTGATCTATAATATCTGAAAGGCCTGTAACTTAAAAATCAAAGTTCTGAGGACCTCTGCGCTCGAGATTAGCTTTCAGTGTATGGATGATGTGATGCAATGAGTGTACCCAACAATCACTTCCGTTCCTTGTTATTCCACTAATGTGACAGTAACATAGTGATTGCATGGAAAGAAATGTGGCAGAACAATTTCTTTGCTTCATTAAACCAAGATCAGCAATACAAACACTTTATACAAACTGGTTCATCTCTATGTCAACCTATTACTCCAAGTCTTGTTTCTTCCAGACAATCCAACTAAGGTGTTTCACTGTTTATGGACTGTTTCACTGTTTATGGACTCAGATAACTTACTAAGAACAATTTATATTGTAATCTGTCAAAAAGAGAATAAAAGTGAAGGAACTCGGAAACTTGTAGATGATAGTGGAACGAAATAGGCTGAAGTAAGGACTACCAATGTCGGTACACCCCCTGTGCTAGTAGCACGCAACCAGCACACCGGCACAATTTTTTTATTAATTTTAAATAGGAAATTAGCTTCTTGGAGTGTTTTAATGTCTACAGTGCCTTTAAAAATGGTCCAAGATATTAAGTTATATAAAGCAACCATTATTCTCCAATAGCTTAAGCTATCGGGGAATGATGTTTTCAATATTTATATTTAACACTTCCATTCACGTCTGGGCTCAAGACTTTTTAATCGTCCTAAGACGTGGACTTCAATTAAATTGGAAGAAATTAAATAACATTATGTAACGACCCGGCCCGCTAGCACTAATAACTCGTTGAGCCCAAACCAGCAGTCCAAAATGCTTAAGCCCAATTATTAGTTATAGTATAACGGTCACACATACGCCCCTTGTTTTAGGCCCTTACGTACTTGTCGGCCTAATCACACATATAGTCCAAAATCACTAGGCGATGTAAGACCCACCTTACACTTCCGGTTGGTGAACCAATTCTAATACCAACTGTAACGACCAACCTACTAGCACTAATAACTCGTTGAGCCCTAAACTACCGGCCCAAAATGCTTAAGCCAGTTATTAATTCTAGTGTACCCACCACATATAAGCCCCTCTCACTTTTCTAAATTATTCGATATGGAACTATTCGAGTATCACATACTACCCCAATTTTAGACTCTAACGTCCTCGTCAACACAGCCCAATCACTCACATAGCCCGAAATCACCAAGCGACGTGTGGCCTAGCTCACACTTCCAGCTAGTGAATCGGCTCTGATACCAAATGTAACAACCCAGCCCACTCGTCAGACCCAAACCACTAGCCTAAAATGCTTAACCCAAGTTGTTATTACTAGGATCCCTGATTGGGCCATTACATACTCCCACCATTAAGATCGTCACATCCTCGTCAGGTTCAAACCCAATCACACATATAGCCCAATTTGGAATAGTCCTATGTATAAGGTATAGTAGAGCTAAGCCTCTTAACCTAGCTATAACACTTTGGCTGGCGGCTAGGCCCAAGAGGTTAAGAGGGTTGAGTGTGCTAAGGCTGGAATAGTTCTAAGATTGGTCATCCCCCTGGGAAGCAGGATGTCATAGATGGTATCAGAGTCACTCACCAGCTGAAAGTATGAGATATGTTTCGGTTGAGCGAGCTTTATACAGCAAGCAGAGCGCGGCTCCCCGGTTGAAAACCGTTGCAGGTGGAGCATGGATCACCACAAGGTCGGCTATAACTAGCGAAACAAGTCTCACATTGTCTGGTGCTTATGAGTGTGTGAAAAACATCTAAACTCGGCTACAACATTTTGGGCGGTGACTAAGCAAAGAGGTTAAGATGGTTAAGCGTGTTAGGAGTAAAGTAGTTCTAAGATGGATGATTCTCCGGACGCAGGCTATCACACATTAGAAGCCTCGCAGGACTCGAACTCAGGACCTTCTACTACGATACCATGTTAAATTAGTGAAACAACCATTATTGTCCAATAGCTTAAGCTACCAGAGATCAATGTTTTCAATATTGAACTTTAACATAAGCATTAATATTTCACAAAGTCTAGCAAGAATAGAATCATAGACACCTTAATAACTTAATAATGCCATCTTAACCTATTTTCAAAGTAAACTCATGAAGACAAAATTGAGATCATAATTTGGATAAAGATTTATTGGAAGACAGTAGCATGGATGAATTCACCGGATCAAAAATAAGAAAAGAAATTGGGACCAATCTTCACATTTTTATAGTGTTTCACTACAGCTTGACTTAATAATGCAATGTAATGCAAGTCAAAAGTACCTACCTCATGATAAGCCGTGGAGATCATACTACTCTTCAATCGGTTAATGCATACTCAATTGATACATGCCTCATAAAGAGCCGCGGGAGATCATACTACTATTCAATCGGTTGACACCTACCCAGTTGGTACCTACCTCATGAAGAGCCGAAGAAGATTGTACTAGTCACCAATCGATTGGCGCGCGGAGTCGAGGGAGATTGGCACTCCGGTGCATAATGGGAGTCGAGGAAAATCGACCCGCCTAATGCACGAGAGAATCAAGGGATGATTAGAATTCCCATGGGCACTTTCGAAATGTCGCAAAATTCGAAGTCGAGGGATGATCGGCACTTTGGTACATAATGGGAGTCAAAAGAGATCGGCCCTCCCAATGCACATGAGGGAATTGAGGGATGATTGGCATTCCTGTGGACTGTTCCGAAAGGCCTAGGCTTATATAGTTCCAGAAGGCCTAAGGAGATCGGCCCTCCCAATGCCCATACGCATCATGACACCCTAAGCTCAGGACCCCTAGGGTTATATACCTCATTGGGAACCGAATGAGATTGTACTACTTTCCAATCGGTTGACATACACTCGACTGGCACGTGCCTCATGTTCATTATACACACCTAATACTCGGTTCACATTAAGCCTAGAGTTCTCCGTCTCTGTCTCACCCCGTAGGTTTTAACTAAGCTAGATGCCAGACATTTCAACCTACACTGTAGGTTCTCATACAAAAAGGTTTAATGCCCTAGTTTTTCCCTAGCATGCAACTGAATCATCTTTAGGTTAATATATACTAATTTAACATGCTAAATAAGTAGTGAAACTGCTGAGGTCAAAATTGTCGCCACGTGGAACGCTCTGTGGTCAAATTGGGAGGCGACACGTGGTGCAGACCATCGGCCAAGAATATCAGCCGATAGAAGTAGTCGATGAAAAAGTACTCGCGTCTTAACCAAGACCGACTCCGGCTGAATGTAAATCTCGGTCGAACAATAACAATAGGCGAAACCAGGATCAAGAAGCGGCTGCTCAAGCCGCAAAAGGGAAGATCCAGAAGAAGGAAGGCACGAGATTTTGACGCGAATCACACAACTAACGCAGAAATGGCAAGCTGCGCCCCGCATCAAGAAGCGTCGAGGATCACGCCTCGGCGCGACAATCTTGGGAATGAACGTGGACGGAAAAAAGCTACTATCCAACCAAGAAGAATCAACTCAGAAGGAAGTAGTTGAGAGATACATGATGATTCCCCTTCAATTACGATATATACAGCTGACTACATGATTCGGACAAGTATAAATAAGTGAACCATCAAAAAAAAAGAGGTCCTGCAACCTCGTAAGCCAGTGACCACCCCTGCTTTTCAATACCTGCATCTACAACTTTCCTAGATGGATTTTCATACCAGCATTTACCGCTTTTCTTTACCGCTTTCCTTTACAGCTTTCCTAGGAGTAGTCGTACTTGTAATTGTTCCCTTGTAATCCTTTCTTTCGAGCAATACAAAGTGAACCGGCTGATCCAGCCATGTTGATCAATACCCGTTTTTCCTAGTTTGGCTCCTTTAGGCCGAACTTTATTAAGAATTCGATTGAGAAGAACCCAACCGAGCGGATCTCTCCTCGGCCTAATCGTTTGGCATGCGGCGCATCACATCAGAGAGTCAATTCGGAGGCCGATCGCGGACCGGAACAGGCAACGGTCAGCGACGCATTTCGGCCCCAACAAGTTTTTTGGCACGCCCGGTGGAACACTCTTACCTTAATTCTACTGATACAATGTCAAAAGACAATAGCCTGAATCTCAGGAACAGAGTCGTTCCCAAACCCTAAGGGAACGACCAATCTAGTAGCGCCGGACACGCGGATGATCCGCCACCGACGCTACCAGAGATTCCAGAAACCAACGAGAGGTCGACACCGCAGGAGGCGACCGTGCCAGAAATGCTCGGGCAAATGGCCCGATCATTAGAATCTTTCGAGAGGACACAATTGTCTCTCAAGAGAAGCAAACAAGCACATGACGTTCGCCTTGATTCAGTTTTGGCCGCAGTCTCAGCCTCAAATGACAATACGGCTCGAATCGGACAGCTTTTGGCCCGAAACAAAGCATATAATAGAGGTTTCACCTCCACGCTACCCCAGCCATTGCCGACGCAATTGATTACGATGGCGCCGACAATGCCGACTGTGCAGCCTCAAGGAGTTGTACCGCCGGCAGCTACTTATCAAGCGGCGCAGCCGCTGGGGTCAGTGCAACCGCAAGCAATCCCATACCAGACGAGAGTAAGGCCGATGGGGCAGAACATCGGCCATCAACCAGAAAACTATTTGGGGACTCATCTGCCGCCCCCACCGCCGGTTTTCCAACCCCAGGCTGGGGGCAGTAGGAACACCAGACAGGTCCCAGTCCAGGGACCTCCTCAAAACCAGGCTGGCCAATATGGGCCACCACCTCCACCGGCATAGCCGACAGCCCCGTTACCTCAGGTGGGGCTCGCCGAAATACATGCCCAGGTGGAGGAGATTATTCAAAACTCCTTCGGCACAGAGGCCAGGCCGGCAATTCGGCCAGTATTCAAGTCACCGTATCCTGCCTATATAGATACGGATCACCTGTATCCGGCCAACTGGAAGATGCCAAAGTTCGACAAGTTCTCGGGAGAGGAAACTGAAAACAGAGTTGAGCATATCGCTCGGTTCACGGCCCAATGTCGAGAGGCGGCCGCAGACCGATTTTTAAAATTGAGACTGTTCAACACGTCGTTGACGAAGACAGCGTTCTTGTGGTACATGAGCTTGCCCCACAACTTGATCCGCGACAAGGACGAGCTAGAGGCTAAGTTCCATGAGCAGTCCTATCGGGCGATCCCCGAGTTGTCGGTTGCCGATATAGCATCGTATCGGCAGAACGGTGGAGAAACGGTTGAAGAATACCTCGACCGCTTCAAGACGGCGAGGAACCGATGCTTTGTGAGGATGCCAGAGTCCGAGTTCGCGAAAATAGCGTTCAACGGACTTCATTTCAAGATGCGATATCATTTCGAGGATCGGCAATTTGCCAATCTCTTTGATTTGAGCGTCCGAGTTGCTCAATATGAGCAATTTTGTAAAAATAATAGTGAAGGTCGGCCACGTTGGGGCCAAGGGAAAGACTAGAGGAAGGCGAAGGAAAATAACGTCTCTTTCGTCAAAGAAAACTCAGCACACGAAGAGCCGAATTGTTCTAGCGAAAACGAGATTTCGGCTGATGAGGCCGAAATTTATGCGGCTAAGATGATCAGAGATCGCCAGCCATACAAGTGCCAGTTGCTGAAGCCGATAAGAACTCGGGAGTTCAAGGTCCGATCATCGGCTAACGCATACTCCTTTCATACCTCCAAGACCGATCAAATTTTTGATCGGTCGCTCCAAGATGGAAGGATCAGGCTACAGGAGGGTCAAACGATCCCTCCATACGAAGAGCTCCGAAGGCGGAAGCACTGTAAGTGGCACCGTTCGGGGAGCCATCAAACGGGCGAATACACCGCCTTTAAGAAACAAATTCAAAAAGAGATTGGTGAGGGTCAACTCACTTTTGCTGACCAAGAGAATAAAAATAATATGAAAATCGATGCTAATCCTTTTCCCTCTCAAGTAAACATGGTTGATGTGAAGGAGAAAGAGCCGATGTCGGAGTCCAAACTCCCTGGAAAAAAGACATCGGCGAATAACACGCTTCGGCTCTGTATCCGTTGCAAGTCCGAAATGACCAACGAAGATTGGGGTGCGCTCTTCCTCGACATGCTTGAGGAAGCAAAGAAATAGTTCGCCTTCCCAAACTTCGCTAAAGGCGCTGCTCCCCCTGGCTACAAGCCGAATCAGTGTTCGACCGAAGGGTCGAACGAGCAGTCCCCCGAAGGGAAGGACAGGGACGAAGAACGTGACCTGCCCGTTCAACGGGTCCCACGTAATTTCTACGACCAAGGGAGGTCGAGGTCGCAGCCGCGCGGCCAAGAAGGGTCGAGAGCCTCACCGAAACAACAGGGCTGACACCAAGACTACGAAGAAAGTCGGGTCCATGGGGCACCCAGAAGGACTTTCGGCCATCAGACGGGAGGCGAGCAAGTGCACGGGCTTCCCAAACGCCCGTATCAATTCGGGCCACCGAAGGGCCCAGCTGGTCATCCGTCACAGGGGCCAAAATCACGACCTCCATAACACGGAGATTTTAAGCTGGTGGCATAGGCTGGCACTTCGGCGCCCGACTTTGAGTTCCCTTGGCTCACCAAAGGGGAGGTGGACGCCTTGAGCAGTCAGCTGATGAAGGAGCTCGAGGTTCACCCATGGCCAAGACCATGGCAACGGAGAAAGATTCTCATAAAACATCTGAGGAAAATAGAAACACCGGCAGATATGCCGGAGGAACAACCGTCGTGGACGAAAGGACTAGCCCAATGGCAAGGCCCGGTCATGTCAACGACCCAAAAGCGCCGGCAGCAACGAGCGCATGTCGACACGACGAGAGAAGCAACGGTGGCCCGATGGCCGCGACCGAACCCAACTGGGGTACGGCCCGTGCGTCGGCCATTGTTTCGGCTGATGCGAAACGATTATAAGACAGGAGGATCGAACGCGCCGCCTCAAGCAGGGCTACCACTGGCGCAGCTCGCGGCGAAAAAACCTTGGGATACGAATGTTCGTCAAGAGTTAGACGCCCGGATCCGGGTCCTCGAGGCAGCGATCAAGCGCGACCTCGATGTATCGGTCAAGCGCGATAGGCGACCTCCAAAAGAACGAAAAATGGAGAACCCAGCCACATCTTCGGTTGAAGAGGCCAAAGGGACAGACGGCAAGAAGCCTCGGATCGATGCTAATTCGGCCGAGGAGAGCCCGACAGGGACCCTCCCGGGGAGCCAGTAACCTGGGATCTGCCAAAGCCTGGGAAGTGAAGGTCGTCCAATGAGGCCGGCCGGGAGGTTACTTCGGCGACTGCGTGTCCAAAGCCGAAGACCCCCGTCGTTGTGGTTTTGGAGAGCGGAGTTGACCGACGTAAGGCAAGGCCGCCGCCACCGTTGCCCTAGCTACAAGGCCGCCGCCGCCGTGCCCTAGCCGCAAGGCCGCCGTGCCCTAGCTGCAAGGCCGCCGCCGCCGTTGCCCAAGTCGCAAGGCCAGCGCCGCCGCTGTGCCCTTGTCGGTCCGCTTGCGCGCGCAGCCCGCGCACCCTCCCCTGTGCGCCGCCCGCGCGTCCCTACAGCTGCCCGCACCACGCGCCCCTGCAACCACCAACGTGCCCCTGCAACCGCTCGTGCGCCGCCCGGGTGCCCTAGCCCGCGCGCCGCGCTGCTCAGGCCCGAGCGCCGCCCATGGACCGCTCGATCGTCCGTGCGACTTATGTCGCCATCAACGGTTGGGCCAGGTTTCGCTTGACGGATTTGTTTACGGTTGTCGACGTTCATGGGTCAGCCTAGCCGTTTTTCGTCGCGGTCGTCGTCAAAGCGACGGTAGAGGCTCGGATTGCCATCCGACATTCCGATTTTCGTCGGGTCGCCATCAGTGACGGGCGGACCGCATCGGAGGACAGTTTTCGCTTCCAAGAAGGTTTCAGACACGAGGGTTGATCGATTTTGTGTTCCGGGACAGCGATACATCGTTTTCTGTTTCGGTCTTTCCTTTCTTCACCGGAGTATCATCTATTGATCACGATACACCTGTGAAACCTCTTTTTTCGCATAGTTTAGTATTTTTACACGGGTTCTTTTATTGGGTAGTGTGGCTGTCCGGGCACCTGTTTTGGTGTGTTTTGGGACAACGGGTGACCTATTAAATTGTTTGGAGATTTTCCGAGTAATTCCGGTGGACTCCCAGAATCGGTTTGAAGAACCGATCTTTCCAATAATGTTGGTTGGGTGATCTTGGGTTGTTGAGTCTAGTTTTGACTCGGTAGACCTTTTGCAGGTTCGTTGTTGATCGGGAGCATCATTAGAGTAGATGGTTCGCCGATTTAGGTGAGTACACCCTTAGAACCCCTTTATCACATAATTTGATATATTTTCATGGTTCTTATAACAGGGAATATTACTGGTGTTATGATGTGTTGTTTGACCTCCGGATGAATAAATGTCGCGGTAAAAGACTTCTATTGACGGTTTGTCCTTATCCGAACAATGGTATAGTCGTTCGGGGCATATTTTTGATTGGTAAAGCGATCGGTGCGACAATTCGGACATCGGAGGCGGTCCCGGTAATTTGGAACAAAAGGGGATTTTGGCACAGTGGTCGGGACCACTAAATTGTCGGTTAGTGTAAGAACTAGAATTTGATTATTTGTGGACCTGGGATAGGTCTGGGTGATACACAGGTGTTCGTAGAGGAGTCACGTGCTCAGTTTGACTACCTGGTAGAGGTAGGTATTCCGATCCGAAGTCAAGAACGCGGTTAAATCGGTAACACTCGACCTTGCTCTTCTTTTTGTTGTTTTCCTCATGACTATGATGTGTCAGTAGGATCAAGGATTTAAGTGCCGTGGCACGGGGTCGTACCGAAAACTTACCGGCACGGTGCGTGCCGGGCCGTACCGATGAGTGCCGGTCACAAAAAATAAATGCGTGCCGACACATAATGGCATGAAATATTTATTTTCTTTAGCAACAAAATTTTTTAATTATTTATTATGTATCTTTACCAAATATTTTGAGTTTTATTAGGAAAATTACTTAATAATTTTTTTAAAAAAGGATTTTGAGTTGTGCCATCAGCACGGGGGCTGTATCGTGCCGGTATCTTGTTGGCACGATACGGCACGGTGGATACGGTCCGTGCCGATGGATACTTAAATCCTTGAGTAGGATGGATGTCGGTCACGGTTATTTGTGACACCGTAGTGTAATATTATTATTAATCTCTTTACCGAAAGGTGTGCACTAAACATGGCAATTGTGTGGCTTATCCGACCGTTGGGCGGAATAAACGGGAAAGGTGCACTTTCGGTGGATAAATAATATGTCATATAGTGATAGGACAAGGACATGATCGGTTATTTTCGGTTCGTATCATATTTGACCTTTGGGTCGGTTTCTTCTATACATCACTTGGGCGACTGTTCGTCGCGGAGAGAGAGAGAGGACTTTGTGTTGTTATGTGATCGTCATGCTCATGGCGCTTTTCACGCACACCAGCGGTTTGGCCACCGCATGGGTGTACTTTTTCGGAGAGGTGGTTTGATTGACCCATGATCCCTACGCAGCGATTTGCGTGGCGGGACCCCCCCCTACGGATATTGCAGTATCGCGGCTATTGCGATTGGGGTTGTTTGCACCGGCTTATTGAGCGGGATTGTGACAGTGCCTGAGGTCAGTGGATCGACATGGCGGGCATGTTGGATAACAGTGCCTGAGGTTAGTGGACCGACAGGGCGGGTATACTGGATGACAGTGATGTGGAATATTATTCGTGGGATATTTTTGGTAGCGACACGGTTTCTAGAATTTCGAGATACAGTTTGGTGTTCTTTTGTTACTACCATACTTTGTTAGTACTATGATTATAGTTGATAGGTTTTATCTTATCATAGTTTATGTATGTCACTAACTCCCTCTGTGTGACAGGTTCGGTCGAGGGTGGAGATCAAGACGGTGGTGAGGACGATACCTCGTGAGATGTAGGTCTTCCTCGGTTAGATTATTCTTCTTCTTTCTCTTCTAGTTGGTTATTTCCATTATTGTTGGATGTTATGCATGTGGACACGGATATTGTGGATGGTGTGGATGTTGAGACGGTTTGGTGTTTTGTTAGACTATGCTTTCGGTTTATATTTTTATGGATGCGTCGTGTGGACATGGGTTTTCAAACAAAAAGTATTTGTGAAAATGGTTTTGAAAAACTGAGAGTCGGGTGGGCACTGTTTTTAAAACCTTCTGGATTTATCCTTTCAAACTTATGATGCACCGGGTGGACTTTGTTTTCGTATGAATGATTTTTATTAAATGTTTGCACTGTGTATGTAAAACGAATGTGGTTGATGTATACGTAAAGGTAACGTCGTGCATGTACAGGGAAAATTCTGTCCGTTTGGACAGAGAAATCTTGTATATGTGGCGGGTCTGTGCACGTGCCAGAGCGGGTTAAAAAAAAAATGCTTCCAAATTCGGTTATTTCTGCTTTAAAATTGCTCCCGGGGCAAGACACGTTTGGTTCGGAAATAAGCTATTCTTAATTATTCCTAGTATAGGTACAACTCTTGGGATAAGCAAGAATAAGACCAATTTTGCATTTGGATGAAATTTGAGTTATTCTCGAGAATAAGAAAATTAGCTTTTAGATAGTTAGATTGAAAAAGTGAGAATAAAAGTAATTACAGTTTTAAAATAATAATATTTTATTTAATTAATTAACATAAAATTATTAATTAAATAATAATTTAATTTAATTAATTAATTATGAATACTGCTATAAACATAAAATTTAATTAATAAATTAATTAAAATTAATTAATTAACAATAAGTACGGTTAATTAATAAATTAATTAACCATTAAAAATTTAATGAATATAAATTAACAAATAAATTAGTTAATTATTTAATAGTTAGATAATTAGATAAGAAAATAACTAAATTAGTCAAAATATAGTTAGTTAACCAATATACATATTAGTTATTGTATAAACACACTAAATAATTAATATTTTAATTAGCTAATTAATTATAAATAATAAATTAATTTCTCAAATAATTAGTTAAATATTTATTAGAGTAATAAATCAAGTGGTTACTTATTTATCTAATTAATTAATAAATTAATTAATATATAATATATTAATTAATAATATTTTATCATTAAATTAGTTGAAGTATAAAGAATGGAACAACAATTCCACCCTCTTAACAGGTTATCCTAGAATAACCCGTTAAGAGGAGAATAAGAGTTTTTTTTTTTGTTTCGAAACAAGGAGGGGAATAAGGCCCTTATTCTCTTTATTCCCCTCTTTATTCCCAAACCAAACAATGCAAAAGTTTTAACGACCAATTGTGTCCATTTAAATTTACCCTTTTCCAAACAATTAGTAAATGGAGCCATTATAGTACTAAAAGCCCTTGATGAACCTATGGTAAAAAGTTGCTAAGCCACGAAAAATTCTAACTTCCTTAATATTTTTTGGTTCAGGTTATTTCTTAATTGCTCTCACTTTTTCTAGATCAGTCGATACCCTATCTTTGGACACAACAAACTTAAAAAGATGACACGGAGTTGCATGAAAACCTATGTTACACGGACACAAACACATACATGGGGCACAGGACAGGACACGACACAACTCAGACACGACAACTCAATAGCTTCAAAAATATTATAACTCAAACACGGCAAGAGCAACAATAAAATATTATTTTTTAAATATAATATCATATATATAATTGACAAAATATTATATTTTTGTCAAATTAAAAAATAAATTTTAATTATATGCCCTACAAAGTTAGTGCATGAATCGGAGTTATATTACCTATGTCAAGTTCCTAAGTACATCTAATTTACAACATACAGCATGACTAAATTTCGAACCTAAATTATTAATGTATTATATGACATTAAAAAATTATATATTAAAAATTATAAAAAGTTTGAATAATATTTTTTATTAGTTGAACAATGGTTCTTTTAATATTATTGATTTTTGAAACTACTTAACATATAAATATTTGATTTTCTAAAATTATTATTTTTAGGATGAACTTCAAATTGCCCCCCTATGGTTTAGCTCATATTCAATCATTTTGCCACCCAGTGGTTCAAAAAGTTGCAATATGTTCCCCCTATGGTTTAGCTCATTTTCACAAGAAATCTGATTTTGCAGAGTTCGACATGGCTATATCTTGTACCTTATTTGCCCTTAAGCATTTTATTTCTATGAAATATGCCAATTTCACCTTCTAAACTCCACCAAACAATATTAAAAAAATACTACATAAATTAACAATATAAATGTCATTCTTCGATTTCATGTTTCACATGAGCAATAGAATTTAGATATTCAAGTTGCCATGCTTCTAAATGTCTTCTGTGTTTTAATATCTAAGCAAGGATTTAAGTGTCGTGGTACGGGATCGTGCCGAAAACTTGTCGGCACGGTACGGCACGGTGCGTGCCGAGCCGTGCTGATGAGTGCCGGTTACAAAAAATATATACGTGCCGACACATAATGGCATAAAATATTTAATTTCTTTAGCAACAAAATTTTTTAATTGCTTATTATGTATCTTTATCAAATATTTTGAACTTTATTAAGAAAATTACTTAGTATTTAAAAAAAAAAAAAGGATTTTGAACTGTATCATCGGCACGGGAGGTGTATCGTGTCGGTATCTTGTTGGCACGGTACGGCACAGTAGATACGGCCCGTGCCGATGGATACTTAAAACCTTGTATCTAAGATAGGATTTTTCTATTTGTCTACATCATCTAATGGGGATGATTGAATCCAATGTCTAGATGAATGAAAATCAATCATAATAGTAAAGAAAGAAATAATGTATGCATACCATATAGTGGATGAATCAGGAGTTATACCGAAGAAATATCCCCCTGGTTTTAACAACAAGGATACATTGTGGAGAAATCTGCTGGCTCTTTCCTCACTTTCGAAGCACGACTAAGCAAAAACTTAATATTTAGAATATGGCATGAAGAATGAGGAGCTCAAGCACAGGAACATTCATGGAGACCAACTAACCTGCAAATGATGCAAGCAGCAAACAATATCTGCTGGAATTCCCTTATCTTGCAATTGGATCTCTAAATCCTGCAGTATTCGTTTAAACCCATCAACTGTTTGCCATTATGCTTAAAGCCAAAGAAGAATGTGGTGGAGGGTGGATCATACAGTAGAACAAGGGTCCATATCACAGAAATCGGCAGTGTAAGGCTTTCTTTGGCTCTCACATATATCGCGAGGCTCGCTAATTATGCCAGATGCAGAAAGATCTGTTATTGTTCTCACTTTAGTTTTGGAATATAAGAGCAGAATAAGATTCAGGATGGCAATCTGTCGAACACTTAGCAATCAATTCAGCCGATGAGCTGTTCTGATTAACATAATTGCAATTCTGTCATAAGTCATGTGTTGTGAGGATAGAAACACGACTTGGTCGTTCCACCACAATGATCCTCGCTTCCACAAGGGACTGACTTAGAATGAAGTTGCTTTGAAGGGAATTGAGCCAGGCAGGAACAGATCTCCCGGGCATTATTCTGGTCAATGGCAGAGCTAATATTTCTACTATGACTACATGACTTACGGTGTAATTACAATAGTGTCAATCCAAAGACCTCATTAGCTGATAGGGGAGAAAAATAGAATAATGATGAAAAGAAACGAGACCAATTCCAATGAAGTGCCCGATTTGGGCGTCATCCCACTTTTCCGCAAATGCTCCAACCCCGCAATACAAATCGCACACCTGATGAGTTAGAACAAATTTGTATTATTTTGAGAGAGAGAGAGAAACCGAGTAAGAAGGGGAGCGAATTTTGGGGGCAAACCGTGGCATAAGGGAAGGCAAAGATCTTGATGAGGGCGGTCTTCGCGAACTCGTAGAGTCGATGGTGAACAGGCGGCGGAGGCTGAGGAGCGCCGATAGCGGAGGCGGCAGCGGGCGCCGTCATCGTACTCGCCACGGGAGCAGCGGCGTTCGTAACGCAAAAAGGAAGGTCTTTGTAATTATTTTCGAATAATCTAAAAAATATATTATAATAGATGAAAGAGTTTGCTATGGTTTCACCGTGTTAGGGTGTACATCATACATCCCTAAGAGGCCCATCCCCCTAACAGGCCTATTCTAGAACTATTCTAGCTTTAGCACGCTTAACTCTCATAACTTTTTGGATCTTGATACCATTCAAAATACTATAGTCGGGTTAAGAGATTTAGTCCTATTATATCATTTATATATATGACTAATCCAATTTCTAGGGGTGTCACACACACCCATCTCTCTTCCTCCTTTTCCCTCGCGCTCTCTTTCTAAAATGCAGAATTCTTTAACAAGTTCCGCTTTTCCATCTACTCTCAAAAACAATTGCCAGGGCTCTCTCTCTCACTCGCTAGGGCTCTCTCTCGCTCCCTCGCTAGGGCTCTCGACCAGGGCTCCCTTGCCTCCGTCACCTCCTTCACCTCGAGGGCTCTCAACCAGCGCCCGCTGCCGCTGCTGATAGTCCGTCGCCTCTATCTCAAGGGCTCTGTCACTCCTGTTTGGGTACCCTAAACAAAATTTAAGTATTTTATTTATTATTACATTATGTACCGGTACATGATTTATTTAAATTTAAACCATTACTGATTTGATAAGACTATTTTTTTAATATAATTAATTCTTATTTATTAATTTTGTATAATTTATTTAAAATAGTTTTTATTTTATTTAAAATAGTATTAAAATTGTTTTTATTAATTCTTATTTATTAATTTTGTATATGGTGTACCGGTACACTAATATTACAAGGTGTTCCGGAACACCATGTACCGTTACACAATATAAAGTGGCCCGGTACACCATGTACCGGTACACAATATAATACTAGTGTACCGGTACACCATGTACCGGTACATAATGTATTTTATTTTATTTTAGGGTTTGATTTTTCTAATTTGTCTAATTTATTGAATGATAAGTTTTTAAAAAAAAAGATCCTTAAAATATTAAATGTATATATCTAATGTTATATAGCCATAAAGGAAAAGCAACATTCGTCATTACTTAAGCCTTCCGCATAGGAGTTCTTGCTTCATCATGTTTTTGCTGTCCAAGCACACAGAATAACATTTCTTAGTCTCCCATTAAATTGTTCAAGTACAAACATCAACAATTAGTAAGATAACATAAAAACAGATGAGAAAATTAGATTGATACTTAAATCTCGTCATAGGAAAAGTGCACAAGTGAGACAACGGTGTAAATAAGAAACAGAAAATCACGAACCAAAATATACGACCATATATATTGACTTCAATAACAAATGATATTCTAGGTGCAAGCACCTAGAATATTGACTTCAATAACAAATGATATCCTTAATGGCGTTGTGATTTGTATCTCCAATCCATCGAGTTTAGGGTTTAGTTTGAAGTTATTGTCCATTAACGGCAAGAAGATTGTCATCATCATCTTGTAAGATGTTAGATAAAGATTGCATGAGCTAGTACTGGTGTAGTGTACCAGATTTTTGGTATATAAGCAAATATAAATAAAAATAGTATGATATACTATTTTTATTGAACTTAATGAAGTAAAGAATGATTTGGAAGTGAATTGGGCCGAAATCGAAATAAAAATGAGGAGTTTAGAATTTTATATGAGAAAGTGGACTCAGATTTTGACAAAACATTCACAATGTAAGAAAATTCTGAGAAAAATTGGAGAGGTTCGTAATTATGTTTTAGGGTCACAGTAAAAGTTTTGCGTTGATCGGATACCCGAGCAGTGAGAACAGGGTCTGCCAGCGATTCTAAATACAGCGAGACTTTTGGTGACCCAGACCCAGTAATGGTCAAAACTGAAAATTTAAAATACCCCATGATAAATTAAGCTGAGTTGAGTCTGCCTGTCAAATATGGGCGCAAACGGGACGAAAACGGACGAAAACAAGACGAAAACGGGCGAAACGGGCAAAGTCCGGATTTGGCTATACTTCCGGGCGCCCGGATTTCATTGTAGCACGCACGAATTTTACTGTAGAAGTGGCAGGCACAAATCCTGAGGCAGCGGCATGCATCCCGAGGCAGCGGGCGCGAATCTCGAGGTGCGTACGGATCTCGAGGCAGGCAAGCATCCCGAGGCAACGAGTGCGCATCTCGAGGTGGGCACGCATCCCGAGGCGGCATGAATCCTGAGGCAAATAGCATGGATCTCGAGGCAATGCGCAAATCCCAAGGCATGGTGTGCAGCACGAGGCATGGCAAGCGTGCAGGGGCGCGCGGCGCGAGGCGCTGGGGCACATGGGGGCGCGCCATGTGGCGCCGCCCCAATGTACGCGCGCGCGGGGAGGCGCGCTCGCTGGCGCTGGGTCACATGGGGAGCGCCACGTGGCGCCACCCCGATGGATGCAGCGCCCAAGCGCAGCACGCGCGCCCGAGGAATCCCGCGCGCGGGCGCGGGGCTGCGGGGGGTGGTGCCACTTGGCGGGCCCCCATTGGCCGGGCAGCGCGACGCGACGCGCGATGCGACGCATTGCTGCTACCGCGTTGACTTGCGGGGCCCGGGTGCGCCACGTGGCGGCCGTCCATTGGCTACCGCAGGGAACCGTTGACGTGGTGCGCGGGTGCGAGGACACATGTCGCTCCCCGATTGGCCGAGCGCAGATGACGTGGACACTTGGTTGTCCACTGTAGCAGCCCGAAGCACATTTGGGCGCCCGAAAGTGGGATTCGGGCGCCCGAATATTCGGGTTTTGGGGCTATAAAAGCCCGAAAATCCCTCATTTTACCTTTTTTTCTCCTTTTTGCTCCAACCGTGGGTCCAAGGGAGGGAAAGGGGGATTTCGTGGGTGAGCAAACGGGGTGCCACGAGCGCGCCAGTGGCCCCGTGAAGCACACGTATGGTGTTCCAAAGAGCCGGATGGACGCGCGTACGTGCATTAGACGGCGCGTCGTTGTCAAGGTAGGTTTCGTTTGCTGTTTTGCGGTGTTTTTCGCCACAGTTTTGAGATTTACCCGTTGGGTTTTTGATTTGACACCATGCCTTTGCGCCTGGTAGGGACCGTCGTTGACTGTGCCGTTTTGCTGTGCGAAGTACCGCCGGGCATTTCGGGGTGTGCATTGTCTTGCGTGCAAACTCGAATGATGGCACTGTTTTGCATGCAGACTCGGATGATGTGCATCATTTTGCGTGCAGACTGGGAAGATGTGCACCGTTTTGCGTGCAGATGTAATAACATTATTTCTTTTTAGTATTTCCTAAATATCGACTTTTGGTTTTAAGCTAGATTTAGGTGGTAATTTCTTAACGTTGGTTCTTTTGAAATTTTGGGTTGCGATTACCGTATCACAATAGAGCTCGTTAAACGAAGAACGTCGATGCGATCGGATCTGAAATTCGACTTACGGATCTTCCGGAATGAGGGTTTCAATGTTAGAGGGTCCGAAAAGGTACGTTCGGAAGTTCTCAGGACCCGTTAAGTGTTGTTGGTGCATCGGGATCCGTGCTAGCAGTTACAGGACGTTTCGGAGGATCGGCATGCTTATCGAGGAAGTCGGTGGTAAAATCCCTTTTCTGTTTTTAAGTATCGGATATTGAGATTTTCGTATGTACAATGAAAATAAATAAATAATAATTAAATCCCAATTACTGGATAACCCGAGTTCAAAAAAAAAAGGATCGCTTCTTCTTCCTCTTTCCTCGTTGTGCGTGTCGAAGACCGAGACCGGAAGCGTCGCCAATATCGGGGAGCGGATTTAGAAACACCACCGTCTGCGGAGATCGGGATCGCGTTGTCTTTTCCGTCGGAGCAAGGTTAGCGATCGTTAGTTCTTTTTTGTTGGTTTGATCGTTAGCTTTCGTTCGTCAGTTTGATCGTTGGTTTCGTTCGTTGGTTTTGTTCGTTGGTTTGATTGTTAGCTTTCGTTTGTCGGTTTGATCGTTGGTTTCGTTCGTTGGTTTTGTACGTTGGTTTGATCGTTAGCTTTCGTTCGTCGGTTTGATCGTTGGTTTCGTTCGTTGGTTTTGATCGTAGGATTTCATTCGTTGTGTTGGTCGTTGTTTTCGTTCGCTTGGCGGTTTTGGTTGGCAGTTTTGGCTAGGCAAAGTCGTTTGACAGTATGCAAGCTCGCGCCGCCGTTGCCCTTGTAGCATGGCCGCCGCCGCCATGCCTTGCCGCTTGACGCCTCACAGCCGCGCCTTCATCGCGCGTGTGCGGAGTCAGCCCGCGTCGACACCGCAGCCCGCGCTGCCAGGCCGCACCGCCGCATGCGCTGCCAGGCTGCAGCCATGCGCGCACGCCAGCTTGCACAGCCGCCGCTGTCGCATGTGCCCTAGCGCAGCCGCTGCCCGCGTGTGCCCTAGCGCAGCCGCCGCCGCTGGATGCCCTAGCCGCCACCGCCGCTGGATGCCCTAGCCGCCGCGCGCCGCGCCGCTGCCAGCCTTGCACCGCGCCGCTGCCAAGCTTGCACCAGGATGCTGCCCGGGGCTGCGCCGCGCGCTGCTGTCAGGCCGCCACCCACGCACCCTTGCAGCCTGCACCTCCCCGCAACCCGCACCGCCGCGCAACCTGCAGCCAGTGTCCGCGTGGGTCAAGCCGCTGCCGTCAACTGCTTGGCTTCACGGTTTTTGGCTTGACGATTTTTGGCTTGACGGTGCAGTCCGCTGGACGGTGCGGTTCGCTTGACGTAGTGATTTCGTTTTCCGTCAGTTTACCCTCCGCTTGGTCGTTTTTCGACGCGGGCTTCGTCAAGGCAACGGTAGGAGTCTGGTTTTCCGTCCGTTGCCCCGTCGACAGTTGGATCGCGTCGGAAGTACGGGTTTGCGACCGGATAGATTTTTTGGACGCGGAGTTTTTCATCGGCTTATTGTTTTGGGATTAGGGGGTGCCGTTTTTAGGTCCGGTCTTTTGTTTCGCCACCGGGTTTTTATCTGTTATTTTCGGTACACTTGTAGAATCCCCTTTTTCGGTAATTTCGAGGTTTTGCATGATTTTTCCTATCTTTTGATGTTAGGGGTATTGCTAGAATATTTTACCTTCCGGGTGATCGGTTATCGCGGTAAGAGGTCCGGTGGGCTGTTTGTCCATATTCGAACAATGATAAAATTGTTCGGGGAATTATTTTGATCGGGTTATTGATTGGTGCGACAATCGGGACACCGGAGGCAGTTTCGATTTTGGGATAGAAGGGATTTTTGGTACAGTAGTTGGGACCACTGAATTTGTCGGTTTGGGGTAAAATGTTGATTTGTTTATTTGGATATTTTATTAGGCCCGCATAAGGTTTTGAATGCTTAGGAGGGTCACAGGCGCGGTCATTTATCTCCGTTTCAGGTGGGTACACCCTTAGAAACCTCTTTGTTGCATAATTTGTTATTGTTATGTTTTAGCATATTAAGGGATATTGTGGGTGACGTGGACCTCCGGATGAACGAATGTCGCGGTTAGAGACTGGATGGGCAGCTTGCTCTCTCTGAACAATAGTATGGTTGTTCGGGGCATACTTGCGATCGGGACAGTGATCAGTGCGACTATTCAGAAGTCGGAAGGTGGGTTCGGTAAATTAGATTTTGTGATATTGGTGGGTCCTGGGTAGGTCCGAGGGATTTACAGGAGTTCGTAGAGGAGTCGCGTACTCAGGATGACTTATGCGTAGAGATTGGTACCCCGACTTGGGCGACTTTCGTCGCGACACATGGTTTTGGATTTGAACTTGGTTATGTTTCGACATGCTCATGGCGCTTTTCACGCACACCAGCGGTTTGGCCACCGCGCGGGTGTACTTTTCCGAAGAGGTGGTCCGTTTGACCCGTGATCCCCTTGCGGCTATTTGCGGTGCTGCACTCGTGCAGTAGGGGGGGGAGGGGGACCCAGCTCAGATTCAGCATTGCATTCCACCCACAGACTGATGGTCTGTCCGAGCGCACCATTCAGACTCTTGAGGATTTGCTGCGTGCGTGCGTCATGGATTTTGGAGGAGGTTGGCACCGACACTTACCCCTGGTTGAGTTTGCGTACAACAACAGCTATCAAGCGAGCATTCAGATGGCTCCGTTTGAGGCGTTGTATGGACGCAAGTGTCGGTCGCCCCTGTATTGGAGTGATGTGGGTGAGAGGAGGACGTTGGGGCCTGATTTACTGCTAGAGGCGGAAGGGAAGGTCAGAGTCATTCGTCGGCGCCTTGAGACAGCCCAGAGTCGCCAGAAGAGTTATGCAGATACTCGGCGGTGAGACCTTGAGTTCCAGATTGGTGATCATGTCTTCCTGAAGGTCTCGCCCTCGAAAGGGGTCCGGAGGTTTGAAGTGCGTGGGAAGCTTAGTCCCGGCTTCTTTGGACCCTTTGAGGTACTTGAGAGGGTTGGCCCTGTAGCTTATAGAGTTGCTCTTCCTCCCCGTTTGGCTGGTGTTCACGATGTCTTCCACGTTTCGGCTTTGAGGAGATACGTGTTCGATCCGTCTCATGTGATTGACTTCGCATCCTTGGATATCGGCGAGGACTTGGTTTATGAGGAGCGCCCGTTGCGGATTCTGGCTCGTGAGGTGAGGGAATTACGCAACCGGGCAATACCTTATGTGAAGATCCTTTGGAGCAATCACGAGGAGTGAGAGGCTACTTGGGAGCTAGAGACGGAGATGCGAGATGCCTACCCTTTTCTGTTCGAGACTTCTGACTGAGGTACACCTGCTTTTCTCTGTTTCGTTTCGAGGACGAAATTTTCTTTTAGTGGGGGAGGATGTAGTGGCCCTAGTTCCCATGCAGCATTCTTCCGATGAATCCACTGTTAGAACACCTAGTATTGGTGTATCTGGCCCATGGTGCATCAATTGGATGCCACAAATGGACCATGTGTGTTACCACTTGCAGTGTTGGCCTTCGGCTAGGTTTGGCGAAATTTTTGAAAGGAATTAGGCTAAACAGAGGTCGTAAATGGATTCAGCACGAAAAAACGCTTGAAAACGACTTTTTGTTTGTTTGATTTGGAGTCCGGATGCCCAAAAACGGACACCCGGAAGTTTTTAGCGGGTTTTGGTGCATGGGATGGGCCGTAGACCGCCGGGATGCCACGTGGCGGCCTGTCATTGGCCGGCTTACGGCGCGCGGTCCACAGAGCAGCACGGCGGGGTGCACAGACCCGGCGCAGGGACACGTGGCACCGCCTGATTGGCGGGCCCAGGGCGCGCGGTCTACTGGTTGTGCGCAGCGGTGCATGGACCAAGGCGGGGGACACGTGGCAGCCTCCGGTTGGTCGGTGCACGCGGCGCGATCCACGGAATTTTTGGGGAAGGCGTGGACCGGGTGCAGGGGACACGTGTCACTCCCTGATTGGCGGGTGCAGCGTGCGCGGTGCACGGGGCACACGGTAGGTGCCTCGGGGCGCGTGCGCACGTAGGAGCCATGTCGCGCGGTCGGCGGGTCAGCCAAGGACACGTGGCGCCCGCTCATTGGCGGGCGCAACCGCCTTACTGTGCTGGCTGGGTGGACACGTGGCGGTCGGTGAGTGGTCCCGCGTCGCTGTTCCCTGTTCGGCGGGACACGTGGCGCTCATCGGCTGGCTTTGCACCGGTGTTGCCTGTTCGAGGGGACACGTGGCAGCACGGGGAACTTTCGGGCGTGAACAGTGTTGGGCCGGGCCCAACACTGTAGGCGCCCGAAAGTTTTCGGGCGCCCGAAAGTGGGCCCAAAATCCATTTGACTTGTTTTTTTTGGGCTGTTTTCTTTGGGGGCCTATAAATAGGCCATTTGGGCCGAGTTTTTGAGCATTTTCCCGAGAGTTTTAGCTCTTGATCCCTTCATAAGATTTCTTCCTCTCCCTTTTGCGCATCTTCTGGTGAAATCTTGGAATTTTTGGAGGCCGCGACGACAGCGTTTCCTGCATCGTGGTGCGGAGCGACGTTATACTGTTGGAGGCCCATCTTCGTCGCAGTTTAGTCTGGGAGGTCTACCGGGCTACCTCGATGCTATTTTTGGACAATTTTTCGACAGCGGATTCACAAGAGGTAAACCTACGTTTTCCGTGTTGGACGTTTTTTCTGAAAATGAGCTTATTCAGGGGTTTGGGGTACATTTTTACCTCCCTTTGTGACTGTTTGAGTTCCTGGACAGCATACACTTTGCGGATTTTTATCTCCCCATCCGGGTATCGGATTCCGACGATTAAAGAGCCTATCGACATCTACACTTCGCGAGGATCGCCGTGGTATTTTTATTGGATTTTTTGGAAAAATATTTTCAGGTGAAAATTTCGTGTGAATGGGACTGTTCATGCAGATTTTTAGAACTTGGAATTTGTGTGGATTTGAGTGTAATTGTGGATTGTTGTTGTACCCAGGACTTTGTGAGCACCGTTACTTTGCTACTAGCTTAGCAGATACGGTGATTTGGCGGTTTCTGGACTTTTTATCTGTGCAACCCGGACAGTTAGCGTGTTCAGGTGGGTGTTCTCGCTTTCAAAATCTACGGACTGTACTCTAATTCTATGATTGTAGTTGCATGCATGCTAGTAAATGACTCCAATATCCTGTGAAAATTGTATGTTGTAACCACAGTTGTTAGTTGCTAAATTTGATAACCCCTTTGTAACTTTTGCAACATGGAAACTTAACTTAGCCTACTTGTTATTTAATTATTTATCATGCACAACTGAACTATAGTAAACTTGAACATGAATTAGATTTATTCATTACTTTAGCTCTCCCACAGTGGTTGTTACTCATGTCATTCTGGACATAGTGGTTTTCCCCGAGTCGTGGGCTGGGAGGTCTAGTAGTTATGGATGCATTGTACTCGCGTCTGGGGACCGAGTAGAGTTGGTAGCAGTCTGTAGATCAGTTGTTCATTGAGATAGTGATAGTGATGATGGATCTGGGATCTTGGGGGGGGGGGGATTGTCTTAGTGACAGTGTGGACTTTCTGTTAGTGAGTGAGACAGTATTGGATCATAGCCTGCAGGAGCCACATTTGAGCTCGACAGAGATGCGCGGATACTTTGCTCGGTGGGGTCGCTACCCACGAGTGCCACTCCGGAGTTGGGCCTGATAGTTCTATCGCGGCTTGTCGATGCATGTGTCCCTCTGGCTGAGCCAGTTTTGGCAGTCACGGACACCGTCCCTCTGGCTGAGCCAGTTTTGGCAGCCACGGACGCCGTCCCTCTGGCTGAGCCAGTTTTGGCAGTCACGGACGTCCTACGTAAGTCCGGTCCTCCGGGATGTACGGCAGTAGGTAGGCGCAGGTTTGACTGGACCCGATGCGGCAGTTAGTTTGGATTGGGTGATCTGAGTTGGGAGTTGGGCCTGATAGTTCTATCGCGGCTTGTCGATGCATGTGTCCCTCTTGCTGAGCCAGTTTTGGCAGTCACGGACACCGTCCCTCTGGCTGAGCCAGTTTTGGCAGCCACGGACGCCGTCCCTCTGGCTGAGCCAGTTTTGGCAGTCACGGACGTCCTACGTAAGTCCGGTCCTCCGGGATGTACGGCAGTAGGTAGGCGCAGGTTTGACTGGACCCGATGCGGCAGTCAGTTTGGATTGGGTGATCTGAGTTGAGAGTTGGGCCTGATAGTTCTATCGCGGCTTGTCGATGCATGTGTCCCTCTGGCTGAGCCAGTTTTGGCAGTCACGGACACCGTCCCTCTGGCTAGCCAGTTTTGGCAGCCACGGACGCCGTCCCTCTGGCTGAGCCAGTTTTGGCAGTCACGGACGCCTACGTAAGTCCGGTCCTCCGGGATGTACGGCAGTAGGTAGGCGCAGGTTTGACTGGACCCGATGCGGCAGTCAGTTTGGATTGGGTGATCTGAGTTGAGAGTTGGTTGTGGCATCATATCCCTTCTGTTTCACTCTTTGAGCATTTAGATAGAGGCATAGTAGCAGTAGAGTTTACTTTTCCCAGCTTTCCTTACAGCACTGCATATGTTACTTTATGCCTCTAGTAGACTTAGTGGGCAGACCGTCGGGCTTGTTGGCGGCACCCACTGAGAACTACTGTGGGAGGTAGTTCTCACATCCGTCGTGGTGTCTTTTTCCCCAGGGACTTCGGCTCCGGTTCCTGCTGCTCCAGTTGTTGATTTTGCTCCATCTGACCGAGGTGAGGGAGTCGCGAGATAGATCCCTTCCAGTCATCCTCTGAGAGAGTAGATGCACCCCTTACCAGTTGCTGAGAGTGTTATGTTGAGTGACTTTTGTAGTGAGGTATCGAGTTGTACCTTTCTTTTACTGCAGTTGAGAGAGACTCTTGTATTTGAGGTGAGGATTGGTCTGTATTATTTTAGAGCTGTAGTTGTATTTTATATCTTTTATTTCAGCTTTTACTATTTCAGCTCTGATATCTGCTAGTGTAGATGATTCTTTTGTAGGTTAGTCGCTACGTCTATACGGGGCTTCCCGTATGGGCGGCGGATCTGTTGGCGAGCCCGGGTCGCAGTATCGACCCCGGGGCGTGACAGATTAGAGTGGTATCAGAGCCTAGGATGTAGGTCTTGGAGGACTTAAGAACCCTAGGCTTGTGGCTAAACCCTAGGATGACCCACGTGAGAGCCGAGATTTTTAGCGAGAGTCCTGATTGGGTTCCTAACTCTCCCGAGCGGATTGGGATGAGTGAGAGACATGTCTTCCTTCGGTGGCAACTATGTTGGCTGCAGACAATATAGTACTACGGGAAGGGGGACATGCCTTTTGACTTTCGCTAAATTGGGTCGAGAGTTGATTCGGGTTCTGATTTGTTCGTTTTGTTCCTCTGGTGAGTGATGCCTCCGCGACGCACGATGTCGACACGTTCGCAGCCTTCTTCCTCTGAGCCCGAGCAGGAGGACTCAGGGTAGGGATAGCAGAGAGAGGTTCAAGAGCTTCGTGCCCAGATGGCATAGTTGTTGAGGCTGTTCGGCATCAGGAGGAGACATCACAGCGCCAGGAGGAGGCCTTGGGTCGGTTGTTGCTCATGTTGGAGCAGAGGGCACAGCGGGTGGTAGCACCCCTAGAGAGTTTGCCTGTGCCTTCTTCGCCAGTTGTGGCGCCCCCTGTTGTTCAGTCGGCACCGGCAGTTCCTGTTGAGCCGGTTTCTTGTAGACCACCGTCTGGGTCGACGGGACCCCTGACTTCAGCTGAGCAGCGTGAGGTGGTGGATCTGTTGATGAGGTTCCGCCAGTTCGATCCACCCCGTTTTTCTGGATTGAGTGGTGAGCCGTGGGAGGCTGAGTCTTGGACCACGGCCATGGAGCGCCATTTCGAGAACCTTTTTATTGATGAGAGGTTTCGAGTTCTGTTGGCTACTTACTTCTTGGAGAGCAACGCCGAGGATTGGTGGCGGCGTGTGCGACCAGCTGGTCCGCCTGGGACGCAGCTCCTCTCATGGGCAGAGTTCCGTAGCATGCTTTTCAGAAAGTGTTCGGCAGAGACTAGAGGAGCAGCTGAAGAATCTCCGCCAGGGAGATAGGCCCGTGCACATGTACCTAGCTGATTTCAATCAGCCATTGGCTTGTTTGCCTCACGTGGCCAGAGAGGAGACCCACCGGATTTACATGACAGAGCGAGGTTTGCGCCGGGACATCTATTAGTTGTTCGCTCACTTCGACTACAGACCTTGGAGGCCTCGATGGAGCAGGCGTTATATGTGGAGTGTGGAGAGGTCGTGATGGCAGAGGTGACTCCAGCCCCCGTAGTGACTTCTGGGGCGAAGCGCCCGGCTACGTTGGAGGAGGGGCAGTCTAGTAGGCAGGGACCCCCGAGACCTCCACGTTTCCACCCTCTGGGCCGGGGGTACCAGGGACGGCGGAGATCAGGGGCATCTCGTCAGTCTCAGCAGCAGTCTTCACAGCAGCAGCAGACCTCGCGACAGTCGCGCCCTGACCGTTGTATTATTTGTGGAGGACCGCACCCACCGACCCAGTGCCCTCAGAGGCAGGCCGTTGTTTCCGTTGCGGGTAGACCGGTTACTTTCAGAGTTCGTGCCCAGAATAGGTCATCCAGCTCCTTCCTCAGCCTCAGCCCCTTCTGTTCTTCATCGGTCGGCAGGACCTTTTGCGGCCTATGGTAGGCCAGACCTTACTTCCTCGTCCTCGTGACAGCCCGAGCGACGTTTTCCCCCCCCCCCCCCCCCCCCGGCACCGAGCGGGCGAGTCTATGCCGCTCATGTTGAGGATGCTACAGCAGCTGTTCATGTCGTCGTGGTATTTTGCCATCCTAGACTGCAGAGAGAGGACGGTGACCTTCCGCGAGCCGGGACAGGAGGAGTTTGTTTTCAGAGGCTGTCAGAGCTCCTTGTTTGCGGCGACGATTTCTTCGGCGAGAGCTAGGCGGATGATGAGTAGAGGCTGCACCGCTTTCTTGGCGACGATTGTGGAGGTGCCTACGGCGGCACTGGGACTCGAGGATATTCATGTTGCTCGCGAGTTCCCAAATGTGTTTCCCCATGAGTTGACGACTATGCCGCCGGAGAGAGAGATAGAGTTTGTGATTGATGTGGTACCAGGAACCGCACCAATCTCAAAGGCACCTTATTGGATGGCACCTGCTGAGTTGAGGGAGTTGAAGGCCCAGCTTCAGGATCTGATGGACAGGGGCTTTTTTAGGCCTAGTGTTTCTCCGTGGGGAGCGCCAGTTTTATTCGTGAAGAAGAAGGATGGGTCACTTCGTTTGTGTGTGGACTACCGGGAGTTGAATAAAGTGACCATCCGGAATAAGTATCCTCTGCCATAGATTGATGATTTATTCGATCAGCTACAGGGAGCCTTAGTGTTTTCGAAGATTGATCTTCAGTCAGGTTACCACCAGTTGAGGGTGAGGGCCGAGGACATCCCCAAGACGGCTTTTAGATCCCGGTATGGGCATTATGAGTTTACGGTTATGCCGTTCGGTTTGACCAATGCCCCAGCTGCATTCATGGATCTGATGAACCGGGTATTTCAGCCGTACTTGGATCTGTTTGTAGTTGTGTTTATTGCTGACATCCTGATTTACTCCCAGAGCGATGTGGAGTACGGGGAGCACTTGAGGATAGTGCTGCAGCTTCTACGTGAGAAGAAGTTGTATGCCAAGCTTAAAAAAAGTGCGAGTTTTGGCTTCGGGAGGTTGCTTTCTTGGGCCACATAGTTTCAGCCGCTGGTGTGGCAGTCGACCCGACGAAGATTGATACAGTTCGGGATTGGCCGAGACCGACGACGGCTACTGAGGTACGGAGTTTCTTGGGCCTGGCAGGCTACTATCGTCGGTTCGTGGAGGGCTTTGCGAAGCTCTCTACTCCCCTGACCAGTCTGACTAGGAAGGGGACAAGGTTTGTTTGGACCGAGTAGTGTCAGTAGAGTTTCGAGGAGCTGAAGAGGAGATTGATCTCAGCACCAGTTCTTGCACTGCCGGTGATGGGAGAGGGCTTCGTGATTTATAGTGACGCCTCTCTTAGTGGATTGGGATGCGTCTTGATGCAGCACGGTAGGGTAATTGCTTATGCTTCACGGCAATTAAAGGATTATGAGAAGAATTATCCTACTCATGACTTGGAGTTTGCAGCTGTGGTGTTTGCATTGAAGCTGCGGCGGCATTACCTCTACGGGGAGCATTGCGAGATTTACATAGATCATAAGAGCTTGAAGTATCTGTTTACATAAAAGGAGTTGAACCTGAGGCAACGCCGGTGGTTGGAGCTGTTAAAGGATCACGATCTGAGTATTCTTTATCACCCCGGCAAGGCCAATGTGGGTGCAGATGCTTTGAGTCGGAGGTCAGTGCAGAGCTTGAGCATGTTGATTACACAGCAGGCACCGCTGATAGAGCAGATGAGGCGACTTCATATTGAGGTAGTATCCCCTGGGGTCTCTGCTAGGCTTATGTCTATGGTCTTGCAGCCCACTCTGTTGGACAGGATAAGGGAGGCACAGAGTGAGGACCCCCACTTGGAGAGGATTAGATCACAGGTTCAGACAGAGCAGAGAGGGGATTTTTCAGTGGATAGCTCGGGAGTACTGCGGTACAGGGACCGAGTTTGTGTGCCTTCGGATCTAGAGATCAGAGACTAGATTTTGCGAGAGGCCCATTATACACCTTACACCATCTATCCTGGTGGTACTAAGATGTATAAGGACCTCAAGGCACACTTTTGGTGGTCCGGAATGAAGCGGGATATTGGAAGGTTTGTAGCTCAGTGTTTAACTTGCCAGCAAGTGAAAGCAGAGCATCGTGTCCCTGCTGGCAAGTTACAAAGTCTTCCAATTCCCGAGTGGAAGTGGGACCACATTACCATGGATTTTGTGACAGGGCTGCCGAGATCACAGAGTGGAGCCGACGCGGTTTGGGTGATTGTTGATAGACTCACCAAGTCTGCACACTTCCTGCCTGTACAGATGACTTGGTCCTTGGAGCGCCTGGCATTGTTATACTTGGATGAGATAGTGAGGCTGCATGGAGTACCAGCGTCGATTGTTTCAGATCGGGACCCGAGGTTCGTGTCACGGTTCTGGGGGAGCTTACAGTCAGCTTTGGGTACCCAGCTCAGATTCAGCACTGCATTCCACCCACAGACTGATGGTCTGTCCGAGCGCACCATTCAGACTCTTGAGGATTTGCTGCGTGCGTGCGTCATGGATTTTGGAGGAGGTTGGCACCGACACTTACCCCTGGTTGAGTTTGCGTATAACAACAGCTATCAAGCGAGCATTCAGATGGCTCCGTTTGAGGCGTTGTATGGACGCAAGTGTCGGTCGCCCCTGTATTGGAGTGATGTGGGTGAGAGGAGGACGTTGGGGTCTGATTTACTGCTAGAGGCGGAAGGGAAGGTCAGAGTCATTCGTCGGCGCCTTGAGACAGCCCAGAGTCGCCAGAAGAGTTATGCAGATACTCGGCGGCGAGACCTTGAGTTCCAGATTGGTGATCATGTCTTCCTGAAGGTCTCGCCCTCGAAAGGGGTCCGGAGGTTTGGAGTGCGTGGGAAGCTTAGTCCCCGCTTCTTTGGACCCTTTGAGGTACTTGAGAGGGTAGGCCCTGTGGCTTATAGAGTTGCTCTTCCTCCCCGTTTGGCTGGTGTTCACGATGTCTTCCACGTTTCGGCTTTGAGGAGATACGTGTTCGATCCGTCTCATGTGATTGACTTCGTATCCTTGGATATTGACGAGGACTTGGTTTATGAGGAGCGCCCGTTGCGGATTCTGGCTCGTGAGGTGAGGGAATTACGCAACCGGGCAATACCTTATGTGAAGATCCTTTGGAGCAATCACGAGGAGCGAGAGGCTACTTGGGAGCTAGAGACGGAGATGCGAGATGCCTACCCTTTTCTGTTCGAGACTTCTGACTGAGGTACACCTGCTTTTCTCTGTTTCGTTTCGAGGACGAAATTTTCTTTTAGTGGGGGAGGATGTAGTGGCCCTAGTTCCCATGCAGCATTCTTCTGATGAATCCACTGTTAGAACACCTAGTATTGGTGTATCTGGCCCATGATGCATCAATTGGATGCCACAAAAGGACCCTGTGTGTTACCACTTGCAGTGTTGGCCTTCGGCTAGGTTTGCCGAAATTTTTGAAAGGAATTAGGCCAAACAGAGGTCGTAAATGGATTCAGCACGGAAAAACGCTTGAAAACGACTTTTTGTTTGTTTGATTTGGAGTCCGGATGCCCAAAAACGGACACCCGAAAGTTTTTAGCGGGTTTTGGTGCATGGGAGGGGCCGTAGACCGCCGGGATGCCACGTGGCGGCCTGTCATTGGCCGGCTTACGGCGCGCGGTCCACAGAGCAGCACGGCGGGGTGCACAGACCCGGCGCAGGGACACGTGGCACCGCCTGATTGGCGGGCCCAGGGCGCGCGGTCTACTGGTTGTGCGCGGCGGTGCATGGACCAAGGCGGGGGACACGTGGCAGCCTCCGGTTGGTCGGTGCACGCGGCGCGGTCCACGGAATTCTTGGGGAAGGCGTGGACCGGGTGCAGGGGACACGTGTCACTCCCTGATTGGCGGGTGCAGCGTGCGCGGTGCACGGGGCGCGCGGTAGGTGCCTCGGGGCGCGTGCGCACGTAGGAGCCACGTCGCGCGGTCGGCGGGTCAGCCGGGGACACGTGGCGCCCGCTCATTGGCGGGCGCAACCGCCTTACTGTGCTGGCTGGGTGGACACGTGGCGGTCGGTGAGTGGTCCCGCGTCGCTGTTCCCTGTTCGACGGGACATGTGGCGCTCATCGGCTGGCCTTGTACCGGTGTTGCCTGTTCGAGGGGACACGTGGCAGCACGGGGAACTTTCGGGCGTGAACAGTGTTGGGCCGGGCCCAACACTGTAGGCGCCCGAAAGTTTTCGGGCGCCCGAAAGTGGGCCCGAAATCCATTTGACTTGTTTTTTTTGGGCTGTTTTCTTTGGGGGCCTATAAATAGGCCATTTGGGCCGAGTTTTTGAGCCTTTTCCCGAGAGTTTTAGCTCTTGATCCCCCCATAAGATTTCTTCCTCTCCCTTTTGCGCATCTTCTGGTGAAATCTTGGAATTTTTGGAGGCCGCGACGACAGCGTTTCCTGCATCGTGGTGCGGAGCGACGTTATACTGTTGGAGGCCCATCTTCGTCGCAGTTTAGTCTGGGAGGTCTACCGGGCTACCTCGATGCTATTTTTGGACGATTTTTTCGACAGCGGATTCACAAGAGGTAAACCTACGTTTTCCGTGTTGGACGTTTTTTCTGAAAATGAGCTTATTCAGGGGTTTGGGGTACATTTTTACCTCCCTTTGTGACTGTTTGAGTTCCTGGACAGCATACACTTTGCGGATTTTTATCTCCCCATCCGGGTATCGGATTCCAACGATTCAATAGCCTATCGACATCTACACTTCGCGAGGATCGCCGTGGTATTTTTATTGGATTTTTTGGAAGAATATTTTCAGGTGAAAATTTCGTGTGAATGGGACTGTTCATGCAGATTTTTAGAACTTGGAATTTGTGTGGATTTGAGTGTAATTGTGGATTGTTGTTGTACCCAGGACTTTGTGAGCACCGTTACTGTGCTACTAGCTTAGCAGATACGGTGATTTGGCGGTTTCTGGACTTTTTATCTGTGCAACCCGGACAGTTAGCGTGTTCAGGTGGGTGTTCTCGCTTTCAAAATCTACGGACTGTACTCTAATTCTATGATTGTAGTTGCATGCATGCTAGTAAATGACTCCAATATCCTGTGAAAATTGTATGTTGTAACCACAGTTGTTAGTTGCTAAATTTGATAACCCCTTTGTAACTTTTGCAACATGGAAACTTAACTTAGCCTACTTGTTATTTAATTATTTATCATGCACAACTGAACTATAGTAAACTTGAACATGAATTAGATTTATTCATTACTTTAGCTCTCCCACAGTGGTTGTTACTCATGTCATTCTGGACATAGTGGTTTTCCCCGAGTCGTGGGCTGGGAGGTCTAGTAGTTATGGATGCATTGTACTCGCGTCTGGGGACCGAGTAGAGTTGGTAGCAGTCTGTAGATCAGTTGTTCATTGAGATAGTGATAGTGATGATGGATCTGGGATCTTGGGGGGTGGGGGATTGTCTTAGTGACAGTGTGGACTTTCTGTTAGTGAGTGAGACAGTATTGGATCATAGCCTGCAGAAGCCACATTTGAGCTCGACAGAGATGCGCGGATACTTTGCTCGGTGGGGTCGCTACCCACGAGTGCCACTCCGGAGTTGGGCCTGATAGTTCTATCGCGGCTTGTCGATGCATGTGTCCCTCTGGCTGAGCCAGTTTTGGCAGTCACGGACACCGTCCCTCTGGCTGAGCCAGTTTTGGCAGCCACGGACGCCGTCCCTCTGGCTGAGCCAGTTTTTGGCAGTCACGGACGTCCTACGTAAGTCCGGTCCTCCGGATGTACGGCAGTAGGTAGGCGCAGGTTTGACTGGACCCGATGCGGCAGTCAGTTTGGATTGGGTGATCTGAGTTGGGAGTTGGGCCTGATAGTTCTATCGCGGCTTGTCGATGCATGTGTCCCTCTCGCTGAGCCAGTTTTGGCAGTCACGGACACCGTCCCTCTGGCTGAGCCAGTTTTGGCAGCCACGGACGCCGTCCCTCTGGCTGAGCCAGTTTTGGCAGTCACGGACGTCCTACGTAAGTCCGGTCCTCCGGGATGAACGGCAGTAGGTAGGCGCAGGTTTGACTGGACCCGATGCGGCAGTCAGTTTGGATTGGGTGATCTGAGTTGAGAGTTGGGCCTGATAGTTCTATCGCGGCTTGTCGATGCATGTGTCCCTCTGGCTGAGCCAGTTTTGGCAGTCACGGACATCGTCCCTCTGGCTAGCCAGTTTTGGCAGCCACGGACGTCGTCCCTCTGGCTGAGCCAGTTTTGGCAGTCACGGACGTCCTACGTAAGTCCGGTCCTCCGGGATGTACGGCAGTAGGTAGGCGCAGGTTTGACTGGACCCGATGCGGCAGTCAGTTTGGATTGGGTGATCTGAGTTGAGAGTTGGTTGTGGCATCATATTCCTTCTGTTCCACTCTTTGAGCATTTAGATAGAGGCATAGTAGCAGTAGAGTTTACTTTTCCCAGCTTTCCTTATAGCACTGCATATGTTACTTTATGCCTCTAGTAGACTTAGTGGGCAGACCGTCGGGCTTGTTGGCGGCACCCACTGAGAACTACTGTGGGAGGTAATTCTCACACCCGTCGTGGTGTCTTTTTCCCCAGGGACTTCGGCTTCTAGTTCTATCTTGTAGTGGACTTGCATGATAGATATGTTGATTGAGATGCATGCAAGGTAGAGTTAGTGACTTATTTATTGCTCGAGATATATGCATGATATAGTTGGGGATTTATTTATCGATGTATGACGGATGCATGATAGTATCAGTGAATAATTGTTGGTTAAGATGATTACATGCTAGAGTTAGCAGTTTGAGCATCGGTTATATTGTATGTTTAATTGTGGAACCTTGACTAGCACCCCGTCATATATTTGCATGTTTAACCAGATAAGTAGAAAACCCTCACTTGGGCTAGGTTCTTTTATACTTTAGTCTTCCTACACATTGCATGTTTATTCCCCTAGACTTAGAGTTTTCTCCTCGCCCGGGTAGTGGGCCGAGTGGTCGGGACAGTGTAGGACGCATGTTGCGCTCGTGCCGGGGGGCCGAGTGGAGTCTGGTGGCTGAGGTTAGTTTGGTGCTAGTGCCGGGAGTCGTTTGGGATGACGGTGATCCCGGGTTGTTGGATTTTCTTCTGATTGGTTCACTGCCACTGAGTTGAGGCAGTGTTGATCTTATGATAGCAGGACCTTGAACCCAGAAATACTTTTGGATACACATGATTTTAGTAAACTAATATTTCTTTCCGAGCATCGAGGGGCGCCAGAACCCGTTCTCATTTGATTAGGGCAAAGAAACTAGTCATTCGGGACTTGGGAAAATAAAACCATCTTTAACTGATTTTCTTATGAACTAAATGGTATTAAAATTGGGTTTTCCTTCCATTAAAATGGTTTTCTAAAAAGAAGTTACTTTTGTCCTCGCCCAGAGAGCAGTCGAGTGAAATAGATTTTAGAAACAAATGTCATCTTTTTATATAAATTTCCTCACCCCGACGAGGGTTCGAGTGATCTGGATTCTAAGGGCTGCCACCTTTTTGAGACGAGAGCTATGGGGGGCTGTGCCTGGGACTTGTTCTTGTTTGATTGGGGTTGTAGGCGTCAGTTTTTCGGAATTCTCGGTCCCGGTGTTGTTGGTCGGTTGGGTTCGATGTTGGGTTGATGAGTGTTCCGGCCGGTGTTGTTGGTCGGTTGGGTTCGATGTTGGGCCGATGAGTGTTCCGGTCGATGTTGTTGGTTGGTTGGGCTTTGATGTTGGGCCGATGGGGGTTCCGGCTGGGGTGGTTAGTTGTTTTGGGTTGCGAGTTCTCCGATCTGTTTGATCGTGGTTTTGATCATAGCCTGCATGTGCTATAGATGTGATACTTGGTTCTGTGCTGTTTTTCTCAGTGGGGTCACTCCCCCTGAGTTGCCGCTCCGGATGTGATGGTTTAGCCTGTTGAGAAGGTTTTCGCGTGATGGTTCTATTGGTTCATTGGAACGCCCTACGTAATTCCTGCCCAGTGAGTGGAGGTGGTTGTAGATGAGCGTACTTTAGTCCATTAGGACGCCTACGTAATTCCTGCCCAAATGAGAGGGAGGTGGTTGTAGGTGAGCGCAAGCTTGACTGGCCTTTTTTGGCAGTCATTACGATTGGGTCTATTTGGGCACCTCGAGTTAGAGTGGTTGCATATTACCATCTGTTTCACCCTTTGAGCATCGTAGATAGAGACATGATAGCTGTAAATTTCTTTCCAGCTGATCTATTCTTATTTACAGTATTTTCTGTTATATTATGCCTCTAGTAGACTTAGTGGGCAGACCGTAGGGTTGGAGACGGTACCCACCGAGAACTATATGTTGGTGTAGTTCTCACACCCTCTGTTGGTAACAGTTTTTGCAGAGGCATTCCTTTGCCTCCCTGCTTCGGTTGGCTCGACGGATCATGGTGAGAGAGTCGCGAGATAGATCCCTACCAGTGTTGTCTTTTTGGTGAGATAGATGTACCAACCCGAATTGTGGGTTTTACTGTACACTGTTGTATTTATGATTTTAGTTATCTCCCTTTTTGGATCCATAGATGTTGTATAGGAGGATTCTACTTGCACTCAGTTTCAGTGGACCGGATTGTTGTATTATTATCTTGGGAGATGGATATTGTATTTTTATTTTAGTTGTACAGTGGTTTCAGATTTTTATTATAGTAGTTATTTTTCAGCTTTGATATATGTATAGTTGGTAGTTGTTACTTTTTTCAGGTTGGACGCTTCGCCTATGCGGGATTTTTCGTATGGGTGGCGAATTTGTTGGCGAGCCCGGACCATAGTTTCGACGCCGGAGCGTGACAACTGTAGCACTCTTCACGACGCGAGCCAAACGGTAACGCAGGCTAACAAGACGTACTATAAATAGTATGAAAAAGTATGTAATAAGGATCATTCGCATGAAACAATAGACCACATTTCCTAATTCCATGTAATCTACAATTTTTCTAGAAGTAAACTAACTTGTAATCAGCCATTTTCTAGCATTTCTAGTTTTTTTTAGAACTAGTCTTAACTTGTTATCCAAGTTTTCTTATAATATAAATGATTCGGCTCATTCAGCCGAGTACTCTCTCTAAGCTTTCGACTCTTGTTTGTGAGTTTGAGTTAGACCTACCAGTTGAGCCGATACCTACTCAACCGAATTGTTTGATTTAATCGTGGCACATTCGAGAATTAATTTAGAAACTAATCCATACTGAAGAAGTGCTTGACTCGACCAACGGCTTGGTTAAGATCACTGCAAGTTCGGTTCGCAATCCAATAGCTACCCTACTTTATTTTGCTAAAAGAACAAACTTTATAAAGTGATTGCATTAAAAGTTTCTCCTCGAACGACCAACTACTGGTGTTTTTGGGAACATTTGATTATCTAAATTAAAATAAAAACGAAACTACCAAAGGTAATGGTTTCAACAAAGAGCACTGAAAAACCTGAAACTCGAGTGCACAAACCAAATGGTTTGAAATTTTAATGATAAACTTAAAATTTGGGGACTCAAATAGAACGTAATATCAAGCACACGGCAGTTGACTCAAGAAAGATAGTAAGAGGCGGCCGCGTCTTGTTATAGCGTACTCGTTCTCGTCGAATTCCTCCCCGTTCTCTGCGATGCGCGTATTATTACGCCTCCTCCGTACTCCCAAACCACCCTCTCTTTACTTCTGCCCTCTCTCTCTCCACCACCTCGCGCCCTCCTCTCCGAGCTCCACCAATGGCGGCGGCGGCACCCCTCCGCCGATCTCCTCCCCCCTCCGCAGAGAAGACCGCAGCGACGACGAGGCCGTTGCCCGGTCCAACCACACCATCACTCGGCTGAGCCGCCTGGGCCGCATGGCCGATGCGCGTCATCTGTTCGACCGAACGCCCCATAGAGACGTCATCTCGTGGACGGCGATCATCTCGGGTTACGCCCGCTACGGTATGCTTCGCGAGGCGCGCCACCTCTTTGACCGCGCCGACGCCCGCAAGAACGTGGTCACGTGGACCGCGTTGCTCTCAGGATATGTCCGGTTGGGGCGCCTCAAAGAGGCCGAGGAGCTGTTCGAACAAATGCCCGAGAGGAATGTGGTGTCGTGGAACACGATGGTCTCCGGCTATATAGAGAGCGGACTTGTCGATAAAGGATACGAGCTGTTTAAGCAGATGCCGGAGAGGAATGTGGTATCGTGGAATGCAATAATAACCGCAATGGCTCAGTCGGGGAGGATCGTCGAAGCATATGAGCTGTTTAGGTCGATGCCCGAGAGAGATGTGATTTCGTGGACAGCGATTGTTGCAGGATTGGCACAGAATGGAAAGGTCGATGATGCTCGTGATATGTTTGATCAAATCCCTCAGAGAAATGTCGTCTCTTGGAATGCCATGATTTCAGGTTATGCCCAAAATCGGAGGCTTGATGAAGCTCTTGATCTGTTTCAAAAAATGCCCGAGAGGGATATTACTTCGTGGAACACGATGATCACTGGGTTAATTCAGAATGGTTGCTTGAACCAAGCTAGGGATTTTTTCGATAGAATGGAGGATAGAAATGTTATTACTTGGACTGCAATGATATCAGGCTATGTTCAAGATGGGCAGAATGAATTGGGCTTAAAGATGTTTGTTGAAATGCTTAGTAATTGTGTTAATCCTAACCAGGGGACATTTGTGAGTGCTCTTGATGCTTCAAGTAATTCAGCAGCACTCCAAGAAGGGCAACAAATACATCAGATCATAAGCAAAACCATTTTTCAGTTCGATCCGTTCGTCGAGTCGGCTCTCATGAATGTGTATGCAAAGTGTGGCCAAATATGTATTGCTCGGAAGGTGTTTGATATGTCAAAGAGGAAGGATTTGGCCTCTTGGAATGTTATTATTGCTGCTTATGGACATCATGGGAATGGTAGAGAGGCAGTAAGCTTGTTTGAAGAGATGCAGAGAAATGGGTTTGAACCAAATGATGTGACCTATGTGGGCTTGCTTTCAGCATGTAGCCACTCCGGTTTGGTTGATGAGGGGCTTAGAATTTTTAATTTGCTGATAAAAGATGGATCGATTGAAGTGCGGGAAGACCATTATGCTTGCTTGATTGATCTTTGTGGGCGAGCTGGGCGACTCGAAGAAGCTAAAAGTATAATTAACAAGCTTAAGGTTAAGCCTTCATCAGGTTGTGTGTGGGGAGCTCTTCTTGCTGCATGCAATGTTCACGGGAATGAGAGTATAGGGAAGGTGGCAGCTAAGAAACTCTTGGAAGCAGAATCTAATAATGCAGGAACTTATATGCTACTGTCAAACATCTATGCTTCTGCTGGGAAATGGAAGGAAGCGGCAAAAATAAAGTTGAAGATGAAAGAGAAAGGGCTCAAGAAACAGCCTGGATGCAGTTGGATTGAGGTTGGGAATAGGGTTCATGTGTTTGTTGTGCGTGATAAGTCCCATGGAGAGTCTGATTTGATCTATAGCTTGCTACAAGATCTTCATCACAAGATGAAGATGGATGGCTATGCTCCTGATATGAGTTATATAACAAATGATTTGACCTAATTTAGAACAGGTTCATTGAAGTATGAAAGAGCATAATGCTTTGTTAGTAGATTTATATGGTTGAGTTGGCAGCTCAAGTAAGCTGCAAGAACAGTGAAGGGCTTAAGATCAAGTGCCCTTTTGGCCTAGCCTCTATTTCTGAATTCAATTGCAACCATCTCTATAGAGCATTTGACAAATAAAAGAATTTGGAGCTTTTGCTATGCCTAGTCACTAGAATGTGACTTGTGTGCTAAGATCGAAAACTCAAATACGGAGCTTCAACTTGCACAGTAGAAAGAAGTTGTTGGAGATCTTATGATAGTGCTTCTTTTAATAGAGTTACTCAAACTAAACTTCATCAGAACACTACACTATATAGAAGGGCCAATGAGCTGTAAACCTCCCTTTGCATGTATTTGGAAGTGCTTGATGGCAATTTTTGTTGATTGAATTGAAAACAAGCGAAGTTTAGGTAGTGCTCAAGTCTTCCGTGTTCGGGAATAATTGTGCTTCTCATGGGGGAATAGAAAGAAGCAACCAAAAGTTCATTCAAGATGAGAGTAAAGAGAAGCAGCAACAGGTTAACGTAAGGCAAGGCTTGATGAAGATTGCAACTGGTTGAGGTATGCAAATAAGGCTGATGCGTTTGTTATTTTTTGTAAGCCTCACATTTAGTTTCAGTTGACCAAATATGTTTTGCTTCTCATATTTTTCTTAAGACAAAAGGGTTTTGCTTTTATGACTTTGTTACAACCTGTCATGGGTTATTTACAAAACTAACCACACTAACAATTATATTTATAAAAATAGTCTTCTAAAAAAAATATTTGGAAAAATAGGCCTCGGGGTGTCAGGTAACCCAAATGCGGTGAACCATTCACCGCTTTCTTGAAAAGCGGTAAATGGTTCACCGCATTCACAAAATTTGTCATAGTCCCATGAAAGTGGTGAACCATTCACCGCTTTTAAAAGCGGCAAATGGTTCACCGCTTTTAAAAGCGGCAAATGGTTCACCGCTTTTAAAAGCGGTAAACCATTCAGCTCTTTTAAAAGCGGCAAATGGTTTACCGCTTTTAAAAGCGGTGAACCATTTGCCGTTTTTAAAAGCGGTGAATGGTTCACCGCTTTCATGGTTTTTCATCCACAGCTAAACTTTATATAAAAAAAACCATCAATACAATTTTCATACATTTCAATTACAACATTTTTCGTACAATTCGATCACAACATTTGATATTCATAAAATTCAATCACAACATTTGACATCCATACAATTCAATCACAATATTTGACATCCATATAATTCAATCATAACATCACAACAAGAAATATATCAATCACACCACAACAACAAAAATATTAATCACATCACAACAAAAATAAAAAAAATCCATCACAACATCAAATGTTCTGAATGTTCTCAACATCAATTATAAATGCCCGAATTATAAAAGAATGAATATAATAATGTAAAAATTATATATGCAAGAAATAAAAGAAGTATGAAAATACGAAGATGTCCTAACAAAATCAACTACTCTTCACGCCCTCGCGACCGTCCACGTTTTCGTCCGCCTCTACCTCCGCGTCCGCGTCCGCGCCGCCGACCCAGTGCTCGAATAGGCACATCATCATCATCCTCCATCTCAGGCTGTACATGCTCAATGCCATGTATCTCATCAATATGCTTGATGGAGATGCCCTCGACAAGTACATTCGTCCTCTGCGTGTCAAGCACTGATGACTGCATCCCCTCTTGCGTCTCAAGTACAGGCTCAGTAGTAATATGATCGTGGCGCCGTCGCCTCCGTCGATATGTAGCACCAACTGGACTCACATCTGATGTGGATGGAACATCCGATGGAGGGATCGGCGCAAATAAAGTATCAAACTGATGTACCTCGGATGTAGATGGGACGTCATATGAAGGAAGTGATGCTTCCTTCATATGAAGCATATTTTTTCATTATTAATCCCTCACTACAAAAGTTATATAATAAAAATAATTATAATGTATGCTAACCCATATTCGTATGTATCGTTTTGTTGTCCACCAAGTGGAGCGTGTGATCTGGATGTCGTGGCACGATCACTAGTACGTGGGAGAGACGAAGGACAGACAACTACATTCGAAACTTCGTACTCTCTGCAATTGAATAATTAATCAATTTAAACATTTATTTTAACTAAATAATTATATAAAGCCACAATTTGTAATACTAACCTAGATATATTTGCTCCACCTCCGATGTCATCATGAAATGGTTCTCTTTCAGCCATAGGAGATATTACATCTACGTCTAATTCACTATTTAACATTCTTGAAAAATAGCCGTGAGATGCAACCATCTGCTTCTCAATGTAGATTATCAAACATGAACAATTCCGAGATAATGCCATCATACCACACAATGAGTCATCATCCGTAATTTCGATCACATCATATTGATTTCCTCCCATTGGATATCGAACTTTAATAATTAGAAAACACTCATCTCTTCTTATATTGGTAATTCTATACATTTTTCTCTAAAAATCCCTAAATGTAATATTCATTGGAATGCCACTTAATTTCTTACGACCTCCAATATACCGTGGATTATAATATTGCATAACAAGTTGTCCATCCCAGTTAACACTAATAGCCACATTATGAGCCATCCTAATTTCAAAAAATAATAATATTCACAAAATAAATACTAAAAAAAATTAATATCTTAATCAAATATTATATAATGCATCTAATTATATAATAATTTTCTATTTAAAGTAACATACTAAAGTAACTCACAAATTTAAAATAACATATTAAAGTAACATACTAAAGTAACTCACTAAAGTAAATCACTAATTATATAATGCATCTAATTATACTCCATTTAATTAACATACTAAAGTAACTCACTAATTTTCTAATTAATTACTAATTTTCTATTTACTATTTTTTTTAAAAATTTTTATTTAATTAATAACTCAGGAATTAAACAAACAACACATCTAATTATATCATAATTTTTAGGAAAGAATTAACAAATAATAAAGTTAATTAATTTTCTAAACCCTAAATAAAATAAATTAAACTAAAAAAAAAATATAGAGAAAAATGTACCTCAAGTAAGGAGGAGAGAGAGAGAGCTCGAGCTCAAAATGCGAGAGAGAGAGAGAGTGCATTGTGCATTGTGCGTGAGAGAGTGTGCACTGTGCGTGAAAGAGAGAGAGAGAGAGAGAGAGAGAGAGAGAGGAGAGTGTGCAATGTCGTGAGAGAGAGAGAGTGTGTGTGTGCAGTGTGCGAGAGAGAGAGAGAGAGAGTGGGTGCGAGGAGAAGAAGAAGGCGGCGGCGGCTTTGTGCGGGGAGAAGAAGAAGAACAGAAGAAGAAGAAGAAGAGAAGAAGAAAAGAAGAGGGTGGTGCGGGTGCGGCGGGCGCGGGGGTATAAGTGAATGAAAGCGGTGAATGGTTCACCGCTTTTAAATGCAGTAAACCATTTACCGCTTTCATAGGACTTAAATTTTTCTGGAGCCTTATGAATGCGGTGAATGGTTTACCGCTTTTAAAAACGGTAAACCATTCACCGCTTAAGACTATTTTTGCAAAAAAAAATTTCAGAAGACTATTTTTACAATTATAAAAATTTATAAGATTATTTTTTAAAAAAATTCACCTGTCATCTATAATCTATTAATCTATCTATTAACTTATACCCGTTTGGAGAATCCACGTGGCGCAACTTCCTTTTTTTGGGATTTTGTGAAGCGTTTCCTTTCCCCTCCCTCTCTGCGTCGTTCGCTCTCCCCTGTCTGCTTCCTTTTTTTGGGATATTGTGGAGCGTTTCCTCTCCCCTCACATTCTCTCTCCCCTCTCCACGTTGTGCCCTCTCCCCTGTCTGCCACATTGTCCTTCTCCCCTTTTTGTTTCGTACGATGGATCCGAATTTCACGAGTCTGCCGCTCGATCGTTGTTGATCACCAAAGTGTTGTATAGCGCCGATTCCTCTTCGCTCCTCCTCGCTGTTACATCAGCATCGTCCGATGCTGATTCCTCTACCCTCCTCACTGTTACATCCCTCCATAATCCTCTGACTATATAATTCATCCACTGTCTGAAGCTATTAACCTAATCCTAAATTAAATGCTCTACGCGCAATGATGGTAAAACATATAGGTATTCCTCTTGCCTACGCTTATTCTTGCCTACTATATTGATTTCCTAATCTTCTTTAAAATTTACTTTATTTAACTTACATTTTTTATTTTATTTTATAAAAATTTTGAGATTGCATGAAGGGTGTTCGAGAGAATGCCTAAAAAAGTTGTTACCGCAGAGATACTAAATAAAGATCTATTAAAATCGAAACATTTTTCCCATTTGATTCGTTCACTATATGAGTTCAAAGCAATACCTTTTTTGAATTGCATTCAGTTTTTTCAGATAGCTCCTGTTCATATATTTGAATTTCATATTAGCAAAAATTTTTGTTGCGGCTTAGTTTCTTAATCTCATGGTTAAAAAAAGGTGCTAAAAATGAGCAATTTGATTATTGTAAATTTTTATTATTTGGATTCTGACAGTACATTGAGAAAAATTGATATTAAGAAATATTGTGTTGAATCACTTTTATCTTTTTATATATGGTTACAGTTAATAATATTCGTATTGCCAGGGATAGTCAGTTATTATGTGCCCTATTCAAGGTTTATTATATACCAAGATAGAGTTGCAACACTCATCAAGTAGATAAAGTTTTGACTATTCATCTCTACGTAGGATCTATATGAATCTCGATATTGAGTTTCTCTATGTATCACATAACTGAAATATCACTTTTCAATTTGGGTGTATAGGTTCTTATTTGTTAAAACCCTTTTTTAGGAGGGACAAAGACTATATTTTGATTAATGGGCCCTATTATTTTTCTTATTATTCGCTGCAAGATGGTTATGTTTTTTCTTTTTTCCATTCTGAGATTTTCTATTTAATATAAAATTCTTTATGGATATTGGATATGAAACTAAAATGCTTCCTTTTTCTTTGGCCGTGCAAAGAAATTTGGTGCTGAAATCATAATATTTTCTTCTTTAGGAACATTTTGAGTCCTTACCATGCAGGAAAGATGAAGTCTTTCCAACTTTGATCATTGTGTTTGATCCACTATTTTCTTCAGTTATGCCTTTTAATTTAAAGATTGGGGTTCTCAATTTAAGAAGGGATTTACGGTTATTTCAATACTAATTGAGTGAAGTAAAAATTTGTTTTATTAAGCTTTAACATTATTCTGCATATGAGATTTAACACTCAGATAAGCTTGCAATTGCTCAATAGCAGCCCAACAATATTTATGGCCTTGCAAAGCTGCAGCCTACAGCGGCGGGGGCGGGGGCTGTCCATGGCCATCCCATATTAAGTGTTTGGCTGGACAAGGTTCTCTTTATAATCTTACACTAAATAAGATTCAGAGTACTTAGGTGATCCTCTTCACTATGATGAACCTTAATGAGTTGCTAACGAGTGTACTTCCGATAGAAACGAACTAATCTTTACTAGCAATTCTTGCTCTTCATATGTTTGGTGAAAGAGTCTTTCATAAAATTGCTTCATTCTAATGTCTTTTCTCTAATGTCACATTCTAATGCTTCGTTCTTCTTCTTCTTTATCACCTTTTCTCATTTAATCCAATTGTTTTTGTTATTGTTATGGTGGCGGTCTAGGAAGAAAAAGTAAAAGCAAAAGCAGAAGCATAAACAGTTTGAAGCAGCAGTTAGAAGAAGCCATGGTTGTTGATGCACATGCCCAATTATTTGTTCTCGCTTTAGATGACAACCTCATTGATAGGAAGCTCATTGAGAGGCTCCTCAAGCACTCTTCCTACTAAGATAATTTTTTTTTTTAAAATTACTTATTTAATAAGTGATGAAATACTTGGTTTTTATTTTTGGCTAATTTATTTTTTTTATTTATTTTCTGGGTTGAGTGATGGTGAAGATTACCCACCTTCCGCCTCCTCTGATCACCAGGTGTGTTTTGAAAATAAAATTTGATTTAAATCTCTTCTGAAATTTAAATTTAAAATTTATTTGAATTTTGTGATGAATTTAATTAAAGATGTGTTTTTTTTTTGTGTGCAAGAAACTGAAGTGAATTTGGTAACTATTGATTACTACATGCCTGAAATGACCGGGTATGTTTTTCTAAAGAGAATAAAGGTACCATTTTAAAAGAAACACTTCAAATATACCCCCTGTGATTTAGTGTTTTCTTATTTTAGTACCCTGTGTTTAAAGTTTATCAATTTAGTGCCTATGATTTCATTTTTTTTTCTTTCTGTTACATCCTCAGCAACTTTTTCGTTAAACCAGTGATAATGTTTAAACTATTGGGTACTAAAAAGTAAAAAATCAGTAACCACATGGAGTATCCGAAGCTTTTTATATATTTTAATGAAGAAGTTAATGGAAGGGCTGTCGGAAAGAGATAAATGAAACCACAGGGTATTAAAGTGATACATTTTAAACCACAGGGAACTAAAGTGATAAAGTGTTAAAACACATAAGGGTAATTGAAGTCTTCACCTTTTTATGCTTAATTTGTAACAACATTTATAATTACTTTAATTTTTTGTTTCCAAGTTTTTTTGTTTCCCAATTGTTGATGAAAAATTTGTGGTGTTTTTAATTCAGGGATCATGTCTTCTGAGAATGTGCTTTCACGGGTCAACAGGTGAGGAGAATTTCAATAAGAGATTTAATTTTATAAAAGCGCAAAACATACTATTTTTTTCTTTCTTTACTTTTTTTGTTGTTGTTGTTTATATTGTGTTTCAGTTTTGGTAGCGTGTATGTACTATGTAGATACCCTCGACTATAGGTGATCTTCAAATAGTCCCCAAACTTTATATTTATTATTTCTACTGATTTATCTTGGTCATTTAAATTGATGATTTTATCAAATTATTAGTCTAGCTAACAGCATTATTAACTATTATAAAATTTTCAATTTAATTGTGTAAAATAGTTCAAACCAAATTTAATGAACGATAAAAAAAATGGCAACTTTAAAAGAAGAAAATTTTCAACAACCTATTACAAAATGCTCCATAGATAAAAGGTTTTCAAATAGTTTAACCTGCCAGTTATTTGGTTAAAGGTAAATAGTTTAACCTCGCCCCTCGCCCCTCACGCACCTCACGCCACACTCCTCATTCTCCCTCTCCACCGATCCTGTTCGTGGAGAGGGAGCAGCTCTCTCTCCACTTGGATCCTGTTCGTGGAAAGGAACAACTCGATCTCCCTCTCCACCGATCTCCCTCAACACTCTCTCTTCCTCTCCGACACCGATCTCCCTCTCCGACTCCGCTCTAACCCGCGAAATAAGCGAGGTAATCGTTTGTAGATTTCGATTGGTTTCATATCAATGTTTTTTGATGCAATTTTTGCTTAATTTTTTTTGTTTTATCTGTTTTTTAGGTTTCTAGTATACAGATTTGGTATTAATTGCTCGGATTTGGTACTACTTTCGACCTCAACATAGAGAGAGAGATCGATTGTGTTTTGCTTGGATCGGGGGTTTCGATTGTTCGGTGGCAGAGGCGAGCACTTTTTGTGTGATCTTGGGCGATCGGATTTTTTTTTTTTAGCACTTGATCAAGAGCTCGGAGGAGACATATTCGACGAGGTAATCGATGCATCTTCTATTTTAGATTTTATTTTTATTATATTTTATCGATGAGGATTTGTTGGTGCACAATGGACCAAAAAGTGAGGTCTTAGAATTGGAATATAGAGCCTCATACACAGCCTTATTCACCTACCGTTTTGTTCTTAGTAACTGGACCAGTTACTCAGGAGCAAAGTAGCTATTACCTTCTTATTCTGAAGGAGCAAAGCAGCATATCACATGCTGTCTCAAAATTAGACGATGCTACGCAATTCATGAACTAAGGGACATGCTATACCAGAAAACATCTCGGGCAGTATGCAACGATGGCGACAAAATAATTATAAGAGAGCAAGAAATTGATATGCGAAGTATTTTATAGTTTGAATCAGCAAAAGAAACTTCACGTTTTCTATATGCTATATTATTCAAAAGCATAATCATGACACAAGAAAGAGAAGCAATACTAAGTGATAGAAAATGAAGAAAATGATGGAAATCAATGACAATACAGTAAAAGAGCCTGAAGCATGCAGGAGCAAGCAACTCTGATTACAGTGCCTGATTAATCATGTACAATAATCATGACAGATTCACAGTTTTGTGTATGCTTCCAATACTACTCACAATGATTAGAATGCAGGGATGCACTTAAGGGTTCAAAGGGTTGAACACACTTGATGATGTTTACATTGTGTATATGTGCTTTGCCCTGAAGGGCATATGACCTGGTATTTAGTCACAGTAGAAAAACTAGAATTTCTTACACTAATTAATCCCCTCAAATAAGGATGCAGAATTGCCTACACTTATTATGATTGTCAGGGAACAGCTAAACAAAGATACTCGAGTGCACATTTGAAAAACTTATCTGCTGATACATCAGGATCAAATATTTTTATTTTTTCTGGTGTCCTTTTTTGACAAGTTACTTGAAATTACACCCAAACACTTTTTTATAAACATACAGGATGAGCTTCTACAACCAAACACTTTCTGGTGTCCTTTTTTATAAACATTTATTTTACTATTTGCAAGGTTTGTTTAGGGGGTTTGACACAATTATCATTTGGAATCAAATAGCATTTTACTACCTAGATTTCTGTGGAGTCGAGAAGTCATTTTACCTCAAATATGTGTCAACTTCCCTTGATAATATGTACTTAAATAAGAATACTCTACTAGCTATTTAACTCATTTTACCTCTTGCCTGTTCTTTGCTGCACGATTATGGTCCTTATTGTTTCTTCTGAGAACTTCTAGAGTAATGGATCAGAACGAATATCTTTCTATTGCTTATTTAAGGTAACTTGTTCTCGTCTAAATGACAGAGATTTTGAATTATCTTCTTTTTAAATTTCCCTCCTGTCTTCTATTACTTATTTAAGGTAACTAGCAGAGTGTCACAAGAATCCTTTGAAGAAAGAAGATAATTTAAATAGCTCATAGCTGACATGACAGAGATTTTTAAATTTCCCTCCAATTTAGCCTACCATCTCTCCAAATTTGGTCAGTGGCTTGTGGACTCCAGCCTGCATGCATTCCTAGCATTGCCCCCAAACTATATCATATATGATGATCTTACTTTACATTTACTCATTCGCAACCTCCACATTGTGGAATCATCATGCTTATAAGATTCCCCATCTGCTTTAACAGCTTGAAGGTGTTTTAACAGCTTGAAGGATTTAAATTTGTAGATATGGAACTCTTAGTGATTCAATTTGAATTTTGCTCGGAATTATACAGTGATGTGACAAATTTGAGCTCTATCGACCTCGAGTGGGTAATATCTTCCTCCATCAATGACACCAATCTTCAAATTTGTGTCATCATCCACCTTAAATTGACCACTTGTATATTGGTTGTTAGAATGTGTGCTCGAAGTGCCAGTTAAGCATTACCATAAGACAAGAAAGGTTGATAAAGCATTAGGATTATTTTAATCAGAAGATAATGCTATAGTAATCAGTAATTAGGACCACTCTAATTAAAATTATTGCAAGGATGGAACCCCCCTAGAGCATAACTGTAGTGCACCGATTTTCGCGAAATGACGAAACTCGACAAAAATACTTGTAACACATTTCAAATGTAATTACAAGTGAGTTGGAAGCATTTCGAATCAATGCAAAAGACGTCGAGTCGAAAAGTGAGTTGGAATTGAGAATTTGACGCTTCAAATGGTGAAGCTTAGGTCCTCGTTCACGATTTCGCAAAATGGCGAAATGCGGCGAAAAGACTTGTAACATATTTTAAATATGATTATAATCGAGTTCGGTGCGTTTCGGACCGACGCGAAGAGCATCGGGTCGAAAAGTGAGTTGAAGCTCAAGGACTTTGTGAAATTCTGGAATTCTGAATTTTGTTATCGACAAGCTTTTTCGAGGCCCTATCTCGAGGACTTAGAGTAGTCAAAAAATTTAAAAGAAATCGTGGGGTGTCTCAGAAAAGTTTGCTGATAAAAGGGAGGAAGTTCCGAGGTGAGAGGTTAAAAGAAAATAGGAGAACGAAGAGGAGCAAAATGGTTGAAGAATTCTGAAACTGCAGTTTTGCTGATGCAGTTTTTTCGGCAAGCTTTTTCGAGGCCCTCTTTCGAGGGCTTAGAGCAGCCCAAAAATTTAAAAGAAATCGTGGGGAGTTTAAGAAAAATTTGTAGAATAAAGGGAAGAAGAAAATTTGAAATTTCGATTTTCCAGTTGACGGCAAAACGCAGAGGAAGAGGGATACCCGAATTTGCTCTCTGCAGAGAAAAACTGCAGCTTGTAGAGGGCAAATTGGGAAAAAGGAGTGTGAGTTTGCAGCTGCCTTAGGCAGCTGAGCAGCTGCATTGAGCAGCTGCGCAGGAGCTAGGCAGCTGCCAAGCAGCTGCATTGGCAGCTGGCCTAGCTGCAGCTGCTGCTGCTGCAGCAGGATTCAGCTGCATTAGCAGCTGAATCAGCTGCATAAGCAGCTGATTCTGCAGCAGCTGCTGCTGCTAAGCAGCAGCAGCTGCAGGGGCAGCTGCTAGTAGCAGCTGCCTGGGCAGCAGCTGTGCCTAGCAGCAGATTTTGACACAAAAAAAAAGAAAAAAAAAGAAAGAAAAAGGAGAAATTGGAGAAGAGAAGAAGAAGGAAAATTTGAGAAAAATAAACTTAGGAAGAAAAAGTTTTCCTCTTCTCTCCTCCAATGTGCAGAATTTTTGTGGGCTATAGCATATGTCCTAACTCCTAACCCACAGCTAACTTTCTTATGATTAGTTTGGAATATCTGGATCAGGGTTATAACTAGATTGGTTTGCTCAGATTTAACCAAGTATGTGCCAAGATGTAGTATCTTTGGTAGACTTCGAATTAAGAAATGTTTTTTTTTATTTTTGAACAAAGACTCACAATATTGTTGTAGGAACTACTGGAAGTACTAATGCTTGTTCTTTTGTTCAGTTTTTTTATTTTCTTTTCTTTTCTTTTTAATTAGATCTGTATATTGATTTGACTTGCAATTGCCTTGGAATTAAGTTTTCAATCTGATGAGATTTTTAATTGCTGACTGTTTGCCATTTTAACTAGCTTTTACTTTGTTGATACTGTCTGCAACTTGCTATTTTAATTGTGCAGACTTTGAGCTTATGGCTAAGCTAAAAAGATTGAGAAAGATAGTTGAAGACAGTGATTCCCAAACAAGTGAAGATAATGATATACATTTCTCAAGATTAACTTCTTTGCAAGATGCCTCAAGATTAACTTCTTTGCAAGGTATTCCATTATATTATGCTCACTTATAACCTTTTTTCTAAAGATAGCTATATGATGACATTTTTACCTAATGAATAGCCTCCACTTTTTCAAGAAAAGCTGCGATTTTTATTTTTTATTTGGAAAAAGGGAAGACTCAAATTTGTCATTGAAAGTATTTCAATGCTTTATTGGCTTTCTATGTCGTCCTTTGGCCTACATATCTTTTAATTGCAGTATCAAACAGATAGAATCGTGTTCAAGCTCTTTGGAAAAGATCCTCATGATCTTCCTCTTGTTTTACGAACACAGGTAACTTCTGTATTTTTTTGTAACATCTTAATCTGATGAAGTAAGCATCCAAATTTGCTTATTCAATACTGGATTTCAGATCCTTGACTGGCTATCCAACAGTCCTACCAATATTGAGAGCTACATTAGGCCTGGTTGTGTTATTCTGACGGTATATCTTCGGCTATCGGAGCCTCTGTGGCAGGAGGTGTGCTTGTGCTCTCTTGCAATTTAAATTTGGGTAAAATGTATAAGTAGTCCCTTTATTCACAACTTAGTCCTGAAATTTTCACAAATATTTTAGTCCCAAATTATTACATGGATCACAATTGATGCCATCGAAAACATCTGATAACTTTTGAGTCATGTGCTCGGTAGATGTCCTTTCTGCTCTAGAATGACCTTTTAACCTTATTTTGGCAAATGATAGAAGAAAGCCATTTTACACGATAAACGGGAAAAATGGTCATCTGGTAGAGGAACAACAATGTGCTTAGCACATGATGTAATGGATGCTAGATATCCTCAATGGGGTCAGGGATGCTATCCTTATTTATTGGAACATTCAGGAGCTAAAATGTTTGTTTGGAAAGTCCAGGGACTAAGTCGCAATAGCGTGGAAGTTCAGGAACTAAGTGGTGCTTTTTACCCTTTAAATTTATCAGATAGGCTCCTTCTATGCTTCTTATTACTCGGTGGTGTTCACTTTGCAAGCAGCTTTGTGATTATCTGAGCTCCTACCTGGATAGGCTTTTGAATAGCTCTACTAACAATTTTTGGAGATCAGGATGGATGTATGTTAGGGTGCGGCACCAGATTGCATTTATTTATAATGGTATGTATGATTTGCTTAGGTCTACATCGATGATTTTAGTGTGATGCATCCTTGAGTCGCGAGATGAAATATGCAAAGATATTATCATGTTTTTATACTTGCTGCAGGTCAAGTTGTCCTAGACGTGCCTCTTCCTCTCGGATGTCCAGATAATTCTGGGATTTTATGTGTGAAACCTGTTGCTGTTCCTCATTCCACAACAGTTGACTTTACGGTGAAGGTTTTTAACCTAGCTCATTCAACCACAAGGTCTCTTATTCTCCATCCTGTTGGTCTTTCTTAGCTTTCCAACGAAGTGCTCTCTTCCTTTTAGTTTATACATTTCTTGTTTATTTGTGTTGCCTGTTGTATTTTGTTTTCAGGTTGCTTTGTTCTTTTGAAGGGAAGTACTTAGTTCAAAAAATAGCTATATTGTGGGGACTATCATTTTTGTACCTTCAAAATATTTATTCTTTATTACAAAGTTTTCGTATTGGCATGTTTATTTAGTATTTCATAATTTATCTTTGCTTTGAAGTATCGACAATTATTTAAATTAACGTCTCTTTTTAGAGTCAATAAGTATTTAAATTAACGACTCTTTTTAGAGTCGGTAACTGTTTAAATTAACGACGTTTTTTTGGGTCGGTAAATATTAAATTAACGACTCTTTTTAGAGTCGGCAATTGTTTAAATTTACGACTCTTTAAAGAGTCGTCAAATGTTTAAATTAACGACTCTTTTTAGAGTAGGCAACTAACATATTACCGACTCTAAAAAGAGTCGGAAAAAATTCCCCGACGCTATATTAAAGCGTCGGTATATTTGTCCCGACATAGTCGTTTAACGACTCTTTAGACGATGCTTTTAAAAATATCGGGGTTATTTTTGCCGATGCTTTAAAGCGTCGTTAATTGTTGTTCAAAGCGTTCTTAAGTGCAAGATTTGTTGTAGTGTTCATAAAGTATGCAAGGCCCATTCGAAGGGTTTGGTGTTGTTGTTCAGCGGCCAACAATAAAGGTTTTGCCATTAGACAACTAGGTATTACTAACTGTGTGGAGAATTCTTGAACAACTTGGATTATACTTGATTGTAAAAAAAATATTTTTCATGCTTATGACTATCTATTTGGTTTCATTTTCTAAATGCTTCTTATGTTATGATTTGTTGTTGTTTGCTGTTCTTACTGTTTGATCTTTGACTCATATTTAAATAACAAAATTTATTTTGGGATATGAATAAATTGTTGCTTCAATTAAATTTTTTACTTCTTTTATTATTTACTTCACTTGGGTATAAATATTTGATAAAGTAGGAACCAATGAGCGGGCGACACGTGGCCCGGCGGGGTCCACCGTGCGCCGCGCCCGGCGCGGTCCACGCGCTGTTGCGTGTGCATTGACTCGCGAATCAGGGCTTGCCACGTGGCACTCGCCCCCGTTGGCTGCTCCCGGTGCACGCCAACTGGGCCGTGGACCGGCCCGGCGCGGTCCACGCGCTGTTGCGTGTGCATTGACCCGCGAATCAGGGCTTGCCACGTGGCACTCGCCCCCGTTGGCTGCTCCCGGTGCACGCCAACTGGGCCGTGGACCGGCCCACCCGAAAAATCGGCCCGTTTAGCCCGAAAATAACCGATTTTCAACATTTTCGTGCACTGAGTCCGTTTTTGGCATCCGTTTGACGCACAACGGGCTCGATACACTAATAATAGGTGTTTTCTCACCGCCGACCACCCAGACAGGTCGTACGGAAAAATCGGGACACCACAGTCTGTGACGCCCCCAATAGTCTCACATCGGATATGGATGGAATTGTGATTGGGTTTATATGAGACATGAACACTAGCAATAATAACTGGGCTTAAGCATTTTGGGCTGTGGTATGGGCCCAATGAGTTATTATTGCTAGTGGGCTGGGTCGTTACACCCTACGTAAGTCCAGTCCTCCGTAGAGGGATTTTTTTTCAAATTAACCTTATGAAAAATCAAAATTTGCAAAATAACCCTCCCAAAAAAATATTTGCGAAACTAACCCTCTTTTTGCCACCTCGGCGCCACGGTGGGCAGACAACCTGAAGGCGCTGAACGCTTCAGCGCCTTCACAAAAAACCTGTGAAGACGCTGAACGCTTCAGCGCCTTCATGCAATGTGTTGAAGGCGCTGAAGCGATCAGCGTCTTCACAAGAAAACCTGTGAAGGCGTTGATCGCTTCAGCGCCTTCATGATATATGCTGAAGGCGCTGTTTCATTCAGCGCCTTCAGCATACACTATAAGGCGTTGAGGACTTAGCCATTTTTCGTCGCGAAAAATGGCTAAGTCCTGTGTAAGGGATAAATGGCTTCTCTGTAAAGGCGTTGAGGACTTAGCCATTTTTCGTCGCGAAAAATGGCTAAGTCCTGTGTAAGGGATAAATGGCTTCTCTGTAAAGGCGCTGAGTGGATCAGCGCCTTTAGTGACTAAAGGCGCTCAGGCGCTGAGCGCCTTTAGTCACTAAAGGCGCTGATCCACTCAGCGCCTTTAGTGCAAAACAGTAAAGGTGCCGAATGGCTCAGCGCCTTTAACTTATAATGTTAAAGGCGCTGACCGCTTCAGCGCCTTCTTCACCACCATATCCCCGCGCGGGCAGCAGTGTGAGACACTTCATCTTCATCCCGCACGAGCCGCTCTCGCACAGAGAGAGCTCCGAGCATTGCCGATCTCCTTCGCCGTCGCATTGCCGATCTCCTCTCGCCGTCGCCGTCGCCGTCGCCGTCTCTCTCCCGCTCTCTCTCTCTCACTGTGAGCTTTTGAGTTCTCTCTCTTCTCTCTCTCTCTCTCTTTCTCTCTCTCACTGTGAGAGATCACTCTCTCACAGTGATCTCGCTTCACTGTGAGAGAGTGATCTCTCACTCTCTCACAGTGAAGCTCTCTCACTGTGAGAGAGCTTCACTGTGAGTGTCTCTCACAGTGAAGCTCTCTCAGTGATTAACCCCAAAAAAAAAAAAGATTTTAAACAATAAGAACACAACTTCTAATTTTGCTACAAAGTCTATTTAAACAATACTGTAATTTAGGGCTAGAAGCACATCCTTTACATCACAGTGAAGCTCTCTCACTGTGAGAGCTTCACTGTGAAGCTCTCTCACTGTGAACTCACTGTGAGAGAGTGAACATCACTCTCTCACAGTGAGAGAGCTTCACTGTGAGAGAGTGATCTCTCACAGTGAGAGATCGCTCACTGTGAGAGATCCCCTCACAGTGAGAGATCGCTCATTGTGAGAGATCGCTCACTGTGAGAGATCCCCTTACAGTGAGAGAGCTTCACTGTGAGAGAGAGATCCCCTCACTGTGAGATCGCTAAAAGTGAGAGGTTTTACTGTCGGTCTCCGACTGTAAAGTTAAAAGTAGTATTTTGAAGTGGTTAAATTTTGTTTTGTAGTTGAAATGTGTGATGACCTGGATTTCTGCAGAGCTGTGGTGGAGTTATTGGTGGCTTCTGGGAGCCTGTTTTGTCTGTTGGAGGTGTTTGTGCACAAATTGTACATAAGTGGCGGACTTCGGGCTTAAATAGATCACGTGGGTGATCGGTGGACTCCGTCGGATCTTTAGAAGTGGTCTCGCGCGAAATGGATATTAAAATTGGGCTCAGCGCGAAGTTTGGACAAAAGAACGTCTTTCCGGGTGCCTTCGGCAAATTTTAGAGGCGGAATTTGGCAAAACGGACGTCAAATTCGGACTCAGCGCGCGAAAACGGTTAAAATGGACTACCTACTTGACGTTTTGCGCAACCGGTTACTGTTCACGCCGGAACAGTAACTCCGGCGGCGGGCAGCGGCGGAGGGCGGCGGCGCGCGGCCGCGGGCAGGCGCGCAGGGCCGCGGGCAGGCGCGTAGGGGCGCGGGCAGGTGCGCGGTCCACGGGACCGGCGTGCACCGGGGGGGAGTGCCACGTGGTAGAATGTGGTTGGCCCGGTGCAGTGCGCGCGGCGCGCGGGGGAGTGCGCGGGCAGGCCGGGCAGGCGCGCGGGGAGCGCGGTGCACGGTGGACCGGGGTGCGCCACGTGGCGGCCCCGGATTGAAGGGTCTTTGTGCACGCGGTGCACGCAGAGTCGCGGGTCTGCGGCCGTACGCACGTGGGCGCGGGCGCGGCGGCGGCGGCGGAGGCGGCGCGACCGACCGCCGTGTCGGGCAGGGCGGCGCACGTGCGCCACGTGGCGCCGCACCATTGGCGGGCGCCACCCACGCCGCCGGTGATTGCGGGGACGCGTGGGCGTGCGCGGTTGGCCGGCCTCGCTGTCCCCTGTTCGGTGGACACGCGTCGCACCGCGGGCCGGGTCGGACGGCCGCGCGGTTCGACCAGGATCTGGTGTGCGGTGCGGGCTGTGGGCCGGGCCGTGGGCCGGGTTACTGTGCGGGCCGCGTGGCGGGCCGTGATGGTTCCGGGCCTGCACAGTAACGGGCCGGGCCCGTTACTGTAGCAGCCCGATCATTTCGGGCGCCCGAAACCGGGGACAAAATGGTCATTTTGCCATTTGTTTTTGTGGGCCTATAAATACAGCCCACCTCTCTCTCTTCTCTTTCCTTTTTCCGAAGTGTAGAGAGGGAATGAGAGGGAGGGACCTTGAGAGAAGTTGTTCCTTACAATATTTTCTACCTCGTAGTGCGTTCCCAGATTTTTCGGAAGCTCGACAACGGCGATCCGGATTTTTCAGTGCGCCTCGTTTTTCCCCATTTTCGGCCCGTTATCGTCGCATTTCAGTCCGAGGGGTCCCCTGCGCAGTACAGGAGTCCTTTTTCGACGATTTCTTCGCCGGTGTGTTTCTGAGAGGTAGGGCTTCGTTTTCCGTGTTGGTGGTTTCTCTGGATTCCGATTTCTTGGCACGGTTCCTGAGGTGTTTTTGACCCCTCTTTTGCTGTTTGGAATTTTGGACAGCGGCGACTTCTCCGAATTATATCTTGGCGTAGGAATATCGGATCGAGGTGTTTAAAGAGTCGTTTTGGGCCTACTTTTCACGAGGAACGCAACCGTAATTTTTCTGGGATTTTTGGAGCTCGGGACAGAGGTGAAATGCCTCGTTTTGCGTGTTGGTTGTAAAAACAGCAAAAGCTGTAATTGGGACTTGTAATTTTTACACCGTTTGCAATGTTTGTTGCTGTAGGACTCTGTTTTCGGCAGACAGCAGTTTTAGAGGACAGCGGGCAGCGGGGAGTTTCTTCCGGTGTAGTGCACGCTTTTCGAGGTGGGCGGTTGTTGCATACCTCTACTTTTGACTTGCTCACTAAGTTTATTAGAGAAGCCCACTATTGAACTTATTGATTGATTGCGATGCATGTTTGACTGAGATAAATGTGAGCCTATCATTGAGACTAATCATGTGGATATAGCATGTTGGGAATATTATTGGGATATTTTAATAGTGATAATGAACATGCCATATTAGCACCTAGATGTTATGAAAGTGGATTAAATGGATTAAATATTGGGACATGATGACTTATCTATGTGCGGGTGCCACTTTGGGATTTGTTATGGATCAGGGATTATTTACATGTGTAGTTGACTGATGATTTTAGCATGTTGGGTATATCTATGTGGATTTATTATTAGTTACACATATGGAACTCCTATTTATTGCTTTTCTCTTTCATCTTGCATGAGGACTTTTGCATGTCTGTATGGACATCTAGATAGGCCACTATTTATTGCTACACTATCATATTGGGATTTGACTTAGGAGAAACCATGATTGTTTCCTTTCTCCTTCTCTTTCAGACTTTTGAGTCTTGTGGCTCGGGTTCGAGCAGGGGTTTGGGATAGTGTAGTTGAGGCCATTGAGTCTGAGATGGGTTAGACTCGATTATGGATTGGTGGGGGGATTGCGGCAACCGCGGATATTAGGCGGTTGACCAGATGTTGGCTATTTTATCAGATTTGGACTTATGGGGTATTGCGGCGACCGCGGACATTGGGCGGTCGACCGGATGTTTATCTTTGCATCGGATTGGGGGATCGGGGTTTCATTAGTGGAGGGATTTATTCCACTGAGCATAGTCGTGATTCAGTCCTACTTTTGATACTTATCACACCGGCGCGGTTATTGCCCGGTGATGCTTTCCTCGTGTGGGTCGCTCCCCTCGAGTTCCCCTCCGGAGGCTGGGGTCAGTTTTGCTATCACATCGGCGCGGCTATACTTGCCCGATGATGAGAGCGGCAGTAGGCGGTACCAGTTTTTACTGATGGCTAGATTGGGTTTATTTGGACAGCTACTATTTCTGATGCATACATACAGTCATACCCTTTGACATTACATTTAGAGGCATAGTAGTGGTAGTTTCCCTTCTTAGCAGTTTCTTTACTTACCACTCTTCTTTCCCCTTTTGCCTCTGGTAGACCTAGTGGGCACGTCAGAGTTTGAGGCTTTACCCACTAGGGGGAGGCTACTGGTTTACTAGTAGTTCTCACCCCCATTCTTCTTTTTTCTTTTTTTTCCTTTTTCTTCTCCTTTGTTTTGCAGAGCCTTCTGCGGGTGCTGCTGGACGTATAGCGGCGGGTCGAGGAGAGAGGACGGCTGAGTAGCTAGACAGTGGGCCTGACAGTGAGTTAGCTAGACTTGTACCCTTTTATGTATCTTATCTCAGACAGTTGTACTTTTACTTTTGGGGTCTGGCTTTAGCTAGCTGGTTGTATAATTGTGGTGAGCTGGGAGAGGGACTTGTACCTTATTTTACAGTCATTTTGTATTTTTACTTCCTGTTCAGTCTGAGATGTAGTATTTTCAGTTCAGCTCTGTTTTTATTGCTCTATTATAGTATCTCTTATATCTGAGCAGGTTACCAGCGCTTCGTGTTCGCGGAAAATTTCGTGGGCACGGCGGATCTGTAGACGGGCCCGGGTTCTGGTTTACACCCGGGGCGTGACAAAATGGCTAATCGTCGCATGCCCATAAGTGTTCATTGGGATGGACAGTTAGTTATCGATGGGAATGGTCCACGATATATCGGCGGTCAAAAAAAGTTAATCGCGATACGTTCTGATTCTACATATAGTAGTTTCGAGACGAGAATGTATCGTTTAGTAAATTGTACAAGAGAATAATTTCGTTTAAAATTTACTATTGGTTGTCCCACGATCGGTAGTGGATATTTAGCTCACGAAGTAGTAGATGATGAATCATTGGAGGGAATGATTGGATTATGTGAACATCATGGTGTTGTGACGGTATACATTGAGAAAGAGTTACATCCGTCAGATAATTTTGAACCGCAAGGTTATTACATGAGAATGCTCCACAATTATATTGATTTGGGTCCTTCCGCCAATGTACTGAGTAATCAAAATATTCCACACGAAGGTGGTGTCAGAATGACAAGGTTAGAACAATAACCTAATAATTTTATCATTTGGCATATTCTTTAAATGGACTTAATCATTGTATATATTGCAGAGAAAGTGAGTACGACCCTATTGAGAGTGTTGTACCTTGCTTGTTTAGTAGTGTGCCACCAACGACCACATGTGTGCCACCTACGACCACACACACGCAAGCCACGACCTCACTCGGACACACGCAAGCCACGACCTCACGCGGACACACGCAAGCCACGACCTCACGCGGACACCGCACGCATGCCACGACATCATGGGAACAATGCACGACCTCCCGTATAGAACCAAGGATGTCTCATTTACAACTAGAACCTTCTGATTGGGGGTAATGTAGTAACCGCCCTTAAATTGTATGGTTGGATTTAATTTAATTATTTAATTATCGCGTTCCCCTCCTTTGCGGTCCGGCGGTTGGAATAATAATTCGTTTTTTTTGGACAGACCGTCGGGGCTCGCGGATATTTTTAGACGGTAGAGCTCGCGAAATGGAGCGCGGCGGCGCGACCGGATTATTTTTCCGACTCCGGGATCTCCCAGAATTAATTTCTGAAGGTTACCAGCATTTACGGGTGCCTCAAATAAGCTGTTGGGCGATTGGCACGCTTTTCGGGGTAAGTCGGACCCCGGTTTGTGCCCAAACGACTAATTAATTATTTAGTGTTGAGTTGGAACTTAGGGTTTTCCCCGGTTCGTGTCGTGTCGCGTGCGAGGCGCGTTTGGGGACCAAACGGGAGGCCGCCGCCGCCGTGGTTAAACGGGAGGCCGCCGCCGCCGTCACCGTGTTCACGGGATCATCGCCGGAGCTGCCGTGACCGCGGGGTCGCAATCGGAGCAAAAATCGAGGTCACTGTAGGGTTTTCTGGCCGCGGTCCACACGCCCGCGTACACCCGGCGCACGCAGTTCCGGCCCGGGGCTGCAGACCCGGCGCACAAAACTGTGCGCCAGGCCGCGCGGTCCACCGGGCCGGCGTGCGCCCGGCGCACGCCCTCACGGCCCGGGGACGCGGACCCGGTGCACGGGGCGGTGCGCCAGGCCGCGCGGTGCACGCCCTGGGCGTGCACCCGGTGCGCACCGCCATCGCAGGAAGCGGTGGACCCGGCGCGCGCTCCCAGCCGTGCGCGGCCCGGCCCAAGACGGTGACGGTCCACCGCCGCTGCGTGCTCCCGGCCTGCGCCGCTGCCGCCGCCGTCGTGGACCCGGTCCACGCCTGGACCCGTGCACCCCCTGTTCAGAAAAGAGCCCAGAAGCTCCGTTTTTAGCCCGTTTCGCGCCGTTTCTTAGTGTTTTTAACCACGAAGATATTTTTTAACAAGTATAAATTTATTGTAGCTGTCTGGGCACACAGCGAGGGCGTTCTAGTTGGTGTTTCACGCGTCTTCTCCGTCACGTTGAGGTGGGTTCCTGTTTTACTTTGAGACCGAACGTCGGGTACTTGGTGGATGTATTTCATTTATGCTCAACTCGTATAATGTTATTTATGTTAAATCAAAAAGAAAAGAAAATGGCAAAGTATCTGTTAATACTAACATAGTAGTATTTGTAGACATGTTTATCTGTTGCATTATCATCATCTGGCTACTTGGCTCGAGGTTGCAGCACGCGCACCCGCGGTTTGGCCACCGCTAAGGGTGCGCTTTTCCGGAAAAGTGGTCTATGACCCGTGTAAACCCACGAGGTGACGTAGTGGGGACCCCCGCAGGTGGGGGGTTTGTGCGCCGAGGTGCGAGCGGTGTGACCCGTCGGGGTAGGTGCTCGACGTGGTTTACCGAGGTAGGTGCTCGGTTGGATGCCGGGGTAGGTGCCCGGACTAGGTTGTGCAGGTGTGCGAGGTTTTGTCCCCGTGTGGGGGAGAGTGGTTGCTCCGGATAGTTTACGGTTGGCGCACTTCTTTTTCCTGCTTTCCTTATTATTTTACTTTGTCGCTGACTTCCCACATTGTGACAGGGTCCTTTCGGGGGAGCGATAGGCGACGGTGAGGCCGAGACTGGAGCGGTCGGGTCGGTGGAGACCCCGCATTAGTATTATTTACTTCTCCTTTATTGTCGCTTTTCATTTACTGCTGTAGACCTTTGTGTGGATCGCGATACCCTCGTGGGGTCGGTATGGATGTCGGCAACCTTTGCTTTACTTTTGAGCTGAACTTACTTTTCCCTTTATATTGGCCGCTTTGAAAAAAAAAAAGAAAAAGAAACAAAATCAAAAGAATTTCGAAAACCGTTTTCAAAACCTAAGTGTCGTGTGGGCACTGTTTTCAAACCTTGTGGATTTATGGATTTCGAAAAAGGGATTTCAAAACCTAAGTGTCGTGTGGGCACTGTTTTCAAAACTCTGTGGATTTATGCCGTTTTCAAAACCGGATTTAAAAATCTAGATGCCGTGTGGGCGTCGCTTTGTAAAAGCATGGATTTATCCTTTCAAATGGAATGGCCGTAACATTTATGTACTTGTGGCATATATGTGTGAATGCTTGGAACCGATGTGATTGATCTACTGGTTGTTTATAGACTCTGTATTAGCCGCGACGCCGTGCACGTACAGGGGAGACTCTGTCCGTGTGCAGAGTGATCCTGTACTTGCGGCGGGTCTGGGCACGCGCCGGGAGGGACTCTTTCAAAAAATAAATAAATGTGTGAACCGCTTTCGCTAAATGAAAAACCCCGGGGCGTGACAGATTAAGATGGTATCAGAGAGGTTTCCTTCAATCACAACGGTTCGTGCCGACATCCGTGGGGATACCACACTGAACTACAGACGAGCAAATGGAAAGGGCGTAGGAGGTTAGGACGTGAGTGATCGGGGAGGGGGGAAAAGAGTTTGAGTCCTTTCTCTCTATAGGCAATCCGTCGTTCTTTTAGCAAATGCTAAGCCGATCTTCTTTGTGTGTATAGCAGACATGGTTCGTACTAGATCCTCAGCCGAGGATACCCGAGCGGACGCGACGACGTCGACAGCCGCGGAGAACCAGCTCCTGCGGCAGCAATTGAGGGATATGGCGGGGCAACTGGCAACCCTCACGGACCACGTGCGTCAGCTGACGCAACAGCAGCAGGCTGCGACGGCGACGGCTGCCCCGGTCCCTCCGCAGGGGCCAAATGCGCCAGCAGAGGCGCCACCAGCGGCGACTACTGGACCGATGCCGGGGACCACCAGCAGGGTTATCTTGGAGGAGACTGTGGTCACACCTTCCCCTACCGTGGCTGCCGCCGCCGTGGGGGAGGGGACAACTATGCCGACTGAACGTGATCGGGTGCGAGCCAATCTGAAGGACTTCAGGAAACACGACCCCCCCACGTTCGAAGGAGACACGACCGATCCTTGGGTCGTAGAGAAATGGGTGGGGTCGATGGAGAAGCTCTTCGAAGACTTACTTATGGAGGATCACGAGCGGGTTCCCCTAGCCGTCCACTGCTTGGAGGGGAACGCCCGTTTGTGGTGGAAAACGGTACGCCCCGATCCTGCCAAGAGTACCGCATTCCCGTCTTGGGAAACATTCAAACGGGAGCTGTTCGAGGCCTTCTTCACCAGCAGTGTCAAGAAGCAGTTGGAGGACGACCTGAACCATATACAGCAGGGAAACCGGACAGTCATGGAGTACCAACGGGAGTTCGTCCGCCTAGCGAACTGTGTCCCGTTTGTTATAAGAGACGAGTCCCACAAGGCTCAACTCTTTGTCGACGGCTTGCGGAGTAACATCTTCGAAGTGGTGCAAGCTGCCGACCTGCACACCTTTCAGAAAGTGGTCGACAGGGCCACTACGGTGGAGCGGGGGTTCGCGGTCACGCGTGCCAGGAGAGAGAACTCAGCACGACAGGAGGACCGGAAGCGACAACAGCACAACTCGGGGGGGGGCTCTTCTAGCGGGAGCCGACCCCCCAAACGGTGGAGACAGCAAGCGGGACCCCGGGGTGCACCAGCGGGAGGGCCTAGGCCGGGGGATAGGCCCTGCGTGATATGTGGAGGGGCGCACCGAGCCCCTGAGTGCCCCCAGCGACAAGATCACTGTTTCCGCTGCGGCAAACAGGGGCACTTCCGTTACAACTGCCCCTTGGTTCTGGGAGGGGCTACTGCAACAGCCACGGCACCATCACAACAGTTTTCTGGACGAGGGAAGGCACCTGTGGCGTCGAGCTCTAGACCCCCCGCGCCACCACGGGAGGGGGAGAAACAACCACAAGCAGGCGGGCGGGTTTACTCAATGACCCGCCAGGAGTCAGATCCACCTGAGGACGTACTTGCAGGTATTGTTTCCGTTTCGAATTCCCGCGCTAGAACTCTTTTCGACACCGGAGCAACACACTCTTTTATTTCTTGTGACTACGTGTTCATGCATGACCTGGAGGAGACACCGCTTCCGGATCGGATGACCGTCCAAACGGCGGCTGGGACCTTGGAGGCGGTTAACTTCGTGGCCTCCTGCCCGATCCGGTTTGGGCGGCGGTTGTCTTGCCCGTGGGACTTGGTGGTGATACCCTTGAAGGAATACGACGCCGTGTTGGGCATGGACTGGCTAGCGAGGTACCGGGCGCTCATCGATTGCGAGAAAAGACAGCTGCGACTGCAAGAACCGGGTTTCCCTGAGCACGTGTACCTGGCGTGCAAGAGTACCACTTTCCCTACGGTTATCTCAGCGGCAAGAGCCAGAAGACTAGTTGAGGGTGGGTGTGTAGCCTACTTGGCGTCGGTGGACCTGATCGCCCGCCCGACGGGCACACCGTCAGACATTGCAGTGGTGAGGGACTTCCCCGACGTTTTCCCGGCAGAGTTACCAGGGATGCCTCCCGAGCGTGAAGTAGTTTTCCCTATCGAACTCCTACCCGGTACTCAACCTATTACGAAGGCGCCCTACCGAATGGCCTTCGCAGAGCTGAAGGAGCTCAAGGCACAACTTGAAGACCTGTTGGACAAGGGATTTATCAGGCCGAGCGTGTCACCTTGGGGCGCGCCGGTCCTCTTTGTGCGAAAGAAGGACGGAAGTTTACGACTCTGCATCGACTACAGAGGGATCAACAAGGTCACCGTGAAGAACAAATACCCTCTGCCTAGAATCGACGACCTCTTCGACCAACTGCGGGGTGCGACGGTCTTCTCAAAAATTGATCTACAGTCGGGCTACCACCAGCTTCGGGTTCGAGACGAGGACATCCCAAAGACTGCCTTCCGGACCCGGTACGGCCACTACGAGTTCACGGTTATGCCCTTCGGACTGACGAACGCCCCCGCGGTGTTTATGGACATGATGAACCGCATCTTCAGGCCCTTCATCGACCGGTTCGTGGTGGTCTTCATCGACGACATCCTGATCTATTCAACCACCGACGAGGAGCACGAGGATCACTTGCGAAGCGTTCTCCAAACTCTCCGGGAACAAAAACTTTTCGCTAAGCTCAAGAAATGCGAATTTTGGCTGCGCGAGGTGGCCTTCCTGGGTCATGTAATTTCGGCAGAGGGAATCGCGGTGGATCCTAAGAAGGTGGAATCTGTACTCAGCTGGCAGCCGCCAACCACAGTGACGGAGATTCGCAGTTTCCTGGGCCTGGCAGGATACTACCGACGTTTCGTCGAGGGTTTCTCGAAGATAGCCGCCCCTCTGAACCGGCTAACAAGAAAAGGAGTGAAATTCGTTTGGACGGACCAATGTCAAGAGAGTTTCGAAGAACTGAAGAGAAGGCTAACCAGAGCGCCCGTACTCGTTTTGCCGATTCCCGGTGAAGACTACGAAGTGTACTGCGACGCGTCCAGAATCGGCCTTGGGGGTGTGTTGATGCAACAAGGAAGGGTAATAGCCTATGCCTCCAGACAGCTAAAGGACTACGAGAAGAACTACCCAACGCACGATTTGGAGTTGGCCGCGGTAGTGTTTGTTTTGAAACTGTGGAGACACTATCTCTTTGGTGTCCACTGTACGGTATTCTCGGATCACCAAAGTCTAAAATACTTGTTTACCCAGAAGGAGTTAAACCTACGACAGAGACGGTGGTTAGAACTATTAAAGGATTACGACTTGTCAATCCAATACCACCCCGGAAAAGCTAACGCGGTGGCGGATGCGTTGAGTAGAAAGGCGCAGCAAGGAGAGACACCTGCAGGCGGGTTAACTGAACAGGACATCTTGATCACGGAGTTTGCGCGCATGAAGTTGGAAGTGGTACCGGCAGGCACGGTTGCACGACTGCTATCCTTGGTAGTCAAGCCCACACTGTTCGAGAGAATTCGGGAAGGACAACAGACTGACCCTCATTTACAGCTCGTGCGAGACAAGATCTCTCCCGACCAAGAGAACGACTTTTCAGTGGAAGCCGACGGCACCCTACGTTTTCGTGGGCGGATCTGCGTGCCAGATTCGAAAGAGTTGAAGGAGGAAATCTTATCAGAGGCACACTGCACCCCTTATGCGGCGCATCCGGGAGGTACAAAGATGTACAGGGACCTTAAGCAGACATTCTGGTGGCCAAAATTGAAGATGGATGTGACACGACATGTAGCTCACTGCTTGGTGTGTCAACAGATCAAGGCGGAGCATCAGCGACCCGCAGGAAAACTACAGCCGCTACCAGTGCCAGAATGGAAGTGGGATCAAATCACCATGGATTTTGTCACTGGGTTCCCACGCTCGCAGCAGGGCCACGACGCGATCTGGGTCGTTGTGGACCGTTTAACCAAGTCAGCGCACTTCCTACCGATTCATACGACGTGGACCCGGGATCGACTAGCCCAGGTGTACCTTAGCGAGATAGTAAGGTTACATGGGGTTCCAACATCTATTACCTCAGACAGGGACACGCGCTTTGTCTCAAAGTTTTGGCAAAGCCTACAACGGGCTTTAGGGACCAGACTGCAGTTTAGCACAGCCTTCCACCCCCAGACTGATGGACAGTCTGAGCGGGTGATCCAGACCCTAGAGGACCTACTACGCGCCTGTGTACTTGATTGGGGTGACGGTTGGTCACGCTACTTGCCCCTCGTGGAATTCGCCTACAACAACAGCCACCAAGCCAGCATACAGATGGCGCCCTTCGAAGCTTTATATGGAAGACGTTGTCGATCCCCGATCTGTTGGGACGACTTGGGAGAGCGGAAGTTCTTGGGACCCGACTTGGTGGAAGAAACTGAAGCAAAGATACGACTCATCCGACAGCGCCTACTAACCGCTCAGAGTCGACAGAAAAGCTACGCAGACCGTAGGCGGCGCGACTTAGAATTCCAGGTGGGAGATCACGTGCTCTTACGTGTCTCGCCAACCAAGGGGATCAAACGCTTCGGGCTGAAAGGCAAGCTGAGCCCGCGGTTTGTGGGGCCATTCGAAATCCTGGAGCGCATCGGCCCGGTGGCTTACCGCCTTGCCCTACCACCTAACCTCGACCGTGTCCACGACGTGTTCCACGTCTCGATGCTCAGAAGATACCTCTCCGACCCATCACATGTTCTGGACGTCTCCACCCTAGAGCTGAAGGAGGACCTAAGCTTCGAGGAAACCCCGGTGCGGATCCTAGCAAGGGAAAGTAAAACGCTGAGAAACCGAGCCATTCCCTACGTGAAGGTGCTTTGGAGCAACCATGAGGAACGAGAAGCGACGTGGGAGTTGGAGTCAAAAATGAGGGAGACCTACCCCGATCTTTTCACCGCGACCCAGGATTAAGTTTCGAGGACGAAACTTGTTTTTAAGAGGTGAGTGGTGTAGTAACCGCCCTTAAATTGTATGGTTGGATTTAATTTAATTATTTAATTATCGCGTTCCCCTCCTTTGCGGTCCGGCGGTTGGAATAATAATTCATTTTTTTGGACAGACCGTCGGGGCTCGCGGATATTTTTAGACGGTAGAGCTCGCGAAATGGAGCGCGGCGGCGCGACCGGATTATTTTTCCGACTCCGGGATCTCCCAGAATTAATTTCTGAAGGTTACCAGCATTTACGGGTGCCTCAAATAAGCTGTTGGGCGATTGGCACGCTTTTCGGGGTAAGTTGGACCCCGGTTTGTGCCCAAACGACTAATTAATTATTTAGTGTTGAGTTGGAACTTAGGGTTTTTCCCCACTCCTAGTTTCTTTGTGCGTTAGGTCTCGTGCGAGAGAACCCGAACCCCATTTTCTTTCCCCTCCATCGGTTGGCGTGAAGAATCGAAGCGACGAGACGGGAAGAAGGAACATCCGGTGGAATCCGGCGAACGAGAGCGCAACGATCCTCCTCCTCCTTCCTTTACCGGCAAAAAACGAGGTGAGCGATCCGGGTCCTTCCGTTTCTTTTTCGGTATGGGTTTTCCTTCGTGTCGTGTCGCGTGCGAGGCGCGTTTGGGGACCAAACGGGAGGCCGCCGCCGCCGTGGTTAAACGGGAGGCCGCCGCCGCCGTCACCGTGTTCACGGGATCATCGCCGGAGCCGCCGTGACCGCGGGGTCGCAATCGGAGCGAAAATCGAGGTCACTGTAGGGTTTTCTGGCCGCGGTCCACACGCCCGCGTACACCCGGCGCACGCCGTTCCGGCCCGGGGCTGCAGACCCGGCGCACAAAACTGTGCGCCAGGCCGCGCGGTCCACCGGGCCGGCGTGCGCCCGGCGCACGCCCTCACGGCCCGGGGACGCGGACCCGGTGCACGGGGCGGTGCGCCAGGCCGCGCGGTGCACGCCCTGGGCGTGCACCCGGTGCGCACCGCCATCGCAGGAAGCGGTGGACCCGGCGCGCGCTCCCAGCCGTGCGCGGCCCGGCCCAAGACGGTGACGGTCCACCGCCGCTGCGTGCTCCCGGCCTGCGCCGCTGCCGCCGCCGTCGTGGACCCGGTCCACGCCTGGACCCGTGCACCCCTGTTCAGAAAAGAGCCCAGAAGCTCCGTTTTTAGCCCGTTTCGCGCCGTTTCTTAGTGTTTTTAACCACGAAGATATTTTTTAACAAGTATAAATTTATTGTAGCTGTCTGGGCACACAGCGAGGGCGTTCTAGTTGGTGTTTCACGCGTCTTCTCCGTCACGTTGAGGTGGGTTCCTGTTTTACTTTGAGACCGAACGTCGGGTACTTGGTGGATGTATTTCATTTATGCTCAACTCGTATAATGTTATTTATGTTAAATCAAAAAGAAAAGAAAATGGCAAAGTATCTGTTAATACTAACATAGTAGTATTTGTAGACATGTTTATCTGTTGCATTATCATCATCTGGCTACTTGGCTCGAGGTTGCAGCACGCGCACCCGCGGTTTGGCCACCGCTAAGGGTGCGCTTTTCCGGAAAAGTGGTCTATGACCCGTGTAAACCCACGAGGTGACGTAGTGGGGACCCCCGCAGGTGGGGGGTTTGTGCGCCGAGGTGCGAGCGGTGTGACCCGTCGGGGTAGGTGCTCGACGTGGTTTACCGAGGTAGGTGCTCGGTTGGATGCCGGGGTAGGTGCCCGGACTAGGTTGTGCAGGTGTGCGAGGTTTTGTCCCCGTGTGGGGGAGAGTGGTTGCTCCGGATAGTTTACGGTTGGCGCACTTCTTTTTCCTGCTTTCCTTATTATTTTACTTTGTCGCTGACTTCCCACATTGTGACAGGGTCCTTTCGGGGGAGCGATAGGCGACGGTGAGGCCGAGACTGGAGCGGTCGGGTCGGTGGAGACCCCGCATTAGTATTATTTACTTCTCCTTTATTGTCGCTTTTCATTTACTGCTGTAGACTTTTGTGTGGATCGCGATACCCTCGTGGGGTCGGTATGGATGTCGGCAACCTTTGCTTTACTTTTTAGCTGAACTTACTTTTCCCTTTATATTGGCCGCTTTGAAAAAAAAAGAAAAAGAAACAAAATCAAAAGAATTTCGAAAACCGTTTTCAAAACCTAAGTGTCGTGTGGGCACTGTTTTCAAACCTTGTGGATTTATGGATTTCGAAAAAGGGATTTCAAAACCTAAGTGTCGTGTGGGCACTGTTTTCAAAACTCTGTGGATTTATGCCGTTTTCGAAACCGGATTTAAAAATCTAGATGCCGTGTGGGCGTCGCTTTGTAAAAGCATGGATTTATCCTTTCAAATGGAATGGCCGTAACATTTATGTACTTGTGGCATATATGTGTGAATGCATGGAACCGATGTGATTGATCTACTGGTTGTTTATAGACTCTGTATTAGCCGCGACGCCGTGCACGTACAGGGGAGACTCTGTCCGTGTGCAGAGTGATCCTGTACTTGCGGCGGGTCTGGGCACGCGCCGGGAGGGACTCTTTCAAAAAAAAAAAAATGTGTGAACCGCTTTCGCTAAATGAAAAACCCCGGGGCGTGACAGATTAAGATGGTATCAGAGAGGTTTCCTTCAATCACAACGGTTCGTGCCGACATCCGTGGGGATACCACACTGAACTACAGACGAGCAAATGGAAAGGGCGTAGGAGGTTAGGACGTGAGTGATCGGGGAGGGGGGAAAGAGTTTGAGTCCTTTCTCTCTATAGGCAATCCGTCGTTCTTTTAGCAAATGCTAAGCCGATCTTCTTTGTGTGTATAGCAGACATGGTTCGTACTAGATCCTCAGCCGAGGATACCCGAGCGGACGCGACGACGTCGACAGCCGCGGAGAACCAGCTCCTGCGGCAGCAATTGAGGGATATGGCGGGGCAACTGGCAACCCTCACGGACCACGTGCGTCAGCTGATGCAACAGCAGCAGGCTGCGACGGCGACGGCTGCCCCGGTCCCTCCGCAGGGGCCAAATGCGCCAGCAGAGGCGCCACCAGCGGCGACTACTGGACCGATGCCGGGGACCACCAGCAGGGTTATCTTGGAGGAGACTGTGGTCACACCTTCCCCTACCGTGGCTGCCGCCGCCGTGGGGGAGGGGACAACTATGCCGACTGAACGTGATCGGGTGCGAGCCAATCTGAAGGACTTCAGGAAACACGACCCCCCACGTTCGAAGGAGACACGACCGATCCTTGGGTCGTAGAGAAATGGGTGGGGTCGATGGAGAAGCTCTTCGAAGACTTACTTATGGAGGATCACGAGCGGGTTCCCCTAGCCGTCCACTGCTTGGAGGGGAACGCCCGTTTGTGGTGGAAAAACGGTACGCCCCGATCCTGCCAAGAGTACCGCATTCCCGTCTTGGGAAACATTCAAACGGGAGCTGTTCGAGGCCTTCTTCACCAGCAGTGTCAAGAAGCAGTTGGAGGACGACCTGAACCATATACAGCAGGGAAACCGGACAGTCATGGAGTACCAACGGGAGTTCGTCCGCCTAGCGAACTGTGTCCCGTTTGTTATAAGAGACGAGTCCCATAAGGCTCAACTCTTTGTCGACGGCTTGCGGAGTAACATCTTCGAAGTGGTGCAAGCTGCCGACCTGCACACCTTTCAGAAAGTGGTCGACAGGGCCACTACGGTGGAGCGGGGGTTCGCGGTCACGCGTGCCAGGAGAGAGAACTCAGCACGACAGGAGGACCGGAAGCGACAACAGCACAACTCGGGGGGGACTCTTCTAGCGGGAGCCGACCCCCAAACGGTGGAGACAGCAAGCGGGACCCCGGGGTGCACCAGCGGGAGGGCCTAGGCCGGGGGATAGGCCCTGCGTGATATGTGGAGGGGCGCACCGAGCCCCTGAGTGCCCCCAGCGACAAGATCACTGTTTCCGCTGCGGCAAACAGGGGCACTTCCGTTACAACTGCCCCTTGGTTCTGGGAGGGGCTACTGCAACAGCCACGGCACCATCGCAACAGTTTTCTGGACGAGGGAAGGCACCTGTGGCGTCGAGCTCTAGACCCCCCGCGCCACCACGGGAGGGGGAGAAACAACCACAAGCAGGCGGGCGGGTTTACTCAATGACCCGCCAGGAGTCAGATCCACCTGAGGACGTACTTGCAGGTATTGTTTCCGTTTCGAATTCCCGCGCTAGAACTCTTTTCGACACCGGAGCAACACACTCTTTTATTTCTTGTGACTACGTGTTCATGCATGACCTGGAGGAGACACCGCTTCCGGATCGGATGACCGTCCAAAGGTTCGACTTAATATGACGCCAAAAGAAATTCGAGATATGGTGCGAGCAGAGTACCATACTGACATAACATATTGGAAGGCTTGGCAATCAAAGAGTAAAGCATTACAAATTATTTACGGGAGCTGGGAGCAATCGTACACTGACTTGCCTCGTTATCTTTCTATGGTAAAGAATTCTAATCATGGTACTTTATGGCGTCTGGATCATAGGTGGCCCGTTGATGGCATTTTTCCCTTTGGTCGTGTTTTTTAGTCATTTGGACATTCGATCCAGGGATTCGCACATTGTCGGCCGGTGGTTAGTATTGATGCCACACATTTGTACGGCAAATACGAAGGTAATGCTTTGATAGCGACGGCTGCAGATGCAAATGATGGATTATATCCTTTGGCATTTGCAATTTGTGAGGGAGAGAATACCGGGAGTTGGCAATGGTTTTGCATAACTTGCGTCACTATGTTACCCGTGATAGAGAAATTTGTTTAATATCTGATCGATTTTCTGGATTAAGGGAAATAGTGGCTGATATCTATCGTCCAGCACGGGGTCACTCGCATCGTTGCTGTCTTTGACATATGAAAGCAAACATGAAAAAGCGTTTCAAGACCGACATATTGTTAGATAAATTCTGGCAGATCGGAAAGGCTGCAACACCGACGGCATATAATCAGCTGAAGGAAGAATTACAGGTGTTGGATCACGATGCTTGGGAGTGGGTCCATAATCTTGACAGATATAAAGAGTACTGGGCAAGAGCATTTGATGGAGGCCGCCGGTTTCGATTGATGACTACGAATCTTTCTGAATCGTTAAATGGGGTTCTTCAGGACACTCGTGGTTTGCCTATCACGGCTTTTGTTGCGGCTACTTTTTATAAGCTTAATAAGTATTTCTGCGAGCGCCATGCGGCCGGTGAACATTCGACGGACGCTTTTGTCCCTAAAGTCAAAAATAAGATTACTAAAAATTTAGATACGGCGCTGGGACATCATGTTGAAAGATTTGGACTCACAGAATTTGAAGTTAAAACTGGAGATTTCGACTACAAAGTGATCGTCAATGGAACAAATGTCGAATGTTCATGTTGTGAATTATATCTAACAGGAATACCTTGCTCGCATGTCTTAGCAGTTTGTAGTAGATCACATATGAGATTAGCCTACCAGAATTTTACTTCAACCTGGTATAGTACAGACTGCTATCGTGCGACGTACGCACCATAATTTCATCCTGTTCCTGATAGACGGCACTGGCCACGACCCCAAGGTCCCCCGATTGTACCGCCTCCTATACGAAGGAAGAAAGGTCGTCCACGATCTACACGTATTCGTTATGTAATGGACGAGGGAGGGGGGGGCGACGAGGAAAATGCTCAATTTGTAAGGAGGCAGGCCATTATAGGAGCACTTGTCCACAAAATACAGAAATAGTGCAACAAGGACACCGGCGTATGATTTACACAATTATATTTATCTTGTCTTAATATTTAATTATTTCTAGCTATCATGTTACTAATATGTAGATTGCTTATTGCAGATGGCAGATCACGAGGACGCGGGGCTAGTTGATGCGTCTGTCTTGGTAGACCAGCATCGCCATAGGTCCGCCTTTATCAGGACAGAGGTAAGAGCTATAAATTTATATTTTTTCAAATTTTATAAATAAGCTGAATTCATGTAAGAGCTAACTATATTTTTTTTGCATCACAGGGTTATCGTCCTGTCCTGTTCGCAGACCACGGCCGCAAGATGAACCAGTGGGAGCTTGATCATCCAGCGGTAATCGATCTACTTCGCCAGTCGGGATTCTACGGGTTATCTCGACTGCGACGATTGGTGCTGGATCAGGCTCTACTGGGTGCTCTTGCAGAGAGGTGGAGATCGGAGACCCAGACCTTCAACTTCCGCCACGGTGAGATGACCGTCACACTCCAGGATGTGGCGGTTATTTCGGGTCTCCGTGTGCATGGTGCGCCGGTCTCTGGTTTCACCCTTCACGATTGGCCTGCTCTGTGTATGGAGTTATTGGGGGCGGTACCTGATAACATCCAGAGGTATACGGTTTCACTAGATTGGTTATATCAGCAATATCATGATATACCTCTAGATGCCCCCGCCGGAACAGTCGCAGCTACCGCCCGTGCTTATATTCTATATCAGATCAGGGGTAGTCTGTTTCCAAACCCCAGCGGAGATAAAGTTCATCTAAAGTGGCTACCACTTTTAGCTGACTTTGATATCTGCGGCGCTTATGCGTGGGGTGCTGCGACTCTGGCATATCTATATCGGGCACTAGGAGATGCCGCGGTGAACGGGAAGGCCGAATGCTGCTGTTTTGGTACCTTATTGCAGGTATAAAATCTAATTTCTTCATTTCAGTATTATCTTTATATATTGGTAATATATATATTTTTTATTATATTAACCTGTTGGCGTGAATTTACAGATCTGGGCTTGGGACCATATTCATATCGGCCGACCTACAGGCATCCTAGATCAGCCCGATATAGTCGATCGACCTCTGGATTGCCGGTAAGATATTTATTTGATATAGTAGATTTTTGTATTTCAATTGTAATTGCAACTAATATATGTTTTTTATAATCTAGATGGGGCAACACTGGAGGGCTACGTTTTGGAACCAATGTCAGGACGTGTGACATTGAGTTCTACAGAGACGAACTAGATCAGCAGCGAGAGGCGCAGGTATGTAGATGTTTTATTGAATACTTTAAGTATGTAGATGTTTTATTCAACACTTCTATATTAACTAATCATTTTGTCCATTAACAGGTTATATGGATGCCGTACACAGATCAGATTATAGATACATTACCAGATTTCTGTGTGCATGGCTCATGTGATGATCCGGACTCCCGCAGGAACTGTGCAATATTAAACAGTGACTGCAGGAAGCTTATTCGGTGAAATGAAGCTTGTAGAATCGAAATTGGATATTTAAAATAGACTCGGCACAAAAATCGGAGCAAATAGGATTTTTCGGGAGCTTTTTGAAAAATTTCGGATGAGAATTTGGCGAAATGGACGGCGGATTTGGACTCAGCGCGCGAAAACGATCGAAACGGTATATTTACTTTATTTTTTTGGCACGGGGGTACTGTTCACGCCGGAATTACTGTTCCGGCTGCCGGAATCACTGTTCTGGCACCGGCAACGGCGGCGGCAACCGGCGGGCGGCGGCGGCGCGGCGGCACGGCCGCGGAGCGCGGCGGAGCAAAGCAGAGGGCGGCGGCGCGCGGCGCGGGCAGCGCGGGCAGGCGCGGGCAGAGGCGCTGGTGCGCGGTCCATGAGCTGGGCGTGCACCGGGTGCACGGAATTTCTGGGGTGCCACGTGGCATTCTCCAATTGGGTGGCCGGCTTCTAGAAGGCATGTGGGAGAGTGACACGTGGCAGCACCCCATTGGCCGACATCTTCCGAAAAACCCGGAGCGCGGAGCAACCACGTGCACTTTGTGGACACGTGGCAGATTTTGAGTGGGCTTGCACAGGCTGTTTCCTGTTTTGTGGACAGGAAACGCCCCGCCCCAGATAAAGATGGACAGGCCAGTTCAGGGAGACCACCACGACCCCTGCGGCCCCAGTCTACTGGCCGTGGGCGTCTTGATCGACGAGGACCTGGTAGATCGCAGAGGCCTCCGCAGCAGCAGTCTCGACAGTCTCAGGCGTCGGTCCGGTGCATTTTCTGTAGGGGGCAGCATTCATCAAATACCTGTGGCTTGAGGGAGGGTCGATGCTTCCGATGTGGGCAGCCAGGCCACATCCGACCTACGTGCCCCTTTAGGGTTTTAGTAGCACCTTCTTCAGCATTGGCCCCTACCGCATCCCAGCAGAGGTCACAGAGGCCTCAGCGGCATAGGCAGCAGCAGCAGCGGGTAAGGCAGCCTCAGTCTATAGTTAGGTGCATTTTCTGCGAGGGTCAGCACACTTCAGGTGCTTGTGACTTGAGGTTCGGCCGCTGTTTCAAGTGTGGACAGCCCGGGCACATGCGAGTTACGTGTCCTTCGGGGATAACCGTGGCACCTACTTCGGCGTTTGTCCCTACCACTTCCCAGCTACGACCGGGAGCTTCACCGACAGACCTGCAAGGAGATCAAGTTTCATTTCCTCGCCCTTCTGGAGAAAGACAGCCGTTGACAAGCAGTCAGGATGACTTAGCGCTGGCGAAGGATTCTACTATAGCTGACCGAGAAGAAGCAGGTATGATTTACTTTCTGGCATAAGGACTCGTACCTCGTTTATTTAGGGGCATCTCTTTTATTTGTAGAGAACGAGCATTATTGCATGGGTTAGGGATAGGACTATCACCTTGTGCACGGAAGGCGTAGATTCCCGATTGCACTCTGCACATGGAGAAGTGCTGTTAGTCCCGCCGATTTAGATCTGCCAGCAGACCTGTTGGTCCTGAGACAATTGAAGGACTTCGATGTGGTCCTCGGGATGGACTGGCTGGCTCGGTATTTTGCGACTATTGATTGTGCCGCAAGGACCGTCACTTTTAGAGAGCCAGACCAGGAAATGTTGGTCTACCGGGGATGTCAGAGCGCTTTCTTTGCCTCTATAGTTTCGACTTCCCGAGCGAGGAAGAGGATCCGTCAAGGATGTGTAACTTTTTGGCTAGTGTCGTTAAGAGACCTACGGCGGCGCCGGGACTCGGGGATATCCCTATTGCCCGCGAGTTTCCGGATGTTTTCCCACATGAGCTGACTAGCATGCCGCCAGATAGGGAGATTGAGTTCGTGATTGACGTAGTTCCAGGAACTGCGCCAATCTTTAAGGCTCCTTACCGGATGGCACCGGCTGAGTTGCGAGAGCTTAAGGCGCAACTCCAGGATTTGATGGATAAGGGTTTTATTAGACCGAGTGTGTCGCCTTGGGGAGCGCCGGTGCTATTTGTGAAGAAGAAGGATGGGTCACTTCGACTGTGCGGGGATTATAGGGAATTAAATAAAGTGACCATCAAGAACAAGTACCCTTTGCCGCGCATCGATGATCTTTTGATCAGCTGCAAGGGGCTTGTGTCTTTTCTAAGATAGATCTACAATCCGGTTACCACCAGTTGAAGGTGAAGGCCGAGGATATTCCAAAAACGGCATTCAGATCACGGTATGGGCATTATGAGTTTACAGTTATGCCTGTTGGGCTAACTAATGCCCCTGCCGCATTCATGGATTTAATAAACCGGATCTTCTGACCATACTTAGACCGATTCGTGGTAGTTTTCATTGATGATATCCTGGTCTACTCCCGAAGTGATGCGGAGCATGAGGAGCACCTGAGGGTGGTGCTGCAACTTCTGCGAGAGAAGTTGTTTGCCAAACTGGCAAAGCGCGAGTTCTGGCTTCGGGAGGTAGTCTTCTTAGGCCATGTGATTTCCGCCGCAGGTGTGGCGGTGGACCCGGCAAAGATTGAGGCAGTCCGGGATTGGCCCCGACCGACTACCGTCTTTGAGGTGCGTAGTGGAAGGCTTTGCGAAGCTTTCCACACACCTCACTCGCTTAATGCGTAAAGGAGTGAAGTTTACCTGGAGTGAGGATTGTCAGAAGAGTTTTGAGGAGCTAAATTTGAGTCAACGTAGGTGGTTAGAGCTATTAAAGGATTATGATGTAGATATTTTCTACCACCCAGGCAAGGCTAATGTGGTCGCTGACGCCTTGAGTAGGAGGGCGGTGCAAAGTTTGTCTATGTTGATCACAGACCAGGCACCGCTATTAGAGGAGATGAGACGGCTCGAGATAGAGGTTGTGTCCCCTGGGGTCACTGCTAGACTAACATCTTTAGTCTTGTAGCCCACTCTGCTGGACAAAATCAGAGAAAGACAGAGTAGGGACCCCCACTTGACTAGGATTAGAGATCAGATTCCGAGTGATCGGTCAGGAAACTTTACAGTGGATGTTTCGTGAGTACTTAGGAACGGAAACTGAGCATGTGTGCCAATAGATGTAGAGATTAGAGAGCAGATATTACGAGAGGCCCATTATACACCTTATACCCTACATCCTGGTGGGACTAAGATGTATAAGGACCTCAAGGCACACTTCTGGTGGAAAGGCATGTAAAGGGATGTTGGGAGATTTGTCAGCAAGTGAAAGCTGAGCATCGAGTGCGAGCTGGCAAGTCACAGAGTCTCCCAATCCCCGAGTGGAAATGGGACCATATTACGATAGATTTCGTGGTCGGACTACCTAGGGCACAGGGAGGAGCCGATGCTATCTGGGTAGTTGTAGATCGACTTACCAAGTCAGCGCATTTCTTGCCTATGCAGACTACTTGGTCACTCGAGCGACTAGCCCAGCTATATCTAGATGAGATAGTGAGATTACATGGAGTACCAGCCTCCATTGTATCAGATAGAGACCCGAGGTTTGTTTCGCGTTTCTGGATGAGTTTGCAGACAGCCTTGGGGACTCAGCTTAGGTTCAGTACTGCTTTTCATCCGCAGACGGATGGGCAGTCAGAACGGACGATACAAATCCTGGAAGACATGTTGAGGGCGTGCATCTTGGATTTCGGCGGAGGGTGGATTCGACATTTATCTTTAGCTGAGTTTGCGTACAACAATAGCTTTCAAGCGAGCATTCAGATGGCTCCGTTTGAAGCGTTGTATGGACGCAAGTGTCGGTCGCCACTTTATTGGAGTGACGTGGGCGAGAGGCGGACCTTAGGACCAGATGTATTGATAGAGGCAGAGGAGAAGGTCCGAGTGATTCAACAGCATCTTCAGACCGCCCAGAGCCGACAGAGGAGTTATGCCGATGTTCGGCGACGAGACCTAGAGTTTCAGGTTGGTGACCATGTATTCCTGAAAGTCTCGCCGTCCAAAGGAATCAGGAGATTCGACATTCGTGGGAAACTTAGCCCTCGATATATTGGACCCTTTGAGGTATTAGAGTGTATCGGGCCAGTTACCTACCGACTTGCACTTCCTCCGAGGATTGTCGGTGTCCACGATGTGTTTCACGTTTCTACTTTGAGAAGGTACGTCTTCGACCCATCGCACGTCATCGACTTCACACCGCTTGAGATCAGCGAGGATTTGCAGTATGAGGAGCGCCCACTGCGAATTCTGGATCGAGAGGTGAGAGAATTGCGCAATCGGGCCATTCCCTATGTGAAAATCCAATGGGGCAATCATGACGAGCACGAGACAACATGAGAGCTCGAGTCGGAGATGAGGGATGCTCACCCCTACTTATTCGAGACATCGGACTGAGTATTATTGTTTAGTCTCGTTTCGAGGACGAAACTCTTTTTAGTGGGGGAGGATGTGATGATCCGGACTCCCGCAGGAACTGTGCAATATTAAACAGTGACTGCAGGAAGCTTATTCGGTGAAATGAAGTTTGTAGAATCGAAATTGGATATTTAAAGTACACTCGGCACGAAAATCGAAGCAAATGGGATTTTTCGGGAGCTTTTTGCAAAATTTCGGATGAGAATTTGGCGAAATGGACGGCGGATTTGGACTCAGCGCGCGAAAACGATCGAAACGGTATATTTACTTTATTTTTTCGGCACGGGGGTACTGTTCACGCCGGAATTACTGTTTCGGCTGCCAGAATCACTGTTCCGGCACCGGCAACGGCGGCGGCAACCGGCGGGCGGCGGCGGCGCGGCGGCGCGGCCGCGGAGCGCGGCGGAGCAAAGCAGAGGGCGGCGGCGCGCGGCGCGGGCAGCGCGGGCAGGCGCGGGCAGAGGCGCTGGTGCGCGGTCCATGAGCTGGGCGTGCACCGGGTGCACGGAATTTCTGGGGTGCCACGTGGCGTTCTCCAATTGGGTGGCCAGCTTCTAGAAGGCATGTGGGAGAGTGACACGTGGCAGCACCCCATTGGCCGACATCTTCCGGAAGACCCGGAGCGCGGAGCAACCACGTGCACCACGTGGACACGTGGCAGATTTTGAGTGGGCTTGCACAGGTTGTTTCCTGTTTTGTGGACACGTGGCGCATTCTGGATGGCCAATTTTGGTGTTTCCTATTCGGATCTGATCCCGTGTGGAGCCCGAATATTCTCTTGGCCCATTATAAATAGAGGTCCCCACTCCCCTCTCATTCCCACCTTGGTTTCCGAGCCCTTAGAGAGAGAATTAGAATCTGAGCCCTCTACAAAATTTCTTCCTCTCTCTCTCCTCTCTCTCTCCTAGAAATTTCAGAATTTCTGGAGTTACAATTAGTGAGATATCTGCGACGCGGCGCACTGCGACGGTTTTCTTTTTAGGCCCATTTTCCGTCGCAGTTCAGTCGAAATTTCCCTGTGTGCTAACCAGGAGGAATTTTTGGACGATTTTTGCGACAGCGCGTTCCTAAGAGGTAAGGATTCGATTTCCGTGTTGATCACTTTGCTCAATTTCGCACTTTTGGCACGGTTTCCAAGGCCTCTTTGACCCCCCTTTTTGCTGTGGAAATTTCTGGACAGCGTCGACTTCTCCGATTTTTATCTTGGCGTAGGAGCATCAGATCGAGGCGTTTAAAGAGTCGATTTTGATCTACTCTTCGCGAGGAACGCAACCGTAATTTTTCTGGATTTTTCTAAGCACTGTATAGAGGTGAAAAACTCCTCTTTTCTCGTGCTGTTTGAAAAACAGCAAATATTGTACTTTTTGGGATTTATATTGAACAACTGTTCATTGATTTGCAGGAATTGAGAACTGTGGACAGCCAGGAGACTACCTAGGGTGTAGTCTGAGCTGTTCGAGGTGGGCGGTTGTTGCTTACCTCATTTTTGACAAGCTCACTGGGATTACTAGAAATCCCCTAAAATTCAATTGATGAGAACCACTGGGACAAACTAATATGACAATTGATGAGAACCATTGGGACAAACTAACAGGACAAACTAACAGGACAAACTAACAGGACGAACTAACAGGACAAACTAACAGGACAATTGATGAGAACTATTGGGACGAACTAATGTGACAATTGCTGGGACGAACTCTCCTAAAATTTAATATAACCCCACAGATTATATGATGACTTATATTGGGACACTGTGATTGTGACAAACGCTATAATCTCGCATGCAAATAACTTTTCCAGTAAATCAATCTTCTTTTAAAATAAATATCTAACACCTTTCTACAGCTTTTAAAAAGTACAATTGCATGCTTGCTTGGACATCTAGTTAGCCCTATTTATTGCTACACTATCATATTGGGATTTGAACATGTTTCATTGTTGTCCTTTACATCCAGATGTTTGTTGCTTAAGTATGAGCAGGGGTTTGGGATAGTGTAGTCGAGATTGTATTAGATTGTAGATTTGTGGGGTATTGCGGTGACCGCGGACAGTAGGCGGTCGACCAGATGTTTATCCTTGCATCAGATTGGGGTTGAGTCTGGTTCATTGCATCAGCTGGGGATTGGGTTTCTGTAGTGGATGGAGTTTCCCACTTTGATCATAGTTATGATCCAGTCCTGCTATATTGAGATATGTGCTACAGAGATACTTGTGATACTGATGACAGAGATACTTTACTCGTGTGGGTCGCTCCCCTCGAGTGCCACTCCGGAGGTAGGCTTTCTTTTTCGGACCCAGCCTTGTGTGCCGGTCTGATACTTATATTGGGATGCGAGCCGTGCGGGCCGATCCCGCGGTTTCGAGCCTTGTGTGCAGATTCCGCTGAGCAGGCAGCACCAGTTGTTACTGGTATCTAGATTGGGTTTATTTGGACAGATACTATTTCTGATGCATGCATACAGTTTTGACTGCATAGTAGTGGTAGTTTTCCTGTTTCAGCGTCTTATGTATCTTACCACTTCCCCTTTTCCCTTTTGCCTCTAGTAGTCCTAGTGGGTGCGTCAGAGTTGAGGTTTTACCCACTAGGAGAGGCTGCTGGTTTATCTGGTAGTTCTCACCCCCCATTATTATTTTCTGTCTCTTCCTTCTCCTTTATTTTGCAGAGTCGTCTGTGGGAGCTGCTGGGCCATCAGCGGCAGATCGAGGTAAGAGGATAGCGGACTAGCTAGATCATCTGCCCCGACCGTGAGAGTAGCTGGACTTATATTGTACCCCTTTTTAGATCTCAGACTGTAGCACTTTACTTTTGAGTCTGGTTCTAGCCAGCTGATTATATTTATTTTGGAAAGCTGGGAGATTATTGTACCTATTACAGTTTTATTTGTATTTCTAGTCTGAGATCCTATGTGGTTCTTCTATTTCAGCTCTGTATTATGCTCCGTTATTGTTACCAGCGCTTCGTGTACGCGGGAAGTTCCGTGTGCACGGCGGATCTGTAGACGGACCCGGGGTCTGATTTACACCCCGGGGCGTGACAGCTCTGCGGTCTGGCGTGCAAGGACAGTCCGAATATGCTTTCATATCGTCGAGATGCACGTGCCGGACCGAGTCATGCGGCAGCTCGGTCTTCTCCAGCATATACCTCTCAATGTGGAGTCCATCCAACGCATCACATCACGTGGGTGTCCGGATGAGGATTGGATCGCATTTCATGCTATCCACATTGAGAGGTGGTCCGCGAGGCTTGATCACATTTTTGATCAAGTCCCGGCTGCTGGTGAGGACCCACTGCAAGCGGCATCCATATACATGCAGTGGTACTGGAGCATTACGAGACGATGGATATCTCATCCAGTACAGCGTCCTCCGCTGACTTTCCATCCTCGTGGGCATGTCGAGAGAACACTGGTATTATAATTTATATATATAAATTTAATATATTCAACTTTCCTCATATAAATTTAATTTTAATTTCTAATTTAAAATGCAGGCCGACACACTACGACATGTTCATACCATTGTCGGCCAGATAGTGCAGGACCCACCGCCGACTCATACTATTGTTCATACTTTGAGAGAAATGAACGACAATATTCAGATGGTACTACAGCATGTACCATCTGAACCTACGGTCAGAGAGTCAGCCGGACCTTCATATCAGGGAGCGACCTCGAGTCATCAGGTACCATTTAGCATAGAATTCAAATTAAGTTTTCAAATTCAAATTAACAAACTATTTACACTCTTTCAGGTGTCACGATCTCCATCTCCTACCATTCAGGCCCCGATGACATTTCCTTCGACGTCAGCATCGCTCCCGCCACCAGTATCACGGACATCTTTTGCATCGACATATTCACACCGTCGTCGATCGTCATCATCGCCACAGGAGATCGAGCATATTGCGGAGCAGGATGAGGGTGGTATCATCGAGGAGCTCGATCAGTTGGCAGCAGTCGAGCATCTCGATGATACACCTATCATCGACCTTGTTGTTCCCCGTGGGCGAGGGCGAGGGCGAGGGCATGGACGTGGGCGTGGGCGAGGACGTCGAGGTCGAGGACGTGCTCAAAATTGAGCTTTTGAGTTCAAAGTTGTCGTATACACATTTTTGTAAAGTTCATTTTTTGATGTTACTCAACTCTCATTTATGAATGTAATGATTGTTGGTTGATCATTTGGTGTTTGTGAATGTAGTTTTTGCTTTTTCAATGTTAATTGTCATTGCTTGTAACTTGTTGTACAAATTTGAGATTTTTTTAAAGTGATCTTAAGTACTGTGTGTAGGTCCAGGTAAAGGCGCTGAGCCACTCAGCGCCTTCAGTGTAGAACACTAAAGGCGCTGAATGGCTCAGCGCCTTTAGTGTAAATCACTAAAGGCGCTGAGCAACTCAGCGCCTTTAGTGTTTTATACTAAAGGCGCTGAGCAAGTCAGCGCCTTTACAGAGAAGCCATTTTTCGCTTACACTAAGGACTTAGCCATTTTTCGCGGTGAAAAATGGCTAAGTCCTCAACGCCTTATAGTGTATGCTGAAGGCGCTGAATGAAAGAGCGCCTTCAGCATATACCTTGAAGGCGCTGATTGCTTCAGCGTCTTCACAGGTTTTCTTGTGAAGACGCTGAACGCTTCAGCGCCTTCAACATATTGCATGAAGGCGCTGAAGCGTTCGGCGTCTTCACAGGTTTTTTGTGAAGGCGCTGAACGCTTCAGCGCCTTCAGTTCGGCTACCCAACGTGGCGCCGAGGTGGCAAAAGGAGGGTTAGTTTTGCAAATTTAAGTTTCACAGGGTTATTTGGCAAATATTGGATTTTCAGAGGGTTAATTTGAAAAAAATCCCCTCCGTAGATGTCACGCCTCGGGAGCAATTTTAAAGCGGAAAGCAGCCCTATTTTTTTTTTCTTTTTTTTTTTTTTTCTGAAACGGACTCCCGCGTGGCACGTGCACAGACCCGCCACATATACAAGATCTCCCTTGCATATGCACGGCGTCCTAAAGCCCGAATAAAAATATCAACCACCAAGCATTAACAGTTACAAATTACCAGAGTATGAATTTGAAAATGCTATCATCTTATTTCATTAAACGGCGCACACCCGGCGCTTCAATAGGTTTGAAAGGATAAATCCACAAGTTTTGAAAACGGTGCCCACACAACACTTAATTTTCTAAAGTCATTTTCGCAATTTCCTTTTTGAGTGTGAAAACCCGCGTCCACACGACGCGTCCTAAGACCCTATATTGAAAGCATGGTTCTATAAAAATAAGTCCATATGACAAACATAAGGCATGTCTCAACATCCAAACCATCCACAGTAATACACATTCACATGCACCGTAGTAGACCATAAGAGAAAATAACCAACTATAAACGAAAGAGGAAAAGGAATCCGACCGAGGTAATCTCACACCTCACCAAGTAGCGTCCTCACCATCGTCCTGATCCCCAAACCCGACCAAACCTGTCACGTAGTGGGAGTCAGTGACAAGAAGAGTAGGGATAAAACACAACTACAACTACGATGCAAAAAGGTGCGGATAATAAGTCAAACCGTAAAACCAGAGCATCCATAACCTATCCTGCAATCAATCACATCATCCCCGAGGGACTACTGCAGAGCACCTTGCCATGTCGGTCCGGAGACCTTAGGCAAAAGAAAATCACACCGCTCTCACCTTTGGTGCATGTAAACCCTCCCATAAATCATCGCGAGGGGTCCCCACTACGTCACCTTGTGGGGTACACGGGTCAACGTACCACCCTTCCAGAAAAGTACACCGATGCGGTGGCCAAACCACTGGTGTGCGTGCAAACGCCATGAGCATAGTAACCATAATAAAACGAGTGCCCACCTGCGACACTCGTTGCTCCCAAAAGGTATAAGTGCCGATACACGTGTAGAACAAGTGCCGATACACGTGTAGAACATGGGGTTAGTCATCAACTCATAAGATGTCATAAGGGAAAATAATAAAATGCAAGGTCAGATATTACCAGTTCACCAGAGTTTCCGACTCCAAGTCGGGGTACCAATATCTACTCGTAAGTCATCCTGAGTACGAGATTCCTCTACGAACTCCTGTAAATCCCACGGACCTACCCAGGGTCTACTACTAGCACAAGTTCTACTTTACCGAACCCACTGTCCGACTTCCGAAAAGCCGCCACGATCACTCACAATATCTCTTAATATGGTGCAACCGTCCGACTTCCGAAAAGCCGCCACGATCACTCACAATATCTCTTAATATGGTGCAACATAATAATAAAGAAATATGCAACAAAGGGGTTCTAAGAGTGCACCCACCTGAAACGAAGATAAACGACCGCGCTCGCGACCCTCCTAAGCAATCAACACCACACGCGGGCCTAATAAAATGTCACGCCCCGGGGTCGAAACTGCGACCCGGGCTCGCCAACAGATCCGCCATCTGTACGGAAACTGCCGCACAGACGAAGCGTCTACCCTGCAAGTCAGATCTATAGCTAAACATGTACCAGAGCTGAAACTAAAACTAGTAGCTACAGAAATCAACTGAACATCTGAATAAATAAACTAATCCTTAATACAAGCCTCTCACCCTCACAAGTAAAAACATACAAATCTCTCAGACTATCCAGTACAAAAGTGGAAACATAAAATATACAGGATACATCTACCTCTGACTCTCAATGATGGTAACCTCTGACTCTCAATGATGGTAAGGAACTAATCGGCCTCGTCCTCACCTCGATCAACTATCTCCGTGCGAGCTAAGCCGGAACAGCAACCACAGGAAACCTGTCACCGCAGCGGGTGTGAGAACTACTGCAGAAGGTAGTTCTCTGTGGGTACCGTCACCAATATCCACGGTATGCCCACTAAGTCTACTGGAGGCAACAGATAGGTATGCAGATAGATATATAGGAAAGCAGGAAATGAACTACAGCTAATATGTCTCAACATCATGCTCAAGGAAATCTCTACTATGAACCTGCTATGCATACACTCGCCACTACTAAAATGCCTCAAGTATCATGCTCAAAGGAATACTCATCTAAGAACATGCTATACATACCCCACTCGCACATGAGGTGCTCACAAAACTCAAATCTCAATGACTGCCCAAAACTGGCTCAGTCAAGCCTGCGCCTGTCGTCTAGGAACGCACCTGCCCACTACCACGTGGGGCGTCCTACTGACTACTAGGAACGCACCTGCCCACTCCACGTGGGACGTCATAGTCTAACTACTAGGAACGCACCTGTGCACTCCATGTGGGACGTCCTAGTCTGACTATCTCAATCATCATCATCACGCATCCGGAGCGTAACTCGAGGGGAGCGACCCCACCGAGCTCAAGTATCTCATCAGTCTCAACTGTCTTATAAGCGGCATATGTAGGCTATGATCCACGATCAAACAGATGGGATACTCAATACCCAGATAACACAACTCAGTCGGGAATTTCTCCACGACTCGATCAGGGAATGCCCAAACGCTCTCACAGCTATGTTGGAGAACCCTCTACGACTCAATCTGATAATGCACATCCCATGGCTAAGTCGGGAAACCTCCACGACTCGATCTGCCAGAGCCCTAACTCTCAAAGCCAAGTCGGAGAACCATCTCCACTACCAATTAGAAATACAAGCCCATGATCTAGAACAATCGCAGCAAGGAATTTCAACTCACATAACACTAGAAGCTGAACACACAGAGCTCTAAAAGACCACTCGGCCCCCCGGCACGAGAACATAAGCATCCTGAACCTACTCAATCCCTCTGGAAGCTCACAATATTCTAAAATTATTTTCAAATCTCAGTTTTCATTAAAACCGGTCCGACGATTTTTAAAACGGTTCAGATGTCATTCTAATGCCAACTAATCATACAGTCTGGTGTCAAATCATTCCTAGATCATGCTAAAAATATCTGGGGCTCATAAATGTCTTTCTATAGTTTTCTAGGCAACTATCAGATTTACCAGCTATGCAAATAATAAGCTAAACATGATCAACATGCATACAATAGCTTTAGAAGGCATTCCATACATCTTGAAGAAATTCCAACCCACCTCAAATGCATTCTGCAGGCAATCGCTGAAGTCGGTGAAGCGCCGCACCGCTCACTGTTAAAATCTGCCGGAAACGCCCAAAACCGCGCCGCACGCGCGCGCGCACTATCGCGATCCTTGAAAATATTCCCGAAAGCTCAAACAACCCTCTCGAGTCCTCTAATAAAACCTGCGCGCACTCAGGCCCTCGCTGTCCACTCACAGCACACGTGCAAGCATGCCTCGGCTCCGCACAGTGAAAATCCAAAGCTCACAACATCAAAGCAAAAGATGGAAGGAATAATCCAATTAAGCTCAAAGCTTCATAAAAAATCCATCATCAAATCCATCTAATGAAATCCAAAACCAAACTACAAAAATCTGCCAACTCACCTGACGTGCGGCTCGACGCGTGCGCGGCTCTGCTCAACTCCAAGCAGCAGGAACACCAAGCTGCCACCTTCTCTTCTCTTCTTCTCCTTCTCTAACTTTTCCTTGCTTTCATACTTTTCTTTCTTTCTTTTCTCTCTTTCCTTTCTTTCTGTCATGGAGAAGAAGGCAGGGGCTGGGGCTTCTTTATAGAAGGTGGCGAGGGGTAGAAGGCAGCTGGGAGTGAAAAAACCAAAGTGCCCCTCACTAAACTGCTCAAATTCGGCTAATTACCTCACTGAGTACCGGTACCCAAGGTTGGGTACCGGTACTAACCAAGATAGTTCCGGAACTGGAGCTTGAGTTCCGGAACACAATGCCCAGTTCCGGAACTCAAGCCTCAGTTCCGGAACTGAAGCTCCCCAAAGCCGCAATCCAAGTCTGATGCTTCAATTTTCCTCGCCGTCAACTCGCTTTCTGTCCTGGAAGCTCCCGCATCACTCTGAAATCTCCCGAACCCCGCTGTAAACATAAAGTACATATGTTCCAAGCTTTTCCTACTCAAAAAGCTCAACGGTGGGGTCGGTGCGCTCAATCCGACAATCCGGTACTCTCACGAGAAAAATCCTCACTTGGATTCTTTTTTCATTCCCTCTCATTTCTTTTCTCGTTCCTTTTCTCAACCCCAAAGCAGGTTACAATTTAATACTTACATCCTTTAATTGCCAACTCCAACTCACTTTTCGCCTTCCGGGCCTCCACATCAAACCGAAACCTCCCGAACTCCGCTGTAACCTGAAAATACACGTGTTCCAACACTTTCTAATTTTTTGCGCACAACCGCGGAGTCGATTCTCTATCCAATCCAATATGCTACATGTACACCATGCCCCAAAATCACTGATTCAAACTGGGCTTCCAAGTTTCGATGCCGCTAACTCACTTTTCATCCCAAAGGATTCTGTGTCGATCCGAAATAATCAGAACTCATCTGTAAACCCAAATGGAACACGCTCAAGCGATTTTCCTGCACCACGCCATCTTGCGAGGTCGGTGCACTCTACAAAGTCCCGATACTCAACATAAAATATCCAAAAACACAAATCAACAGTTTACCCCCAAACTGGCAAATTCTGTGGTCCCGACTACTGTACCAAAAACCCCTTCTATCCCCAAAACAGAAACCGACGAAAGACTCCGTGTCCAAAAATCCCTGCGGTTGCAAAAATCGTACTTCCGACACGATCCGACTGTCGACGAGGCAATTGACGGAAAATGGGTTCCAATCGTTGCCTTGACGAAGTCCGCGACGAAAACAACCGAGCGGAGGCTCATCTGACGAAAAACGAAAACAACTACGTCGAGCGAACTGCACCGTCACGTGGACTGCACCGTCAAGCGGACTACACCGTCAAGCAGACTGCACCGTCAAGCGGACTGCACCGTCAAGCGGATTGCACCGTCAGGCTGAATGCACCGTCAAACGGACTGCACCGTCAGGCTGACTGCACCGTCAACCAGACTGCACCGTCAGGCTGACTGCCCCGCCAAGCCAAAAACCGTCGACGAAAACGCCAAGTAAAACCATTAAGGAAGATCTGTCAAGCCAAAATCGTCGAGCAAAACCGTCGAGCAGAACCGTCGACGAAAACACCAAGTAAACCGTCAAATACAAAAACTGTCAAGCAAAACCGTCGACGGCAGCGGCTCGACCTATGCGGACAGCCGCGCGGACTTTGGCCGCGCAGGCTGTGCGGTTGTGCAGGCTGTAGGGCGTGCGGCAGCAATAGCAGGGCCGCGCGGTTGCGGGCGTGCAGGGCACGCAGCTCCAGGCGCGTAGGGCGAGCGGCAGCAACAGCAGGGCCGCGCGGCTGCGGGTGCGCGGGGCGTGCGGCTGCGGGCGTGCAGGGCGAGCGGCTGAGCAGGCTGGAGGTGCTCGCGGATAGGGCACACGCGGGCGGCGGCGCTGCTCTACTGCACGCGCGGCGGCGGCGCTGTGCAAGCTGGCGGTGCACGTGGCTAGGGCATATGTGGCGGTGCGACGGCGCCCGGGCGGCCTGGGAGCGCGGCACGGCGGCACGCGGTGCGTGCGGCACGCGGGCAGCCTGGCAGCGCGGCTCAGCGGCGCGCGGTGCGGGCGGCGCGCTGGCGGCTTGACAGCGCGGCACGCTGTGAGGGCGGCTGCGCCTAGCTGCGCGCGGTGCAGCGCCTCTGCGGCGCGCGGGCGGTGGCCCGCCTGGCTGCGCTCGGGTGGCAGCGCACTTATCTGCGCGCGGCGCAACACCTCGGAGGCGTGCGGCCTGCGGTGGCGGCGGCTCGGCTAGGGCCTCGAGCGGCGGCGGCGGCGGCGGCTCGGCTAGGGCCTCTAGCGGCGATGGAGCCATCGTCGACGATCCTTAGCGTCCCCACCGAAAACCCCAAAAACTCGTCACCATGAACAAAAACCTACGAACGAAAGCCAACAATCAAACCGAACAAAACCAACGAACGAAAACCATCATACGAACCAACGATCAAACCGAACAAAACCAACGAACGAAAACCATCATACGAACCAACGATCAAACCGAACAAAACCAATGAAGGAAAACCATCATACGAACCAACGAACAAACCGAACAAAAGAGAGATAAAGATTGCTAACCTAGTTCCGACGGAAAAACATTGCGATCCCGATCTCCGCAGACGGTGGTGTTTCTGGATCCACTCTCCGGTATTGTCGACGTTTTCGGTCCCAAATGTCGGCACGCACGGCGAGGAAGGAAGAAGAGGAAGCGATATTGTAAAACTAGGATTTTATGGTAATCGGGATATAATTATATTTTATTATTAACTTATTTCTTTTTTTTTCCCTTTCATACGTACGTATAAAGAAAAATCCCCATATCCGGTATTTTAAAAATATTTTTAACCGATTCCTCGATAAGCGTGCCGATCCTCCGAAACGTCCCGTGACCGTTAGCATGGATCTTGATGCACCAAAAACACATAACGGGTTCCTAGGATGTAAGAACTTACCTTTTAGACCTGCTAACACAGAAACCCTCATTCCGGAAGATCCGTCAGTCGGATTTTCGATCCGGTCGCATCGTCCTTCTCCGTTTAACGAGCTCTACCACAATACGGCAACCGCAACCCAAAACCAAGTGAACCAAAGCCAAGAGAAATCCACCAAAAACAAACTTAAATCCAAAAGATGATATTTAGAAAATAATAAAAAAACAGCGTCATTACATCATAACCCCCTTAAAAGAAGTTTCGTTCTCGAAACTTAACTATTACCCCCGGCCAGTAAATCAGAAAAACGCTACCACAAAACCAATTTAAAAACCCACGTAGCTCCACGCTCCCCACGGTTACTCCACCAACCCGGTATGTAGAGAAAAAGGCTGGGTACAAACCTACCTACTCTCACGTGCCAAGATCTGCATTGGGGTCAAAAACCCACCCCCGAAGCATTGACACGTGAAACGCCCTATAAATCCTGTCGGAACTCGGTGGTAACCCTGAACGATAAACTACTGGACTGAACCGCCCCCAGATTTCAGACAAATTACCGACTCAACCTGCCTAGCAACCCTACCGTCCTGTCCCTCTTGATCGAAACTAACCTGAGTAAGCCTGCTCCCCGACTTGGAGTTCCCTGTCATGACGCCACCGGTCCGCAGACCACCTCTGACGGCGCTGCGCAATCAGCAACAAAAGCCTCGCGATGCGTCGAGGTACCCCAATCCTACCACCAAACTAGGACCGACGAGCCCTTACATACGCAAAATAATCCAACAACAAGGGAGAAACCACACTAATACCCTCACAAAGCTCCAAGAGGTGCCAACAAAACAGGCCGGGTCACCGATTACAAGTAGTCCTCCCTTGAAAAACAACGAAACTATCCGTCACCAACACGGGGCCGCTAGCTCGGAGCATAACCACCACCCCGGATTGCCCGCTCCGACTGTCCGTCCTACCGAGGCGACGGTCAAAACTAAGGCTAGGTTTCTGCTCTAAGACCTACCACAAGGTCTACCCCAAAGAAAGAGATACCTACCGGGCGTTCTAGTCGAAAGTGACCAAAGCCGGAACGCCATGTAGTCAACAACCCCCGTTGACCTACACTTGCTCCAATCGATCATAGATTCGCAACCCAAAAATCCTCAAGACTATTCCTTGGTCACTGGGGAGCTGGCGACGAAACCAAGAAATACGGTCCTACTTCCATCCTGGCACCAAAAGGGGTGCGACACTCTGATTAACCACTAACGCTCGGTCCCAATCCGTTGCCCCTCCAAGCACCGGGCAACGAACCGAGCTGCAAACCCTCAGACCAAACAGTCACACTCCTAACCAGGAGAACTCTGAGCTCAAAGTCCACTAAAACAATGGCCTCTAGGTACAATAAACTACCCATCCAAAACCTATCGGGTCGGAAAAAAAAGGCATGCAACGAATATAGCGAGAATAACCTTGCCATAAAACTGCCTAGGTTTACAATGCATACTCGAGGGATCACGCGTCAACCCACTTATAAAAACATCATAAATCGACCCTCTTGTGCAGAACCCGAGAACCCAAACCAGAGCTACACCACCACAACCCCCTTAAAAAAAGCTAACCGGCACCACCCAGCGTCAAAAAGCTAAACCCCCAACATAAAGTAGCCACCTACGCACACTTGTGCGAAACGAGACACGGCCTCTCTAACCAAAAAAAATTGAGCCCAAACGAACGAGATTTACTAGCCCCGGTGGTCTCCTTTTTAACCCAAAGGAGCACCCCAAAACCCCACCACGACGATTTCTACAACCATCGCAGTGACCACAGTAAAAGCCGAACTACAGGTAACAACCGTAAGGAAAGAATCCTCATTCCCACCCATAACTTGCCCAAGCTGCAAAAAGAATCGGCCGACTATCTGCTGTAACCTAAAACCAAAAGACCTAAAAGGTACAAACTTAGACAAGAGGCTACCCCCCCTCAGTACTTGCGACCAAAACCTCAGGTGGGTTCGCTCCTTGCCGTAGCATAGGATAAATCCTCCCACCAGTCTACTGTGGTGCCCTCTCCTCCTGTCGTGGGGTCGAAGGGCGTCCGGTCGATATTAAAAGGGACCTCCCAAACAACCAGCTAGGGTATATACCCAGTTACCCACGACCGATAAAAACGGCCGACACACTAACAAACACCGGCGGGTTACACCACCACCAGTCACCGATACTAACGACGACAAGAACATCGGCAAAGGAGAATGGTTTAGGAAAATAAAAACCAGCGCAACGATCTGCTGTGCTACCAACCGCACCAAGTGCATGAACACCCCCAGCTCACCCACCGTGCCCTGAGCCGGTTGCTCAATCAATTGATTTCCAGCAACCATCAAGGAACCGGTGGTAGCCGGCCACGACCCCATCATCCTTTCCGCCTTTCGAAAACTTGGCACAAGGCAGACCTGCACACACAAGTACCACAAAACAACACAACTACACTAGCACAATACCTGAGCTAAACCGAGAAATAATTCTTAACAATCCCGCACTCTCGCATATCTAAGACTCAGGTTATTCCATAGGTCAACCGCATGTGAATTATACTTAGTGGATGTTGGACACATATTCCCAAAAAAAAAATTGTGGTTGATGTCGTTTTGCTCTGATACCATCTTAATCTGTCACGCCCGGGAGCAATTTTAAAGCGGAAAGCAGCCCTATTTTTTTTTTTCTGAAACGGACTCCCGCGTGGCACGTGCACAGATCCGCCACATATACAAGATCTCCCTTGCATATGCACGGCGTCCCAAAGCCCGAATAAAAACATCAACCACCAAGTATTAACAGTTACAAATTACCAGAGTATGAATTTGAAAACGCTATCATCTTATTTCATTAAACGGCGCACACCCGGCGCTTCAATAGGTTTGAAAGGATAAATCCACAAGTTTTGAAAACGGTGCCCACACGACACTTAATTTTCTAAAGCCATTTTCGCAATTCCCTTTTTGAGTGTGAAAATCGCATCCACACGACGCGTCCTAAGACCCTATATTGAAAGCATGGTTCTATAAAATAAGTCCATATGACAAACATAAGGCATGTCTCAACATCCACACCATCCACAGTAATACACATTCACATGCACCGTAGTAGACCATAAGAGAAAATAACCAACTATAAACGAAAGAGGAAAAGGAACCTGACCGAGGTAATCTCACACCTCACCAAGTAGCATCCTCACCATCGTCCTGATCCCCAAACCCGACCAAACCTGTCACGCAGTGGGAGTCAGTGACAAGAAGAGTAGGGATAAAACACAACTACAACTACGATACAAAAAGGTGCGGATAATAAGTCAAACCGTAAAACCAGAGCATCCATAACCCATCCTGCAATCAATCACATCATCCCCGAGGGACTACTGCAGAGCACCTTGCCATGTCGGTCCGGAGACCTCAGGCAAAAGAAAACCACACCGCTCTCACCTTTGGTGCATGTAAACCCCCCTATAAATCACCGCGAGGGGTCCCCACTACGTCACCTTGTCGGGTACACGGGTCAACGTACCACCCTTCCGAAAAAATACACCGATGCGGTGGCCAAACCGCTGGTGTGCGTGCAAGCGCCATAAGCATAGTAACCATAATAAAATGAGTGTCCACCTGCGACACTCGTTTCTCCCAAAAGGTATAAGTGCCGATACACGTGTAGAACATGGAGTTAGTCATCAACTCATAAGATGTCATAAGGGAAAATAATAAAGTGCAATGTTAGATATTACCAGTTCACCAGAGTTCCCGACTCCAAGTCGGGGTACCAATCTCTACTTGTAAGTCATCCTGAGTACGAGATTCCTCTGCGAACTCCTGTAAATCCCCCGGACCTGCCCAGGATCCACTACTAGCACAAGTTCTACTTTACCGAACCCACCGTCCGACTTCTGAAAAGCCGCCACGATCACTCACAATATCTCTTAATATGGTGCAACCGTCCGACTTCCGAAAAGCCGCCACGAGCACTCACAATATCTCTTAATATGGTGCAACATAATAATAAAGAAATATACAACAAAGGGGTTCTAAGAGTGCACCCACCTGAAACGAAGATAAACGACCGCGCCCGTGACCCTCCTAAGCAATCAACACCACACGCGGGCCTAATAAAATATCCAAAAATACAAATCAACAGTTTACCCCCAAATTGGCAAATTCTGTGGTCCCGATTTCTGTACCAAAAACCCCTTCTATCCCCAAAACAGAAACCGACGAAAGACTTTGTGTCCAAAAATCCCTCCGGTTGCAAAAATCGTACTTCCGACGCGATCCGACTGTCGACGAGGCAATTGACGGAAACGGGTTCCAATCGTTGCCTTGACGAAGTCCGCGAAGAAAATAACCGAGCAGAGTCTCATCTGACGAAAAATGAAAACAACTGCGTCGAGCGAACTGCACCATCACGTGGACTGCACCGTCAAGCGGACTGCACCGTCAAGCTGACTGCACCGTCAGGTTGACTACACCGTCAGGCTGACTGCATCGTCAAACGGACTGCACCGTCAGGCTGACTTCACGGTCAAGCTGACTGCACGGTCAAGCGGACTGCACCGTCAGGCTGACTGCCCCGCCAAGCCAAAAACCGTCGACAAAAATGCCAAGTAAAACCATTAAGGAAGATCTGTCAAGCCAAAACCGCCGAGCAAAACTGTCGAGCAGAACCGTCGACGAAAACACCAAGTAAACCGTCAAACACAAAAACTGTCAAGCAAAACCGTCGAGCAAAACCGTCGACGGCAGCGGCTCGACCCATACGGACAGCCGCGCGGACTTTGGCCGCGCAGGCTGTGCGGCGGTGCAGGCTGTAGGGCTTGCGGCAGCAACAGCAGGGCCGAGCGGCTGCGGGCGCGGAGGGCACCCGGCTGCGGGCGCGCAGGGCGAGCGGCAGCAACAGCAGGGCCGCGTGGCTGCGGGCGTGCGTGGTATGCGGCTGCGGGCGCGCAGGGTGCGCGGCTGCGGGCGCGCAGGGCGAGCGGCAGCAACAGCAGGGCCGCGCGGCTGCCGGTGCGCGGGGCAAGCGGTTGCGTGTGCGCAGGCGCGCAGGGCGAGCGGCTGAGCAGGCTAGATGCGCTCGCGGCTAGTGCACATGCGGGCGGCGGCGCTGCTCTAAGGCACGCGTGGCGGCGGCGCTGTGCAAGCTGGCGGTGCACGTGGCTAGGGCACATGCGACGGTGCGGCGGCGCGCGGGCGGCCTGGGAGCGTGGCACGGCAGCACGCGGTGCGGGCGACGCGCGGTCGGCCTGGAAGCGAGGCTCGGCGGCACGCGGTGCGGGCGGCGCGTGGGCGGCAGCGCCTAGCTGTGCGCGGCGCAGCGCCTCGGCGGCGCGCGAGCGGCAGCCCGCCTGGCTGCGCTCGGTTGGCAGCGCACTTGGCTGCGCGCGGCGCAACACCTCGGCGGCATGCGGCCTGCGGTGGCGGCAGCTCGGCTAGGACCTCGAGCAGCGGCGGTGGCGGCGGCTCGGCTAGGGCCTCGAGCCGCGATGGAGCCATCGTTGACGATCTTTAGCATCCCCACCGAAAACCCTAAAAACTCGTCACCATGAACAAAAATCTACGAATGAAAGCCAACAATCAAACCGAACAAAACCAACGAACGAAAACCATCATACGAACCAACGATCAAACCGAACAAAACCAACCAACGAAAACCATCATACGAACCAATGATCAAACCAAACAAAACCAACGAACGAAAACCATCCTACGAACCAACGAACAAACCGAACAAAAGAGAGATAAAGATTGCTAACCTAGCTCCGATGGAGAAGACAATGCGATCCCGATCTCTGCAGACGGTGGTGTTTCTGGATCCGCTCCCCGGTATTGGCGACGTTTTCGGTCTCAAACGTCGGCACGCACGACGAGAAAGGAAGAAGAGGAAGCGATATTTTAAAACTAGGATTTTACGGTAATTGGGATATAATTATATTTTATTATTAACTTATTTCTTTTTCTTTTCCCTTTTCATACGTACGTATAAAGAAAAATCCCCATATTTAGTATTTTAAAGATATTTTTAATCGATTCTTCGATAAGCGTGCCGATCCTCCGAAACGTCCCGTGACCGTTAGCACGGATCCTGATGCACCAAAAATACATAACGGGTTCCTAGGATGTAAGAACTTACCTTTTGGACCCGCTAACACTGAAACCCTCATTCCGAAAGATCCGTCAGTCGGATTTTCGATCTGGTCGCATCGTCCTTCTCCGTTTAACGAGCTCTACCACAATACGGGAACCGCAACCCAAAACCAAGCGAACCAAAGCCAAGAAAAATCCACCAAAAACAAACTTAAATTCAAAAGACGATATTTAGAAAATAATAAAAAAATAGCGTCATTACAGTGGATGTAATGGCAGTAGGTGGGCGCAGGTTTGACTGGACCCTATGTGGCAGTTAGTGTAGATTAGGTGATTGTTTTATCAAGAGATATTAGATGCATCATGTTTGATCTGTATCACCCTTTGAGCATTTAGATAGAGGTATAGTAGCTGTAGAGTTATTTCCAGCCTTGCCTTTATAGTACTGCATTTGTTAATTTATGCCTCTAGTAGACTTAGTGGGCAGACCGTCGGGCTTGGTGGCGGTACCCACTGAGAACTACTATTGGTTGTAGTTCTCACACCCGCTGTTGGTGACTTTTTTCTAGGGACTTCTTCTCTAGTTCCTGTTGCTCCAGTTGCTGCTCCATCTGACCAAGGTAAGGGAGTCGCGAGTTAGATCCCTACCCGTTCCCTGTCAGAGAGTAGATGTACCCCTTTTTGGTGATATTTTAGTACAGTCAGTGGTTTGGATGTATCTTGTATTTATTTACTTGACAGTTTTATTTTGGAGAGACATTTGTATTGTGAGGACCTGACATGTACTATTTGGAGTTGTATTTATTTATTTCAGTAGTTACTTTTCTGCTCTGATATTTGTATAGTGGTTAATATTATCTGTTACAGGTTAGTCGCTTCGTCTATACGGGGCTTCCTGTATGGGCGGCGGATCTGTTGGTGGGCCCGGGTCACAGTTTCGACCTCGGGGCGTGATAGTATAGCTAAAGGGTGAAGACAAGTAAAGAAAACAAAAGAAAATTTTAAACACTATTTTGGTTTGTAATTGGAAAACATGTTGTAAATATAATGAATGAAGAATAATGTAATAGTTTCGTTGCTTATATTTTTTTTATAGCCCAAGAGGAGGAAAAAGGGCTCCCTTGGATCCAAAATAAAACAATAGAACCTCAGGCCAAATTCCCAGTTTCCGTCTCTCGGTTTCACCAGGCATCAGCGCCCGAAAATCGCTCACCACGTGTCGCTATTCGGGGAGCGCCAGAAGCCTCATAGCACCGTTCCCTTCGTGCCACGCGTCCCCCGTTGAGGCGGTACGCGCCGAACACTCCGTGGGTGCCACGTGTCCCCGCGGTATGGGCGCGCGCGGCGATCATGCCGCGTGCGCCATGCATCTGCTAGGCCGGTCGAATCGCCGTGCACCACTTGTCCGCCTTGACTTGCGGTTAACGACCTATGGGCCCTGATCATTCGGGCGCTAGAATCATAGGATTGGGCACCTGAATCCACTACAAACACAAAAAAGTGTATTTTGATCAAAAAATCGCATTGAGTCCGTTTCTTGCGTCCGTTTTGCGCGCAAATGTACTCGACACTCAAAAAATGTGTGGTGTCCCGAATTTTTTTCGTGTGACTTGATTGTGGGATCGGTGGTGAGAAAACACATATTTTTGGTGTACCGAGCCCATTGTGCGTCAAACGGATGCCAAAAATGGACTCAGCGCGCGAAAACGGTAAAAATTGACTATTTTCGGGTAAAACGAGCCAAATGGGCCGAATCTGGAGTGGGCCGGTCCACGCCCCAATTGCGCGTGCACCGGGACCAGCGAAGAAGCCGGGCGGGACACGTGGCAGTCCCTGATTGGTCGGGTGGTGGCGCGACAGTCGAGGCGCCAATCGCGCCAGGCGCGGCCCACCGTAGACCGTGCTAGGACCCGTGGCGCGCGCCCGTTGGTGGGCGCATAGACCCGGCGGCCCGGCGCGGACCGCACTCCGTGCGCCCCGCCGTAGACCCCGCATGGACACGTGTCGCACCTGGGTGAATCCGGGCGCGCACAGTGCGGATCGGCGGGGAGGGAGGGGTGCGCCCGAATCCAATAGTGGATTTCTTTGGGTTTGCGCTATAGCCCATTTAGGCCTTCTTTTGGGGATTTTTCTGAGCCTTTCTTGAGCCCTCCTTCGACAGGAATCTTCCTCGGTGACTCTTCTTCGACGTTTGGGATCCCGAAAAATTTTTAGAAGTCGTTTCATCAGCTTCCTCCTCGGCATCGCGAGCTTCGACGTGCCTTTGACACTGATCTTTTCCGTCGACGCTTCGTCTGCGGGTTCCCCTGGGCTGACCCAAGGGAGTTTTTAATTGATTTTTGCGGCGTCGTTTCCACGAGCAGTAGACCTTCGATTTTTGTATTTATTGTTCCTCTCAGTTTTGGGGTTTTATTGGGTTTTTCGTAGCATCTTTGAACCCCTTCCTTGCTGTGGAATTTTTCTTGGCAGCAAAGCTTGTTTGATTTTTTTCTCGGTGCACGATTGTCGGATTTCAGTCTGTAAGGACTCGATCGACATCTACACTTTGCGAGGATCGCAGCCGTATTTTTCTTGAAATTTTTGGAGGACATCTTGAAGGTGATATTTTGGCATTTCTTGGACTGAAATTTCGTAAAGTTGTAGTTTTGGGAATTTTTACTTACCGCGGTGTTTGGTTTGTATCTCAGTGACCGGGAGGAGTTTTCGGGTATTTTTGGGCTCGTTGGAATCGTGGGAACCTGACGATTACCCATGTTCAATTTCTGCTCATTTGGACTTCGGACCGACGCGCGCATCCAGGTGTGTTGCTTTCGTCTCCAAAACCGGCGGACGATTCTCTAATTCTATATGATAGAAAGCATGCATGTTAATGTACTACTTATGTGTTTGAGGGGTAAGCATGAAAATTGTTCTAAGTCATGGGAAATTAATGCTTACTGAATTTATAGGATATATTCTAGTGAATTTGAGAACTTGCATATTGTCTGATTATTATATGAGGTTGTGAGCTATCTGGCGGTTATGGTTACCTATGCTAGTTGAGAGCATGTTGAGGGAGATGATGTTTACTTTGGTTGATATTGAGATCATGTCTGTTAATATTTCATATTTATGTTTAAGTTAAACTAAATACTATTATTTGAACTTTGACCTAGCACCCCGCCATATGTTGCATGTGTAAACCAGACCAGTAGAGAATCCTCACTTGGGCTAGGTTCTTTTATACTTTAGACATCCACACTTTACATCCTTATTTTCTGGACGTAGTATTTTCCTCTCCCGGGTAGTAGGCCGAGTGGTCGGGATTTGGTAGTGTAAGATGCATGTTGCACTCGTGCCTGGGGGCTGAGTGGAGTCTGGTAGCTGTGGCTAGTCTTGTACTAGTGTCGGGAGCCGTTTGGGTAAACGGTGGTTCTGGGTCGTCGAGTATCCTCCGATCTATTATTGCCACCGAGTTCGTGGCAGTAGTGTGCTTGTGTTAGCAGGACCTTAGATCCAGAATCTTTTTGGACACACATGATTTCAGTAAAACCAATATTTTCTTCTAAATTTTGAAGGGTCACTAGAGCCTGTTCTTGTTTGATTGGACGAAGGCAGTAGCCCTTCGGGGTTTGGGAATAAAACTTGTTTTCTAATTGATTTTTCTAAAAGAGCTAAAATTTATTAAAATGGATTTTCTTAAATCATGATGGTTTTATAAATAGAAACTATTTTTAGTCCTCACCCCGAGTGGGTTCGAGTGAAAATAATTTTTCAGTAATAAATATCATCTTTTTCTGTAAACTTTCTCACCCGAGAGGGTTCGAGTGGGCTGGGTTCTAAGGGTTGTATTTTTCTTTGGGTTGAGAACAACGAGAGGCTATGCCTAGAGCCTGTTCTTGTTTGATTTAGGTTGTAGGTATTAGTCTTTCGGGATTTATGGACCCTTCATTGTTGTGGCTGTAGAGTATCTCCAGCTAGTGAGTTTTAGCGTGTTGAGTTGGATTCTTATTTTGGGAGCCATTTGGGTTGACGACGGTCCCGACTGTTGAGTACCTCCAACCAGTGGGTTAGTGTCGTGAGTTGGACATTGTCGATCTGATTGATCGTGGATTTGGACTATAGCCTGCATGAGCCATATCGAGCTCGACCGAGATGCGCGGATACTTCCTCGGTGGGGTCGCTTCCCTAGAGTGCCGCTTCGGAGATAGGCATGTTACTTTGCTATCGCAACTTATCGACGCAGTCCGTGTGGGATGCCCTACGTAAGTCCAATGCTCCGTGGATGTAATGGCAGTAGGTGGGCGCAGGTTTGACTGGACCCTATGCGGCAGTCAGTGTGATTGGGTTGATTGAGTATACTGGGTTAGAGTCGATGCATCATTTTCATCTGTATCACCCATTGAGCATTATAGATAGAGGCATGATAGCTGTAGATATCTTTCTAGCTTATCTTTTCATTAGTACAGTTTTTCTGTTATCTTATGGCTCTAGTAGACTTAGTGGGCAGACCGTTGGTCTTGGAGACGGTACCCACTGAGAACTACGTGTTGGTGTAGTTCTCACACCCTCTGTCGGTGATAATTTTTGCAAAAGTTTACCCTTCCGTTCCTGCTCTAGCTGGCTTGACGAACCGAGGATAGGGAGTCACGAGATAGATCCCTACCAGGGTAGTTCATTTTGGTGTGGTAGATGTACCATCCCGGACTGGGATTTACTGTCCACTGTTGTATTTCTTGTTTTAGTTATCTCCCTTTTTGAATTTATAGATGTTGTATGGGAGGATCTTCTATTTGTACTATTCTTGTGGATCAGATTTGGTATTTTTTTATTTGGGAGATGGACCTTGTATTTATTCCAGTTGTACAGTAGTTGGATTTTATATTTACAGCAGTTTTTTTTTCGCTCTGATATCTATATAGCTGTAGTACTATCTTTTGCAGGTTAGACGTTTCGTCTATGCGGGACTTCCCGTATGGACGGCGGATCTGTTGGCGAGCCCGGATCGCAATTTCGACCCCGCGGCGTGACAAAAGGTGTCACCACGCTGCTGACCACGTAGCCAAAACGTCAACTGGGATTCGGGTCTCCACGGGTGGTTCAGGTGGTTAATCAAGTTCCAAGCGACTCCCTAAACATTCGCACTCGTGGTCTCCAGCTCCGAAGTTCGCTGCCAATCGGTTCCTACCGAAGTGCAGTATTTGCGGTGACGCACACAAGGCCAATTAGTGTGACCATCGGGAGAGGAGGTGTTATCGATGTGGGTAGCTGGGCCACATGCGGTAGGATTGCGCACAGAGATAGCCTGACTCTATCGGTGGCATCAACACTCTCCTCTCCGAGGTAGCTCGCGGGTACCCCACTCGCGACGATATTTGTGGGTTGTGCGCCGACGACATGACAGCCGGAGGGCTCGCGAAAAGTGCCCAATGGATGTGTTTGTGACTCAGGTGGAGGAGACTTCTGCCCCAAAGGATGTCGTGGTAGGTATCGTTTTACTTAATGAAATTCGATGTAGGGCTTTATTTGACACATGAGCATCACATTTATTCATTAGTCGGTCACTTATTGCTACTCATAGGATAAACATAGTAGAGACTAGACACTCTAGATGGGTACAAGTACTCGGACATGCTTTTGGTATCAATTAGGTGTGTCGCAGTTGTCCTTACTAGATAGCGGATTGGATCATGCCGGCAAACTTACTAGTGATAAATAGAATGGTCTGATTTGATCTAGTGTTGGGAATGAACTAGCTTTCCAAGTATTATACTACAATTGATTGCGAGAGCCAAGTTGTGACTTTTAGAGAACCAGGCCAAAAGGAGCTCGTGTATCAAGGGTATAGAAGCTCACTGTTCGCAATGACGGTGTCCACATCGCGAGCGAAGAATATGATAAATAGCGGGTTTGTTGCTTACTTCGCAATGGTTGTGGAAGACCAAAAGGAGGCTCCTAAACTTGAGGACATCCTTATAGCCTGAGAGTTTCCGGACGTGTTTTCGGTAGAGTTGTCCGAAATGCCGTCGGACTGGGAAATTGAATTCGTTATTGACTTCCTGGGACCGCGTCAATATTGAAGGCATTGTATAGAATTGCACTGGCTGAGTTGAAAGAGTTGAAGGCTCAGCTACAAGATTTGATAGATAATGGTTTTATTAAACCCAATGTATCTTCTTAGAGAGCCCTGATGTTGTTTGTCAAGAAAAAAGATAGTTCACTGCGGTTATGTGTAAACTACCGCGAGCTAAATAAGGTGACCATCAAGAATAAGTACCCGTTACCTCGTATAAATGACTTGTTTGACCAACTTCAGGGGTCGCGAGATACTCTAAAATCGATTTGCAATCTGACTATCACCAGTTAAAGATCAAGCCAGAGGATGTGCATAAGACCACGATTCAAACTCAGTATGAACACTATGAATTTACTATAATGATATTCGGGCTTACCAATGCCCTGGCGGCATTCACGGACTTGATGAACTGGATCTTAAAATCTTTATTGTACCAGTTTGTAGTTGTGTTCATATACGACATGTTAATATATTCCCTAATTGATAGAGAACATGAAGAACATCTTTGAACAATGCAACGAGTCCTTCGGGAGGACAAATTATTCGCCAAGTTGAAGAAGTGTGACTTCTGGATCTGCGAGGTCATCTTCTCAGGTCATGTAATTTTCAAGGGTGGAGTTTCAGTGGACCCAAAGAAAGTTGAAGCGATAAAGGATTGGCCTCGACCCACTAGTGTCACCGAGGTACGTAGATTTCTCGATTTTGCAGGGTATTATTAGCGGTTCATGGAGGGGTTCTAAAAAATCTTCAATCATTGGCGTGCCTTACCCGCAAGGGGACCATATGCACTTGGAGCGAGGATTGTGATAAAAGCTTCAAGGAGTTGAAGGACAGATTGACTACGTCTCTATTTCTTATCTTGCTAGTTGCGGAGGAGAGCTGTGTGGTCTATAGTGATGTATCGCGGCATGGTCTTGGTTGTGTGTTGATGTAGTATGAGCAGGTCACTGCATATGCCTCCCGATAACTGAAGAGTTATTAACAAAATTATCCCACCCATGATTTAGAGCTCGCGGCAGTAGTCTTCGTACTGAAATTGTTGAGACATTACCTATGCGGGGAGCGTTGCGAGGTTTATACATATCATAAAAGCTTGAAATACTTATTTACTCAAAAGAAGTTGAACTTGAGGCAACAGAGGTGGTTAGAGCTATTGAAAGATTATGACATGACTATTATTTACCACCTGAGCAAAGCAAATGTGATGGCTGATGCGCTCAGCAACAAATCCGTGGAAAGTCTAGCAATGATGATCACTATTAAGTCATAGTTGGTTATAGAAATGCGGCGATTTGATTTGGAAATTGTAGCATTGGGCGGCCCTACAACACTTATGACCTTAGTGATCTGACTGCCCTTATTGGGAACGATAAAAGAAAATTAATTTTTGGACTTCCTACCCCTGCTCAGACCTGTCACAGTGTGGGTAGTCAGTGACTGATAAAGTAGATGATAAACAAGTAAATGCTATAAAATTGTAATGAACAAACCGATACTCCAGAGCATTCACTTCCCCCTCATGAGTCGCTAAATCCCTGTCACAATCACGCTGGGCTCCTACCCCAGAATCAAAACATGTTGGGCCCCAACCCCAGATACCGTACTCATTTCTTGGTGCCACCAACCCCTCCACTGCCCAAGTAGCAATTTGCCTCACCGTGAGGGGTCCCCATCATCCCTAGTCATGGGGTACACGGGTAATGTTACCATCTTTCCGGAAAAATACACCTTGTGCGGTGGCCAAACCACCGGTGTGCGTGTAAGCAAACATGAGTATATAAAACAGTATCGCGACCTCAGCCACCTCGGTTAGAATACAAAACGGAATTCTCATGCAATGAGGTTAGACAGTTTATCAAGAAACATCTACTTTAATTTCACGAAATACACGGGAACGACTAAACACCAGAAATGCCAAAAGGTACCCACCTGAAACGAAAATAAACGACCGCGTCCGTGCCCCTCCTAAGCAATCAGAACTTTACGCGGCCTAATAAAATAACCAAAAACACAATTTAACACTTTACCCTAAACAGGCAAAATCAGTGGTCCCGACCACTGTAACATGAATCCCTTCTATCCCAAAACAATAAACTAACAAAAAACCAAAATCACTGTGCCAAGCGGACCGTGTCGTCAATCAAAAACTGTCAATCAAAACCGTAAAACTCGGATCAACCCGGATCTCCGACGGTAAACCGATGGTTAACAACAACCGGACCGCAATTACATGATTGCAACCCTATCGGAAACCAAATCCGCTAACGAAACTCCACCAAAACCCACTTCCTCATCCGGTAGCCAACCCGGAATATCAACAGTCAAACCGAGGATACCCCGATGACGAGAACGATGAGAAAAAGGCCCGACGGCGCGACACCCAACGATTTTGTCAAGGCGCGGAGCAACGGCGACGTGCAAAACTAGCACATGGCATGGCCAAACGATGGCCTAAGTGACCCCGGGTGGCCATGCTAAGAAAAACGGTGGAAACGGTGATCCCAACGGTGAAAACGGCGCTCAAAACGGAGTTAGCGGGCTTCCGGCTGAAGGATGGTGCACGGACCACGCATGGACCGGGTTCAAAGCATAGTGGAGGCGGCGGCGCAGACCAGGCTCACCCAGGGCGCGTGCACCAGGCGGTTTGGGCCGGGCCGGTGCACGGGCAAAGCGCGCACAGGGTTGACGCCCGCCGGGCGCGGCAGCGCGCACCGGGTGCACGCTGAAGGCGTGCACCGCGCTAAGCGGGCCGGGCTGATGCACGCGAGGCGCGCACCTGGTTCACGCCCGCAGGACGCGGCAGCGCGCACCGGGTGCACGCTGAAAGCGTGCACCGCGCTAAGCGGGCCGGGCTGAGGCACGCGAGGCGCGCATCGGGCTCATGCCCGCAGGGCACGGCGGCGCGTACCGGGTGCACGCCGGTCCCATGGACCGCGCGACAGCCTTTGCTTTATTTTTCATTTTCCTTCGTCTTTTCCGGCTCTGGTTGTGACCACGCGACCACGGCGGCTGCGGCGACAACCTCGTGAACATGATAACGGCGGCGGCGGCCTCCTATTTAACAACGGCGGCGGTGGCTTACCGTTAATTCCACAATGCTCCAACGGAACACCCAAATAACCCAAACAAATCCGCGGCAACTCTAACGATAAAACCATTGATCGGAGACCAAACGAAACATCGATCGGAAACCCGATCAAACCTCCGATCAAGACCGATTAAAAATCATCGATCAAACCCGGTCAAGAACACGAACAAATCATCGATCAAAACCAAACAAAAATCCATGATCAATTTACCGAATAAATCGACCTCAAAAGAATACGAAAAACCCACGATTAATCTGACCAAAGAGAAATAACGATCGCTATCCTTGCTCCGATGGAGGAGGCAACGCGATCCCGATCTCCGTTTTTTGCGGTGGTGGGAATCCGGATCCGCCCTCCGTGGATGGTGGCGTCTCGTTCTCCGATCTCCGGCACGTTGATCGGGAACGAACGGGTTCCTTCGCTTCCTCCTTCTCCTCCGGTTAGGGTTTCCTTTTCTTTTCTCTTCTCTCTTTTCGAATATGGGTTTCGTTTGGTCTTCGGCACACACAAGAGGGAAGGGTTTGAGGAGGCGATCTTTTAAAACTAGGGTTTTCCTTTTGGTATACGAGGAATAAATAAATCTTATTATTAATTTATTTTCTTTTATTTTTTCTTTTCGTATGTATGTAAAAAGGAAAAATCCCCATATCCGGATATTTATTATTTAACAATAAATATCTATTCTCACGAGATAATTCCACAATTCCTCAAAAAGTGTGCCCGATGTTTAGCACGGATTCCGATGCACACTCCGGCTACCGCGACATTCAAAACTCCATTCCGGGAGATCCACAAGTCGGATTTCAGATCCGATCGCAGTGCCGTTCACCGTTTTTTGGGTTCTATCATAGAAAAATACTCGCACCTCAAGATTAGCGATCGTTATTTCTCATCCGTTTGTGCTGGGCGCTTCGCCCCCGGGATCACTGCGGGAGCTGGAGCTACCTCCTCCATCACTGCCTCCCCGCGCTCAACATAAAGTGCCTGCTTCATAGAGGCCTCCAAGGTCTGCAATCTGCGCGAACGGACTAACTGAAAAAGGTCCCGGTGCAACCCTCGCTCGAACATATAGACCCGAAATGCCTCATCTCTGGCCACGTGCGGTACACACGCCAACAACTGGTTGAAATCTGCAATATACACATGCACGGGCTGATCCCCCTGTCGGAGATTCCTCAACTGCTCCTCCAACCTCTGTCGAACGCTCTCCGGGAAGAAGGCTCCAAGAAGTAGACTGCGGAACTCCGCCCAGGTCAGAAGCTGAGCCTCAGGCGGACCAGCAGGTCGAACACGCCGCCACCAAGCCTCGGCGTTGCGCTCCAAGAAATTCGTCGCCAGTAGAACCTGGTACCGCTCCTCGATAAACAGTGTCTCAAAACGTCGCTCCATAGCCGTGATCCATGACTCTGCCTGTAGTGTTCTGGATTTCTCCATGCAGCTTTTCTGTTGAATCCACTGTGTAGAACACCTAGTGTTGGTGTGTCTGGCCCATGGTGCATCAAAGGGGTGCCACAGATGGACCCTGTGTGACATTTTCAGCTGATTTGGCCTTCGGCTATGTTTGCCAAATTTTAGAAAAGGAATTGGGCCAAACAGAGTACGGATTTGGATTCAGCGCGGAAAAACGCTTGAAAACGACTGTTTGCTTGTCAAATTTGGAGTCCGGATGACCAAAAACGGGCTTCCGGAAGTTTGCGGGAAAATTCGGTGCATGGGGGTTGACCGTGGACCGGCTGGAGCCACGTGGAGGCCTGTCATTGGCCGGCTCACGCAGCTCGGTCCACGGAGGAGACGTGGCGGTGCATGGACCGCGCGGGTGGCACACGTGGCGCTTCCGGGTTGGCGGGAGCGCGCGGCGCGGTTCAGGGAAGAGGCGCGGATCCTGTGGACCGGGTGCACGACACGTGTCGCCCGGGGATTGGATGGCTCACCTGGGCGCGGTCCACGGGCGCGCAGGGCGGCGCCTCGGGGCGCGTGCCAGCGCAGCGGCACAGTGCGGCTGGTCGGCTGCACATGGCCCGCACTCAAGTGCGGGCCACGTGTCGGCCGGCCAGGGGGCGGGCGCATGCACCGCCCCCAGCAGGCCCCTGCCACGCGACAAGCGCCCAGTCACCCCACACAGCTGTTTGCTGTGCGGGGGACACGTGGTCGCACCGGAGAAATCCGGGCGCGTCGGACCGGGCTCGTCCGACCTGTTTGGCGGATTCGGGCGCCCGAAAGTGGCGCCCGAATCCGGCCAAAGCGGGGCGGGCTTGGCAGCCTATAAATAGTCCTTTTGGGGGCCTTTTTACACTCTTTCTGAGAGGATTTTCACAGGGCACCCTTAAGCAAAAATCTTCCTCCACCTAAGACCCATCTTACTGAGCTTCCTTGGGATTTTTAGGACCCCATTTTTCAAGGTTGGCCATTTTACGGCGCGGCGCGACGCTTGTTCACCGACGACCCGTTTCGTCTCTTTTCAGTGTACGGGCTCCCCCGGCTCACCCCGACCTCCGATTCGGGTGATTCTTGTGCCGTTGAACTCTTGACAGGTAGGGCTTCATTTTTGATGTTTTGTGTTGCCCCTGGTTTTCATATGGATTTTGAGTTTCCAGAGCTTCTTTGTGATCCATTTTTCTTCGTGGAGTTTTGGACAGCACCCGATTATTTCGGCTGTAACTTCGTGCTCAGGCGACGGATCAAAGCGATTCAAGAGGAGTTTTTCATCTACATCTAGCAAGGAATCTCCTGGAATTTTCTCAGATTTTTCTGAATATTTTACGAAGGTGAAAATCTCCTTTCTCTGTAGATCTTTGGCACAGAATTTCTGTACAGTTTTTATTGGGATATTTCCCTTGCCGAATTTGTATCTCAGCGTAGGAAGCTCGGTTTCGATCGTGCAGGTACTCGTTTCGACCGGTTCGTCACGAGGATCGTGACGGTAATTTTCTTGGATATTTATGAGCATCCTTCGCAGGTGAAAATCAGGGAACTTTAGACTGATAAATTTGGGACAGATTTTGTGAACATTGAAGGATTAAAAGTATGTATGTTCTTCTTGGATATTTTGGTACAGCGTTGCGGTGAGCTTTTGGATCGAGCGCGGGTTTCGCATTTGGGACAAGGATTTTAGCGCTCGAGGTGGGTACCGTTGTTAACCTCCGACTTGTGATAACCCACTAGGCATATTGGAGCTAGTCCTATGTAATGTTGCTAGTATACTAGTGGAATGAATATAACATGCTTAATTGGAAGAAATGGACTTGTGGTTGACACTTGCATCTTTAGAGGACTAGGTACTAATAAATGATAATTCTTACAAATGCTAAGTTGATTAGAATTCATGTGAATAATTGCTTAAATCTTTGGTAATAATCGGCTAAAACCATATCATGCTTTATGTATAATTGGGAGACTTATGCATGTGTATAAATTAGCTTATGGCACGTTAGTACTTCTGATATTTAAACAAAGGCATACTATAATTCTTGTAAGAATTGGAACACTGAAATTATCTTGCTAAGTAAAGGACTTTTGCATGCTTGAATGGTCACCTAGTTAGGCCACCCTTTTCTGCTTTTATTATTCTTTCTCCTGTTGTCTAGTCTTAGGGGATTGTGTGCTCAGGTTAGAGCAGGGAGCGGGATAGTGTAGGCAGTTATTAGGATTTGGGACAGGCAGGTTTGAGGCCAGGGTATTTGCGACAACCGCGAATTTCGGGCGGTTGACCGGATTGTTTTTAATGCATCAGATTTGGGGATAGTGGATCGGGACTTCTTTAGTGGAAGGGTTCTTCCCACTTAGTTAGAGTCTTGATTCAGTCCTACTATATCAGGTTACTTATGGCGACTTATTTCACTCGTGAGGGTCGCTCCCCTCGAGTGCCACTCCGGAGTGTGCGTGCTTGTGATCGTGCCGGTCAGGAGCCGGTCTGTTGCCTTTGGGATGGGACCGTGTCGGTCAGGAACCGGTCTGCACCCCGCAGCTGAGTGTGAGTTAGTAGGCATAGCAAGGCAGTACCGGTGCTCACCGGTGGTTAGTTGGGTTACCTAGGCAGGCATATGTATATTTTGATGCATACATTTTAGCTATCTTTTAGCTGGGCATGTAGAGGCGTTTTAGTGGTAGTTTTTATCAGTAGTTTACTCACAGTTTACCACCTTTATTCTTTTCGCCTCTGGTAGTCCTAGTGGGCATGTCTGAGTTGAGGTTTACCCACTAGGGGAGGCTACTGTCTTTATAGTAGTTCTCACAACCACTCTTTTTCCTTTTTTTTTTCCCTTTGTTTTGCAGAGTCCTCTGCAGGAGCTGCGGGACCCTCTTCCCAGGACCGAGGTAAGAGGATCGCTGACTAGTTAGCTGCTTCCCTGATTCAGAGTTCAGTAGATTTGGATGTATCCCCAGTACACTCAGACGGTTGTATTTTTCTTTTATTTTGGGTCTGGCTTCGGCCAGCTGGATGTATTTATTTTGTGAGCTGGGAGAGACACATGTATATTTATGAGAGCTATGTTGTACTTTCCTTTCCAGTATTTGTCTGAGATGTACTAGTTTTAGTTTAGCTCTGTTTTTATGCTCTTTTATTATATCTCTATATCTGAGCAGATTACCAGCGCTTCATGTACACGGGAAATCCCGTGTGCACGGCGGATCTGTAGACGAGTCCGGGTTCTGGTTTACACCCGGGGCGTGACACTGCCTCCCACGGCTCTGCACTCTGCCCCGAGAAACGAGGTGGATCAAACTGACAGAATCTCATCAACAAGTCAATCACCTCTCGCTGCTCTGCAGGGGTCAGAGGTCCCGTCAACCCAGACGGCTGACCACTAGTAACCGGAGTAACAGGGGATGCTGGGGTCACCGGTACAACTGGGGGAGCCACGGCAGGTGAAACATGGTACGGGGGAACTCTCCGGGGGTGCTACAACTGGCTGCGCCCTCTGCTCCAACATATGCGTCAACCGCCCCATGGCCTTCTCCTGACGTCGGGAAGCCTCCTCCTGACGTCGAACGGCCTCTGACATCTAGGCTATCTGAGCCTGAAGCTCCCGTACCTCACTCTGCTGGCCCTGCCCGGATTCCTCCTGCTCGGGCTCAGAGGAAGAAGGTTGCGAGCGCGTCAACATCCTGCGTCGCGGAGGCATCCTGCCACAAGAAACCACGAATCAGTATCAGAACCCCACACGATCCAAACTAGCGAAAGTCAAAGACATTCCCCTATTTCTGTGACTTTATGTTGTCTGCAGCCAACATAACTGTCCACCAGAAATAGGCTATGTCGATCCCTCTTCACTCACTGGAAAAGTCGAATTAATAAATCAATGACTTTCGCAAAATATCACGTCTCTCACGCCCTATCATCCTAGGGTCTGCCAAAAGCCTAGTGTTCCCGAAGTCCCAACTGACCTATCTCTAAGCTCTGATACCAACTTAATCTGTCACGCCCCGGGTGTAAACCAGAACCCGGGCTTGCCAACAGATCTGCCGTGCACACAGAATTTTTTATGTATACGAAGCGCTGGTAACCTGCTCAGATATAAGAAATGTACAATAAAAGAGCATGATACAGAGCTGAAATAGAAGAACCACATAGTATCTCAGACTGGAAATAAAAATAAAGCTGTAATAAATACAATAATCTCCCAGCTCACCAAAATAGTACAACCAGCTGGCTAAAGCCAGACCCAAAATAAAAGGAGAATACAACAGTCTGAGTGAAGGGTACAACATCTGTCTAACAACAACTCTCAGTCTCATAGGAGATCTATCTACTCAGCGATCCCCTTACCTCGATCAGCTGCCGATGGCCTAGCAGCTCCCGCAGACGACTCTACAAAACAAAGGAGAAGAGACAAAAAACAACAATGGGGGTGAGAACTACTAGATAAACCAGTAGCCTCCCCTAGAGGGTAAAACCTCAAACGCTGACGCACCCACTAGGACTATAAGAGGCAAAAAGGAAAGAACAGTGGTAAGCTATAACGGCTGCTGAAAAAGAAAACTACCACTACTATACCTCTAAATGCATTGTCAAAAAGATAACTGTATGCATGCAACTATAAGGCTAACTACCTAAAGAACCCAATCAAAAGGCCAAAAAGAACTGGCACTGCCTGCTCTGTCATAACTCACAACTGTCCAACTGACCAGCACCCATCACGGTCGAAAGCCTACTCCGGAGTGGCACTCGAGGGGAGCGACCCACACGAGTATAATAACCCTGTCACCAATATCTCACAATAGCAGGACTGGATCATGACTATGATCAAAGTGGGAAAACTCCATCCACTAATGCAACCCCGATCCCCAATCTGATAAAGTAAAACAGCTGGTAGACCGCCTAACGTTCGCGGTTGCCACAATGCCCCACAATCCACAAAAGAGTCTAACTGTCCCAGACTCAAGATCCCAACTACACTACCCCGAAACCATGCTCGAACTCAAGCAATATGCATCTGAATAAAAATGAGAACGATAAAACATGGTTTCTCCTAAGTCAAGTCCCAATAAGATAGTGTAGCAGAAAATAGTGGCCTAACTAGATGTCCATACAAGCATGCAAAGATTCACTTTTGTAAACTAGAGGAGAAAACACTTATTATTCATTTTAGGAGAGCAATTTAAGTGTCTCGATATTTTAAGTCATCTTTGTATGCAAGTTTCATCATAACATATGTCCAAAATAACTGTCCCAATTTTAACACATAGAAGCTACCAATTGATTTGTGGGGTCAATACATTAGGTTCTCACATTAAATATTAGATTGTCACATTTAAATTAGGGAAACTCTAATGATCCTAGTGAGCATGTCAACAGTGAGGAAAACACAACCACCCACCTCGAAAAGCGCGCACTACACCCAAAGAAACTCCCCGCTGCCCGCTGTCCCCTAAAATCGCTGTCTGCCGAAAACAGTGCCCTACAACAACACACATTACACAAGGTGTAAATATACAAATCCCAAAAACACAGCTTTTGCTGTTTTTCCAAACAGCACGAAAAACGAGGCATTTCACCTCTGTGCCAAGCCCCAAAAATCCCAAAAAATTCACGGTTGCGTTCCTCGCGAAGAGTAGGCCCAAAATGACTGCTTATACATCTTGATCCGATTCTCCTAGGCCAAGATATAAATCGATGAAGCCGCCGCTGTCCAAAATTCCACACAGCAAATGGGGTGTCAAAAACGCCTCGGGAATCATGCCAATAATCTGGAATCCAGAGAAATCACCAACATGGAAAACGAAGCCTTACCTCTCAGGAACACACCGGCGCAGAAATCGTCGAAAACGGCCTCCTGTACTGCGCAGGGGGCTTCTCGGACTGAAAAGTGATGAAAACGGGCCGAAAAAGGGGAACGTTGAGGCGCGCTGTAAAACCCAGATCACCGCTGTCGAGCCTCCAAAAATTCTGGAAATCCACCACGAGATGTAAAATAGCAAGAGAAACAACTTCTCTCAAGAGCTCTCCCTCCCATTCCCTCTCTAAGCATCGGAAAAAGGAGGAGAAGAGGGAGAGGGGAAGTATATATAGGCCCCCCAAAAGGAAAAGAAACAAATGGGATAATACCCATTGGGTCCCCAGTTTTGGGCGCCCGAAAGTTTCGGGCGCGGAAAACGGGCCCAAACAGTGGCCCGGCCCGCAAACCCAACCACGGCCCACTCGCGCCCGGTTAACCCGGGCGCGACACGTGTCCCCCGCACAGGGGACAGCGGCGCCCGGCGAACCGGGCGCGGCCACGCGTCCCCTAGCGGGGCGGCTGGGTGGGTGGCGCCAGCAACTGGCGCGGCGCCACGTGGCTGGCGCTGCCCCGCCCGGCAAGCCAATCGGTGCGCCGCCTGCGCGCCTGCGCCCGCATGCACATACGGCCGCAGCCGCGCGCCCGCGGGTGCACCGCACGCACCAGCACCCTCCAACCCGGGGCCGCCACATGGCGCGCCTCGGTCCACCGTGCACCGCACCTCTCCCCGCGCCTGCCCGGCCTGCCCGCGCACGCCCCCGCGCGCCGCACGCACAGCACCGGACCAACCGCGCGCCGCCACGTGGACCGCGGGTCCACCGTGCACCGACGGCCCACCTCCATGGACCGGGAGGCGTGCGCCGGCCCAATGGGCGCCCGCCACGTGTCCCAAGCCGGTCCACGGCTTCCCCCGTGCACCATTTTGCACATAAAACTTTCGGGTGTCCGTTTTTGGGCATCCGGACTCAGAAAAATACAAATAAATAGCCGTTTTCAGGCGTTTTTCCCCGCTGAATCCAAATACGGCCTCCGATCAGCCTGAAGCCACTTCTAAAATTCGACAAAAGCAGCCGAAGGTCAGGCTTGATCCCAACCCCTCATGGAGTCCAATCAACACATCCCTTTGACATGTTGGGGCCCAACACACCAATAATAGGTGATCCTCATCCCGGAACGTAGGGAAAAAGCAGCAGGGGATTCTGGGACACTACATTCTCCCCCACTAACAAAAGTTTCATCCTCAAAACAAAAATCATACCTCAATCCAGTGCCTCGAACAGGTAGGGGTAGATGTCCATCATCTCCGACTCCAGCTCCCAAGTAGCCTCGCGCTCGTCATGATGGCCCCAAAGGATCTTCACATAGGGAATGGTCCGACTGCGCAATTCACTTACCTCTCGATCCAGAATCTGCAGTGAGCGCTCCTCATAGCTTAAGTCCTCACTGATCTCCAACGGGGTGAAGTCAATGATGTGCGACGGATCATAAACATACCTCCTCAGAGTAGATACATAAAACACATCGTGGACACCAGCAAGTCTCGGAGGAAGTGCAAGTCGGTAATCAACTGGCCCGATACACTCCAATACCTCAAAGGGTCCAATGTATCGGGGGCTGAGTTTCCCACGGATGCCAAACCTTCTGATCCCTTTGGACGGTGAGACTTTCAGAAATACATGATCTCCAACCTGAAACTCTAAGTCTCGTCGCCGAACATCAGCATAGCTCCTCTGTCGACTCTGGGCGGTCTGAAGATGCTATCGAATCACTCGGACCTTCTCCTCTGCCTCTAACAGTACATCTGGTCCCAAGGTCCGTCTCTCGCCTACGTCACTCCAATAAAGCGGTGATCGACACTTGCGTCCATACAACGCCTCAAACGGAGCCATCTGAATGCTCGCTTGGAAGCTGTTGTTGTACGCAAACTCAACCAAAGATAAGTGTCGAATCCAGCCTCCGCCAAAATCCAAGACGCAAGCCCTCAGCATGTCCTCCAAGATCTGTATAGTCTGCTCTGACTGCCCATCAGTCTGTGGATGAAAAGCTATACTGAATCTGAGCTGAGTCCCCAAGGCTGTCTGCAAACTCCTCCAGAAACGCGAAGCAAACCTCGGATCTCTATCTGACACTATCGAGGTTGGCACTCCGTGTAACCTCACTATCTCATCTAAATATAACTGAGCTAGTCGCTCGAGTGGCCAAGTAGTCTGCATAGGCAAAAAGTGCGCTGACTTGGTAAGTCGATCCACAACTACCCAGATAGCATCTGCTCCTCCCTGTGCCCTCGGCAATCCGACCACAAAATCCATCGTAATATGGTCGCATTTCCACTCGGGGATTGTGAGACTCTGTAACTTGCCAGCTGGCACCCGAGGCTCGGCTTTCACCTGCTGACAAGTTAGACACTAAGCCACAAACCTCCCAATGTCCCTCTTCATGCCATTCCACCAGAAGTGTGTCTTGAGGTCCTTATACATCTTAGTCCCACCAGGATGAAGGGTATAAGGTGTATAATGGGCCTCTTGCAATATCTGCTCTCTGATCTCAGCATCCACTGGTACACATGCTCGGTCCCTATACCTCAGTACTCCCGCAGCATCCACTATAAAGTCTCCTGACTGATCACTCGGAATCTGATCTCAAATCTTGGTCAAGTGGGGGTCCTCACTCTGTTTCTCCCTGATCCTGTCTAGTAGAGTGGGCTGCACGACTAAAGATGTCAGTCTAGCAGAGACCCCAGGGGACACAACCTCTATCTCGAGCCGTCTCATCTCCTCTAACAGTGGCGCCTGATCTGTAATCAACATGGACAAACTCTGCACCGCTCTCCTACTCAAAGCATCAGCGACCACATTAGCCTTGCCCGGATGGTAAAGGATATCCACATCATAATTCTTTAGTAGTTCTAACCATCTGCGCTACCTTAAATTCAGCTCCTTCTGCATGAACAAGTACTTTAGGCTCTTGTGGTCGGTGTAGATCTCACAGTGCTCCCCATACAGGTAATGGCGCCAAAGTTTCAGTGCAAACACCACGGCAGCAAGCTCCAAGTCATGGGTAGGGTAATTCTTCTCATAATCATTGAGCTGCCTCGATGCATAAGCAATTACCCTCCCTTCCTGCATCAACACACAACTAAGTTCACTGTGCGATGCGTCACTGTAGATCACATATCCTTTTCCTATAACAGGGAGGGAAAGGATAGGAGCGGTCATCAGTCTATTCTTCAGCTCCTCGAAGCTCCTCTGGCAGTCCTCACTCCAGATAAACTTAATTCCTTTACGCGTCAAACGGGTGAGGGGTGTGGAAAGCTTCGCAAATCCTTCCGCAAACCGACGATAATAACCAGCTAAACCCATGAAGCTACGCACCTCTGATACAGTCCTCGGTCGGGGCCAATCTCGAACTGCCTCAATCTTCGCCGGGTCTACTGCCACACCAACGGCGGAAATCACATGGCCCAAGAAAGCTACCTCCCGAAGACAAAACTCGCACTTCACCAGCTTGGCATACAACTTCTTCTCTCGTAGAAGTTGCAGCACAGTCCTCAAGTGCTCCTCATGCTCAACATCGCTCCGGGAGTATACAAGGATATCATCGATGAACACCACCACAAACCAATCCAAAAATGGCCGAAATATCCTGTTCATCAAATCCATAAAGGCGGCAGGGGCATTAGTCAATCCAAACGGCATAACTGTAAACTCATAATGCCCGTACCGTGATCTGAAAGCAGTCTTAGGAATTTCCTCGGCCTTCACCTTCAGTTGGTGGTAACCAGACTATAGATCAATCTTGGAGAAGACACAAGACCCTTGCAGCTGATCAAAGAGATCGTCGATGCGCGACAGAGGGTACTTGTTCTTGATGGTCACATTATTCAGTTCCCTATAGTCTACACACAGTCGAAGTGACCCATCCTTCTTTTTCACGAATAGCACCGGCGCTCCCTAAGGCGACACACTTGGTCTAATAAAATCCTTATCCATCAAATCTTGTAGCTGTGCTTTAAGCTCTCGCAGCTCAGCCGGAGCCATCCGGTAAGGAGCCTTAGAGATTGGCGCAGTTTCTGAAACTACGTCAATCACGAACTCAATCTCTCTGTCTGGCGGCATGATAGTCAGCTCTGGTGGAAAAATATCCGGAAACTCACGAACAATAGGGATATCCCCGAGTCCCGGCGCCGCCGTAGGCCCCTCAACAACACTAGCCAAGAAGGCTACACATCTTCGATGGATCATCTGCCTCGCTCGGGAAGTCGAAACCATAGAGGCAGAGAAAGCGCTCTGACATCCCCGGTATACCAACATCTCCTGGCCTGGCTATCTAAAAGTGACAGTCCTCGCGGTACAATCGATAGTCGTGAAATATCGAGCCAGCCAGTCCATCCCGAGAACCACATCAAAGTCCCTCAGCTGTCTCAAGACCAACAGGTCTGCTGGCATAATCCAGGACTCGATCTGCATCGGGCAGGACCAACAGCACTCCTCCACGTGCAAAGTGTGATCGGGAATCTGAACCTCTCGTGCACGTGGCAAAAGTCCTACCTCTAACCCATGTAATAATGCAAATGATCTACTAATAAAAGAATGCGATGCTCCAGTATCAAATAAAGTACGAGTCCTAATGCCAGAAAGTAAGGTGATACCTGCCACCACATGATCTGCTGCCAAAGAGTCCTCTACCTGTGCAGCATACACTCGCCCACTCTGAGCTGGAGGCCGATAGTCCGTGGGATGGGAAGAAGATGGCCTACTCGCTGGAGCATATGGCCGCTGAGCCGTCGACCGCTGCTGAGATGAAGAAGGGGCAGATGCTGAAGAAGGGGCGGCGGAGGTCGAAAAGAGGCACGAAGATCGAATGTGCCCGGGCTGTCCACATTCGTAGCAGCGACCCCACCGCAGGTCGTAGGTGCCGGAAAAACGCTGACCTTCGCAGAAAATACAACTGCCAGGAGCCCGCAACTGTCGTGACTGCTGCTGCTGCTGAGACTGCCGCTGCCGCTGTGGCTGCCGCTGAGACCCACGCTGCGATGACTGTGATCTATGCTGCTACTGCTGGGGCTGACGGGGTGCACCTGATCTCTAGTGTCCCTGAAACCCACGACCCTGAGGATGGAATCGTGGAGGTCTCGGGGGTCCCTGACGACTCGACTGCCCCTCATCCGTCTGTGCTGGGCACTTCGCCCCCGGGATCACTGCGGGAGCTGGAGCTACCTCCTCCATCACTGCCTCCCCGCACTCAACATAAAGTGCCTGCTCCATAGTGGCCTCCAAGGTCTGCAACCTGCGCGAACGGACTAACTGAAAAAGGTCCCGGTGCAACCCTCGCTCGAACATATAGATCCGATGTACCACATCTCTGGCCACGTGCGGTACACACGCCAACAACTGGTTGAAATCTGCAATATACACATGCACGGGCCGATCCCCCTGTCGGAGATTCCTCAACTGCTCCTCCAACCTCTGTCGAACGATCTCCGGGAAGAAGGCTCCAAGAAGTAGACTGCGGAACTCCGCCCAGGTCAGAAGCTGAGCCCCAGGCGGACCAGCAGGTCGAACACGCCGCCACCAAGCCTCGGCGTTGCGCTCTAAGAAATTCGTCGCCAGTAGAACTTGGTACCGCTTCTCGATAAACAGTGTCTCAAAACGTCGCTCCATAGCGGTGATCCACGACTCTGCCTCCCACGGCTCTGCACTCTGCCCCGAGAAACGAGGTGGATCAAACTGACGGAATCTCATCAATAAGTCAATCACCTCTCGCTGCTCTGCAGGGGTCAGAGGTTCCGTCAACCCAGACGGCTGACCACTAGTAATCAGAGTAACGGGGGATGCTGGGGTCATCGGTACAACTGGCGGAGCCACGGCAGGTGAAGATGGTACGGGGGAACTCTCCGGGGGTGCTACAACTGGCTGCGCCTTCTGCTCCAACATATGCGTCAACCGCCCCATGGCCTCCTCCTAACGTCGGGAAGCCTCCTCCTGACGCCGAACGACCTCTGACATCTGGGCCATCTGAGCCTGAAGCTCCCGTACCTCACTCTGCTAGCCCTGCCCGGACTCATCCTGCTTGGGCTCAGAGGAAGAAGGCTGCGAACGCGTCAACATCCTGCGTCGCGGAGGCATCCTGCCACAAGAAACCACGAATCAGTATCAGAATCCCACACGGCCCAATCTAGCGAAAGTCAAAGACATTTTCCTATTTCTGTGACTTTATGTTGTCTGCAGCCAACATAACTGTCTACCAGAAATAGGCTATGTCGATCCCTCTTCACTCACTGGAAGAGTCGAATTAATAAATCAATGACTTTCGCGAAATATCACGTCTCTCGCGCCCTATCATCCTAGGGTCTTCCAAAAGCCTAGGGTTTCCTAAGTCCCAACTGACCTATCCTTAACCTCTGATACCAACTTAATCTGTCACGCCCCGGGTGTAAACTAGAATCCGGGCTCGCCAACAGATCCGCCGTGCACACAGAATTTTCTGTGTACACGAAGCGCTGGTAACCTGCTCAGATATAAGAAATGTACAATAAAAAGCATAATACAGAGCTGAAATAGAAGAACTACATAGTATCTCAGACTGGAAATAAAAATAAAGCTGTAATAAATACAATAATCTTCCAGCTCACCAAAATAGTACAACCAGCTGGCTAAAGCCAGACCCAAAATAAAAGGAGAATACAACAGTCTGAGTGAAGGGTACAACATCTGTCTAACAACAACTCTCAGTCTCACAGGAGATCTATCTACTCAGCGATTCCCTTACCTCGATCAGCTGCCGATGGCCTAGCAGCTCCCGCAGACGACTCTGCAAAACAAAGGAGAAGAGACAGAAAACAACAATGGGGGTGAGAACTACTAGATAAACCAGTAGCCTCCCCTAGTGAGTAAAACCTCAAACGCTGATGCACCCACTAGGACTATAAGAGGCAAAAAGGAAAGAACAGTGGTAAGCTATAAAGACTGCTGAAAAAGGAAATTACCACTACTATGCCTCTAAATGCAGTGCCAAAACGATAACTATATGCATGCAACTATAAGGCTAACTGCCTAAAGAACCCAATCAAAGGGCCAAAAAGCACTGGCACTGCCTGCTTTGTCATAACTCACAACTGTCCAACTGACCGGCACCAATCACGGTCGAAAGCCTACTCCCGAGTGGCACTCGAGGGGAGCCATCCACACGAGTATATTAACCCTGTCACCAATATCTCACAATAGCAGGACTGGATCATGACTATGATCAAAGTGAGAAAACTCCATCCACTAATGCAACCCTGATCCCCAATCTGATAAAATAAAACAGCTGGTCGACCGCCTAACGTCCGCGGTTGCCACAATGCCCCACAATCCACAAAAGAGTCTAACTGTCCCAGACTCAAGATCCCAACTACACTACCCCAAAACCCTGCTCGAACTCGAGTAATATGCATCTGAATAAAAATGAGAACGATAAAATATGGTTTCTCCTATGTCAAGTCCCAATAAGATAGTGTAGCAGAAAATAGTGGCCTAACTAGTTGTCCATACAAGCATGCAAAGATTCACTTTTATAAACTAGAGGAGAAAATACTTATTATTCATTTTAGGAGAGCAATTTAAGTGCCCCGATATTTTAAGTCATCTTTGTATGCAAGTTTCATCATAACATATGTCCAACATAACTATCCCAATTTTAACACATAGAAGCTACTAATTGATTTGTGGGGTCAATACATTAGGTTCTCACATTAAATATTAGATTGTCACATTTAAATTGGGGAAACTCTAATAATCCTCGTGAGCATGACAATAGTGAGGAAAACACAACCACCCACCTCGAAAAGCACGCACTACACCCGAAGAAACTCCCCGCTGCCCGCTGTCCCCTAAAATCGCTGTCTGCCGAAAACAGTGCCCTACAACAACACACATTGCACAAGGTGTAAATATACAAATCCCAAAAACACAACTTTTGCTATTTTTCCAAACAGCATGAAAAACGAGGCATTTCACCTCTGTGCCGAGCCCCAAAAATCCTAGAAAATTCATGGTTGCGTTCCTCGCGAAGAGTAGGCCCAAAACGTCTATTTATACGTCTTAATCCGATGCTCCTAGGCCAAGATATAAATCGCTAAAGCCGCCGCTGTCCAAAATTCCACACAGCAAATAGGGTGTCAAAAACACCTCGGGAACCGTGCCAAGAATTCGGAATCCAGAGAAATCATCAACACGGAAAACGAAGCCTTACCTCTCACACCGGCACAGAAATCGTCTAAAACGGCCTCCTGTACTGCGCAGGGGGCTTCTCGGAGTGAAAAGTGACGAAAACGGGCCGAAAAAGGGGAACGTCGAGGCGCGCTGTAAAACCCGGATCGCCGCTGTCGAGCCTCCAAAAATTCTGGAAATCCACCACGAGATGTAAAATAGCAAGAGGAACAACTTCTCTAAAGAGCTCTCCCTCCTATTCCCTCTCTAAGCTTCGGAAAAAGGAGGAGAAGAGGGAGAGGGGAAGTATATATAGGCCCCCCAGAAGGAAAAGAAACAAATGGGATAATACCCATTGGGTCCCCGGTTTCGGGCGCCGAAAACGGGCCCAAACAGTGGCCCAGCCCGCAAACCCAACCACGGCCCACTCGCGCCCGGTTCATCCGGGCGCGACGCGTGTCCCCCGCACAGGGGACAGCGGCGCCCGGCGAACCGGGCGCGGCCACGCGTCCCCCAGCTAGGCGGCTGGGTGGGTGGCGCCAGCCACTGGCGCGGCGCCACGTGGTTGGCGCTGCCCCGCCCGGCACGCCAGCCAGCGCACCGCCTGCGCCTGCGTGCGCGTACGGCCGCAGCGGCGCGCCCGCGGGTGCACCGCACGCACCAGCGCCCTCCAACCCGGGGCCGCCACGTGGCGCGCCCCGATCCACCGTGCACCGCGCCTCTCCCCGCGCCTGCCCGGTCTGCCCGCGCACGCCCCCGTGCGCCGCGCGTACAGCACCGGACCAACCGCGCGCCGCCACGTGGACCGCCGGTCGACCGTGCACCGACGGCCCACCTCCATGGACCGGGAGGCGTGCGCCGGCCCAATGGGCGCCCGCCACGTGTCCCAAGCCGGTCCACGGCTTCCCCCGTGCATCATTTTGCACAAAAAACTTCCGGGTGTCCTTTTTGAGCATTCGGACTCAGAAAAATACAAATAAATAGCCGTTTTCAGGCGTTTTTCCACGCTGAATCCAAATACGGCCTCCGATCAGCCTGAAGCCACTTCTAAAATTCGGCAAAAGCAGCCGAAGGTCAGGCTTGATCCCAAACCCTCATGGAGTCCAATTAACACATCCCTTTGACATGTTGGGGCCCAACACACCAATAATAGGTGATCCTCACCTCGGAACATGGTGGAAAAGCAACAGTGGATTCTGGGACACTACACCCATCATCCCTAGTCGTGGGGTACACGGGTAATGTTACAATCTTTTCGAAATAATACACCCTGTGCGGTGGCCAAACTGCCGGTGTGCGTGTAAGCAAACATGAGCATATAAAATAGTGTCGCGACCTCAGCCGCCTCGGTTAGAATACAAAACGGAATTCTCATGCAATGGGGTTAGACAGTTTATCAAGAAACATCTACTTTAATTTCACAAAATACACGGAAACGATTAAACACCAGAAATGCCAAAAGGTACCCACCTGAAACGAAGATAAACGACCGTGCCCGTGCCCCTCCTAAGCAATCAGAACTTTACGCGGCCTAATAAAATAACCAAAAACACAATTTAACACGTTACCCAAAACAGGCAAAATCAGTGGTCCCGACCACTGTAACATGAATCCCTTCTATCCCAAAATAATAAACCGACGAAAAACCAAAATCACTATGCCAAGCGGACCGTGTCGTCAATCAAAAACTGTCAAGCAAAGCCGTAAAACTCGGATCAACCCGGATCTCCGACGGTAAACCGATGGTTAACAACAACCGGACCGCAATTACATGATTGCAACCCCATCGAAAACCAAATCCGCTAACGAAACTCCACCAAAACCCACTTCCTCATCCGGTAGCCAACCCGGAATATCAATGGTCAAACCGAGGATACCCCGATGACGAGAATGATGAGAAAAAGGCCCGACGGTGCGACACCCAACGATTTTGTCAAGGCGCGGAGCGACGGCAACGTGCAAAACTAGCACATGGCATGGCCAAACGATGGCCAGTGATCCCGGGTGGCCATGCTAAGAAAAACGGCGGAAACGGTGATCCCAACGGTGAAAACGGCACTCAAAACGGAGTTACCGGGCTTCCGGCTGAAGGATGGTGCACGAACCACGCGTGGACCGGGTTCACAGCATAGTGGAGGCGGCGGCGCAGACCAGGCTCACCCAGGGCGTGTGCACTAGGCGGTTTGGGCCGGGCCGATGCACGGGCAAAGCGCGCACCGGGTTCACGCCCGCCGGGCACGGTAACGCGCACCAGGTGCACGCTGAAGGCATGCACCACGCTAAGCGGGACGGGCCAATGCACGCGAGGCGTGCACCGGGTTCACGCCCGCAGGACGCGGCAGCGCTCACCGGGTGCACGCTGAAAGCGTGCACCGCGCTAAGCGGGCCGGGCTGATGCACGCGAGACGCGCACCGGGCTCACGCCCGCAGGGCGCGGCGGCGCGCACCGGGTGCACGCCAGTCTCGTGGACCGCGCGACGGCCTTTGCTTTATTTTTCGTTTTCCTTCGTCATTTCCAGCTCTGGTTGCGACCACGCGACCACGGCGGCTGCGGCGAAGACCTCGTGAACATGATAACGGCGGCGGCGGCCTCCCGTTTAACAACGGCAGCAGCGGCTTGCCGTTAATTCCCCCATGCTCCAACGGAACACCCAAATAACCCAAACAAATTCGCGACAACTCTAACGATAAAACCATTGATCGGAGACCAAACGAAACATCAATCGGAAACCCGATCAAACCTCCGATCAAGACCGATTAAAAACCATCGATCAAACCCGGTCAAGAACACAAACAAATCATCGATCAAAACCAAACAAAAATCCATGATCAATTTACCGAATAAATCGACCTCAAAAGAACACGAAAAACCCACGATTAATCCGACCAAAGAGAAATAATGATCGCTAACCTTGCTCTGATGGAGGAGGCAACGCGATCCCGATCTCCGTTCTTTGCGGTGGTGGGAATCCGGATCCGCCCTCCGTGGATGGTGGCGTCTCGTTCTCTGGTCTCCCGCACGTTGATCGGGAACGAACGGGTTCCTTCGCTTCCTCCTTCTTTATTTCTTTTTCATCCGATTAGGGTTTCCTTTTCTTTTCTCTTTTCTCTCTTTTCGAACTAGGGTTTCGTTTGGTCTTCGGCACGCACAAGAGGGAAGGATTTGAGGAGGCGATCTTTTAAAACTAGGGTTTTCCTTTCGGTATACGGGGAATAAATAAATCTTATTATTAATTTATTTTCTTTTATTTTTCCTTTTCATATATACGTAAAAAGAAAAAATTCCCATATCCAGATATTTATTATTTAATAATAAATATCTATTCCCACGAGATAATTCCATAATTCCTCAAAAAGCGTGCCCGATCTTTAGCACGAATTCCGATGCATACTACGGTTACCGCGACCTTCAAAACTCCATTTCGGGAGATCCGTAAGTCGGATTTCAGATCCGATCGCAGTGCCGTTCACCATTTTTCGGGCTCTATCATAGAAAAATACCCGCACCTCAAGATTATCAACTTAAGTAAACCTGTTAATTCGGTTTCCTCTAACTTATACTTTATTAGCAGGAGGGTAAAACGTTATCCAAAAGTTGTGATATTACATTGGTGATCAGGTAAACTCATTAGAAGACAAGTTGCAGAAGCTCAGCACTGAGTATCATGTAAGGATGGAAGGTCTGGCGCAACATATTAAGTAAAGGAAATTGGACAGCAGAACTTTGAGGTAGTGCAAATTGAGGCTAACAAAAGACATGAGGAGCTGCTGAGGATGCTACATGCTCAGCCACCTCTACCCAGATCCATACCCGCAGGGCTTCCATCTGAGTTCCACATTCTAGAGAATGACAAGCCTAGGGGCAGCAATCTACCTTCGAGTGGTAGGGAAGTCAAGGGAAAGGGTATACTACCCCTCCCAGCAAGGCAATCAGGTGTGGAGGGGGACTTTGCACCACACTGGGAGTCCAGGGGTTCCAACCACTCTTCGCATGTCCCTTATCCTAAGTTGGAGTTCCCCCCCTTCTGTGGTAAGGACCCAAGAGGGTGGTTAGAGAACTGTGCTCAGTACTTTGAACTGTACCAAATCCCACCATCACAATGGCTAGAGGTAGCCACCATGCATTTGGCTGGAAGGGCTAAGGTATAGAAACAAGGTTACTTTGCCAGCAGAGCGGCCATTACTTGGGAGGAATTCAATAAGGCAATTTGCAAGCGGTTCTCTCTGTTGGGGGAGAGGTATCTGATCTGAGAGCTTAGCAACTTGAAACAGACTAGCACTGTTGAAAGGTACCAAAAGAGGTTCGAAGAGCTGAGGTCTCAGTTACTTCACTATAACTCACAGCTGACGGAGGAGCATTTCATTTCCTGCTATATAAATGGGCTCAAGGAAGACTTAGTCCCATTCTTAGACATTGCTCACCCAGTATCCCTGGAAGAGGCCTACGAGCAGGCAACCTTGCATGAAAAGGCTTTGGCTGTTATTAACAGGAGAAGTAGGTTTTCTCTAGCTAGCCACAACACAAGGACTCAACCCCCTCTACCTACAGAGAAACTTACAGATCCCAACAAGTTTCAGTACCAGGGGCCACATAGAAGCCCTATGAACCATCCACAAATCACTAGACAGTTGTTCGAGCAGAGGAGGGCTGCGGGACAGTGCTACAAATGTGGGAAAAGGTACTTCCAAGGACATGTGTGCACCAAGAAAGCACTAAACACCTTGCAAGCCATGGAAGAAGTAGTGGAGGTTTATGATGAGGGATGTTTGCTGGAAGAAATGGAGCAAGGGCTTGTAGACCCAGGGGAACAACAACCATTAGTAGTAGAAGGGGAACTGCAGGAGATGGGTGTCTCAGTCCATGCACTTAGTGGGGAAAAACAGCAGGACACCATAAAGATACAAGGAGAAGTAAAAGGGAGAGCACTCATAATTTTGATTGATACGAGCAGTACTCATAGTTTCATAGATCTTCAGATAGCCAAGGAGGTGAAGGCTCTAGTAGAAGCAGCACCACCATTGGTTGTAACTGTAGCCAATGGCCAGTAGGTTCTAAGTAAACTGAAATGCCCGGGGTTCTCTTGGTATATGCAAGGACAAGAATTCAAAACAGATTTGAGAGTAATCAGAATTGAGGGGTCAAGTGTCGTGCTAGGAATAGATTGGCTCAGGTCATACGGGAGGGTAACCTTCGATTTCCAGAGAAATTCAGTGACAATTACCTAGGGGGGCCAAGATCTGGAACTGCAAGGCATGGAGGAAGGGGCCAAACTCAAGCTGATCACTGCAGCTCAATGGTGCCATGAGGCTGACCAAGGAGAGTGTTATCTTATCAGCAGAGGTGCTCCAGCAAAAATCACAGTGAAGGGATCAAATGTACACCCCCAGCTGCAGCAGCTACTGGAGCAATACCAGGATGTATATGAAGAGCCAAAGGAGCTACCCCTAGAGAGGCTGCAGGATCACAGGATTCCCTTACAACCCGGGGCAACTCCAGTTAACGTTAAACCTTACCGATATTCCTATGTGCAGAAAAATGAAATAGAAAGACAAGTCAGAGAGATGATGGAGCATGCCATTATTGAGCCAAGTAATAGCCCTTTCGCCTCACCCGCATTATTGGTAAAGAAGAAGGACGGAACTTGGAGAATGTGCATTGATTATAGACAATTGAACAAACTTACAGTGAAGGATAAGTTTTCGATTCTTGTCATCGATGATTTGTTGGACGAGTTGGGGGGATCACAAAGGTTTTCTAAAATAGACCTACGATCAGGATATCATCAAATCAGGGTCAACCCAGGAGACATCCCAAAGACTGCTTTCCGCACGCATCAAGGGCATTATGAATTTAAGGTCATGCCGTTTGGGCTGACGAATGCGTCCGCAACCTTTCAAGCTGTGATGAATAGCATTTTTCCCCCCTACCTAAGGAGGTTTGTGCTGGTATTCTTTGATGACATTCTCATCTACAGTAAGACTTGGGAAGACCACATGAGACACCTCAGAATAGTGCTTGAGGAGTTAAGAAGAAACAAACTGTATGCTAAGCAAAGCAAATACTGCTTTGGTCAACATTCAGTAGAGTATTTAGGCCATGTCATCTCAGCAGAAGGAGTACCTACTAATTCTTCTAAAATCGAAGCGATGCTAAATTGGCCTGCTCCAAAGACAATCAGAGGCCTTAGGGGGTTCCTCGGGCTAACTGAATACTACAGAAAATTCGTTAAAGGGTACGGAAGAATCTGCAAGTCCCTGACAGAGCTGCTTAAGAAGAACCAGTTCCAATGGACAGAAGAAGCTCAATCAGCCTTCGAGGATCTAAAGATAGCTATGACAGAATCACCTGTCTTAAGGCTACCTGACTTCAGTCAACCTTTCATATTAGAAGTAGATGCAAGCGGCATGGGTATTGGAGCAGTCCTATCCCAAGATGGGCGACCTATTGCCTATTTAAGTAAGGCCCTAGGTGCGAGGCACTTGGGGCTGTCAACCTATGAGAGGGAATTCTTAGCGATCCTGATGGCGGTACAAAAGTGGCGACATTACCTCACCCCCAAAAATTTTGTCATCAGGACCGATCACCAAAGCCTAAAGTTTCTGCTAGAACAAAGAATATCCACCCCCATGCAGCAAAAGGGGATGATGAAGCTGATGGGCCTCAATTACTCGATCCAATATAGAAAGGGGAAAGAAAATGTGGCGGCGGATGCACAATCAAGAAAAATGGAAGAAGGGGCCACATTGGCTATCACTGTTGCACTACCTGCATGGGCACTGGAAGTAGCAGATAGCTATAAAGGGAATCAAGACTGCGAGAAATTAATTGCAGAATTGCTACTGTCAAACCCCACCTCAGGGCAGTACACTTATGGGAGTGAAGTGTTGAGGAAGAATGGCAGACTTTACATTGGGAGGAATGGAGAGCTGCGAAGGAGGATTTTGGAACAAATGCACAGTTCCCCTCTAGGAGGCCATTCTGGCATCCAACACACTTATAGAAGGATCAACCAGCACTTCTATTGGCCGCGTCTAAAGAAGGAAATGGAGGCTTGGGTGAAGGACTGTGCAGTGTGCATCTAGAATAAGGTGGACAACCTACCTTACTCTGGCCTGTTGCAGCCCCTGCCTATTCCTTCCCAGGTATGGGAGGATATTAGCATGGACTTTATTGAGAAGCTACCAAAGTCGGAAGGAAGGGACACTGTGTTGGTGATGGTGGACCGACTAACCAAGTATGCCCATTTCCTCTCCTTAACCCACCCTTTCAATGCTTAGGAAGTAGCAAAGGTTTTCTTGACAACTGTATTTAAGCTTCATGGGTGCCCAAGGAGGATTGTAACCGACCGCGACAAGATATTCACAAGTCAGTTTTGGGGAGAGCTATTCAAACTCATGGGGGTTAAACTGCATATGAGCTCAGCCTACCACCCCGAGACCGATGGGCAAACGGAAAGAATGAATCGATGTCTCGAGACGTATTTAAGGTGCCTCTGCTTCCAGCACCCAAAAAGGTGGCACTCATGGCTGGCGCAAGCAGAGTGGTGGTACAACACGAATTTCCACACTTCTATAGTTATGACACCTTATGAAGCCCTATATGGTCACCCGCCCCCCCCCCCCAAAACCCCCTGTTGGCTACTGCGGGAGCAGTTACCTCCCAGGAAGTTCGGAGTTGGGCAGAAGAGAGAGAGCGAGGCTGACCAGGGAACTCAAGGATAGGGTACTTGTAGAGTACCGGGTTTTCGTATAGTGTACCGCCCTCGCAAGATGGCGTGGTGCAGAGAAACCGCTTTGGATGAGTTCCATATGTGTTTGCAGATGAGTTCGGGTTGATTCAGATCAACGCGGAAGTCCAGCTTGAATCGAAATTTTTCGGGCATTGTGCGCCGTTAGCGGACAGGTTTTGTAGAGCCCTGACTCCTCCTTTGTGCACAGAAAAATTAAAAATACTTGGAACATGTGTATTTTATGTTTACAGCGGAGTTCGGGAGGTTCCGGGCTGGCGCGGAGGACCCGAAGGCAAAAAGTGAGTTGGAGTTGGCATTAATGGAGCCGGTTTTTGGATTGAGCACACCGACTCCACAGTTGAGCTTTTTGAGGGGAAAAAGCTCTGGACATGTGGATTATTTAATTAATTTATTTTAATATGTGAATTTTAGCCTGTGAAGAAGCAAGGAAAAGAAAAAAATAGAAAGAAAGAAAGCAGCTAGAGTTAAGAGTGGTTTGAGATATTTTTTTGAGGTCCATTTAATGCTGCCAACCACCACCCCTCTAATTAGCCACACTAATTAATTGTGCCACCTCATCACCTCTTTCCCCTGCATAACAGAGAAACTAGAGAGAAGCAAAGGAAGTGAGGAAAGTGAGAAAAGAAGGAAGAAGAAGAAGAAGGAAGATGGAAAGGGGAGGAAATGGTTGAAGGAATTGATGTTGGACTTCCTCCTAGAAGCCGAGTGGAGCAAGCGGAGAGCGCGCGCGTCGAGCTTCTTGGATGGTAAGTGCAGGTTTTTTTTTAGTGAGAGAGAGAGAAGGCTCGGATTGTGGTTTTGCGTTGGATTTTCGAGTTTGGAGTTGTTTTTTTTTGGGTGTTGCTGGTTTGTGGAGTTGTTTGATGTGGCTGTTGCGGAGTGGAGGCGCCGCGCGGGCACGCAAGGATGCGCGCGCGGCTGACGCTGAGTGGCTGCGCGGGCGCACATGGGCGCCGCGCACAGCAAGCGCGGACGCGCAGGAAGGCGTCGCGTGGCTGTGGCAGTGCAGCTGGCGGGCGCTGCGCAGGCGCCGCGCGAGCGCGCAGATGCGTGCGCGGCCCACAGCAAGCGCGAGGGGGCACGCGTAGCGGGCCCAGGGGGCCCCGCGCGCAGCTGCTGCGGCAGCTCTGCGCGACTGCTGTTGCGGCGTCGCGCGGCAGTTGCTGCGGCGCCGCGTAGCGAGCGGCGGCTGGCCCCCGCGCCGCGCGGCTGGCACCTGGTGCCGCGCGGCACGCGCTAGGGCAGCGCGCGGCGGCGCGCGGACGCAGCGCGTCAGGCGGCAGGCGCGCCAACTGCGCAGGATGCGGCAGCGCAGCGTGCTGTTTGGCCTGGCGTAGGGTGCGGCTCGCGACGACGCGTGGGGTCGTCTTTGGCCGAGGTCGGCTTTGCCTGAGCTTGTGTTTTTGTTTTTTTTTGTGGGCTGAGTTTAACTTGGGACCTTGGTTTTTCTCTCTTTTCTCTCTCCTTTTGTTGGAGCAGCAGCGACGGATCGCGGGGATCATTGGAGCCCGATTCATTGCCGAGGTACTGTGCGGAGCCCGAGTCGAGTGCGCGACACGTGGATTTCACCTAGAGCAGTGAGGGCTGTGTGAAGTGTGTGTGTGTGCGCTGTGGACTTGTGTGTGCTGTGGAATGTTTGATAGTGTGCAGTGAGCATGGAGATGGTGCTGTGGGTAGTTGTGAGTGCTATGGAGCTTGTAAAAGGGTGGTTGTGGTTTTTAAGGGGCCGTTTGGTATTGGTACAGAACCGGGAATAGCAGGTTTATCCCCCTTATTCTCCCAAATGCTCCGGGAATCATCTGGTATTGCTTAACCCAGAACAAGGAGAATAGTTGGTATAACAAATCCCATCCTATTATTTTAATATTAAAATTTTTACCATATTACCCTTCTTCCCTACTTTATCTCCTCCCAACATATTATTTTAATAAAAACTCTCTCCTCTCTCTCTCTCCTCTCCCCTCCTTTCTCTCTTCCCAATACACTCTCATCATCACAAATCCCTCTCTCTCCTCTCTCTCTCTTTTCCTTCATCCCACCTCCTTTCTCTCTTCCCAATACACTCTCATCATCACACATTAATATTAAAAAATTTTAAATTTTAAAATTTAAATGTTGAAATTTTATGTTTGAAATTTTAAATTTAATTTGAAAAAATAAAATATTAAATAAAATATTATTTTTAAATAATATAATTTAATTATGATTATAATTTTATTTCTATTTTTTTAAACCATTAATCCATTAACTAAAACGAGAAAAACGATTTTACAAAATTTTAATCACATAATAAAGCTTGAGGGCAAAAATTTACAAATATTTAGCAAATATACGATTTTTTCAAATTTTAAAAAAAATTTATGTTAAAAATTTATTATTTAAAATAAATATTATAAAATTTTAAATCTTAAAATTAAAATGTTGAAATTTTATATTTTAAATTTAAATTTTAATTTGAGAAAATAAAATATTAAAATAAATATTATTTTTAAATAATATAATTTAATTATGATTATAATTTTATTTCTATTTTTTTAAATCATTAATCCATTAATTAAAACGAGAAAAACGATTTTACAAAATTTTAATCACATAATAAAGCTTGAGGGCAAAAATTTATAAATATTTAGCAAATATACGATTTTTCTAAATTTAAAAAAAAATTTATGTTAAAAATTTATTATTTAAAATAAATATTATAAAATTTTAAATCTTAAAATTAAAATATTAAAATTTTATATTTTAATTTAAATTTTAATTTGATAAAATAAAATATTAAATAAATATTATTTTTAAATAATATAATTTAATTATAATTATAATTTTATTTCTATTTTTTTAAACCATTAATCCATTAATTAAAAAGAACTAATTAAATTTTAACAACTTTTATCACATATTAACTCTTGAGGGCAAAAAGGTAATTTACCCCACTTATCCTCTTTATTCCTCCTATTCCTCATTATTAAACCAAACACAAATTCTCTTATCCCTGGAACCATTCCAAACGCGTTTTCGCTCTAGTTCCGTACTTTATACTTATCCCCGGTTTAGCCAATTCCAGCCTAACCCGATTCCAAACGCACCCTAAGTGTGCTGATGTGTGGATGGACTTAAGGGAATTGTGTATATGTGAGCATTTATTTGGTGTACAGATATTGTGGTGGACTTGTGAGTGTGTGTGTAATTGTAATTTCTTTAAAAGTAAGCTGTTGGTGGTGGTGGCCTTGGTGTGGGCTGTGGGCACTTGTTAGTGCAGTTTTTGTGTGCGGATTGGCCGGTTTGGTTTGCTTTCGCCGCGCGGAGCCGAGGATTTTATTTATTGCGCGCATGTTGTCTGATGGCTGAGGAGTGAGCCGGTTGCGCACAGGATTTTGTGAGGACTCGAGGGAATTTAATTGAGCTTCCGAGATTTTTTTTCCGTGGTTCGCGGCGGTGTGCGCGCGCGGTGCGATTTTCGAGGATTTGTCAGTTTGTGGATTCGGCGCTTCCCCGACTTCAGCGTTGCCTGCGGAAAGCGTTCCAGGTGGGTTGGAATTTCTCCAAAATTTATGGAATGCCCTTTAATGCTATTGAATGCAATTTGATCATATTTATCATGTTGTTTTCACTGTTTTTAAATCTGATAGCTGCCTAGGATTTTCTGTAAAATTTATTGGAACCCCAGATTATTTTTAGCATACTCATGACATTATATGTCAATAGGTTTCATGTTCTGTTGGTATCATATGTGCACCTGGATTGTTTTAAAAATCGAGAAAATCCGTTTTAAAGAAAATCAGCATTTTCAAAGTGGTTTTAAATTTCTGAATTCGTCAGAGGTAGGGCATGAGTTCTGGGTGCATGTTTACTCGTGCCAAAGGGGGGGGCGAGTGAATTTTTAGAGTATTATGAGATGAGTTTCCAGTGTCATGAGGGTTTTAGCTTCCTGTTGGGAGTGATGAGTTTATTATAGATCATGGATTATGGATCTCTGATTTGATAGTGGGGGTGGTTCTCCCACTTAGCTTTGAGAGTTTTGGGGGTTTTGGCAGATCGAGTCGTGGAGGTTTCCCGACTCAGCCACGGGTCGTGCATTATCAGATTGAGTCGTTGAGGGTTCTCCGACATAGTTGTGAGAGTGTTTGGGCTTTTCCTGATTGAGTCGTGGATCTTTTCCGGCTGAGTTGTGCTTTTGAGCTTTGAGATACCGATCTGTTTGATCGTGGATCATAGCCTGCTGAGACTGAGGTTTTATGCCAGTTGTGAGATACTTGAGTTCGTGGGGTTGCTCCTCGCGAGCTACGCTCCGGATGCGATGATGATACCGAGCCTGACGAGGCTGCGATGTGGTTACTGAGATAGTCCTTGAGGGACACCCTACGTAAGACCAAGCCCTGTTTGGGCATGAGTGGCAGTAGATGAGCGCAGGCTTAACTGGTCCAAAGAGGGACAGTCATTGAGATTGGGTGATATGTATGAGTGAGTTTCATAGCATGTTCATAGATGAGTTTTTCTTTGAGCATGGTACTTGAGGCATATTATTAGTAGTGAGAGTGTATGCATAGCAGGATCGGAGTAGAGTTTTCCTTAAGCTTGATGTTGATACATATTAGCTGTAGTTCCTTTCCTGCTTTCCTTTTATCTATCTATCTATTTGCATACCTATCTGTTTTGCCTCCAGTAGACTTAGTGGGCATACCGTGGATATTGGAACGGTACCCACTGAGATCTGCCTTCTGCAGTAGATCTCACACCCGCTGCGATGACAGGTTGAGGTAGCTGTTCCGGCTTGGTTCGCGCGGAGACAGCAGATCGAGGTGAGGACGTGGCCGATTAGTTCCTTACCAGCATGGAGAGTCTGTGGTAGATGTACCCAGTATTTTATGTTTCCACTTTTGTATTGAACATTCTGAGAGATCAGTGAGGATTGCATTTACTTTTTATGGCTGAGAGACTTTGTATTGAGAATTTTTTATTTAGGGATAATTGCCTGTGTACCCCTGAAATATGAAGAAATATCTGATTTACCCCTCTTATTTTTTTCTTTCCAATATACCCTTCATACGTTCCACCGTTATTAAAAATACCCCTACTGTTTTCCTTTGTTAAGTTAACTAGGGTTAAACTAGAGTTAAATAATAATCGGAGTTGAAAACTATCAGATATACCTATTTTGCCCCGGTTTAGGGTTTAGGGTTTAGGGTTTAGAATTTTTTAGGGTTTTAGGGTTTAGGGTTTTAGGGTTTAGGGTTTAGGGTTTAGGGTTTTTTAGGGTTCTAGGGTTTTAGGGTTTAGGGTTTAGGATTTTTTAGGGTTTTAGGGTTTAGGGTTTTAGGGTTTAGGGTTTAGGATTTTAGGGTTTAGGGGTTTAGGGTTTAGGGTTTAGGGTTTAGGGTTTAGAGTATATTGAAAGGACAAAATAGTAATTACACACAGATAACGGCAGTTTCAAACGGTACACTAACAGAGTTTAAGGGTTTAGGGGTATTTTGGAAAGAAGTTGGAACGTAAGAAGGGTAGTTTTAATATTAGCCTTCTAAGAGGGGTAAATCTAAAAACAGGAAAATTTTTAGGGGTACGTAGGAAATTGCCCCTTTTATTTATTTCAGATGTTCAGTTGATTTCTGTAGCTTTTAGTTCTATTTCAGCGCTGATATATGTTTAGCTATAGATCTTTTGCAGGTTAGACGCTTCGTCTGTGCGGCAGTTTCCGTACAGACGGCGGATCTGTTGACGAGCCCGGGTCGCAGTTCGACCCCGGGGCGTGACAGTACTCATGGCCCAGAATAGAATGAAGCAACAGGCCGACAAGCACCGAAGGGAGAAGGAATATGCCATAAAGGAGTGGGCGTATTTAAAGTTGCAACCTTACCGGCAGTCTTCCGTGGCCATAAGGAAGCACATCAAGCTCACAGCGCACTATTTTGGTCCTTTCAAAATTCTCGCGCGTGTCGGGGCCGTTGCCTACAAGTTACAGCTACCCAAAGGGTCAAAAATCCATCCTGTATTCCATATTTCTCTGCTCAAACGAAGCCCTCAACCGACGGCTTATGTATCTCTGATCGTTCCCATCACAGGGAATGAGGGACAGTTGCTAGCTGAACCAGAAAGAATCATGGACAGGCGGATGGCCAGGAGGGGAAACCGAGCGGCAACATAAGTTTTGGTAAAGTGGAGCAACCTTGCCGATGACCAAGCTACGTGGGAGGACTACTGGAATCTCAAGCGACAGTTCCCAACTTTCGATCCTTGAGGTCAAGGATAATCTAAAGGAGGAGGAGATTGTAACATCTGCGAAGCACATAAGGAATAAAAAGCAAGTAGAAATAGTAGATACCACCTTACTTAGCGTAACACCACGGTAAAATAAAGGTAAATGGGAACTTAGCTTTTCAGGGGAGCTTCGTGAGCGACGGGCAAAGAGAGTAAAGGAGGTGAACAGGAGCGGGATCCCCAGAAGGATGTCGAACCAGAGAAAAGAGGAGGAGAAAGCCACGACAGGATCTATCCACGACAAGATCTAGGGCACCTCAGTGAGAAGAGGGACTTAAGGCAACACAAGGGAGGCAAGTATAAAAGAGAGTACATAGTCAAAGCCCAAGTAGATAGTGAAGGAGTAGATACCACAGGGCCGGAGGAGGCCAGCCACCAGCCAGATAGCCCAGGCCCGAAGCCCATTCCAGAGAAGAGCAGTAGCCCACTGAACAATTTCCCAGTAGTGTTAATTAAGCTTGTAACCCTCTTAATTACCATAGTAACCAATCAACACTTAATAGCATACCATTAGTATACACTATATAAGCATGCAGATCTAACAGAATGGGGCATATATGGAATTTGATCATCATCTTCTTCATATTTCTTCCTTCCTCTATCCTTCTCTACTCTCTTCTTCAATACTTCTCCCCCAATTCACCTCTATCTCTCTCACCATCTCCTTCACCTCGCAATCTCTGGTGCGATGAGCTCGGCAGGCCGGTGGTGGAGTATTGGATCGACCCATCATCCCCGTTGCCATCCTCATTTCAGAGCAGCCTCATCATCAATGGATTGCAACGGGTCAGGTTGATAACAACTATTCATCATTTTGTAAAAGAGGTGAATGGTTAACCGTTTTTAATAGCAATGAATAGTTTATCATTTTTAAAGACGGTAAATCACTCATCGTTTTTATGATTTTTAATTAATTTTAATTAAATTTTTTGTATAAACGGTGAATAATTTACCGTATATAGAAATGCGGTAAAACAGTTATCCTTCATGCCTACTATAAATTTATTTTAAATAAAATTATTTTTAAAATTATAAAATTTCATTAAATTATTTATAGAAAATTTGATATAAATACTACATAATAGATTTAAAAAAATAAAAATAAATAAAAGTGAAGTACAATCTGCCACGTAGACGGTAGTGACTAAGCACGGCCCTGACGATGGATGATGATCGTGTATGCCTCTCGTCCTCCCCGAAATTCCAGCCACAAATCAAAACCCCACACCACACATACCAATGGCTCTCCCTTCTTGCTCACACCTGTCACGCCGACCGGTGGGCCCCTCCTTGGGCACTCTGCCACCCCCTTCTCCTTCTCCTTCCTCCTCCTGCTCCTCCTCCTCCTCCTCTTCTTTTTCTTCTTTCGACTCTTCTTCTTCTGCTTCTTAAGTCGACATTCGCATCTGCCGAGCTGCTGCTTCCGCCCTCCGCACTCCTACGTTTGCAATTCCACACAAACGTGAATGATGGCTCTGCCGTTCCCTCCAAGCGGCGGTCCGATCGCCACCACTGCCGTCGCTTCTTCCTCGTCTTCCTCCAGTTTCCATGGCTTCCCCCTTCCAAAAGGTGCGCGCCGCCCTCTGCTTCCTCCTCTCACGTCTCTTAAGCGCTTCTCCTCGTATTCGAGAGCCGAGCTCGAAGGCCCTGACCGCAAAGGAGAAGAGAAGGAAGATAATCTGATAGATACTAAGTCGAGATCTGGTAGGGACCGCAGCAGCAGAGAAAAGCAGAAGAAGGAGAAGGTGGTGCCGCTCTCGTTGGAGGGCGTGAACCCGGTGGGGCTGGGCCGCAGATCCCGCCAGATGTTTGACGAGGTATGGCGCAAATTCTCGGGCCTGGGCCAGATATCGAGGACCCCCTCCACCACTGCCGCCAACGGCGACAGCGCCCTCCTCGATTCCGTCCTCATCCGCGGTGGGCCCATGTGCGAGTTCACCATCCCCGGCGCCCAGGACACCACCGTGCTTGTCGTCGGCGCCACCAGCAAGATCGGTCGTATTGTCATTCGCAAGCTGATGCTCAGAGGCTACAACGTCAAGGTGATTAAGTAACCCAATCCAATTATCGTTTCAATCTCGATTTTATACTACTGATCATGACTCTTGCCGTTGTGCCTAGAGATTGTTCTTTTCTTAAATCCATATATGGTCGTCTAGAAGCTGAGCTGCTGCTAAATCAAGTTGCTCATGCTTAATTCTTTGCCGGGTCATATTATAGAAAGCCTCCTTGCACTTTAGCCCCAGTAAGTACTCCCTACATTAAAAATTGCATCGATTATCCCTTACACTTTGCCATTATCTCAAATAGGTCCAACTATTTGTCCAGCTATTTGGGATTGTTGAATTCAACTATAAAACTTTGCAAAAACAAGTTTGCATGTAAAGTCACTTATAAGTGATGCAATAGAATCATATAAATTGAATAAAATTGCTCAATAAATTATCAATTTTGATAGTATTAGCAAAATATGGGATCACTTTTATCTACATTTTTTTATCTACTTTTTGAGTTGCAAATTAAAAGGATATTGAGATATGGAACAATGTGAGATGGCAACTCGTTTTAGTAAAATTTTACAACATAATTTGTCAATTTTCTAAAATTTTGTATCTATTTGAGATGGTAGTAAAATGCAGGGTGGTAGTTGATGCAAATTTTATTTCAAGGGTGTACTGGCCTGACCCATTAGCAATAATAACTCGTTGGGCTCAAACTATTGGTCGAAACTGCGATCCGGGCTCGCCAACAGATCTGCCACCCATACGGAAAACCCCGCATAGGCGAAGCGTCTAACCTGCAAAAGATAGTACTACAACTATACAGATATCAGATCGGGAAATAAACTACTGTAAAATAAAATTCAAACCACTGTACAATTGGAATAAAAGTACAAGATCCATCTACCAAAAATAAATAATACATAATTTAATTCACAGGAATAGTAAAAATAAAAATCCTCCTATACAACATCTATGAATCCAAAAAGGAAGGTAAATTAAAACAATAATACATCAGTGTACAGTAAAATTCCACAATCCGGGATGGTACATCTATCTCACCAAAATGAACTACACTGGTAGAGATCTATCTCGTGACTCCCTGACCTCGGTCCGTCAAGCCAGCTAGAGTAGGAACGGAGGGAAAAACCTTTGCAAAACTGTCACCAACAGAAGGTGTGAGAACTATATTAATCAGCAGTTCTTAGTGGGTACCGTCTCCAAGCCCAACGGTCTGCCCACTAAGTTTACGAGAGGCATCAGATAACAAAATATTGTAATAATGAAAGGATAAGTTACAAAGAAATCTACAGCTATCATGCATATCAATAATGCTCAATGGGTGATACAGATGATGATATGCAGCTACTCGAACACGAGATGCTCAATCGACCCAATCGTAAAGACTACCCAAAAATGGCCTAGTCAAACCTGCGCCCACCTACTGCCATTACATCCACGTAGGACTGGACTTACGTAGGGCGTCTATGACTGCTGTAAATGGGCCTAGTCAACGAGGTCAACATCGACAAGTCGCGATAGCAAAGTAACAGGTCCAGCTTCGGAGCGGCACTCGAGGGGAGCAACCCCACCGAGGAAAGTATCCGCGCATCTCTGTCGAGCTCCATACGGCTCATGCAGGCTATAGTCCAAATCGACGATCAATCAGATCGACAATGTCAAACTCACAACACTAACCCACTAGCCGGAGGTACTCAATAGTCGGGACCGCCGTCAACCCAAACGGCTCCCCAAAACAGGACATCAAACTCACCACGCTAAAACTCACAAGTTGGAGATACTCTACAGCCGATGTTAACGAAGGGTCCGAAAACCCCGAAAGATTAGTAGCTACAACCCCAATCAAACAAGAATAGGTTCTAGGCATAGTCTCCCGTTGTTCTCGACCCAAGAAAAAAAACAGCCCTCAGAACCCAGATCACTCGAACCTACTCGGGCGAGGAGGTTTAGAAGAAAAGATGATATTTATTACTAAAAATCGTTTTCACTCGAACCCTTTCGGGTGAGGACCAAAAGTTGTTTCCTTTCTAGAAACTGTTCTGATTTGAGAAAACCCATTTTAATAAATTTTAATTCTTTTAAGAAAATCAGTTAAAAACAAGTCTTATTTTTCAAACCCCGAAGGGCTAATACCTTCACCTAATCAAATAAGAACAGGCTCCGGCGTCCTTTCGAAATTTGGAAGGAAAACATTGGTTTATTAAAATCATGCGTGTCCAAAAATATTCTGGGTTCAAGGTCCTACTATCACAAACTCACACTGCCACAAACTTAGTGGCAACAAACTGATCGGAGAATATTTGACGACCCGGACTATCGTTTACCAAAATAGCTCCCGAAACTAGCACGAAACTAGCCACAGCTACCAGACTCCACTCGGCCCCCAGGTACTAGTGCAACATGTATCCTACACTATCCCGACCACTCAGCCCACTCTCTGGGCAAGGAAAAACTCTAAGTCAAAGAAGGAATGCAATAGTGTGTAGGAGGTCTAGAGCATAAATAAAACTAGCCCAAGTGAGAGTTTTCTACTAGTCTGGTTAAATAATGCAAACATACGACGGGATGCTTGTCAAGGTTCCACCATTTTCACATTTAACACAATCAAAAAATTATTCTCTTAACTCTATCTCTCATTCAACATAACCAAGGAATGAAACAACATCCTATCATGCATGTCCACTACAAGATAAAATTAGAAAGCTGCCCACTGATTTTGGAAAAAAATTCCAACCCACCTGAAAGTAGTTGATCCGACGCCCGATCTAGCTGAAATTTGGCGTGTAGAATTCTCAGTCTCTCAGGAATCAAATGCCACAAAAATCATCCAAATCCACCACTCGGATTGGGCGCAATCATCAAAACAAACTCGCTACGTAGATTTAATCCAAAATTTCAGCAAACACTTAGTTGATAAAGAGAAAGCAATTTCTGCAGTAATCATCTCAAGATGAAGCTCCAAACTGAAAATTTAAGTTGTCCTTTGTCCCAAGAACATCTCTAAAGTCTCAAAAATTCATCTTTAAATCCCTTTAATTATCCAATTAATCAAAGTGTAGAATGCTGTCCAAAAATTGGTAAAATTTCAGCAAGAAATTCAAAAAATTATAGGGATCAATTTAAACGGAATTTGCCTTTGAAATCAAAAGAGGAATTGCTCACCTTAAACTTAAAAAGATGCTGGAACTTTAAAATCCCGAAAATAACCAAGAACTCATCAAGAAATCTGCATCCCAAGTTTCATTCATCAACGCAAAAACCAAAACAATGAACTGCTGTAAACATTAACATAGGGGCAAAAATATTGTTAAAGTTACTTGGGCAGATGAACTCCAAATCCAGCAAGCAAGGTACCAATGGATTTCTTTTCGAGATTATATGCAAATCAAGCCAAAGAGCTCCAAAATCCATGCACAAATCAAAGAGAAATTCCATAAATACTTTGAACTATCAAAACAACAAATATGTGCACAAAGACTCCAAAGATGGCAAATAAACTCTAAGAAAACTCCAGATCTGGGTGAAGTGGTAAATACCAAAGTTGTAGGGCTTCAAGTCCTGAAAATTTGTCCACAAAAATTAGCTCGAAACTCCAATTCTACTGTCCAGAAGATGGAAAATACTGATGCTGTCCAAAACTTTCAGGCTGTGCCCCAAAGATGGCATAAAGACTCCATGAAAACTCAAGATCCAGGGGAAGTGTTGAATACCAAAGTTGTAGGCCTATCTCTCGTGAAGATGCTAAACCAAAAATCACCAAAAAACTCCAAGAAATGAGCTCTGTAGAGCCTTTGCACTGAAATGCGACGAAGTGGCCTGAAAATGCTTCAATGGAGCATCCTTCCAAGCTTGAGGTAGGAGATGATGAAAAAGCTCCCCAAAGTCCATCAATGGTGCTAAAGAGAGTGAGGAAGAAGGTGGAGAGGGTGGTGATCTCCTATGTAAAAATCCTCTAGAAAAACCAACTCCAAAAACTGTGAAATGGAAGAGGAGAACCCTTTTTATAGCCCAAGAAAATTCCAGATTTCGGGCTCTGGGTACACTTTCGGGCGCCCGAAACTCCCCACGGTCAACGTCCCAAGAGCGCCCGAATCATCCTGGACCGTCCAATGCCGCCACGTGTCACCCGATCCGAGTCGCGCCGCGCCGTCGGTCAACCGACCAACCAATCATAAGGCGCTGCGTGGCGTCCTTAACCAATCGCGCGCCGATAGCGCGATCCGCCTTCACCAATGAGGGCGCGCCACGTGGCACACCCTTATCCAATCCGCGCCCCCGCCCGACGCCCAATCACAAGCTGATACCACTCTAATCTGTCACTCTCCAGGGCCGAAACTGCGACCCGGACTCCCCAACAGATCCGCCACCCATACGGGAAACCCCGCATAGGTGAAGCGTCTAACCTGCAAAAAATAGTACTACAACTATACAGATATCAGAGCGGAAAATAAACTACTGTAAAATAAAATCCAAACCACTGTACAACTGGAATAAAAGTACAAGATCCATCTCCCAAAAATAAATAATATATAATCCGATCCACAAGAATAGTAAAAATAAAAATCCTCCTATACAACATCTATGAATCAAAAAAGGGAGGTAAATTAAAACAATAATACATCTGTATATAGTAAAATCCCACAATCCGGGATGGTAAATCTATCTCACCAAAATAAACTACACTGGTAGGGATCTATCTCGTGACTCCTTGTCTTCGGTCCGTCAAGCCAGCTAGAGCAGGAACGGAGGGAAAAGTCTCTGCAAAATTGTCACCAATAGAGGGTGTGAGAACTACATCAATCAGTAGTTCTCAGTGGACACCGTCTCCAAGCCAAACGGTCTGCCCACTAAGGCTACTATAGGATAAGATAACAGAATACTGTAAGAACACAATTTATACCAAGAAGAAGAAGGAGAAGAAGAAAAAATAAAAAAAACTCGGGTTGCTACAGTAACGGGCCCGAATAACCTTGGATTGGCCCGCACCACGACCCTGAACACGTGGCTCCTATCGGAGCCCTCTCCGCACTTGGGTGGACGGCGCGGATCGCGCCACGCTTCCCGATTCGGTTGGGCGCGGCGTGCCCAACGGCATCGCGACGCATGTCCCGCGCGCCACGTACCCCCGCACGCTCGCCGCGCCAACGGGTGCGCGCCGCGTGGCGTACGGTCGGCCCGTCGGAGCGACGCGTGGCTTCGCCTTTGCTCACTGCTCTCGGTGCACGGGGTTGGGCCGTGAGCCGGCCCGCAAGGAAAATAAGCCCAATAGCCCATTTTCGCCCGAAAAAAGCCATTTCCACTGTTTTCACGGGCTGAGTCCGTTTTTGGCGTCCGTTTGACGCGCAACGCACTCAACACACCAAAAATAGGGATTTTCTCGCCGTCGACCACACAGGCAAGTCACACGAGGATTCGGGACACCATAATGTAGCACACCCTTATCCAATCCGCGCCCTACCCGGCGCCCAATCACAAGTTGACACGTGTCCACTGCTGCCCGCGCCCGCGCGTTTCTGCCGCGGTCGCTAGCGCCTGCCCGCGGCTGCCCGCCGCGCTCTGGCGCCTGCCCGCGGCCGTCGGCCCTGCTCGGCCTGCCCGAGCTATAATAACATTGCCCGTTTTCCATTTCAGGGCTTCCGGATACAGAAAAATACCTCCAAATAGTCAATTTTGATCATTTTTCCTGCGCTGAATCTAAATTCGGTGTCCGTTTTGTAAGAAACCACTTTCATTTTTCGACAAAGGCATCCACATGGTGTTTTTGATCCATTTTTCGTGTTGAGTCTATTTCTTGCGTCCGCTTCGCGCGCAAACACCTCCATCACACAAAATGGGCCTCTAGAAGCCACTGACCATGTTGCAAAACCTCCGCGGAAATTCGGGTCATCACAGCCCTAGCTCTCTATGTATTCAGATAGGGATCTAGCTTGCGACTCCCTTACCTCGATCAAGGGAAGCAGTTGGTGCTGGAATAGGGGCAGAAGTCTTTGTAAAAAGGGCACCGACAACGAGTGTGAGAACTACAAAAAGAAAGTAGTCCTAAGTAGGTACCATCACCAATACCGACGATCTAACTCCAGGTCTTCTAGAGGCATAAGTAAGCATCTACTGCTAAACATAGGAAGGTAAAAGCTGAAAAGTTAATCTACAGCTATCATGCCTTTATCTACAATACTTAAGAAGTAGCGGGGATATGAAAATACATCTACTCTCACAGGATGCTCAAGGTCGACCCAATCTCACTGACTGCCTCATCGGGTCCTGTCAAACCTACGACCACCTACAATCATCACATCTGCCTCACGCTAGAGAGGGGCTGGAATTATATAGGGCGCCCAAACGGGCTGCATCGACGTCACGCAGAATAAGACAGCTCCGGAGTGGCACTCGAGGGGCGTGACCCTACCGAGGAAAGCTGCGTATCTCACTCGAGCCCATATGTGGGTCATGCAGGCTATAATGAAATCAAATGATCAACCAGATCAGTTAACACCCAGGTTTAAAGTGCCGCCCGTGCACGTACCTTGCCCGTCAAATGGGGGCACGGTACTGGGTGGGGGTATCGCCCCCCCCCCCCCCCCCCCCGCGTCTCGAGCGATACCTCGCTCGAGACATGGCGATACCCAAGGGGTTATCGCCGTGCTGTGCCGAGCGGCACGACAGCCATTTTATTTTTATTTTATTTTTTTTTTTTAATCACGCGTAGAGTATTTTTTTATTATTTTTTTAAAAATCACATGTTGTACGGTACATATTTTTTATTTTTTTGTTTTAATCTTTAAGAGATTTAGGTTATTTTGTTCACTAACTAATTTAGGTTGTTAGTAAATGTGAGTATCTTTAAGAGATTTAGATTATTATTATTTACTAAATAATATAAAAAAGTAAAGAGATAAGATAAAATGAGAATGTGGTTATAAATCAGATCTTTAAAAGATTTAAGTTGTTATTATTCACTAACTAATAGCAATCTAAATCTTTTAAAGATTTAGGTTTTATGATTAAAAGTATTTTTTATCTCTTTTTTTTTCTTATATTAGTTAATAAATAATAACAATCTAAATATTTTAAAAATCTAATCGGTACCCACATTCTCATTTTATCTTATCTTTCTACAATAACAATCTAAATCTCTTAAACCCACATTCCCATTTTATTTACGTATCTCTCTGTAATTTTGTTTGAAATTAACTTAATCATGAAAATTATAGCTAAAGGCGGTCCACCGTCTTTAGAAGGCGGTGAGCCTTCTGTATGTGGCGCTAATATGGTAAGCTAATATGACAAAAATAGGGTTAGTTTTACAAATAAAATTTTGATAAGATTATTTCGCAAATTATAAAATTTTAGAGGACAATTTTGAAAAAAACTCCATTGTACTTTATATATAAAAAAAATTATCAATATATTAATTGGTGAGTATAGTAAGCTATATATAGCCAATATTCATAATTTTTTGACTAAACATTTCAAAATAATATTATAAGAGCTTATTAGAAACAAAAAAAAAAAAAAAAAACAGTGCCAGAGTGTGCCACTGGGAGGTCATGCGTATCCATCGGCACGCAAGCGTGCCACGTGTCGGCACGGAAGCGTGCCCGTACCGTACCGTGCCAGGCGGCGAGCGGCACGCCCCCGTGCCACGGCACTTAATTCCTTGGTTAACACACTCTCTACGTGCCCACGACACAATCCGGAGCAAAACTCTACGGTTAAGGATTCACCGTCAACCCTGACGGCTCCCAACAATACCACTTAGCCCAACGACGGGTAACCAAATCCACTCGACTCCTCGGCACGAGCGTAAGATCATTCTACACTAACCCAACGGCTCGAACCCTCTAATCAGGGTACAAGATAGGTGAAACCACTACTATCAACAATAAGAGATGATGGCAATAGTAATCACTACAGTGTAGGGCAACATGCAAGCATTAAGGTTTAGGTGTCCAAGTTTCCTACCACATGCTAGTAAGTCTGTGGAGTATCCTCTACACTTATGTCATGCAATCAAACGTGATGTCCCAGTATGATAGAAAAGGGGTATATAAATGCTAAACAGGATATAGAAGGGAACTCATCAAAATTGGTGGTCAACATTAATCCAACTGCAATGCTAATGCAACCACGGCCAGAAGTTGGTGCGGCGTGGCTCACACCTGTGGCTCAGGACCTTGCGCACGCTGCTCGGCCTCGGCTCTCGGTCCACTGTGCAGTCTCTCCTCTCTAATGGTTCAACCAGTCATGGTTCAATCCACCGGGGGACGGCGCTCAGTCCTAGTTCAGCTCCACCTCGGCTCGCTAACTAAGGTCAACCTCTCCACAGCCTCCAAATCAGCTGAACACTCCTAAGTCGCGCACCTCAGCCAGCCCGGCTCATTGCTTCGGAGTGAACCGCACAAGCTCGGCTTACTGCTAGCCTCTCAACAACTTCTGCTCATCCAACACTACTAGGAGAAAAAGGAGAAAAGAATCCAGCATGAGGCACCTTAAAAATCCCCATGGCAAAAATCACACACACCCCATCAAAAATCCTTCTCAATCCAAAATTCCAAAATATTCTTAACCTACCTCCAAACCAGCTAAAAGAGTCCAACCACAAGATCTCTTCCTTGACAACACCGTTTGCGACACACCCCTCCAAGGTTTGAAACTTCGGCTTGGTTCACCGGCAAGCCTTTGGAGTCGGCTTGCTGCTGAAATGGCTCCACCACAGTTAGGAGGAGGAAGGAGAAGAAGGAAGAGGGTGAGTTCAAGAATCTCTGGTGCAAAAAAGGGTATCCACAAGAGTAAGGGGGTATTTATAGAGAAAATATCTAGTATGAGTCCAAAAAAGCATTCGAAATCTCAACCACCCTTCGACACAAGTCAAATCCGGCACAAGTCTCGAGACATCTCACCTACCCCCAAATGGGCTGCTACAGTAACCCCTCGGCTGTCGTAGCTACAGTAAACACTTGGCTGAGCTCCTTAGCTGACCATCCGAAGCCGTCCCGCTCTCAGCTGTCCAAGCTACAGTAAACACTTGGCTCGGCTGAACACTCAAATGTAATATGCATTCGGCAGAACATCTCGGTTGAACATTCGGCTCATCAGAAATCAAGACCCGAAACCAGCCTGCTCTCGACGGTCGAAGCTACAACTCTACTCGACGGTCGAAGCATCTGACACTGGGGTCTGAAACTAAACCAGCTGGGCCCTCGGCTGAGCGCCTCTATCGTGCGTCTAGGCTGATCTCGTGAGCACTTGGACACTATATTTTACCAAATTGATTGATAATTCTATCAAATTGAATAGTTTAAACCGATGAATAAAGTGCCGCCCCGTGCTGCTCGGCACGGGGCGGCACGTACCGTGCCCCCAATATAGGGGCACAGTATAAGGGGGTGCCAAGGCACCCCCCGTGCCGCGATACCCTCGCGGGTATCGCGCGAGACGGGCGATACCCACGAGGTGGGTGGGGTATCGCCGCTCCTTTTTTTTTTTATTTTTTTTTTTTTTATGCAAATCCTTTCTCTCTCTCTCTCTCTCTCTCTCTCTCTCCCACACAGTTAGTTTAGATTTTTTGTTACGGTTGTTTTTTTTTTTCTCTCTCACAGTTAGTTTTGATTTTTTTTGTTGTGATTGTTTTTTTTTTTGGGGTGAGCTTTTGTACCTTTCATCCACTGTTATTATTATTATTTTTTTAATAAAATTTTTTTTAGTAGGTTCTTATGTCTTCCATCCAATTTTTTTGGGGATTCGCCTTTATATTTCCAACGTAATTTTTTTTTAAAAAAAATATTTTAAATTTGTAAATTTTTTTTTAAAAAATATAAAATTAGGTAATTTTTTTATTTATATTTTATAAAAAGTTGAAAATAAATATAATTGATTTAATTATTATATAGTCAAAATTTTAATTATTTTAGATAGATATAGTATTTTAGATGAGATTTGCGATAAAAATATTTTTAACTTTTTAAAAGATTAAAAATACTGATAAAATTAAAAGATAAATTAAATTAATTAATACTTAAATTTGTTTAATTTATTTGTCATATAATTTATTGCTAAGTTTTTATGAATAGATCTAATATTTTTTTTAAAATATTTTAATAAAAAATATTTTCCTTCAAATATTTAAAAAATTTAAATGAAAAAAAGTTATCTAAAGCAATTACGGTCCTATTATGGTTAATCTAAATATCTAGCGGTCTCTCGTCAAATCAATATGCATCAATTCTGCAAATATACATTAAAATTTTGAAAAAAAATATTTCTCCAATTTTGTATATTATATTTTTTTTAAAATTTCAAGAAAAAAAATGATAAAATCAAACTAATTTTAAAAGTTAAGCAATTCTCACAATTTTTCTAAAAATTTTGAAAAATATATATTTCTTTAATTTAAAAATAGCTATATATAGTCAATATTTATAATTATTTAACTAAACTTTTCAAAATAGTATTATAAAAGCTTATTGGGAACAAAAAAAACAAAAAAAAACCGTGCCAGAGCGTGCCACTGGGAGGTCATGCGTATCCATCGGCACACAAGCGTGCCACGTGTCGGCACGCAAGCGTGCCGGTACCGTACCGTGCCAGGCGGCGAGCGGCACGCCCCCGTGCCACGGCACTTAATTCCTTGGTTTAAACTATTTGTAACGAATAAAACTAGATTAATTAATTGCTAATAACTAATTGAGCCATGAAATATAACAAAGATATTTGACCCAATTTAACCATAAAAGCTTAAACAAAAAAAAATTACAAAAGGGTGTCAATTAGAAAAATTAGAGTTGGGGAGCTTGTTTTAGAATGGCGTAAAGTTGAGGGGTTCTCCATCAATAGTAATCTTCTAACTAGGCACTATACAAGGTGTTTTATTTCTTCTATTTGTAAAATTTTTTCCAATAAAAATATTTCGATCAGCTACACCTTCAAAGAAATTCTTTAATCAACTTAAAGCAATCTTACATCAAGCTCGTGGTGCGGTTTGTCCAAGTTTGTTTACATCATTATAAGATTTAATAATCATTTTTTTATTAACATCTTTATTTTAGCGTCTACTAGCCTAGCCAGTATGTGAATCAGCATATAGAGTGGTTTTTAAAACTTTGAGACCTAACAACAGGCACTTGATGGTCTCTAAAAGGCATATTTAGTGGTACTTTATGTCTAAGTTAATCATAAGAGATATCTAGTTTTAAGAAGAGAAGGAAGGGAGCACAAACTGAAATATGTATAGATGTATATAAGAACTTTGCTAAGTAGCACATGCCCCTCTGATAGATGGGCAAAAAGCATATCCTATGGTTTGTATTAACATCAATTATATAGTACATGAGAAGGTATTTCTATGGTAATAATGACAACCATAGTAATAATATAACTAGGATTACATGCTATATAATCCTACGCTATAGATGGTAAGTAATATATAGTATAACAACCATAGTAATAATATAACTAGGATTACATACTATATAATCCTACGCTATAGATGGTAAGTAATATATAGTATAGAAACAATAAAGATAATACTAAATATATCGTAACATCCCCCCGCAAGCTAAGCATCAGGTGGACGGATGCGAAGATTGAGCCGTAATATCGAAAACCGAGAGGGTTGCAAGGGCTTGGTGAAAATATCAGCAAGTTGTTTATCAGAAGAGATATGAACCAACTCTAAATCACCAGTCTGAACTTTTTCGCGCAAGAATTGATGATCAAGTTCAATATGCTTTGTGCGAGCATGAAGAACAGGATTTGCCGCTAGATAAGTAGTGCTTAGATTATCACAGTAGATGCTAATAGGTCGCCAGAGGAAAACACGAAGATCACGAAGTAGACGACGGATCCATATCGTCTCCGCAAGCGCGTAGGCGACAGCACGGTATTCTGCTTCAGAACTAGAGCGAGAAATGGTGGGCTGCTTTTTGGCGGACCAGGAGATAAGATTGGGCCCTAAAAATATACAATATCCAGAAGTAGACCGGCGTGTATCTGGACAACCGGCCCAATCAGCATCTGCAAATGCGACAAGAGAGGGATTGACACAGCGAGATATAGGCAGTCCATAAGTCAGCGTGCCCCGAATATATCGTAGAATGCGCTTAACCGCTTGCATGTGTGGTTCACGAGGAGCATGTAGATACTGGGCAACAGAGTTGACAGCATATGATATATCCGGTCGGGTGAAAGTAAGATACTGGAGAGCACCAACAAGCTGACGATAGTTATAGGGATCCTCAAGAAGTTGCCCTTCATGAGAAGATAGACGAGAGGTTGGAGAGAGAGGACTAGAGACGGGCTTACTATCAAGAAAACCATGGCGCTGAAGCAGCTGATGCGCATATTTGTGCTGAGTCAGATGAAAACCAGAAGATGACCTATTTACCTCAATGCCCAAGAAATAATGTAGCGGCCCGAGATCCTTCATTGCAAATTCCTGCTGTAAGGTGGTAATAAGAGCCCTTAGAAGAGAGGAGGAACTGCCAGTGACAATAATATCATCAACATATAATAGAAGAATAAGAGTGCCAGAAGAGGAGTGACAGATGAACATTGAAGGATCAGCAGTGCTCCCAACAAAACCAATTTCAGATAGAAAGGACGTAAACCGTTGAAACCAAGCCCGAGGTGCTTGCTTAAGACCATAGATGGCTTTGCGTAGACGACAAATATGATGCGGAAAAGAGGGATGCACAAAACCAGGCGGTTGTCTCATATAAACTTCTTCAGAGAGTGTGCCATGAAGAAAAGCATTCTTCACATCAAGTTGTCGAAGAGACCACCCTGAGGAGAGGGCCACCGAAAGAACAGTGCGAATAGTGGTCGACTTGACAACGGGAGAAAAGGTCTCATCAAAATCAATGCCTTGTTGCTGTTTATAACCTTGAGCCACAAGCCGAGCTTTGAGACGCTCAAGAGACCCATCCGCCTTCTGCTTTACTTTGTATACCCATTTACAACCAATAAGATTAACAGGCGAAGGAGGTACAAGATCCCAAGTAGCATTTGTCAGGAGGGCATCAAACTCCTCAGCCATGGCAGCGCGCCAACCTGCATCCTGAAAGGCCTCATGAAATGAGTTAGGCTCAGTAGGTAGAGCAGAATCCGTAGAGGCCAGTAAGGAGGTAGACTCAGTTAAACCCTTAGTCATAGATCGAGTGCGCATAGGATGTATGCGGGGAGGTGAAGAAGGCTCAGACGGCACTATAGTAGGCTGAGGGGAGGGCGGACGATCAGAGGTGGACGGTGGTGGTTCAACAATAGTAGGTGTAGTAGCAGCAGATCGTGTAATGTGTCGTCTGGTATAGACACGGAGTTCTGATGGACCAACGGCAGTGGCATCGTTCCCATTCCTAACCTGTGAGTCATCAGAATTCAAGGTAGAAGGAAACGTTGATAAATTCTCAGACGGTGAAACAGGTGGACGTGTACCGGAACCACTCTCAGCAGAGGGGCGTGTGAAGGAGAAGCCAGAGATTGCATCAATGGTAGAAGGATTCTCACCCAGCAAAGGAGGATTTGAAACAAATTTTTGAAACATATCAAGGTTGGAAAAAGTAGAGGAAGGAGAAGAAGAGAATTTAGAAAGACAAGAAAACGGAAAAACAGTTTCCACAAAGGTAACATGTCGAGAAATAAAAACCTTGCCAGTGCTGGGATGGAGACATCGAAAACCTTTATGTTTATCAGAGAGTCCTAAGAAGACGCAAGGAAGTGACCGAGGAGAGAGCTTGTGAGCTGCAATATCCTGCACATCAGGGTAACACAAACATCCAAAAACTTTGACAAGTTGCAAGTCAGGGGAAGAGCAACCATGCAGAATTTCATATGGCGATTGTCCTTTTAAAACAGTAAGAGAGGGAATTCGATTCACAAGAAATACAGCAGTTTGAATGGCATCAGCCCAAAAACGAGGAGGCATACAAGCTTGAAATAGTAAACTTCTAACAACGTTAGTTAAATGTCTATGCTTCCTTTCGGCGAGGCCGTTTTGTTGAGGAGTATAAGGACAAGAAAAACGGTGAAAAATTCCATTTTGTGAACAAAGGTTGGAAAACTTATCATTTACAAACTCCGTACCATTATCAGATTGGAAAATCTTGATTGAGCTATGAAATCTGTTTTCCACCATTGCTTTAAATTCGAGAAATTTGTCAAAAACTTCGTGTTTAAATTTCAAAAGGTAAAGCCAAGAAAACCGAGAATAATCATCAATAAATATAACATAATATTTATAACCAGAAACAGATGGAACAGGTGATTGCCACACATCAGAATGCACAATATGAAAGGGAAAAGCAGATTTAGATTCCGAATCAGAAAATGAGAGTTTAACATGTTTTCCCATGTTACAAGCATTGCAAACAGATAATGTCAAAGCAGAATTACCATCAGAAATAATGTTATTATTTTTAATAAATGCCGAAAGAACAGGAAGACTGGGATGACCTAATCGTCTATGCCAAACATCGCTACTAAATCTAGATGCAACAAGACCAATCTGTTGCTTATTCCCTACACTTGCAACTTTAGAAGGAATTGGATAGAGTGATGTTCCCGAGCTAGGGCAGTGCAGAAGCTCCGTCCTTGTTACCTTGTCCTTCACAGAAAAACCAGAAGAGTCAAATTCAAGAACGGAATTATTGTCACGACAGAATTGACGCACCGAAAGTAAATTTCTCTTGATGGAAGGAACAACAAGAACATTTTTAAGAGCAAAGGATTTAGAAGATGTATTCAATTGAGTTTCACCTGTCTGAGTAATATCAAGTAAATTTCCATTACCAACTAGAATTTTCTCATGCCCAGTATAAGGTTTGGAAGAGGAAAGAATACCAGAATTCGCGGTCATGTGATTGGAAGCTCCAGTGTCTGGATACCATACTTCCTCAGCAGGTTCATAGAGATTCATAGCAGCAAAAGTTTGAGGGACATCATCGGCCACGAATGAGTGATTGAAGCGTTGTCTGCATTGAAGAGCAGAATGGTTGTACTTTCCACAGATCTGACATTGTGTGCCAGACTTCGAAAAATAAGATTGTTGATTTGGAGTATAAGGTTGAGGAAGATTATTGGGTGAAGAATGTGGATAGATTCCAGGAGATCCACGACCATGATATGAGTTGTGTCTACCGCGATGTCCTCGACCACCGCGATATCTGCCTCCACGACCTCCACGATTTCCGCGTCCACGATTTGCATAGAGAGCTTCGCTGTCGATAGTGGGAATGGCAGGTGATGTTGTTGAACTAGTACGACGTTGTACTTCTGTTTCTTCTTGCATCAGAAGTGGACGAAGTTGATCAAAAGTAGGCTTGTTTCGGTGTGTATTAAGGGCACTGACGAAACCTCTATATTCTTCTGGTAACCCGAGAAGAACAGTCATGACCAAGTTATGGTCTGACTCAGTTTCACCAATCGCTTGCAGGGCATCGCCAATAGATTTAATCTTTTGCATATAATCGGTCATATTCATTGAACCTTTCTTGATGCTTCGTAATTCAGACTTTAGAGAGAAAGCGGTGGAAGCAGTTTTATCAAGAAAATATGTTTCGATAATTTTTCAAGCATCATACGCAGTTTTAGGAGAGCTAGAAACAACCATCTGTAATATGCTAAGCGAAAGGGTGGCATTAATCCACGAGAGTATAGTGGTGTCTTCTTTTTTCCAATTTAGATATTCCGGGTTCATAATTATTTTCTTTTCAGAAGTGTCAATAGTTTGAGGCGGTATAATACCAGTTCCGTCCACATGTGGAGTAACACCAAAACTCTCCAAAACATTAAGAAATATTTGTTTCCACACAAGATATGTGGAATCTGTTAGTTCAAGTGGTATGAGAGTTTTGATATTAACCACTGGTAAATTTGAGAAAGAAGACATGTTACCACAAAAAGAAAATATCACCACGAGAGAGTAACCGAGGCAAATCCTTGACTGCACCAGAGAAGAACCAAACTTCACCAGGGAGCAAGTACGTATCTGAACGACACCAGAATAATGAAGAAAGGCCGAAATTACTATAGCGATGGTACTGTAGCGCCGGTACTGTAGCAGCGGCACTGTAGCAGCAGTTGTGACGGAGAGAGAAATCCAAAGAAAAAAAAAAACTATGGAAGAAGGTGAGACTCGTGGTAGATGGTGGCTAAGGATCGATATTCCCAATATTAGGGTTCCCGCTCTGATACCATGATAGATGGGCAAAAAGCATATCCTATGGTTTGTATTAACATCAATTATATAGTACATGAGAAGGTATTTCTATGGTAATAATGACAACCATAGTAATAATATAACTAGGATTACATGTTATATAATCCTACGCTATAGATGGTAAGTAATATATAGTATAACAACCATAGTAATAATATAACTAGGATTACATACTATATAATCCTACGCTATAGATGGTAAGTAATATATAGTATAGAAACAATAAAGATAATACTAAATATATCGTAACACCCTCGTTTCCACCCGACCTGACACAGACCCTTCTCTCATTATCTAAAACTCTAAACACTGAATTATTTGATATAAAAGACTATCTAATATTTGTTTACCAATAAATAAGAAAAATATGTTAAATAAGATTAAAAATATAAAAAATTGAAAAAAATTTAAAAGAAAAAGGTTGCCTCGGCCTGGCATGGCACGACCCAAACCAATTGGTGCTAGGGGTCTTGCCGAGCCACCGATTGGAGAAAGGCAAGTCGGTACAACATGACATGGCTTAGATTTGGGTCTCTGCTAGTCTGGAACACTGTTGGCCTGGGCGCGACCTAATTAATGTTGGCCATGCAAAGTTGGCACGACCCACATTACACCCCTCAAAACTTCAAAACTTAATGTTACTTGGATGCATTTTACAGCAATAGGATTATAAGTTATCCACAACTTCGAGATGCTAATTTGTTTGTTGTGTGAGATGACAACTACACTAGTCCTGGACCAGTTGGGGCCAGTAGGGGATTAACTACTCTGATTTGACGACTAGGCAAAATATACATTCTAGTTAGTTGATAAGACTCACAAAATGATTTTCCTATTGTAGCAATTCTGATATGCCTCGTGCCTTAAGAGAAATATTATCTCTGATGGTTACATAAAAAATTCTACACCTGTAGAGAAGTGATCTAGGGTAGAGAGCAAGGTTTTAAGTATCCATCGGCACGAGCCATATCTACCGTGCCGTACCGTGCCAAGAAGATACCGGCACGATACAGCTCCCGTGCCGATGACATAATTCAAAACCCTTTTTTCTTAAAATTACTAAGTAATTTTCTTAATAAAGTTCAAAATATTTGATAAAGATACATAATAAGCAATTAAAAAATTTTGTTGCTAAAGAAATTAAATATTTCATGCCATTATGTGTCGGCACACATGTATTTTTTGTGACCGGCACTCATCGGCACGGCTCGGCACGCACCGTGCCGTACCGTGCCGGCAAGTTTTCGGCACGACCCCGTGCCACGGCACTTAAATCCTTGGTAGAGAGATATTAGATATTAATCACAACGAATAGATGCATAATAACATTGAGAGCATATATCTGGAGTCATAGGATCAATTATGTAATTTAACAAACAATAAAGAACCAAGGATCTCAATTTAATTTTAAAATTTAAAGTAAATTTTCTGTTCCATTCTATTCAACAATATCCGGTGACCTTTTGATAAAGCAATTTCTCCATCGGTTTTATCTTATCTTATTAGAGCATTGTTTGCATAATCTAGGAAATGAAGCTGCATGAAATTTTTTGGAAATGAAGCTGCAATATTGTATGATGCCTATTAAGTTATGCATGGAGACGCAAGAAAATTTTAATCCTATTTTTAGTGTGAATGATATAAGAAAGATCAAAATGATGACAATGACACATTTAAATAAGGTAAATCTTTTAGAACCAGGTAGGGTCCAAGATGACAAGATTACCTCTTTTGAGCAAGACTACACCACCCTAAGATATATATAAACTTTTGCCAGATTTAGGGTTTAGGATTTAATTGCATGGAAGTTTGTTAATCATCGTATTCATCGAAGAACCTTTAAACTAGTACTCATGGGGAAAACTTAATCTAAATTCCCAGTAATATATTGTTTATATATTTCGTAAGTAGTAATCTGGAGTCGAAGGTCTCAGAAAGTTTATTTTCCAGATATTAAAATCAGTTTTTGTATCCTATCTATTTTCCAATATGTTAACTGAACAGTTTCAACTGTTGAATCAGGCTTTAGTAAGAAAAGCTGATCCGGAAGTGATTGATATGCTTCCAAGGTCTGTGACCATAGTTGTTGGTGATGTGGGCGATTTTTCAACATTGAAGGCTGCTGTTGAAGGTTGCAACAAGATCATATATTGTGCTACGGCACGCTCTGCTATTACTGGGGACCTAAATAGAGTTGATAACCAAGGAGTACGAAATGTCACCAAAGCGTTTCAGGTCTTCTTCCTAATATCACTCTCAACTTCTCTTCTTTCAATTAATTGGATGCCTTGCCTTGTTAACTTTAAATCTTACAGCATTATAATTCTTTGGCGGCTGTGTTGAGTTCTTGTATTGCAGGATTACAACAATACGCTTGCACTGTTAAGGGCTGGTAAGAGTAGCAAAAGCAAACTCTTGCTTGCTAAATTTAAATCCGTTGAATCACTGGATGGTTGGGAGGTCCGCCAGGGTACTTATTTTCAAGATGATGTTGCCACTAAATATGATGGGGGAATGGATGCAAAATTCGAATTCACGGAGTCAGGAGATGCTGTGTTTTCAGGTGTCATCGCCACTTGTTTAGACTTTGACTATACATCCTATCATATCTTTTCATTTTTCTTTATGTGCAGAAGAGAATATGATTAAGAAGTTGTAAAATTTTTCATGGATCATTTTTGCTCTCAGGATATGTTTTTACAAGAGGTGGCTATGTTGACTTGTCAAAACAGCTCTCTCTCCCTCTTGGTTCCACCCTTGACAGGTATTGGGTATTTTCATTATTTTGTTCTATTTGTGCAATGGTTGTGGCCTTAAGAATGACGACAAACATAATATTGTTAGAGTAGAATGTTAGTCATTTATGTGACATTGTGACATTACATTTGTAGGTATGATGGCTTGCTACTCTCTCTTGGTGGAAATGGAAGATCATATGTTCTAATCCTTGAGGCTGGTCCGCTGGCTGATACTTCTCAAAGCAAAAAGTATTTTGCTCGAATGACCACAAAGGTTGGCTATTGTAGGGTGAGGACTGTGTCCACTATGATGCTTATGCATGACTTGTCAATTAGTATTGCTTTAGTAGTTTGCTTTTGAAAACTTTTTGCCTTAAATCTGCATTTTCGCAGGTTAGAATACCATTTTCGTCCTTTCGACCAGTGAAACCAGAAGATCCTCCTCTAGAGCCTTTTCTTGTACATACACTAACCATACGTTTTGAACCTAGAAGACAGGTTTGTCCTCGATATGAATTAGTATTCTATGAGTTACATTTAAATGTTGGTGGGTTTTGTTTCTTCTATATTTTGTAGGGCCATTGCTAAGATCTCTCTTGACATATGCTTCTAATGCTTGTAGAAACCTGTCGATGGACCTGGAGGAAGCAAGAAGGATCCAAGAAGCTTCAAATTGATAATGGAATACATAAAAGCGTTACCTGTAAGTTGCATTTAGAATAGATCTCTTTGGGCTAAAGATCATTTGTGTGAGATTTCTCGCATGGCTTTGGTAGTTATCTCTAATAAATTTGCATGTTGACATGCCATACCCTTGAAATCTTCATGATGAAACAGATGCTAGAATTGTGATTAGGGTTCTAATCAGCCCTAACCTCAAAGAGATATATTTATATATGGAGAGAGTTTTACAGAGAGAGTTTTACAGTAAGGTCCATGACATAATGCAAAATTACAAAATAATAAAAGAATAGTCAATACTCCCTTCCAAGATGGTGCATAAATATTTCTCATGCTCATCTTGTACAAAGTTATTGAAGGTCGTACTCGCAAATCTTTGTCACGCCCCGGGAGCAATTTGAGAACCGAAAATATAGAAAATCCTCGATTTTTGCGGAAGCATTTTTTTTTTATAAACTCCGCTCCTGGAATGTGCACAGATCCGCCACACATACAAGATTTCTCTATACAAACGAACTGAGCCTTCTCTGTATATGCACGGCGTAGACACATTTACAATATACATATCAACCACATACAGAGTTTGCAGAATTAAAAATAACATCATTTAACAAGTAGAGATTGCATAATTTAAATAGAAGACAAAATACCAAGTTTTGAAAACAATGCACACCCGGCTCATTTATTTGAAAGCCAAATGAAACCAATACCATTTAAGAATCCGCATCCACACGATGCATTATTTAACCATTCAAAAACCATAAAACCATTTCCGACATTCACTTATTATCCACAGAACCACATCACATCTAATCCAACCAACAGATAGGAATAAGGTAAACTAACAACTAAACTGAAGTATGGAATAACCAAAATGAAAGTCTGATGGCTCGCTAAGCGGTGTCCTCACGCACGTTCCGTCCTCCACCACCACTAGGTCCTGTAAAAACAGTGGGGTGAAAAACACGAAATGAATCATGTTTCCCAGCGGGTACAACGCGCTGACGGGGACAAGTCGTACTCATTGGATAACACGACGGATAAATAAGCTGAAAAACAATAAGTAAGAACTGAATGAAAGTAAACCATAATAGCAACAGATAACAAAAGAGAATTGCAAGTCAAATACAGGGAACCGCTACTATAAATAGTCATTCAGTATAATGAGTAATCATAACGAATTGTAATCACCCAATCGCAATCGTCGTGTCGGTCCGCAAACCTCAGGGACTGCCACAAACCTGCTCGACGTGCCGGTGCAAACAAAACCCCATCTGCACTAACCGCGGCACTGCAATAGCCACAGGGGGTCCTCTCACGCAAAAACACCAAGTAGGGATCACGGGTCAAGTACGACCACCTCTCTGGAAAAGTACACTACCACGGTGGCCAAACCGCAAGTGTGCGTGAAATGCGCCAAGAGCGTGATGATCAAAGATAGATCACAATCAACCGCGACGATCAGTTGCATAGTAGTAAGCAACTAAAACCAACTCAAAGGTCAAATGTCATGTCAAGGAAAGTGACTATACATCTAAATCACCTAGATGTCCAATAATGTCCCTATGTTTAAGTATTCGTCAAGTAATTGTTAACTACTGTAAAAGTTCATTATTTAGCTTACGCTAAGTCCAAGAATTAGCTAAGCAACACCATAACCGTGTATCATGAACATTTGCGACAATGGAAGTATAAACAAATGCCAGCCGAGGAGATTTCACAATAACTGTGAAGCAAGATAAACAAAAATACTTGACATAATTTAGATAACAATAATAATAAGAAGAGAAGGATCGAGTTAACTAGATCGACAACATTCTCGACTTCGGATCGGAGTATCCACCTCAACCGGTAATCTCGATCGTTAACACACATGATGGATCACTCGAACCTAGACAAGATCCACCAACAATAATTAACACCCAACAACAATGACCGGCGAATTAGTGATCCCAATCACTAAGCCAAAGATCTGAACCGTTCCAATTTGCCGAATCGATTTCTCGATTCCCGAACCGTCACACCCGATCAATTCTCGATCAAAAAGAGACCCGAACAACTTTGCCGTTGTCTCGAACAAGGACAATTACTCCAAAGGTCCCACCCGCGACGTTCACGCTGTCCAGGGATTCCCACATGTGCAATTTGCACAAAAATCTCCACCGTTACCCTTTAATTATGATAACTAAACGCCTAAGCGAAAGTCGGGCCCATACCTTTGATTCCGCGACTCGGAATCTGCCCGACGATGATGTTGGACGGCATGCGATGTCCCAGATGTCGTGCCCGCTGTCCGGAATCTGTTCGATGTCTAAAACGCACACCCGGCGAAGCCACAAACAAAGAACACGCGTGTAAAATTCAGCACGTGCTGCGACCGAAACATAATTTAAGGCAAGAAAGAACACACGGGGGGTTCTGAGATTACCGTGCTCACTTACCGGAAGGTCGGCGGTTATCGGAGTTGCCAGAAAGCGAAAACGACGCACCGCAGTCCGCTAAATCCAAGAACCGGATAACAATAGATCACCGGAACGATCCGATGTCAAACCGAGGCGAGCACCGACCTCGAACTATCCACAATGATGCTACGATGCTCAGCAAAACAGTGGATCGTGTTTTGGAAGCATGATGGCGCCGCAGTAGTAACCGCATTCAAATCCCAGGCTGGCTCGGTTTTGGTCCAAGCCGCAATCAACAGGAGGTAAAGAAGGCTCAGTTTTGGAGAACAAACCCTAAACCTTAGATCCGGGCGCGCACAGGGAAGGACTAGGCGCCCGATTTGCAAGGGAGGAGGCGGCGCGGATGACTAGCGTGCCTCATGCGCGCGTGGCCCAAGCCCGCTCGGTTGGGTCTTGGCGCGGCATGTGGTTGGTCGTGAGGAAGTGGGCGCTCGGTTCCACCCGTGGGCGCCCGAGGTCGGAGGAGGGAAGCCGAGAGGGCTTCTTGACCTAGGGCAAACCTGCGGTTGCGAGCCAGGGCGGCGGCGGCTCCACGCGCGTGTGGCGCGTGCGTGCGATTCCCCGCGCATGGCAGGCGGAGGGCTGCGAGCGCCCGAATCCGAGGGAGGAGAGCTCGAAAGCTTGGTTGTCTTCCTCAGATTTGACAGCGACGATAGAGGTGCACGGACGAGGGAAGAGAGAAGGGGCTACGGCTAAGGGAAAGTTTTTCTTGAGTTATGAATTAGGTTTAGAAACCCTAATCCAATCCTCCTCCTTAAATAAACATTTGTTTAATTACCGTTAAGTCCCCTAAATGTAAATATTGTGTTTAAGTCCCCGAAAATCTGAATTTTAGATCCCGATCCTTCGTATCGCGTGTGGAATGTTAATTCACACTCTCATGACTGATTTCATGCACTCATGCGCGTAAATTGCTGTGACAAATTCCTAAATTACGAAAAATCTAGATTTTCTTGACTTACTCGCCAAGAATGCTTTTCCGGGTGATCGAGGTGTCGGATTTGAGATCCGACTCGTCTACTACTCCCGGCGCTGATTCACCATAAAACCAGTGAATAAATTTTTGGGAATTAAATCCCCAATATACAGAAATTGCTATCCTCTTTAAATTCCGAATTTCATTTAAATTTTTGAATTATAAATTCAAATTTCGAAATTTAAAGCACTGTTATTACAATCTTTTAGTGAAAATATCAGCTAATTGATCACTTGACTTCACAAATGGAATGCATATGATGCCCTTCTCCAATTTCTCTTTGATAAAATTCATGTCGATCTCAATGTGCTTTGTTCTGTCATGTTGTTGCTTTGTTCTATCATGTTATACTGGATTGTGAGCAATGCTAATAGCTGCTTTATTGTCACAATATAGTATTTATGGTTTCACATCTGCCATGATAGAAAAGTGTATATTAGGATAACAACTATAAATCGTTGGTCCGATCCAGTAGTATTTATGTTGTCTAATTGGACTAGAGTTGATCTCGCTTTTAATTTGGCAAAACTAATTAGAGAAATCTTCTAGTCATATTAGGATAAGAACTATAAACCGATTTGGCCTAATCTTCTACTTATCTCTTAGGGTGTTGAGAACCCTTATAAATATACGGGTGATTCTCTCGTAATGACAATAATAAGAAATATAGAGAAAATACCCAGAAAATACGAAGAAATTCATAAGAAATTTGTGTGCCATCTCAAGAGAGAGAATCCACATCCTCCATGATCCTAGCTCAGCTGAGACTAATCTGACACTTCCCGCTGGTGATTAGCTCTCATACCAACTGTGACGCTCCGCTTCCGAGCGGGTAACCCATTCTAAAACTATTCTAGCCCTATCATGCTTAATCATTTTAACCTCTTTGGCCCAGTCACCGCCAAAATGCTATAGCCGTGTTAAGAAACTCACAAGCACTAGATGATATGAGGCTCGTTTCGGTAGCCTTGTCATTTAGACCCTGGCTTAGCTTGTCATTCCTATTTTGGTTTAGCCTGTTATTCAGACGCTAGTTTAGTCAAGACTCATCTCACACTTCTAGCTGGTAATTGGCTCTGATACCAACTATGACGCCCTACTTCCCAGGGGATCACCAATGCTAGAATTACTCTAGATTGAGGCTAGCTCAACTTTTTAACCTCTTGGGCCTAGCCATTGCCCAAAATGCTACAGTCGGGTTATGCAATTTAGCTCTACTATATCTTATATGAGGACCATTCCAAATACTGGGGGTGTCACAATCAAGGTTTCAAGTGCCGCCCGTGCCGCTCGGCACAGGGCGGCAAGTACCGTGCCCCTCAAATGGTACAGGGGGCGTATCGCCCCCCCCCCCCCCCCCCGGCGTCTCGGCGATACCCTTTGGGTATCGCCCTGTCTCGGGCGATACCCAAAGGGTATCGCCCGTGCTGTGCCGCACGGCACGACAGTTTTTCCTTTTTTTTTTTTTAATCACGCGTAGAGTATTTTTTTGTTATTTTTTTTAAAAATCACATGTTGTACGGTACATATTTTTTATTTTTTTGTTTTGATCTTTAAGAGATTTAGGTTATTTTGTTCACTAACTAATTTAGGTTGTTAGTAAATGTGATTATCTTTAAGAGATTTAGATTATTATTATTTAATAACTAATATAAAAAAGTAAAGAGATAAGATAAAATGAGAATGCGGTTATAAATCAGATCTTTAAAAGATTTAAGTTGTTATTATTCACTAACTAATAGCAATCTAAATCTTTTAAAGATTTAGGTTTTATGATTAAAAATATTTTAAATATTAATCTCTTTTCCTTCTTATATTAGTTAATAAATAATAATAATCTAAATATTTTAAAAATCTAATCGGTACCCACATTCTCATTTTATCTTATCTTTCTACAATAACAACCTAAATCTCTTAAAAATCTGACTCGTACCCACATTCCCATTTTATTTACGTATCTTTCTATAGTTTTGTTTGAAATTAACTTAATTATGAAAATTATAGCTAAAGGCGGTCCACCGTCTTTAGAAGGCGGTGAGCCTTCTGTATGTGGCGCTAATATGGCAAAAATAGTGTTAGTTTTACAAATAAAAATTTGATAAGATTATTTCGCTAATTATAAAATTTTAGAGGGTTATTTTGAAAAAACTCTATTGTACTTTATATATAAGAAAAATTATCAATATGTTAATTGGTGAGTATAGTAAGCTATATATAGCCAATATTCATAATTTTTTGACTAAACATTTCAAAACAATATTATAAGAGCTTATTTGGAACAAAAAAAAAAAAAAAAAATCGTGCCAGAGTGTGCCACTAGGAGGTCATGCGTATCCATCGGCACGCAAGCGTGCCACGTGTCGACACGTAAGCGTGCCCGTACCGTACCGTGCCAGGCGGCGAGCGGCACGCCCCCGTGCCACGGCACTTAATTCCTTGGTCACAATGCACCTAAGACTTAATTTTTTGTTTGTTTAATTAGAGATGCGGCAAAATTTAATGTGTAGTGTGCTAATTTTAAAATATCTTTTTCTGTACATTGCGTGTTATGGCCTCAAAACAAGTTGCTGATCTTATGAAGGGCAAGAAATTGGATGGTGACAATTATGACATTTGGCACCGTAAAATTCAATACGTCCTCGTCGAATAAGAGGTTTCGGAGAACTTGAGTCATAAAATGGACTAATCCACAGAGGGCAATAACACTTAGAGTAGCCGAGAGATGGAAGTCTATAATAATTGGCTTAAAATGATCGCATTGCTCGCATCACATTACCGAGCGGTATGTAGAATGATCTCTTGTGCGAATATGAGCAGTATCCGAATGCTTATGACCAAGGAATCAAGTGCCGCCCGTGCCGGGCCGGCACGGGCGGCACGTACCGTGCCCCTCAAAGAGGGGCACGGTACAGGGGGGGGTCTCGCACCCCCCCGTCTCGAGCGATACCCCAGGGTATCGCTCGAGACGGAGCGATACCCTGAGGGGTATCGCGAGCCGTGCCGGCCGGCACGGCCCGTTTTTCTTTTTTTTTTTTTTTTTTTTTTTTTTTTTTTTTTTTGTTTTTTCTTTAGATTTTTTTCTGTATTTTTTAAAACAGGCATAGTTAGGTGTTTTTTTTTTTTTTTTTTTTTTTTTTTTTTTTAGTCACATGTGTACAGTAATGCATAGTAATTTTTTTGTTTTTTTTTAAAAGGTATCACATGTGCACAGTTTCTAGGGCAAATAAAAGAGAAATTAGGGTTTTTCCTTAGCGGATCGGATCCGTACCGCGGGGGAGCGGCCCGAGCCCTTCGCTTCCACCACTGACATCCACAAAATTTCGAAGTCGCACCGCGAAGCCGTCGGCGAACCTGAATCATAATATCGAAGCAATTCTGATTTTGAGTCACAACTAACAAGTATGTTAATTGGTGAGTGTAGTAAGCTATATATAGTCAATATTCATAATTTTTATTCTCTATGAGATATAGTTATTTCTATTCTCTATGAGATATAGTTATTTCTATTTAGAATTTATTTATTATATTGTTATTTCTATTCTCTATGAGATATAGTTGTACTTTATATATTAAAAACAATTATCAGTATGTCAATTGGTAAGTGTAGTAAGCTATATATAGTCAATATTCATAATTTTTTGACTAAACAGTTCAAAACAATATTATAAGAGCTTATTGGGAACAAAAAAAACAAAAAAAAGCCGTGCCAGAGCGTGCCACTGGGAGGTCATGCGTATCCATCGGCACGCAAGCGTGCCACGTGTCGGCACGGGAGCGTGCCGGTACCGTACCGTGCCAGGCGGCGAGCGGCACGCCCCCGTGCCACGGCACTTCGAACCTTGCTTATGACATGTGGGAGGCTCTTTGTGACACTCCAATAGTCCCACATCGGATGAAAACGGGGTTGTGATTGGGAATATAAAGGCCCATAGACCCTAGTAATAATAACCGGGCTTAATCATATTGGGCTGATAGTTTGGCCCAATGAGTTACTATAGTTAGCGTGTTGGGTTGTTACAGTTGGTATCGGAGCCAATCACCAGTCGTAAGTATGAGATGAGTCTCTGCTGAGCTAAGGTCATACAGTAGGAAGGGCACAACTCCCTGGCTGACGGCCGTTGTGGGTGGAGCGTGGCTCCCCACATGGTCCGCTAAAACTAGCAAGACGAGTCTCACATCGCCTGGTGCTTGTGAGTGTGCTCTGAGTTTGACGAGGATGTCAGGGCTTAATAAGGAGATGAATGCGATACTCCTAGGAATTGGAATAGTCCTAATATAAGGTGTAATAGGACTAAGCCTCTTAATCCGGCTATAGTATTTTGGATGGTGGCTAGGCCCAAGAGGTTAAAAGAGCTAAGCGTGCTAGGGCTAGAGTAGTTCTAGGATGAATAACCCCCCTAGAAAGTGGGGTGTTATAGTTAGCATGTTGGGCGATGGCTAGGACTAAGAGGTTAAGAGGGTTAAGCGTGCTAGAGCTATAGTAGTTTTGTAACGCACCGAACTTTGGCTAAACTGACAAAGTACGGATTAACCATGCTAGACATGAGCCTAGTTGCTTCATATTTCTAGCTAAGTTTATTTAAAAAATAAACGAAGCGGTAGCATGCTACCTTTCTCTCAAAAAAAAAGAAGGGTTTAGACTGAGTTGGGATCAAATTGAAACCACGTCGAATCGAAATGAAGTTCCAAAACTCAGAAATATGAGTTCCAGACATTTCGGACACCCGGAACAGGGATTCGGGCACCTGAAATCTCTTTTAGATGATCCCTAATAGCACTATGATTATTCGAACGCTTATCCAGAGAGATGGAATTTCGGGAACTGGAGATTCAAATTCTTGGATTGCCTTGTAGGGGCCCGGATATTGATTCGAACCCTACTTGAGGGCGCTCGAAAATGTTTCGAACTCCCAATCCGAGAGCTTGGGTGCGCACAGACATCGAACAATCGGATGCTCGAATTGTCCTGCGGATGCATGGAAAGTATTTTAGACTGTCCTTCGTGAGTGTTCGAAGCATGTTTCAGATCCTTTTCTTGAGAGCACTGATCGCGTGAGAAATAAAGGATTCTAACGCCCAAAATGTCTTGCACGTGCCCGAATTAGGAAGTGGGAGAAGCTAGAGGGTGCTTAGTCCCTCAATTAGGTGCGACTATGCGGAACTAGCGGCTGCCCATCTCCGATCCAGACACTCGAAATGTCGGGCGGGCGCCCGAAACCCTGCGCAGACATTGAGTTTTGGTTTGCTGCAAGTAGGGATTTTTGGGAGTTTTAGTTGCTAATGTAGCAACCCTATAAAAGGATTTTTCCACACTGACCCTAATCCGCAGCCATTTACCCCTCTTCACTCTCCCTTTTACTCTTTCTTTTCTCTCTTTCTCTCTCTAGGGAAGAATACGATCCGCCATTGTTGGAGGGCTCCAAGCTTGGAATTGATCTCGTTCGGAGCTAGGAAACGGTGGGGAGCTTCAAGAGGAAGCTCTAAGAGGAAGAAGAAACCCTTCTCTTCCACATTTGACCTACAAAAGAGAGGAAGTGAGTTGTTTTAGTGTTTTGGTTTTAGGGTTTTCAAAATGGGATTTCTAGGGTTTTAACTTTATTAGAACTATTTTTAGAATTTTTCTTAGTGATCCAAGAGACCAAGTCCACATCTTTAGTGGAGAAGCTTGCTAAGGTGGGGAATATCGCCAAAGAGGGTTTGATCTCCCCTTTGTCCATTGATTTTTTGTAATTAGTTGCATGTATCATGTGAGGATTAAACTAAACGGATTTTAGTTGCATGATAGGAAAAATTAGGATTTTGACGCTCTTGTATGAATATGGGATAATTGATATGTGCATGTAGATGTGAACCTAGATTATAGGTTAAACAAGTGTGACATCTAAACTTAGGTCAAAAGCTAAGGTTAAACGTAGTGACATGTAAACTTTATGTTAATGTGAACTTGAGAACAAGTTGTGAATTTATTGGATTTGGTTGGTAACCCTAGAGTCATGAACTTAGGGTGTAAATGTGAAATGCATTGAGACCTTCCAGAAGTGTCAAACATGGGCAAGGGAGTTGGGCGAGCAGTTGACTCCTTACGAGGTACTTGGCGGAGTTCGGGAGCAACCGACCCTATTTACCTACCGATTGGAAGAGGTGTGCAAGCAATCGACTCTCTATGAGGTGTTAATATGAAAGAAAACCAAACTATCAATTGGTTAAGGGAAAAAGGAATAGTTTGGTAAACATATAGCCTATGGTTTAGTGACATAGTGGCATCTTGATATATTTGAGGCATTGTAGTGGTACTTTTACTACTAGCATTTCTATGGTAGAAATAGATGTTTTCAATTATGTTATGTAGCTACTAATGCCTCCTTTGAACTGAGTGTTGAGCGCCACCTTTGGCAGTTTCACCTATTGGAAACTAACCGTATTTCTCACTCCTATGTGGTTTACCATTTTTCAGATCCTAGCATCGTTGGCGAGGCATGTGACCGCGGAAGGGTGTCGTGGAGTAGTGGACCTAGAAAGGTCCAGAAGTACCCTTTATTTTCGGACATTAAAAGTATTGTATTATTTTGGGATTAAAACATGTAAACTAAAATGGTGTTAATTTTGTGAAATGATTACAATTAGTTATGGACTTCAAAATTCTTTTATATTGAATGTCTCAAATTAGTAGTTGTACTATGATATTACATGTATCCATACTGAGCATGATTGTACATGTTGATATGTGATTTTGCTTCGTGTGGGTAAGAAAAGCGTTCCCCGTTCGACGGGTCTGTTGTATGTGCTGGGTGGCCTAATTGGCAGTCTCGGGGCATGAGAAATAAGAGTGGTATCAGAACCTAGGAAGAGTCCTAGGTGGTCTTGGTAAGCAATGAGCCTTAGGATGACTCTAGGGACTTAGTACGTGAGTGAGCGTGAATTGCTGCGAAAGTAATCAATTGGGTCTTGTAGTGTAACCAAGCTGGAAGTTGGGGACCAATTAAGGGAGATGACCTTTTCATTCCTTGGATGATTACGTTGGCGGCCAACAACGTAATGTCGGGAATGAGAAGATGTGTCTCTCAGGAACTTTCACTTAATTGGGTATATTATTTCCTTTCGTATTTTGCCAAGGGTCTAAGTGGAGACTTGGACTAAATCATTGTTGATACTGATATGTATGGGAAGGCTATGGCACCACGTGGTCGACTGAGGACGAGATGCACGTCGATGCGATCCGAGCTATCGGAGTGCTTGGGGTCGAGCAAGGTGCGTGAGCTAAGCGACCAGGTGTCCGCGTTTATTGGCGTTGTTTAGTAGCAAGCTGAGACCTCCCGACGCGAGGAAGAGGCCTCCTGACGTCAGGAGGAGCAAACAAAGAAGCTCCACGACTTACACACGCAACAGGCTGGGGCTACACCTATGAATTAGGAGCCCACCCCGTTGCCTCCTATGAGGGTGGCTGCAAATGGCATTGCAATGGCGGCCGTGCCCGTTTCGACGCGCCACGTGCCATCAGGGGTAATGCGGGAGACGCCCCGCAAGACATATTTTGATGCTTTCGCCGCCAAGTATATGGCTCAGCGGGCGGAGTAGGAGCAAGCGATAGAGAGCCTCGCTAATTTTAAGAAGTTCAACCCGCTGATTTTTAGTAGCATAGGTAATGATACCTTGGTGGTCGTGTTGTGGGTCAACATTATGGAAAAGTTGTTCAAGGACCTCCTAGTGTAGATCGGGATAAGGTCCCCTTGGTCGTCCGCTTTCTAGACAAGATGGCCCGTAGATGGTAGAGGATTGAGAAGGGCAAATGATTCGGCACCGCTTTACCCCTTTCGACGTGGGAGGAGTTTCGGGCACTCATCTTCGCAACCTACTTACTCGACAGCGCCAAACAGTAGATGGAGAAGGATTTCAAGAACCTTTATCAGGGGAACCGCACGGTGCAGGAGTACAAGCAGGAGTTCTCCCACATTGTGAGTTGCATCTTGTTCGTGGTGTGAGATGAGGTAGACAAGGCTCAATACTTCGAGCAGGGCCTTTTAATTGGCATCTACTCCAAGGTCCAGCCGCTTGGTATACGGACTTTTTGGGTGGACTGTGCTGAGTTGGTCGAGCACGGCGAGACCATTGTGAGCCGGGAGCGCGAGGCCTTCGCGAGTTGCAAGGAGAAGGATAAAAAATGATTCGCGGGTGGCTCTGGGTCAAACTAGTTTCAAGCAGCCTCTTAAGCACCCGCGCCCATAGTCACACTCTTGTGGGTCGTATGCTCCCCAGCCTCACGACCGGTGCATGATATGTAGAAGAGCATATCGGGCTCAGCCAGTGTTTGAGAAGGCGCGATGCGCCTCGCGCCTAGGGCAAGGCGCATCGCGAGGCGCACGCTTTAAGAAAACGAGGTGCACATTTACTAAACCTATTTTAATTTAATATTCTATATAAAAAAACCTCAAAAGAACCATACAAAAATAAAATAACCATCAGAAAGGAAAGGAAACACATGCATATAAGTTCTCAAATAAAAAAAATATATATATTTCATGTCTTCAACTTTCAACTTAAAACTTAAAAGTGATCGTAGTGCCAATGCTCTCAACCTCATTTGGCCGTTCTTCAAGCATCATTCTCATCCTCATCCTCATTGCTTGCATCGCTATACTCTTCTTTTTCTTCTTCAGATTTTTCATTCCCAATATCTTCTTCTTCTTCTTCTTCTGTATCCTCAAAATCAACCCAATCTGGCTGTTCATCAATGGATAAAAACGGTCGATATGATTACAACTTATCCTTTCCTGTTTTAATTTCCTTTCCCTTTTCTATTTCCTTTCCCTTTTCAATTCCTTTTTCTTTTACTGATTGTGTAAACCGTGTATGATGGCTAGGCTCATTAACAGCTCTAGCCACATCAACCCATGTCAAAGTATCATCTTTCCAAACAAGTCCTTTCCTATTATCACCCTCTCCATTACTGTCCATCGCTCTAGTCAACCATTAATTGCTATCATCAACATCATTTAGGACGATGGGATTAATAGTATCACGCAAATTGAACTGACGCATTAGTGCTCTATTATACTTAACATATACCAAATCATTCAAACGTTGTTGTGCAAGCCTATTTCTTTTGCCTATTTCTTTTTTTGCTATGAAGCTGCAAAAAAAAAAAGAAATCAACGAATAACCATATTAATTATTAAATTTATACTGCAGATTTGTAACATAAGAAAATAAATTATAGTTCAAGTTTAGCATCTTATGCATTCATTTTACAACTTACATGTTCAAACACACTCCAATTTCGATCGCACCCAGATGCACTACAAGTGAGACTAACAATTCGAACAACAAATTTTTGAAAGTTCGGTGTAGAAGATCCATATGATCTCCACCACTCAGCTGTGATATAGAATAGAATAAACCAATAAATAAATTTTGCTTTCTATAATTCTATTAGAATTTAGAAATTTAGAATTAAGAAAACTAATAATATGCAAGTAATAGTATACCTGGTGACTTTGTATTTCTATGTCGGATCACTAAGTCATGTCCAAAGAGGCCGGATGCTCTATGATATATGCTTATTTGGTCACTTATTTTATCTTGTTTCTCAATACTTGGAACCAATCGTGCAGAGTCTTGTATAGCCCCGACAAAACCTCTTCATCTTGCTCAATATTTGGATTTGAGTAAAAGTACATGGGATTTAAATAAAAACCAGCAGCATGCAATGGGCGACGGAGTTGACATTCCGACCTCTTATTAATTAATTTGAAAACTTCATTATATTTTAACTCCTTATCATTGAATGATTTTGCAATAGCTTCCTTTGCTCTATCCATGGCCTCATAGATGTATCCCATTGAAGGTCGCTTCTCACCATTAACTAATCTTAGAACACAAACAAGTGGACCAAAAACTTTAAGAGTATATATTATGTTGGTCCAAAACGTGGGCTTCATTACTATGCTAGTAATTCTTTTGCCCGATTGCTGTTTTGCCTACTTGCTCTTTAGTTCAATCTTCAGATGTAAACATCTTCCTCAAGTTATTTTTCTGACGGTGTAAGCGTTGAAGGGTAAGAAAAGCAGTGGCAAATCTTGTTATGCTAGGCCTAAGCAACTCCTTTTGGCCCGTGAAACGTCTCATCATATTCCCTACACCTGTGCTATTATAAATATAGCTATTCAAAGTCACGACTCTCTGTATGGTTCTATGTACTACTGGCATCTTTCCGATATCCTCGAGCATCAAATCAATGCAATGGGCAGCACATGAGTCCAAAACAAATTTGGTCTTTTGGCTTCTAACAATCTCCGTAAGAAAAAATTGAGTGAAAGAAAGATTATAGCTATTAGTTATATAAATATTACAGTTATACACAAAGTATTATCAGTAACAACCTTCGGAATATTTACTTCCCCAATAGCCTCCATCATATTATCCAATAATTCAAATATTCTTTCCCCATTTTTAGCATAATTAAAAGTATCAAAAGATCCAAGAAATACCGTACCCATTGGAGAGTTCACAAGAAAATTTATTAAGGGTCTCTCTCCTATCCTTCAATGCATATGACATTAAAGAGCAACTAGTCCTCGCCCACTCCTCTTCATAAGACTTCAAAGCATTTCTTTTCCTCTCAACCTCCTTTAAAAAAGAACTCGTAACTCATATGCGGACGGTGGTTTCATGCCACAACCATATTGCCTAATGGACTCAATTGCTACTTGAAAACTATCATAATTAACAGTATTAAAAGGTATCCCAGCATCATACATCCATCGGGCAAAGTCTCTACAAGCTTTCTCTCTCAACTCCTTATTTGTTGTGGTTTGCTTCATCTTTCCTTCCTTTCTATCTTGAACCACCTACTCCGCGTCACGAGCGAAATACACATCTACTTTTGACTACGTTTTTTTGCTATTGACTTGCTACTTCCAACACTCCCACTACTTCAACATCTTTCTCCAAAAGATTTATGTTCTCCAATATCATCTTCATCATCGTCATCACCATAGCCCTCTACTTCATCAAACTTAGACATTAAAGGATTTCTCTCTTTTGTTGCTATTTTCTTATCCATAAACTCTTTAATTTCCTCGCGGACATGAGCCGGACATCTTGGGCATCCTTTTGCATTTCGAAAGTCACCAATAATATGTTGTTTGGCTCTATAAATGCCTCATTTTGTTATTTTTTCACAAAAATTACAGATCACATCATTCTATTGTTGGGATCCCTTAAACGTGTATATTTCCATGCAGGATCTTTTTTTGTATTCTTCATGATCCATTCAATCAAGCTACAACAAATCAACAATGAAATAGATAGCAAGTAAGTCAACAAAAATAAAAGAACAACAAATTACGAATAAAAATTTTAAGTTTAGAAAAAGTAAATGTCCGTAAAAAGAGAATCTAAGAGAAGAATTAGACAGAGGACGAAAAAAAGGAATCAACAAATATGCAATTGAAACAAAAAAAGTAAAAACATATGGGAAATAAAAAGAAAAAACCTCACAAACACATCAAATCCCATGAAAAAATAACTAAAAAAATGCTCAAAAGAGAAGAAATGGAGTATAGAGGCAATATTTACCTCTTGTAGCCGCTGCTGCTTGTTCTTGTTGCCGTCGATGTTGTTTCTGCTGCCGCTTCTTGCCACTGCTGCCGCTTCTTGCCACTACTGCTGCTGTTGCTGTTGCTGTTGCTGTTGCTACCGGGAGAACACGAGAGGAAAGAAGAAAGAGGCGAGCAAGAGGAAAGAGAAAAGGGGCTAGCGGAAGAGATTTTTAAGGGCTTAATGGCTTATTAGGTTTTTTTTAGATTTCTTTAATTCATCTTAACGGGTTAAAGTATAAAAATCAATTTCAAAACCCGACAACCCAATATCTTGAACCCACAACCTATTTATTCTAAAATATTGTGAGGCTCGCGCCTCAGCAATAGCGTTGCGCCTCGCTATTGCTGAGGCAAGCGCCTCGCGCCTCAGGCGCACCTTTTCAAACAGTGGGCTCAGCGGTGCGAGGAGCGAGAGAGGAGGTGCTACTAGTGTGGCGGATCGGGTTACATTGTGGCCGACTGATACAGGTGTGCATCGTCGGCCCTGTCTACAGCTTGTGGTTCATTTGCTCCGAGGCAGTATTCGGGGGCACCATGTAGTGAACCAGACTCGTGCGAAATAGCAGATACTAATAGAAAATGGCTTAGAGAAACCATCTCTATGATTTGGGCGAAGTTCAAAGCTCGTTCAAGTGTTTTCGGCGCAAATTCGGCGTGAAAATGAGTTATGGAGAAAATACTTTATTGGACTTCAGCTCAAAAGAGATCTCGGAACAGTCAAGTGATTGTGCACATGTTAAGAATATATTTCGAGCATATCAGAATGATTAGAAGAGTATTAGAGCTTCGTGGAGTGAAAACATACACTTCAAGGCGAGAAAAATAGAGCAAATAGCTCTTGGGGTTCGAACCTTGGGTTTGAAGTCCGGACATTAGCGGTGGAGACCGGTGTCACGCCCCAGGGTTGAAACTGTGACCCGGGCTCGCCAACAGATCCGCCACCCATACGGGAAGCCCTGCATAGGCGAAGCGTCAAACCTGCAAAGATAGAGTCTAATAGTTAACATATATCAGAGCTATAATAAAAGCTGCTATAAAAACACAAATCTACTATACATTTGTAAACATCCGAAAACAATAAACACCTCTCAAAAGGGTAAACCAAAAGATACAATACAGAGTACAGGACTACAACCCATAATCCGGGTAGTTACATCTATCTCACCAAAATACGGGTAGGGATCTAGCTCACGACTCCCTTACCTTGATCAGAAAAAGTACACCAACTGCAGGTGTGAGAACTACATCAACAAATAGTCCTCAATGGGTACCGTCTCCAAGACCAACGATCTACCCACTAAGTCTACTAAAGGCAAGATAACACTATGCTGAGAGAAAAACTGATAAGAAAGCCGGAAAGAAATCTATAGCTACTATGCCTCTATCTACTATGCTCAAGAAATGACAAGAATAAAATGCAACCACTCGCTTTCGAGGTGCTAAATCAACCCGATCACAATGACTTCCACAAAGGGTCCAGTCAAACTTGCGCCCACCTACTACCACACATCCACCGAGGACGGGATTTACGTAGGGCGTCCCACAAGGACTGCATCGACGTCGCGCGAGAACAAAATAACAGGCCCAGCTCTGTAGCGGCACTCGAGGAGAGCGACCCCATCGAGGAAACAACGCATCACAGTCGAGCTCAATATGGCTCATGCAGGTTATAGTCCAAATCCACGATCAACCAGATCGGCAAGCTCACAACTCACAACAAGCTCACAACTTAGGCTGGAAACACTCAACGGCCCGAGACCATCGTCGACTCGAACGGCTCCCGACACTAGAACAAAAACTAATCACAGCTAACAGACTCCATTCGGCCCCCAAGCACGAGGGCACATGCAACCTACACTACCCCGACCACTCAACCCACTACCAGGGGCGAGGAAGAACCACTAAGTCAGGGGAAATGCATCCATAGTGTAGAGAGTCTAGAATAGGTTAACAACCAATGTTAAAAGTTTTCTAGTGTCCAGGGTCTCAAACATGCAAACATATGTCAATGGTGCTAATCAGAGTTCCACAATATACCAACTACTAACAGATAATGAAAATGCTACAACTAGCATGCAACATCTATCAAATAGACGTAGAAGGGAACTCGCTGCTTTTAGAAGAATTCCAACCCACCTGGTAAGCTCTCCAACCAGGGAAGAAACAGGCGCAGCGGGGCACAACCTCACAGTTTGAGAAGATCCTCGCGCTGCCGGAACTCGCAACCCTCAACACTCTGCCAGAAGCTCAACACAAGCACCCAAAAGCTCACACTGCCAAGCTCACTGTCAAACCAGAACACAACTCAGTCTAAGCTCAGGCTCACAGCACCACCCTCATAGCCCCGGTTCAACTCAGCACAGTGTATGCACCCACACAATACAGACAGGCTCAACACCACACTCTGTCCAAGCCAGAAATACTCAACACACTACACAAAATGAGAAGGGAGTCCCACCATCAGGAGCAATATCAACATCCTAAGCTCAGAGTAGAAAAAGAGTCGAAAACTCCGGAAAGTTCGAAAACTTTGTAAAGGAAACTAGTGCCTACCACAAGAACAACTGAAGAGGATCCAGGCGCAGGTTCTCCACCTCTGGAGCAAGCCACACGATGTTCTCGGCCTATCCGTGAAGCTTCGGCACAATGAAGTAAAAGATGGAAAAGCTCGGGAGTTGATGTTGCTGCTGTGGTCGCTCAGCTCCGCTCATAGGGAAGGAGGGAGATGGAGGAAGAAGATGGAGGAGAAGGAGTGGTCTCTGGTTTCACTCTGGTGCAGGAGTGGGTGAGGCTACGTACACTGGAGGCTAAAAAGTCCACCAAGAGTGTGTTGAGCCGCGAAGAAAATCAAAGAGCTAACCTGTCCAACCGTTGAAATCCACGATTCGGGCGCCCGACTGTTCACTGGGGCGCCCGATCTTACGCGGCTACAGTAATAACGGGCTGTCCTGCGGGCGTCCACTCTGCTACAGTGAAGGGCCCGGAAGTGCGTAACACTCTGCTCATCCACTAGGGCGTCCGAAATGAAGATCCACTTCTACAGTAGTGCGCCCGAAAGTCCACCAGCTCCTAACCACTCCTACCAACTACACGGACAGGCACAAATCTCGGGAAAAGCTCATTCTTTCAAACCCCGGACTACTACAGTAACTTTCGGGCGTCCAATAGGGGGATCCGCAAATAGATAATGGTTCCGGGCGTCCGAAACATGTTTAGGGCGTTCGAAATCTCTGGAACTTCAGCTCCAATTCTATTTGTGGTTTAACTCCGTTTTCTCGTCTATTTCACGCTAAACGGCTCTCGCTCAACCCGACCATCTCCAAATGGGTTAGTCGACACAGTAATGGCGCGCCCAAACAATTACTAAGCCTCCGGTTCTCTACATCCTCCCCTCCTTCAAAAGTTTTGTCCTCGAAACTGAAATTCCATACCTCAGGAGGGAGTCTCAAACAAGTAGAGGTGGGAAACCATCATCTCTGCCTTGGGCTCCCAAGTCGCGTCGCGCTCTTCATGGTTGCTCCACAAGATCTTCACATACGGCATCACACGGTTGCGCAATTCTTTCGTCTCACGAGCAAGAATCCACAATGGGCGCTCCTCGTAGCTCAAGTCATCGCTCAACTCTAGGGAGGCAAAATCAATCACATGCGCGAGGTCGAAGACGTACTTCCTCAAAGCAGATACGTGGAAGACGTTGTGAGTACCAGCCAAACGCGGTGGAAGTGCAACTCTGAAAGCAACTGGTCCAACTCGCTCCAGTACCTCAAAGGGTCCAATAAATCGTGGGCTGAGCTTCCCACGTACTCTAAATCTTCGGATCCCACTAGACGGCGAGACTTTCAAAAGGCATGGTCTCCAACCTGAAACTCCAAGTCTCGTCGCCAGGTATCAGTATAGCTCCTTTGTCGACTTTGGGTGGTCGTAAGATGCCGTCGAATCAGTCTGACTTTTTTCTCTGCCTCCTGCAGGATATCTGGTCCCAAAGTCCTCTCACCCACGTCACTCCAATAAAGGGGCGATCGACACCTGCGTCGATACAACGCCTCAAATGGAGCCATCTGAATGCTCGTTTGATAGCTGTTGTTGTACGCAAACTCAGCTAATCCCAAGTGTCGATACCACCTTCCTCCAAGTCCAAGACGCAAACTCTCAACATGTCCTCGAGGATCTGTATAGTCCGCTCTGACTGTCCATCGGTTTGTGGGTGGAATGTTGTACTAATACGGAGTTGTCCCCAAGGCCGTCTGTAAACTCCAAAAATGCGAGACGAACCTTGGGTCATGATCAGATACTATCGAGGCGGGTACTCCATGCAATCTCACCACCTCATCCAGGTACAACTGAGCAAGTCACTCCAACGACCAAGTCATCTGCACTGGTAAGAAATGGGCAGACTTGGTGAGTCTATCCACAACTACCCAAACTGCATCTGCACCACTCTGTGCTCTCGGTAGCCTCACGACGAAGTCTATGGTGATGTGGTCCCACTTCCACTCAGGGATTGGGAGACTCTGTAGCTTGCTAGCAGGTACTCGATGATCTGCTTTCACTTGCTGACAAGTTAAATACTGAGCCACAAATCTCTCAATATCCCTCTTCATTCCATTCAACCAAAAGTGTGCCCTGAGGTTCTTATACATTTTAGTCTCACCAGGATGAATGGTATAAGGTGTATAATGGGCCTCTCTCAAAATATGCTCTCTGATCTCTATATATCTACTGGCACACAAGTTCGGTCCCTGTACTGCAGTACTCCCGATGCATCAACAGAAAAGTCCCCTGCCTGGTCACTGGATCTGTTTTCTAATCCTCAACAAGTGTGGGTCTTCCCTCTATCTCTCTCGAATCCTGTCCAGCAGAGTGGGCTGCACGACCATAGACATCAGTCTAACAAAGACCCTTGGGGACACAACCTCAAGCTCTAGCCGCCTCATCTGCTCCAACAGCGGTGCCTGCTGTGTGATCATCATGCTCAAGCTCTGCACTACTCTCCTGCTCAAAGCATCTGCAACCACATTGGCTTTGCCGGGGTGATACTGGATACTCAAATCATAGTACTTCAACAACTCTAGCCACCGGTGTTGCCTTAAGTTTAACTTCTTCTGAGTGAACAGATACTTTAAACTCTTGTGGTCGGTGAAGATCTCGTAATGCTCGCCGTACAAATAATGCCGCCACAACTTCAGAGCAAACACCATTGCCGCCAACTCAAGATCATGGGTAGGATAATTTTTCTCATAATTTTTTAATTGCCGGAAAACATAGACAATCACCCTACCATGCTGCATCAGTACACATCCAAGGCCGCTGTGGGAGGCGTCGCTGTAAATCACGATTCCTTCCCCCATGACTGAAAGGGTAAGGATAGGAGTTGTTATTAGCCTCAGCTTTAGATCCTCAAAGCTCCTCTGACAGGCCTCATTTCAGATGAACTTAATTCCTTTTCTGGTCAGGCGAGTGACACAAGTAAATGCTCTGGTTAAAGTTGTGTTGTTCCATGCATTCTAGTCTCCAAAGGGATTCACTATAGCAGGAAATTATTTCACTTGAGTTTCAGATTATATGCATGACAATTGTCCAATAGAACTTGTATTACAAGGTACTAAATTCACGTGCTTTTTACCTATTTACTTGCTACTCAACCCCAAAATAAAAAAAATAAATCATGCTAATACATGCTGGACATAGAGGGTAATTCGACGAAAATGATAGACTTCACCCCACCTCGAAATGCAAACCAACAACGGCAAGATCCTCGTGGCAGCCTGCGCCTCACTGTCGAGCCAGCAGGAAACTCTACAGCCGCACCATCTGATCCATGGTCAACTGTACAGGAATCTGGCTCAAAGTTGACAAGCAGTGATCCGAAGAGCTTTCAGCTATTCTTCTTGGCTCCATAGGTGCGACCACTCCAACTTCAGCCTCAGAAATTGAGGTGCAGAGCTCCACACCCCTCACTGCTACAACAACAGACCACCGACCAAATCTGAAGCTCCCAGATTATAGAACTTTTAGAAATTCCAGTTACTACAACTCGACTAACCTCAACACAGTAGGGGATGGCTTCAGCACCACCAGAGGGAGAAGAAGAATCGAATGGAAGTACCCTAACCTCGGCTGGAAAACCACATCGAAGAAAAACACCAAGGACCATCAGTTTCTTGATTCAAAGAGCCAAAACTCACAAATCCAATTGAACAACACCTACTAACCTCTTCTCTATGATCAAAAAGTTCAAACACTCGCAGTGGAAGAAGAAAAAATCCAGCAGGAACTAATCCAACAGCCTCAGATCAAGAACAAACCAAAATCCATCAAAACCATCCAAAAACTGCAACTTGGCTCAAAAGCAAGAATTTTAGTATCCATCGGCATGATCCGTATCCACCGTGCCGTATTGTGCCAACAAGATACCGGCACGATACAGCACCCGTGCCGATGCAGCTCAAAACCCTCTTTTCTTTAATTTACTAAGTAATTTTCTCGATAAAGTTTAAAAGATTTGATAAAAATACATAATAAACAATTAGAAAATTTTGTTGCTAAAGAAAATGTTACGATATATTTAGTATTATCTTTATTGTTTCTATACTATATATTACTTACCATCTATAGCGTAGGATTATATAGCATGTAATCCTAGTTATATTATTACTATAGTTGTCATTGTTACCATAGAAATACCTTCTCATGTACTATATAATTGATGTTAATACAAACCATAGGACAGGCTCTTTTGCCCATCTATCATGGTATCAGAGCGGGAACCCTAATATTGGGAATATCGATCCTTAGCCACCATCTACCACGAGTCTCACATTCTTCCATAGTTTTTTTTTTTCTTCTTTGGATTTCTCTCTTCGTCACAACTGCTGCTACAGTGCCGCCGCTACAGTACCGGCTCTACAGTACCAGCGCTACAGTAATTTCGGCCTCTCTTCATTATTCTGATGTCGTTTAGATGCGTACTTGCTCCCTGGTTTAGTTTGGTTCTTCTCGGGTGCAATCAAGGTCAACTTTGATTCATTCAGCTTTTCCCATCGGGTTCTAATCTGACTTGTCTTTATTCTGGATTTGTGACTACTTGGTATTATTTTCTACTCGTCGGATTTGCCTCGGTTACTCTCTCGTGGTGATATTTTCTTTTTGTGGTAACATGTCTTCTTTCTCAAATTTACCAGTGGTTAATATCAACTCTCATACCACTTGAACTAACAGATTCCACATATCTTGTGTGGAAACAAATATTTCTTAATGTTTTGGAGAGTTTTGGTGTTACTCCACATGTGGACGGAACTGGTATTATACCGCCTCAGACTATTGACACTTCTGAAAAGAAAACAATTATGAACCTGGAATATCTAAATTGGAAAAAAAAAGACACCACTATACTCTCGTGGATTAATGCCACCCTTTCGCTTAGCATAGTACAGATGGTTGTTTCTAACTCTCCTAAAACTGCGTATGATGCTTGGAAAATTATCGAAACATATTTTCTTGATAAAACTGCTTCCACCGCTTTCTCTCTAAAGTCTGAATTACGAAGCATCAAGAAATGTTCAATGAATATGACCGATTATATGCAAAAGATTAAATCTATTGGCGATGCCCTGCAAGCGATTGGTGAAACTGAGTCAGACCATAACTTGGTCATGACTGTTCTTCTCGGGTTACCAGAAGAATATAGAGGTTTCGTCAGTGCCCTTAATACACACCGAAACAAGCCTACTTTTGATCAACTTCGTCCACTTCTGATGCAAGAAGAAACAGAAGTACAACGTCGTACTAGTTCAACAACATCACCTGCCATTCCCACTATCGACAGCGAAGCTCTCTATGCAAATCGTGGACGCGGAAATCGTGGAGGTCGTGGAGGCAGATATCGCGGTGGTCGAGGACATCGCGGTAGACACAACTCATATCATGGTCGTGGATCTCCTGGAATCTATCCACATTCTTCACCCAATAATCTTCCTCAACCTTATACTCCAAATCAACAATCTTATTTTTCGAAGTCTGGCACACAATGTCAGATCTGTGAAAGTACAACCATTCTGCTCTTCAATGCAGACAACGCTTCAATCACTCATTCGTGGCCGATGATGTCCCTCAAACTTTTGCTGCTATGAATCTCTATGAACCTGCTGAGGAAGTATGGTATCCAGACACCGGAGCTTCCAATCATATGACCGCGAATTCTGGTATTCTTTCTTCTTCCAAACCTTATACTGGGCATGAGAAAATTCTAGTTGGTAATAGAAATTTACTTGATATTACTCAGACAGGTGAAACTCAATTGAATACATCTTCTAAATCCTTTGCTCTTAAAAATATTCTTGTTGTTCCTTCCATCAAGAGAAATTTACTTTCGGTGCGTCAATTCTGTCGTGACAATAATTCCATTTTTGAATTTGACTCTTCTGGTTTTTCTGTGAAGGACAAGGTAACAAGGACGGAGCTTCTGCACTGCCCTAGCTCGGGAACATCACTCTATCCAATTCCTTCTAAAGTTGCAAGTGTAGGGAATAAGCAACAGATTGGTCTTGTTGCATCTAGATTTAGTAGCGATGTTTGGCATCGACGATTAGGTCATCCCAGTCTTCCTGTTCTTTCGGCATTTATTAAAAATAATAACATTGTTTCTGATGGTAATTCTGTTTGCAATGCTTGTAACATGGGAAAACATGTTAAACTCTCATTTTCTGATTCGGAATCTAAATCTGCTTTTCCTTTTCATATTGTGCATTCTGATGTGTGGCAATCACCTGTTCCATCTGTTTCTGGTTATAAATATTATGTTATATTTATTGATGATTATTCTCGGTTTTCTTGGCTTTACCTTTTGAAATTTAAATACGAAGTTTTTGACAAATTTCTCGAATTTAAAGCAATGGTGGAAAACAGATTTCATAGCTCAATCAAGATTTTCCAATCTGACAATGGTACGGAGTTTTTAAATGATAAGTTTTCCAACCTTTGTTCACAAAATGAAAATTTTCACCGTTTTTCTTGTCCTTATACTCCTCAACAAAACGGCCTCGCCGAAAGGAAGCATAGACATTTAACCAACGTTGTTAGAAGTTTACTATTTCAAGCTTGTATGCCTCCTCGTTTTTGGGCTGATGCCATTCAAACTGCTGTATTTCTTGTGAATCGAATTCCCTCTCTTACTGTTTTAAAAGGACAATCGCCATATGAAATTCTGCATGGTTGCTCTTCCCCTGACTTGCAACTTGTCAAAGTTTTTGGATGTGTGTTACCCTGATGTGCAGGATATTGCAGCTCACAAGCTCTCTCCTCGGTCACTTCCTTGCGTCTTCTTAGGACTCTCTGATAAACATAAAGGTTTTCGATGTCTCCATCCCAGCACTGGCAAGGTTTTTATTTCTCGACATGTTACCTTTGTGGAAACTGTTTTTCCGTTTTCTTGTCTTTCTAAATTCTCTTCTTATCTTTCCTCTACTTTTTCCAACCTTGATATGTTTCAAAAATTTGTTTCAAATCCTCCTTTGCTGGGTGAGAATCCTTCTACCATTGATGCAATCTCTGGCTTCTCCTTCACACGCCCCTCTGCTGAGAGTGGTTTCGGTACACGTCCACCTGTTTCACCGTCTGAGAATTTATCAACGTTTCCTTCTACCTTGAATTCTGATGACTCACAGGTTAGGAATGGGAACGATGCCACTGCCGTTGGTCCATCAGAACTCCGTGTCTATACCAGACAACACATTACACGATCTGCTGCTACTACACCTACTATTGTTGAACCACCACCGTCCACCTCTGATCGTCCGCCCTCCCCTCAGCCTACTATAGTACCGTCTGAGCCTTCTTCACCTCCCCGCATACATCCTATGCGGACTCGATCTATGACTAAGGGTTTAACTGAGTCTACCTCCTTACTGGCCTCTACGGGTTCTGCTCTACCTACTGAGCCTAACTCATTTCATGAGGCCTTTCAGGATGTAGGTTGGCGCACTGCCATGGTTGAGGAGTTTGATGTCCTTCTGACAAATGCTACTTGGGATCTTGTACCTCCTTCGCCTATTAATCTTATTGGTTGTAAATGGGTATACAAAGTAAAGCAGAAGGCGGATGGGTCTCTTGAGCGTCTCAAAGCTTGGCTTGTGGCTCAAGGTTATAAACAGCAACAAGGCATTGATTTTGATGAGACCTTTTCTTCCGTTGTCAAGTCGACCACTATTCGCACTGTTCTTTCGGTGGCCCTCTCCTCAGGGTGGTCTCTTCGACAACTTGATGTGAAGAATGCTTTTCTTCATGGCACACTCTCTGAAGAAGTTTATATGAGACAACCGCCTGGTTTTGTGCATCCCTCGTTTCCGCGTCATATTTGTCGTCTACGCAAAGCCATGTATGGTCTTAAGCAAGCACCTCAGGCTTGGTTTCAACGGTTTACGTCCTTTCTATCTGAAATTGGTTTTGTTGGGAGCACTGCTGATCCTTCAATGTTCATTTGTCACTCCTCTTCTGGCACTCTTATTCTTCTATTATATGTTGATGATATTATTGTCACTGGCAGTTCCTCCTCTCTTCTAAGGGCTCTTATTACCACCTTAAAGCAGGAATTTGCAATGAAGGATCTCGGGCCGCTACATTATTTCTTGGGCATTGAGGTAAATAGGTCATTTCTGGTTTTCATCTGACTCAGCACAAATATGCGCATCAGCTGCTTCAGCGCCATGGTTTTCTTGATAGTAAGCCCGTCTCTAGTCCTCTCTCTCCAACCTCTCGTCTATCTTCTCATGAAGGGCAACTTCTTGAGGATCCCTATAGCTATCGTCAGCTTGTTGGTGCTCTCCAGTATCTTACTTTCACCCGACCGGATATATCATATGCTGTCAACTCTGTTGCCCAGTATTTACATGCTCCTCGTGAACCACACATGCAAGCGGTTAAGCGCATTCTACGATATATTCGGGGCATGCTGACTTATGGACTGCCTATATCTCGCTGTGTCAATCCCTCTCTTGTCGCATTTGCAGATGCTGATTGGGCCGGTTGTCCAGATACATGCCGGTCTACTTCTGGATATTGTATATTTTTAGGGCCCAATCTTATCTCCTGGTCCGCCAAAAAGCAGCCCACCATTTCTCGCTCTAGTTCTGAAGCAGAATACCGTGCTGTCGCCTACGCGCTTGCGGAGACGATATGGATCCGTCGTCTACTTCGTGATCTTCGTGTTTTCCTCTGGCGACCTATTAGTATCTACTGTGATAATCTAAGCACTACTTATCTAGCGGTAAATCCTGTTCTTCATGCTCGCACAAAGCATATTGAACTTGATCATCAATTCTTGCGCGAAAAAGTTCAGACTGGTGATTTAGAGTTGGTTCATATCTCTTCTGATAAACAACTTGCTGATATTTTCACCAAGCCCTTGTCACCCTCTCGGTTTTCGATATTACGGCTCAATCTTTGCATCCGTCCACCTGATGCTTAGCTTGCGGGGGGATGTTACGATATATTTAGTATTATCTTTATTGTTTCTATACTATATATTACTTACCATCTATAGCGTAGGATTATATAGTATGTAATCCTAGTTATACTATTACTATGGTTGTCATTGTTACCATAGAAATACCTTCTCATGTACTATATAATTGATGTTAATACAAACCATAGGACAGGCTCTTTTGCCCATCTATCAGAAAATAAATATTTCATGCTATTATGTGTCGGCACACATGAATTTTTTGTGACCGGCACTCACTGGCACTGTTCGGCACACACCATGCCGTACCGTGCCGACAAGTTATCGACACGACCCAGTGGCACGGCACTTAAATCCTTGTTCAAAAGATGAAATTATCTTTACTGACCTGATTTCCAAACAAAGAGAAATGTTGGACAGGTTCAAAACCTCAGCTACAACACGATCATCACCTTCCACAGCAACCCAAAGCCTCAATCCAATTCAATTGCAAGCTTCCAGATGCTGGTGTGAAGCAATCACACAAGTCCTTTAGTGAAGGGAGTCCACCAGAGGAAGAAGATGGAGAATGGAGAAAGTAGAATTGTCCACAGCTAAATCTCTGGCTCAAAAATGGTGAAAGAGATTCTTAGAGGTGTAAGATCCAATTTATAGGGCCAACCATGGAGTACATTGATCCCTTGGAATAACCAGACCAAACCAGATCCAATTGTGTAAATCATGGTTTCGGGCGCCCGCACCTAGTTCTGGGCGCCCGATCCGTCATAATACTGTACACTATCTCGTGCGTCCGAACCAAGTTCTGGGTCACCGAAGCTACAGTGAGGCTAACGTGGTCTTCTCCGAGCATTCGAAATAGCGTCTGGAACCTCACGTACCGCTCGCCACGCATCAGCATAGTGCGATAAGTCTGAGGGGGTCCACTAACTCACTTTCGGATGTGCAAAGTAACTTCTAGGCGCCCGCAATTGAGATTCAAAACTGCGAATTGGAAAATCTGCCAATCCGGGCTTCTGAAACCTGATATTAGGGCACCCGAAATCCTTGAAACTTAAATTCCTGCAGATTTCGCGATCCAAAGTCCATTTTCGCGCTCATTTTGCGCTAAAATGGCTCTAGCTCGACTCGACCATCTCCAGATGCGTCGGCTAGCTAATCCAACTACGCTCGAAAGCTACTAAGCACCGGAACACTACACCTAAACACAACATCTAATTTATTATGAATAATAAAAATATTCAAAAATAATAATACCACTTTCTATAATTAGAAAAACCTAATTTATGAAACATTTTAGTTAAAATCATCATTTTACTAGTGTTGGTGCCAAACCATTTTTAAATGTGGGTTAAGATGACGACCGCTAACTGAGATTGATGGTAAAGGCATTTATAATAGAATGTGAAGAATTATAAGAGTAGATGTGATTTTTTGAACTTCGTAGGAGCGTCTATGAAATGTTAGTGATTGTGAGGGCATAGATGCAATTGACTGGATTCTATATTTTTCTGGGAGTTCACTGATTTCCTTTCGTTGTCCTAATGCTCAACATTGTTTGCTGGTGGTGTTTTGCAGAGTGGCCAAGAAACAGATTTGATATTGGTATCATGTACAGGTTCTGGAATTGAAGTGAGCCGAAGAGAACAAGTCCTCAAAGCCAAGAAGGTGCTCTTATATTGGCCATATTGCACGTGATGTTGTTTACTGAAGCTTGATATTAGTTGTTCAACCATTTATTTATCTATTGTTCGTAGGCTGGAGAAGATTCATTAAGAAGATCAGGCCTTGGGTATACAATTGTTCGCCCTGGACCATTGCAGGTACTTCAAGGCTATATATATATAGAGTTTGGCTACTATACTCTTATTAGTATAGACTCCTTCGTACTCATAAGTTTTCGGCCCTTAGATGAAGTTATGTGCGGTTAGGATTACAGTGATCCCCATGGGCTTATACTATTTCACCAACAACCCACTAAACCCTAGGGAACCACTATCATCCTAACTGTACATCTCTTCATCCAAGGGCGAAAAACTTATGAGCACGAAGGGGTCTATACTCATAAGAGTATAGTAGCCCTATTATATATATATATATATATATATATATATATATATATATATATATATATATATATATATATAATGTTCCACAAAATCAACGGTTTATAATTTTCAACAAAGAGCAATTTAGAAATACAACATATAGGTTTCCAAAAATCGTGATTTATATGTTGTAAATCATATTTAAAAGTTTAGATATTCATTTAGAGACCTATAATTAGATTTCAGTTTGTGTAAGAAGTGTATAACTTAATAAGTGTGTAACTAGATCTCAACTCATATATATATATCAAGGATTTCAGTATCCATCGGCATAGTCTAAAACAAATGGGTATTGATCGTCGATTTAGAAGCTCCATCATCGATAACAAATGGGTGGCAACGGAGCCCGTTTGCTATTAATAGCATTCTAGCTCAACTCTATGTATATATATATGTATATATACATATATGTATATAGCAAGGATTTAAGTATCCATCGGCACGGTTCGTATTCACCGTGCCAACAAGATGCCGGCACGATACATAATAAGTAATTAAAAAATTTTGTTGCCAAAGAAAATAAATATTTCATGCCATTATGTGTCGGCACATGTATTTTTTGTGAGCGACACTCATTGGCACCGCTCGTCACGCACCATGCTGGCAAGTTTTCGGCACGACCTCGTGCCACGGCACTTAAATCCTTGGTATATATATATATATATATATATTATATATATATTATATATATACTCTTATGAGTATAGACCCCTTCGTACTTATAATTTGTTTTCGATGATGGAGCTTCCGAATCGACGATCCATACCGTTAAATATGATTTAGAGCATTTTAAACTTGTAGAAACTAAATTTCGTAATCTTTCAAAATTATAATAAAGTCCATAAAGTGAGCATAAAATGAACGGTCAAAATTGAACGACCTTCTAAAAATAGAGGATCGAGTTCTTCAATTTAAGATCAGAGTTATAGATCTTTATCTTGGTAGTGAATAGAATTTTCTATCTAAAATTCTTCCTATTCCGATTCTTTTACACTGTTAAACTAGCATCCTATACCAGCCCTTAAAAATTGTTAATTTTGAGATCTTTTGATTGTAAGGTAAATGATGTCGAAAAATTATGAAATTTAGTTTCTATAAGATTTAAATGCTCTAAATCATGTTTAACGGCATGGATTGTCGATTCGGAAACTCTATCATTGAAAACAACTTATGAGTACGAAGTTGATCGTACTCATAAGAGTATAGTAACCGGACTCTCTCTCTCTCTCTCTCTCTCTCTCTCTCTCTCTCTCTCTCTCTCTTATATATATATTATATATATATATATATATATATCTAATATATATATATATATATATATAACTAGGCTACTATGCTATTAATAGTACCAAGTCATTAGTGCTATTAGATTTTTGAGTGGATGTGCGGTTAGGATGATAGCGGGCCCCTAGGGTTTAGTGGGTGGTTTGGGAAATAGTATGATCTAAGGGGTGAAAATGATCAAAGAGGTAGATCTAATGCGGAAAACTTGTAGTGCTTGGTGCTATTGATAACATAGGACTCTCCTCTCTCTCTCTCTCTCTCTCTCTCTCTCTCTCTCTCTATATATATATATATATATATATATATATTATATATATATACATATATTTATAACCATATATATATATAGGCTTACAGCTCCTATGGCTAAAATCTAAAATTACTATCATATATATTGATAAAGATACTACCAAGTTAAATATTCATGCCATTATGTGTATATTTTTGTAACCGGCTACCACATCATGCGTACCTATTTTCGGCCCCGTACGCACTTAGATACATATATAGTTGGCTACTATGCCAATTACCAACCACTGTACCGCCATAAATCTACCCCCTTGACCATTTTCTCCCCTTATATCATACTATTACACCAACTACCCCGTAAATCAGGGGACCACAATCATCCTAACCGTACATCACTTCATCCAAGGACGGAAAACCTAATAGCACCAATGACTTGGTGCTATTAATACACACACACAAAAGTTAAGTGGACATGCATGCAAAGCACGTCACACATTCAAAAAGGCGCAAATAATTTTCTTAGAATTATTAACTTTAAAATTTATTTTAAATTCATATTTTCTGATAGTATGCTATTTACATGACATAAAATACATTAATAGCAGCATTTTTTTTTGATATGCCAAGAAGTTTTATTTAATTTGAAAACATCATATTAGAGATACGAATTGTTTTAACTTGCAAGCACCTAGTATATGTTGATCATATATAGAAATTGATTTATTTATTTTTTTTTATTAATTACAATTTGCATACTAGTCTATTTAATTCTTAATAATTATTTAATCCTCTTTAAATTTTCATTTGTTATTTGTTTGTATGTTAAAAAAATAATATCTGGCTTCTAAAATAAAGAAAAACTACTATCTTAAACGAGCAATAAATGAGGTGTACATCTTACACTCTCTTCATCCAAAGGCTATCATTCCCTACTTATCACATCAATTTTTTTTTATTACTAAAAGTCATTTGGATTTTTGTGAACCCTAGGATGAAGGATGTAATATCTACACCTGTCACCGCCTGAGCCACATCAAAAGCTCATTGTGGGCACGCGACCAGATTTGCCAGAGACACCAAGGTCACAATCCCTGCCTATACGGCGTCGATATAGAGCACCTGTCAAGAGAGTACATGACATCATAGGATAATACTATAAACTCTCTCCAATTCTAGCATCGAATGACAAGTTAGAAACATTTGTAGCATAAATCAAACCTTCTACGATTCTATTACAAAACTTGCCAATCACACTTGATTGTCTTGTACAAATCCCAAAAGATCCTTGTTACATTAGTCACCCCAAAATGTATAAAATCTAGAGCTCGGTCGGGTACTATCTACACGTGCCCTCACCTGGTCCCCTGCTTCTCTAAGCCCGTATCACTTGGAAACATAAGGTGAAAAACTTTGAACAAGTTTTCCAGTGAGAACAGCAGGCCGCAAGGGATGAGCTACACTCATTGGTTCACTCAAAATATAAATAGATAGATATCGAAAGTGGATGAGAAAGTATGAGTAAAAGTTGTAAGGAATCAACTGCCCTATGATACTACGGTAACCACAAGCAAGGAAAACTCATCATAATGCTACGAGGATAGTCACAGCACAAGTTCCAGTCCATAGCACTTTCAAAGCTCCAATAGACTCAATTTGCAAGCTTCAAGCATTGCCGTTGATGTAGTCGCATAGGTCTACAGCCACAGGTAGCTCACCAGGAGAAAAAGGAAGGTGTTGGAGGAGAAGAATCAAGTTCCTACACTTGCTCTGGCTCAGAAGAGGTAAAAGGCTTCTCAGTGGACGTAGGGTCCAATTTATAGAGGAAACAGTGGAATAGAACGAGCCCTCAAAGCAATAAGACCAAACTTGACCCAACAACCAAAATCACACTTTTGGGTGCCCGAATCCACTTTCGGGCATCCAATTCGTCATTGTTTTGTTGCAGAGTCCAAATCTCAGGCACTCAGAAGTTGAGTCCAAAACATTGAAGCTACAATAACCTACTGTAGTCCATCTCTGTCCGAAACAGCATCCGAAACATACCTACCACTCAACATGTGCTAGAATCGTGTGATAGATCTGAGGGGGCTCACCAATCCACTTCCGGACTGCTACAGTAACTTCCAAGCGTCCAAAAATAGGATCCAACTCTCTGCGAGCATAGCTGCTAATTCGGGCGCCCGAAACTTGGTCGAGGCGCTAGAAACCTTTGGAACTTCATTTCCTTTAGGTTTTGCGATCCCAAGTTTGTTTTTGCATCTATTTCGTGCTAAAACGATTCCAGCTCGGCCCGAACATCTCCAGATGTGTTGGCCAGCTAATTTTACTGCACACGAACAACTACTATGCATCAGAACACTACATAGACAAACCAAATGGAGCAGGACCATTCCAAACTGAGCACCCACCTTGAACAACAAATTCGACGTCTACCATCTGTCGTCGGCTCCTTAACTTCCACTCAGTCCTAAGGAGAAATACAAAAACAGCACAAACTCCTCTAGGGTTCCAAAACTCAACATACTAGTCACATCCAACCATAAGGTCTCAAGGCTTCAAAGCTTGAGCCCTAGCACCATCTTACAATTTTTTTTTTTTTTTGACATACATAGGGCTTAGGGCTTGAATCAAACAACTATTGGATGAATCAAACTGTTCTAATACATATATATCTATATATATATATATATATATATATATATATATATATATATCAGGCTACTATACTATTAATAGTACCAAGTTATTGGTGCTATCAAGTTTTCTACCCTTAGATCAACCCCTTTGATCATTTTCACCCGTTAGATTTTACTATTTTTCCAACCATACTAATTAAACCCAAGGGGCCCACTATCATCTCAACGCGACATCTTTAATCCAAGGGTTAACAAACTTAATAGCACCAATGATTTTATACTAATTAATAGTATTCCAGCCTA
>CM054935.1:7605189-7633122 GCA_029168755.2 Tillandsia fasciculata | reverse complement strand
AGTACCGGAGCTCCGGTATTACAGTCTCATTTTCGATTCTAGGGTGTTCAAATCAACGATCCACACTGTTAAATATGATCTAGGGTATTCGAAGTTTTTAGGAATTAAATTTTAATTTTTTTCGATATCGTTTATTTAATAAGTAAATCATGTCAAAATGAACAGTGGTAATTGGATAATCTTTAAAATTTGAGGATAAAACTTTTGAATTCAAGATCAAGCATGCTGACCTTGATCTAGCTGGCCTTGATCTAGATAGTTTAAAGTATTTCTATTAAAATTTGAATAAGTTTAATTTCTTCTACACAGTTAAACTATAAACTCGTCATAGTAGCCATTGAAAATTTATAATTTTAAATTGGTTTGATCATTAAGTAACTATGTCAAAAAAATATATAAAATTTTATTCCTAAAAATTTCAAATACCCTGGATCAGTTTTAATGATGTGGATCGTTGATTTGAACACTATATATATATATATATATATATATATATATATATATAATTATATATATAGTTTGACTATTATACTTTTATGAGTATAGATCCTTTCGTACTCATAAGTTTTCGGCCTTTGGATAAAGGACTGTTCGGTTAGGACTATAGTGGTCCCCTTGGGTTTATACTATTTCATCGACAACCCACTAAACCCTAGGGGGACGGACCACTATCATCCTAACCGTACATCCCTTCATCCAAGGGCGGTAAAGTTATGAGTACAAAGGGTCTATACTCATAAAAGTATAGTAGACCTACACACACACACACACACACACACACACACACACACACATATATATATATATATATATGTATGTGTGTGTGTGTGTGTGAGAGAGAGAGAGAAGAGAGAGAGAGAGGGAGATATGAAGTCGAGGAGAGATGAGATGAGCGAGAGAGGAGAGAGAGAGACCTAGGCTACTATATATAGAACGAGGCTACTATACTATCTATAATACAGGAGCTCTGGTACTACAGTCTCGTTTTCGATCTTAGGGTGTTCAAATCAACGATCCACACCGCTAAAACTGATCTAAGATATTTAAAGATTTTAGAAAGAAAAATTTATATTTTTTTGAAATAGTTTACTTTATGATCAAATCATTTCAAAATTGTTAATTTTCAATGGCTACTATGCGAGTTTATAGTTTAACGGTGTAGAAGAATCTAAATTTATTTAAATTTTAATAGAAAATACTTTAAACTATTTAAATTAAGATCAGTATCCTTGATCGTGAATTCAAAAGTTCTATTCTCAAATTTTAAAAATTGTTCAATTTTCACTGTTCATTTTGACATGATTTACTTAGTAAATAATGTCGAAAAAAATTAAAATTTTATTCCTAAGAAATTCATATACCCTAGATCATATTTAACGGTGTGGATCGTTGATTTGAAGACCCTAAGATCGAAAACAAAACTATAGTACCGGAGCTCAGCTCCGGTATACTATATATATATATATATATATGTATCTATATTATATATACATATATATATATATATATATATATATATATATATATATATATATATATATATATATATATATATATATGGGTTAATTGCATACAGCAACCTAAAAACATATCGAATAGCAGATATATCCCTACAAAGTTCAACTTTTCATATTTATCCCTTCAAAAGTCCAACGTTATTCATATATATCCCCACCGTCTTTCTCTGTTAGAAAAATCTAGTTAACCACAGGTTAAATACTTAATCTTGGTTAGTTAGTGAGGTAAATTTATCTTTTTACCCTTCCAGATATTTCTGCATTATTTTTTGGAGGGACATTTTTAAAAGGGCAAAATTGTTATTTAATATATAATCTGTTAAAAATTAAACAGTGAAGTAACGATAATAAATCAGAGGGATATATATGAATAACGTTGGACTTTTGAAGGGATAAATATGAAAAGTTGAACTTTGTAAGGATATATCTGCTATTCGATATGTTTTCAGGAAGCAGTATGCAATTAACCCTATATATATATATATATATAATATATATATATATATATATATATATATATATATATTATATAATATATAGGGTCGGCTACTATACTCTTATGAGTAAAATTTTTTCGTACTCATAAGTTTTCATTTCTTGGATGAAGGAATGTGTGGTTAGGATTATAGTAGTTTCTAAGATTTTTACTATTTCCCCAACAACCTAGTAAACCCTAGGGGGACCACTATTATCCTAACCGCACATTCCTTCATCCAAGGGTGAAAAAGTTATGAGTACAAAGGGGTTTATACTCATAAGAGTATAGTATATATATATATATATATATATATATATATATATATATATATATATATATATATTATAGCTAGGCTGGAATGCTATCGATAGTAAATGGGCTCCGTTGCCACCCATTTGTTTTGATGATGGAGCTTTCAAAACGACGATCGACACAGCTAAATATGATCTACACCATTTAAACTATCTAGAAATTGAATTTTATGCTTTTTTGATATTCTTTTCTTGTCCATCAAGTAGACACAAAAATGAACTACTTAAAATGAATATCTCTCAAAAAGTGATGATAGGAGTCTTGTAATCAAGATCAAGAGTATAGATATTATTTTAAATATTTTAAAGAATTTTTTAACCAAAATTTAATTAATTTAGATTTCTTTACATCGTTAAACGAGCAAAAGACTCATATCTATCATTAAAATTATAAATTTTGCAAGCCATTGATCATTAGGTCAATGGCGTCGAAAAGATTTGAAATTTAATTTTTAAATACATTCAGTGGCATAGATCATGTTCAACGGTGTCGATCGTCGATTTGGAAGCTCCATCATCGAAAACAAATAGGTGGCAACGGAGCCCGTTTGCTACCAATGGCATTCCAGCTCAACTCATATATATATATATATATATATATATATATATATATATATATATTATATATCAAAGGGTTGAGAAATTTATAATTTTAATGGTAAATATGATGTGGTTGCTCGTTTAACGGTGTAAAGAAATCTAAATCAATTGAATTTTGGTTAGAAAATTATTTAAACTATTTAAAATAAGTTCTATACTCTCGATCTTGATTTCAAGGCTTCTATCATTAGTTTTTGAAGGATATTTATTTTCAGTCGTTCATTTTTGTGTCCACTTGTTGGACAAAAAAAAATATCAAAAAAGTATGAAATTTAATTTTCAGATAGTTTAAATGGTATAGATCATATTTAACTGTGTTGATCGTCGATTTGTAAGCTCCATTATCGCAAACAAATAGGTGGCAACGGAACCTATTAACTACTGATAGCATTCCAGCTCAACTCTATATATATATATATATATAGTCCGGCTACTTTACTATTAATAATACCAAGTTATTGGTGCTATCAAGTTTTCTACCCTTAGATCAATCTCTCTGATCATTTTTATCCGTTAGATTTTACTATTTCCCAACCACCTATTAAACCCTAGGGGCCCACTATCATCTCAACCACATATTTTTTAATCCAAGAGTTAAAAACTTAATAGCACCAATGGCTTGGTACTATTAATAGTATTCCAGCTCTCTCTCTCTCTCTCTCTCTCTCTCTCTCTCTCTCTCTCTATATATATATATATGTATATGTATGTATATATATGTGCGTTGGGGCCGAAAAGTGATGCTGACCGTCGACCAGGTGCGGTTCGCGATCAGCCCCTGGGGTTGATCCTCTGAGTGTGATGCGCCGCGTGCCAAAAGGGATCAAGCGATCGGGCCGAGGAGGGATCTGCTCGACCGGGTTCTTCTCAATCGAACTCTCACAGCGTTCGGCCTAGAGGAGTTGTACTGGGATTTGGAGACAAAGATTGACACGAACTGAACAACCGATTTTGGAATTGTATTTTGCTCGAAGAAGGATTACAAGGGAACAGTTACAAGTAAGACTTCCTAGGAAAGTTGTAAGGAAAGCAGTAAATGCGGGTATGAAAGGCTAGCTAGGAAAGCAGTAAATGCAGGTATGAAAGGTATTAAAAAGCAGGAGTGGTAACTGGCTTATGAGGTTGTAGGATCCTTTTTTCTTCGATGGTTCGGTTATTTATACCCATTCAAACCACGTGTATATTCGCCGATTTGGATAATCGGCGTGATCTAAGGGGAATCATCGCATATCTCTTAACTACTTCCTTTTGAGTCGATTCTCCTCAATGGGATAGTAGTTGTTTTTCGTCCATGTTCATCCCCTAATCGGCGTGCCGAAGCGTGATCTTCATCTCTTTCTAATGTTGGGCACCACTTGCCATTTTGGGGTCAGTTACGAGATTCGCGCCCAAATCTCGTAATCTTTCCTATTGGGGTATTTCCTTTTGCGGCTCGAGCAGTCGAGAGTTGGCCCTGACCTCGCATCTTTCGTTATTCGACTGAGGTGGTCTGATATTTGCTTTCGGCTGAGGTCGGTATTGGTCAAGACGCGGATCCCTCTTCTTTGACTAACTTTTTTATCTCCTGATACCTTTCGCTGATGGTACACGCCACGTGTCACTTCCTTAGGTGGCGAAATTTTTGACCTCAACAATATGTAATTGGGCTCCTATGCTTTTAAAAGCACCAAGTCGTTGTTGCCTGTAATTTTTTTTTGGTAGACATTGGAATAGTCAAGAATAAATGTAAAATTATGTTTGGTTTGTTATGCTGCTATTCACAGAATAACTTAAATTTTGTTTAGTTAATTTTATGAAACAGTAGAGGATAGTGAAATAAAACTGATGGTTAAATTTAATATAAAATATAATTTAATAAAAAATTTTGTTATTAAAATAATTTATTATAATATTTAATAAAAATAAATTACTATAATATTTAAGTATAATTTATTACAATATTTAAATATAAATAATGTATTAATATGTACAATTACTAATTTTATAATAAAAATAATTTATTATAATATATAGTAAATTATGTCTACATAATTTAGCTTTAATTCAATTTATAATATTAATAAAGTTTAGAATTAAATCTTGGAAAAAAAATAGTGAAATAATTTATCCCAAGCTATTCTAGGATAACTGGAAATAGCAAGGTTTGGCCAGGATAAAATATTTCGATCAAAAAACATGTCGTTTGGTAGAATAGCGGGGATAACTTTCGTTATCCTCACTTTATTCTCAAACCAAGGATTTAAGTGCCGTGGCACGGAGTCGTGCCGAAAACTTGCCGACACGGTGCGTGTCGGACCGTGCCGATGAGTTTTGGTCACAAAAAATACATGTTAGCCGACACATAATGGCATGAAATATTTATTTTTTTTAGCAACAAAATTTTCTAATTATTTATTATGTATTTTTATCCAATATTTTGAACTTTATTGAGAAAATTACTTAATAATTAAAAATATATATAGTTTTGAGTTGTGCTATCGGTACCGGGGGCTGGTACGGGGGTTGTATCGTACCAATATCTTATTGGCACAATACGGCACGGTGGATACGGCTCATGCCGATGGATACTTCACCTTGTCCCAAACCAAATGAAGCCCTAGGGTTTAGTGGGTGGTTGGTGGAATAGCATGATCTAACAAGTGGAATTAGTCAAACGAATAGATTTAACGGTGGAAAACTTACAAGCACCAAAGTGCTTATAACGGATGGTTAGTCAAAGGGATAGATCTATGTGAAAAATTTACAAGCACCAAAGTGCTTGTAAGGGGTGGAATTAGTCAAATTAGATCTATCTCTTTAACTAATTCCACCCATTAAATCATGCTATTCCACCAACCACCTACTAAACTCTAGGGGATCACCATTATCTAAACCCTACAAATCTTCATCCAAAGGTCAAAAACCTACAAGCACCAATGATTTGGTGCTTTTAAAAGCATAGGAGCTCAATTATATATATATATATATATATATATATATATATATATATATATAATATATATATATATATATATATATATGAGATAGGCTTCTATACTATCGATAGTACCGGAGCTCCGGTATTATAGTCTCATTTTCGATCTTAGGGTATTCAAGTCAACGATCTACACCGTTAAATCTGATCTAGGGTTTATGATGTTCTTAGGAATAAAATTTTAATTCTTTTCGACATCGTTTAATAAATAAATCATGTCAAAATGAACGGTGGAAATTGAATCATCTTTAAAATTTGAGGATAGGACTTTTGAATTCAAAATCAAGGATCATGATCTTGATTTAAATAGTTTAAAGTATTTTCTATCAAAATTTGAATAAATTTAAATACTTCTACATCGTTAAACTACAAACTCACCATAGTAGTCATTGGAAATTAACAATTTTGAAATGGTTTGATCATAAAGTAAATTATGTCGAAAAAATATATTTTTTTTTTTGTAAAAACTTTTAATACCTTAGATCATTTTTAACGGAATGGATTGTTGATTTGAACACGAGAGAGAGAGAGAGAGAGAGAGAGGAGAGAGAGAGAGAGAGAGAGTGAGTTGAGCTGGAATGCTATAGATAGCAAACGGACTCCGTTGCCACCCATATGTTTTCAATGATGGAGCTTCCAAATCGACGATCGGCACCGTTGAATATGATCTAGACCATTTAAACTATCTGAAAATTAAATTTCATGCTTTTTCGATATTTTTTTTTTGTCCATCAAGTGGTCACAAAAATGAACGGCTGGAAATGAATATCCTTCAAAAAGTGATAATAGAAGTCTTGTAATCAAGATCAAGACTATAGATCTTGTTTTGAATAGTTTAAAAATTTTTTTAACCAAATTTCAATTAATTTAGAATTCTCTATACCGTTAAACTAGTAAAACACTCATATCTACCATTAAAATTACAAATTTTGTAACCCTTTCATTATTAGGTCAACAGTGTCAAAAAGATTTGAAATTTAATTTCCAGATAGTTTAAATAGTCTAGATTATATTCAACGGTGTCGATCATTGATTTGGAAGCTCCATCATCGAAAACAAATGGGTGGCAACGGAGTCCGTTTGCTATCGATAATATTCTAGCTCAACTCTGTATATATATATATATATATATATATATATATATATATATATATACATACAGAGAGAGAGAGAGAGTAGAGCTTATATGCTTTCAAAAGCACAAGCCCATCCATGCTTGTGAATTTTTTACCATTGGATTTGCATTGAGATTTGTGCTATTGTAAAGTCAACTAAAGAGAGAGAAAGAGAAAGTTCAATAGCACAAATCTAAATATAAATTTAATGGTAAAAAATTCACCAGCATAGATGGGCTTGTGCTTTTAAAAGTATATAAGCTCTACTTTCTCTCTATATATATAGTAGGACTTGTGTGCTTTTAGAAGCACGGAGCACTCCGTGCTCCCAAGTTGTTTTTAATGTTGGAACTTTCGAATGGACGATCGGCTCCGTTAGAATTGATCTAGAGTATTTGAAGTATTTAGAAAATAAATTTTGTGATTTTTTGATATTATTTACCTAGTGATCGAAAGAGCTCAAAATAAACAGCTGGAAATAAAAATCTCACAAAATATGATGATATGATACAAATTTTAGATCAAAGATATTGATCTTATTCTATATACTATAAAGAATTTTCTTTCAAAATTTTACATGATTTGGATATTTCTATACCGTTAAACTTGCAAACGGCACACCACGACCATTAAAATTGTTGATTTTGAGCCACTTTGATCACTAGGTAATTGGTTTCGAAAATTCGCAAAATTTAATTTCTAGACCTTTTAAATACTCTAGATCAAGTTTAATGGAGCCGATCGTCCATTCGGAAGTCCCAACGTCGAAAACAAGTTGGGAGCACGGGAGCCTCCGTGCTTTTAAAAGCAGACAAGCCTAGCTCATATATATATATAGAGTAGAGCTTATATACTTTCAAAAGCACAAGTCAAACTATGCTTGTGAATATTTTACCATTGGATTTGTATTGAGATTTGTGCTATTGTAAAATCAACTAAAGAGAGAAAAAAAGTAAATAGCACAAATCTCAATGCAAATCCAATGGTAAAAAATTTACAAGCATATTTGAGCTTATACTTTTGAAAGTATATAAGCTCTACTCTATATATATATATATATATATGTAGTTGAGCTAGAATGCTATCAGTAGTAAATGGACTCCGTTGCCACCTATTTGTTTTCGATGGTGGAGCGTCCAAATCGACGATCGGTACCGTTGAACATGATCTATGTCATTGAAAGTATCTAGAAACTAAATTTCAAATCTTTTCGACATCATTGACCGAATGATCAAAGGGTTGCAAAATATATAATTTTAATAGTAAATATGAGGCATTTGTTCGTTTAACGGTATATAGAAATCTAAATCATTTGAATTTTGGTTAGAAATTTTTTTAAACTATTTAAAACAAGATCAATACTCTCGATCTTGATTACAAGACTCTTATAATTACTTTTTGAAGGATATTCATTTTCAGCCGTTTATTTTTGTGTCCACTTGATGGATAATAAAAAAAATTTCGAAAAAGCATGAAATTTAATTTCCAGATAGTTTAAATGGTTTAGATCATATTCAACGGTGTTGATCGTCGATTTGGAAGCTCCATCATCAAAACAAATAGGTGGCAACGGAGCCCGTTTACTACTGATAGCATTCTAGCTCAACTCTCTCTCTCTCTCTCTCTCTCTCTCTCTCTCTCTATATATATATATATATATATATAATATATATATATATATATTAGTGTTTGAAAAGGCGTAAGGAGTAAAAAGGCGCAAAGGCCTTTCGGAGCCTAGGCGTGAGGCGCACCGAGAGGAGCACGCAATAAGAAGGCGAGGCGCACTTCTCATAAAAATAAAATATTCTTAACATGCCTGGTTTAAATTAATATTTTACAGTAAAAAAATTTCAAATTAACCATACAAAAACAAAACCATAAAAAATAAAAAAATCACATGTATAAATGTTCTCAAACTAAAAAGAAAAAAATTCCAGCTTAAAATGCTTGATGTCTTGTTGCCATTGGGGAAAGAGAACGACCAAGAAAAAGAAGAAAAAAAATGTTCAAATTAGAAATTTTTTTCAATCTCTTAACATTTTAGAATATATATTGAAAAAATTTAAGACCGAAAAATCCAAACCCTACACCCATTAAATTAAAATATTACGAGGTGCGTCTGAGGCGCGCGCCTCATGCCCTGAGATGCTGAGGCCCGCGCTTTTTCAAACACTGATATATATATATAGTGTAGGGCTACTATACTCTTATGAGTATAAACCCCTTTGTACTCATAACTTTTTCACCCTTGGATGAAGGAATGTGCGGTTAGGATGAAGGAATGTGCGGTTAGGATGATAGTGGTCCCCTTAGGGTTTACTAGGTTGTTGGGGAAATAGTAAAAATTTTAGGAACTACTATAATCCTAACCACACATTCTTTCATCCAAGGGATGAAAACTTAAGGTAATGTTTGGTTCGGGGATTATGAGTTTGGGGATAAATTTTTTTATTCCTGGGATAGTTTGCTATTCCGGGATAGTCAGGGATAAAAGAAAAATAGTGTTTGGTTTGTAAAGCTGTTATTCTTAGGAATAGCTGAAATTGTGTTTGGTTCATTTCTTAGAATAAACGAGAATAGTGAAAAAATAAAAATAATTATAATTTTAAAATAATAATATTTTATCTAATTAATTAATATAAAATATTAATTAAATAATAATTAATATTTGTATAAATTAAATTTATATTTTAGTAAATAATACTGTTTTAATTTTTTAAAAATTAAAGTTAAAAAAATTAAAATTGTATAAATTTTAAAATTTATTAAATTTATAAATTTATTAAAAAATTAAAGTTACAAATTTAAAAAATTATAAAATTTAAAATTTCTCTAAATTTTAAATTTTAAATTTTAATTATCTCAAAAAATGTGTAAAAGATTATGCAAAAATGTTAATTTTTAAATTTTTATAAATAAAAATAAATTTATAAAAAAATTAAAAAATTTATATATACAAAATTTGTATAAATTTTAAATTTTAAAATTTTAAAATTTTAATTTATAAAAAATTAAAGTTAAAAATTTTAAAATTTATAAATAAAAAATTTAAATTTAAGAATAGCGGGGGATAATAATATTTTATCTAATTAATTAATATAAAATATAATTTAATAAAAATAATTCATTATAATATTTAAATAAAAATAATATGTATTAATATATATAATTAATAATTTTATAATAAAAAATAATGTATTATAATATATAAAAAATTGTGTCTACATAATTTAGCTTTAATTCAATTTATAATCTTAATAAAATTTAGAATTTATTCTTAGAATAGCACTATTCCACCAAAATGGTGGAATAGTTTATTCCAAGCTATCTCGGGATAGCCGAGAATACCAAGGTTTGACCGGGATAAAATATCCCAGCCAAAAATCATATCGTTTGGCATGAATAGTGGGATAAAGTGGGTTATTCCATCTTTATCCTTAACCAAACACTGCCTAAGAGTATAAAAAAATTTTACTCATAAGAGTATAGTAGCCGGACCCTATATATATATATATATATATATATATATATATATATATATATATCTATAGAGAGAGAGAGAGAGAGAGAGAGAGAGCGAGAGAGAGAGAGAGAGAGAGGCTTCTATACTATCAATAGTACCAAGCACAAGCACTTGGTACTATCAAATTTTCAGCCCTTGGATGAAGGGATGTGCAGTTAGGATGATTGTGGTCTCCTAGGCTGCGTTTGGTTAGGGGATAAGAGAGAGCTAGTTGTTTCAAAGATAAGTATAAATTTGGGAACAAGCTGGAATTATTGTATAAATGTGTTTGGTTGGGTATTAGATTAGTACCAAGTACCAAGTTTAAGGAAATTTGTGTTTGGTGTGATAATGGAGAATAAGAGGAATAAAGGGTAGTCGTATGAAATGACGAAATTGCTCTCAACCATAATAGTTTTTTAAAATGAATAAAAATTTTACTTGTATAATTTTAAATATTTGATTTAAGATATTTATGAAAAAAATTTATTAAAATTTATATTTTACTTGTATATAAAAAAAATAGTAAAAAATTTTAAAATTTTGAAACTTTATGAATTTTTAAAAATTCAAAATTTTGTATATAAAAATTCATATAAATTTTAAAATTTTTAAAAAATTGAAATTTTTAAATTTATTAAAAATTAAAGTTAAAAATTTTAAAAGCTATGAAATTTAAATATTCTCTAAAGTTAAAAATTTATAAATGTTAAAAATTTCAATTTTAATTGTCTCAAAAAATTACAAAAGTTGGAGCAGAAATTTTATTTTAAAATTTGTATAAGTTTAAAAAAATTTATAAAAAATTTGTATAAATTTTAAAATTTTTAAATTAATAAATTATAAACAAATTAAATTTTTTTAAAAATTTTAGATTTATTAAAAAGTAAAGTTAAAAAATTTAAAATTTATAAAATTAAAATTTAAATTTTATAAATTTAAATATCTTAAAATTTAAAAAAAATTAATTTAAATAAATAAAAAAAAAGGTGGGCACAAGGTTCCACCCAAGAGGGAACTAGTTGTTCCCCCCCTTACCGGGTTATCCCTGGAATAACCCGGTAACGGGGGCAACAGAACAACTGTTCCCCCCCTCACTGATTCTTGTTTGGGAATGAAAGAGGGAATATCCTCGTTATCTCCTCTTTAATCCCCAAACCAAACAATACCCTAGAGTTTTGTGGGTGTTTAGTGGAATAGTATGATCTAAAGGGTAGAAATAGTCAAAAAAATAGATCTAACGGCAGAAACCTTAATAGTACCAAGTGCTTGGTACTATTGATAGTACAGTAGCCTGGCAATCTCTCTCTCCATATATAACTTTTAAAAGTATAGGAACTCAATTTTATATATATATATATATATATATATATATATATATATATATATATATATATATATGTATGTATATATATATATATATGTATGTATATATATATATAATATGTATGTATATATATATATATATGTATGTATATATATATATATATATGTATGTATCTTTATCTAAAATACTCCTAAAAATCCTTAGGTAAAATGTTGTTAGTTAGGTGCCAAATTATTTAAAATTTCCCTAGCAGCTACTTAATCATACGATTAGCCTGCTGTAGTTTGCCTGCCCTGAACTAGCCTGATCTAGTTTGCCTTTTCTAGATGCGGGTGATGAACTTTAAGAGGCATTTTAGAGTGCTTCCTACTAATTCATCAAACACCATGCCATTGCATGGATGAATTTTGCAGGAAGAGCCAGGAGGTCAGCGTGCTCTGATATTTGATCAAGGAAACAGAATCTCGCAGGTAAGACTTTGTACTGCTGTGTGCCCTAGTCACCAGAGAGTTGATAACTTCATGACGGGGTTAGTTACTTACCTGTTTCATCAACTTCTAATGCAGGGCATCAGCTGTGCAGATGTAGCAGACATCTGCGTCAAGGCATTGCATGATTCAACAGCGAGAAACAAGAGTTTTGATGTGAGATTTTGCATGTTTTTACATTTTAAGATGCTCGAATTGTGATGTTGTAGTGCTCCATGAAAATAAAATAACCCAATTTAATATTTTTTTCCTCTGGTAGGTATGCTATGAGTATGTGGCGGAACAAGGCAAGGAGCTTTATGAACTCGTAAGTAATTGAAGCAAGTGATCAAATAATAAGACAAAAGTTGTCTCTGTTTTGGCAAAAGTGTAAGGAACTTATTTGAACTATAGTCCATTTTAATCCAACTGTCCAAACTATATAAAATTTGATTTTATGATCAAACTTTTCAAGTTATTTGATCTCAACTATTTGAGGCTCTTTTGCCGCAAAATTGGGGTTCACATATTGCTTTCATGAAAATAGTCACATGAATCACGTGGAGGTGTTCCAATTAAACCTATTAAAATGCAAGCCCAAATTTTAAAGTGGAAGAGTTATTAAATATCTCAGATCAAAATCAACCGTCCCTAGTGCAAGTGGCAAAGGGCTTGGTGGTTGATGTCCGAGACCTGGGTTCGAAGCCAAGTTGCTTCACATGTGTTCAAATAGGGTATATCCCTGTTTAATCAAAAAAAAAAAAAAATATATATATCTCAGATCAAATGAATTAGATGGTTCGGAAGTAACATCAAAACTTATTCAAGTGGTCAAATAAGAAGAGGTCGTGGTGTAAGAAAGTTCTATATATTATTTTTATTTTTATTTTTGTTTGAAGAATGCATTTTTTGGAATCTGGTGTCAGTGTTCAATATATACTGTTTATGCAGGTTGCACATTTACCGGACAAGGCAAATAACTACCTTACACCAGCTCTTTCTGTTCTCGAGAAGAACACTTGATGTTGTCACGATATATATTAGGGACCCTCGCTCTCCTGTCTATGTGTATTATATACCCTTTGTAAAGGAAACAAAATTTTGAATGTGTAGAAATTCCACATCCATATTGCTTTGTAAAGTTCATGTTGGAAATAAGTCTTATTCTTTTAGCAGAAATATGCTTTTTAAAATATTTTGATTCGAAAGCTTTAAAATATTTTGAATTGCATGCAAGAATTGATGTTAAAGTATTATAGTGATAAAGAGTTTAGATGAGGCTTGCAAGACGAGACATGTAAGGTACTGTTTTAAAAGTAAGATTGTTTTTTTACGTGCAGAGCACTGGCGATTATTTCTAACGATACAACGATCATGAGCTATCTCGTCGACACGTCTATAATCTTGTGTGATATGAATCAAGAAGGTTCTCAAAGGTTCAACAAATAGAGCAGAGGAGTATAGTTCAGAAAAAAATAGCATAAAGCTTAAAGAAGTGTGCAGAAGAAGGTGATCAACTCCCCTCTTGTACCATTCTCTCTATATATAGAGGCAAGCGTCGTTGTGGGTAGTCAATAGAGCAGTGGCAGCAGGCTATTTTTTTTCACAAATATAGTCATTCTCAGATTAAGTTAAAATATAATAAACTCAAGTATAAACAATAAAAATAAAAGATGAAGTTTAAGTGTAGGAGAACCGGCTAGCGAAGATCATGCGTGGCTGTCGCAACCCTCGGTCAAAGGTCCAATAGAGCGACCATGAGAAGCGCAAGGTGACTTGGGAGCTCGAGGTAGAGATGATGGATTCCTATCCGTTTCTATTTGAGACTTTCTTTTGAAGTATGGTTTTTAGTGAACGAAACTTTTGTAGGAGGGGTGAATGCAGTGTATCGAGGATTTGTAATTGTTCGAGCACATTTTTTTTAGCTGGCCGATACATCTAAAGATTGTCACGCCCCGGGAGGTCTAAGGATAAGCAGAAAAGCGTATACATTTTTTTTTTTTCTTTGAATAAGTATCGACCTCGCCCCCGGTGCGTGTCAGACCCGCCACATATACAAATTTACTCTTCAAACGGACAGAGTCTTCTTTGTATATGCACGGCGTCACATTTACGACAACAACAATAACAACTACAACCTTCTTTAACCACACAGTCACAATGAACATAGTAAGGAAAAGTAATTTCATTCAATCACATCAAGAGATAACTACGGGTTTGCAAACGGTGTCCACTTGACACCCAAATTTACCAAAAACGTCTACACATTCACAAAAGGCGGCTACATGTTTTTGAAAGGATAAATCCAGAGGTTTTCAAGGTTGTGCCCACACGACACTTGGTTTTTGAAAAGCGTTTTCGAAACCTTTGTTTAATGTAAAATGGCCGCATAAGGGTTCATAACAGTAAACCAAATCCACAGTGTCAACTAATGTTCTATCCAACATCCAGCATAATCCACACATAAGCAAATTAAACTACCAGTTAAACTAAGAAGAGAAATGAGATAAACCAAAACGGAAATAGCGTAACAAAGCCTTATACGGCTAAGGTCCTCTCGACGCAGCCTCACCACCGTCCCAGTTATTACACCTAGTCGGACCTGTCACAGTGTGGGAAGTCAGTGACAAATAAAGTAGATGTTTCAACAATTTACAATAACTTTAAAAAAAAATGAGTACACCGGAACCTTTCGCTTTTCCACCTCATGTGTCCACCTCATTTGATTTAATTACAACTGGTACCTGTCGGGGAGTCGACGATCTCCCCTCGTGCACAATTACTTTACTTACGTGATGCTTTTAACCCCTTCACGGAGCTAGTGCGGCACTTTTAGCTGCCGTGAAGAGGTCCCCACTCGCACCTACACAAATCGTGGGGCACACGGGCCATTCAGACCACTTCTCCGGAAAAGTACACACATGCGGAGGCCAATCCGCCTGTGTACGTGCAGCATCTAAAAACATGATAGCTGAAACTGGCGTGTACGATCACCGCGACATTTAGTCGCCACAGTTAATAACAGAAGATCCGGTACATATTTATGCGAAAGGTTAAATCAAGTTAAAACATCACATCTACTTTATTAGGCAGATTATTACACTTTTTACGATGACATATTGCACTTATTGCAAGAGTACCCACCTGTTTGCGGGAAGATCGGAACACCTGGATCTTTAGCACAATCCCGCTGCGCACCTGGACCTAAAGAAGTCCCCAAAAACAATCATTAATACAACGCACTAACACCGCGAAAACGGAAATCCAAAACTAACCCCGCGATGAAAAACCCAAAAACGGCGCTCTTACGACACTTGACGGTTCCCCCGCGCGGATGCCGCCGCCGGCGGATGCCCCGCGCGGCCCGAAACCGCGCGGTGTACGCCCGCGGGCGGCGCCCGTGCGGCGCCCGCCTGCCGCGCAGGTGCCCCGCGCTGCGCAAGGCCGCGCGGCGCGTGCCTGCGGCGGCGCCCGCGCAGCATGCGCCCGCCCGCGAGCGCCCGCCCGGCACAAGGCCGAGCGGTGCGTCGCACGCGGGCGGCGCCCGCGCGGCGCTGCCCGCTCGCGGGCGCCCCGCACGGCGCAAGGCCGCGCGGTTGCGCACCCGGGGGCGGCTCCAGCGCGGCATGCGCCTGCCCGCGGGCGCCCCGCGCGGCACAAGGCCACGCGGTGCGTCGCCCGGGGGCGGTGCCCGCGCGGCGCTGCCGGCCCGCGGGCGCCCCGCGCGGCGCTGCCCGCCCGCGGGCGCCCCGCGCGGCGCAAGGCCACGCGGTTGCGCGCCCGGGGGCGGCGCCCACCCGGTGCCCTAGCGGCGCCCGTGTCGTTCCGCCCGCCCGCGCCGTGCCCTAGCGGCGCCCGTGTCGTTCGCCCGCCCGCGTCGTGCCCTAGATCGTGCGGCGGCAGCGGCGGGGTTGGTGATGACGACGGGGACGGAGATGGCGATGTAGACTACGAAAAAGACACGAGAAAACCCTATTAACGCAACAAAACGGAAACTACTTACCGAAAATCCCGACGGGGAAGTCGACCGATTGCTCTTCTAATTCCGATACGTTATTCGGGGTGGTCGGATTCCTCCGTCTTCTTCCTCTTTCTTTCCTTTTTCCTCCTCCGGTTAGGGTTCCGCCTTTTTCTTCTTTTCTCCCTCGTTCTCTCCGGCTAGGGTTTCTCTTTTTGCGAAAAGTTGGATTTTCCTTTTCGTACGTACAATTAAATCCCACCTTTTACTATTTTGTCACCGAATAATTAATTCTTTAATTAATTAATCCCACGGGATAAACCCATATTTTCTCATAAAGCGTGCAGGATATTTTGCACGGATTCCGATGCACGATAAGTCACCGCAACTCTAAAAACCCTATTCCGGGAGATCCGTACGTCGGATTTCAGATCCGATCGCACCGTCAGTCATCGTTTTTCGTACTCTATCACAGAAAAATACTCATGCAACACACCGACCGACTTACAGAAACTCGATAATTTCGATCCGCTAAAAGGAGTACTTTATTAGAAGGAGGGTAAAATATCACTAAAAAGTCGTGTCATTACAAAGATGGTTGGGCTGAGCTAGAGCCGTTTAGAGCAAAACAGCCACGAAAATATATTCGAAATTGCAAATACATAAGGAATTGGAGTTCTTGGGATTTCGGGCACCCTAAAAGATGTTTCGGACGTCCGAAACCACACTGTTTTGGTTACATATTTGTAAATTTCACTTTCGGACGCCCTAAAGTTACTGTGACAATTTAGACAGTAGGTGGTTGAATTTGCCTCGGGATGTGTGTCTAATTGTACGGCTGTCAGGAGAGTTGGTGGATTTTTCGGGCACGACACTATAGCAGCGAGCACAGGTTCCGAACACCTGGGAGCTAGGCTAAGGAGGCACTGTAGCTACAAGGATCCGGGCGCGACACTGTAGAGTATTGGGCGCCCATGGAAGAGCCCGTTATCACTGTAGCTATGAAATTTAGGGCACTTGGATGAACAGTAAGGTGCCTGAAACTCGGTTTTTTCGCAGGAGCAAGTTATTTCTCAATTTTGTTTCCCGGCTCACTGCACCGCATGACTTCGCCTATTTATCCCTGCTACTAGAGAAGCTTGGAGAACACTTCTCTTCTCCCTTTTATTCTTCTCCTTCCTCATCTATGCTGTGGAGTGGTCCCAAGAGCAACAGCAGCAGCTTCAACTCGGGAGTTCACGTACGCGTCTAGCGGAAGCTTCGGACCTTGGCCAAGGGCGTCGTGTGGAGAGCCCTAGAAGTGGAGAGCTTGGCCTTGGACTTCCTCAGCTGGTTTTGAGGTTGGTGTGTTATGTTTTAGATTATCTTCGAATTCTTCCAGATTTTAGTCGATGAGCTGAGCTGAGTGGTTTGGTTGGTTTTCTTTCCCTCTTCTCCTTGGTGTGTGTGTGTGCAATTGGGCTGAGTAGGAGAGGTGTTGTGGTTGAGCTGAGCTGGGTGGAGTTGGCTGTGGCATGGCACGGATTCGCGGATCGTGAGCTTCTGCCCGAGCAGAGTGTCACGTGTCGATCATGTTGGCTCGACCGTGACATCCTTCGGGGCCACTTTTGGAAGGCATTTGGTAGACATTTGAGTTGACGAAGTTGCGGGATTGCGAAGTTGGGACATTCCGTCAGGGTTGAGTCGTTGGTCGGCCAACAGAGGAAATTCCCTAGCAATGGCCCGTGCCATGACAATGAAAATGGTGCCGTATGCGGGGTTTGAAAACGTACCCCTCGGTGTGTCACGCCCCGGGTGTAAACCAGAACCCGGGCTCGCCAAGAGATCCACCGTGCACACGGAATTTTTCATGTACATGAAGCGCTGGTAACCTGCTCAAATATAAGAGATATAATAAAAGAGCTTAATACAGAGCTGAACTAAAAAGAACTACATAATATCTCAGACTGGAAATATGATACAAGCTGTAAATGTACAATAAACTCCCAGCTCACCGAAATAAATACAACCAGCTGGCTAAAGCCAGACCCAAAAGTAAAGTGCTACAGCCTGAGATACAAAAAGAGGTACAATAAAAGTCCAGCTACTCTCACGGTCGGGGCAGACGATCTAGCTAGTCCGCTATCCTCTTACCTCGATCCGCCGCTAATGGCCCAGCAGCTCCCGCAGACGACTCTGCAAAACATAGAGGAAGAGACAGAAAACAACTATGGGGGTGAGAACTACTAGATAAACCAGTAGCCTCCCCTAGTGGGTAAAGCCTCAACCCTGACGTACCCACTAGGACTACTAGAGGCAAAAAGGAAAGAACAGTAGTAAGCTATAAAGGCTGCTGATAAAAGAAAACTACCACTACTATGCCTCTAAATGCAGTATCAAAGGTAACTGCATGCATGCAACTATAATGCTAGCTGTCTGAATCAACCCAATCAGATGGACCGGTATGAAACCCGGTACTGCCTGCTCTGCTGTCGAACTAAAGAACTCAGTAGGGGACTAGCACACAAGGCTCGAAATCCCAAGGGGACCAGCACACAAGGCTCGAAATCCTAATCAGATGGACCAGTACCCGTCACGGTCTAAAGCCTACTCCGGAGTGGCACTCGAGGGGAGCGACCCACACGAGTAAAGTAACTCTGTCACACATATCTCAATATAGCAGGATTGGATCAAGACTATGATCAAAGTGGGAAACTCCGTCCACTAATGAAACCCCAATCCCCAATCTGGTATAATAGTACTCAATAAGTGGGAAACTCCATCCACTAGAGAAATCTGATATCCAATCTGATGCATAAGTAAACATTCGGTCAACCGCCCAATGTCCGCGGTCGCCGCAACACCCCACAAGTCCAAAATCTGATAAAGTAATCAACATCTGGCTAACCGCCTAATGTCTGCGGTTACCACAATGCCCCACAATCCATAATCGCGTCTAACTTGTCCCAGACTCAATGGTCTCAACTACACTATCCCAAACCCCTGCTCTAACTCGAGCAACATGCATCTGAATAAAAAGGAGAACAACTAAACATGGTTTCTCCTAAGTCAAGTCCCAATATGATAGTGTAGCAATAAATAGTGGCCTAACTAGATGTCCATACAAGCATGCAATTGTCCTCTTTTAAAACTGAAGGAAAGTGTCAGATATTTATTTTAAAAAAGATGATTTTAATATTCCAACATGATAAGTCATTTGCAGGCGAGGTCATGATATGATATTTGTCCCAATTTAACATAGGTAAGCTATCACATAATTTGTGGGGTCCACACATGCAATTCTCAATTAGAATATCGATTATCACTTTTAAAATAGGGGATCTCTAATACTCCTAGTGAGTTAGTCAAAAGTGAGGTAAGCAACAACCACCCACCTCGAAAAGCGCAATCCATACCCAAAAAGCCTCCTCGCTATCCACAGTCCTCTAACCCCACAACTCGCCGAAAACAGTGCACAACTGTACAGAACAACGCACCCGGTGTAAACACAAATTCCAAAATACAGCTTTTGCTGTTTTCCAAACAGCACGAAAAAAAGAGGAGTTTTCACCTCTGTACAGTGCTCCAAAAAATCCAAAAAAAAAATACGGTTGCGTTTCTTGCGACGAGTAGATAAAAAACGAGTACTTATACGCCTTGATTCGATGCTCCTAGGCCAAGATATAAATCGAACAAGCCGGTGCTATCCAGAATTCATCACAGGAAAATGGGGGTCAAAAATGCCTCGGGAACCGTGCCAAAAGTGCGAAACGGGTCGAAGTGGTCAACACGAAAATCGAAGCCTTACCTCTTAGGAACGCACTATCGTAGAAATCGCCAAATATTCCTCCTGGTTTGCGCACAGGAAAATCCAGACTGAAATGCGACGAAAACGGGCCGAAATGGAGAAAAGTCGAGGCGCACTGTAAAATCGAGATCGACGCTGTCGAGCCTCCAAAAATTTTGGGAATCCACCACGAGATCAAAAACATCAAAGGAAACAACTTTTGTAAAGAACTCTCCCTCTCATTCCCTCTCTAAAGCTCGAAAAAAGAAGAGAAAGAGAGAGAGGTGGATGTATTTATAGGCCCACAGAACAATTGGAAAAATTCCCTATGTATCCTCACTTTCGGGCGCCCGAATAATTCGGGCCCCGCATAGTGCAGCCCAAAAGCCCGGCCCAGTCCGCGCCCGGAAGAACCTGGGCGTTACACGTGTCTGCAAAACAGCGAACAGCGGTGCTGTCATGCCCCGGGGTCGAAATTGCGACCCGGGCTCGCCAACAGATCCGCCATCTGTACGGAAACTGCCGCACAGACGAAGCGTCTACCCTGCAAATCAGATCTATAGCTAAAAAGCATGTATCAGAGCTGAAATAGAACTAAAAACAAGAGCTATAGAATAAACCACTGAACGTCTGATATAATAAAATCATCCTCAATACAGCATCTCTCAACTACCAAATAAAATACAAGCCTCACCAAAACTCTCAGACTGTCCAGTACAAAAGTGAAAACATAAAAAGCAGGGTACATCTACCTCTGAATCTCAAAACTGGTAAGGAACTACTCGGCGACGTCCTCACCTCGACCAGCTGTCTCCGCGCGAACCAAGCAGGAACAGCTACCTCAGGAACCTGTCACTGCAGCGGGTGTGAGATCTACTGCAGAAGGTAGATCTCAGTGGGTACCGTCACCAATATCCACGGTATGCCCACTAAGTCTTCCACTGCGCAAAACCATAGGTATGCAGATAGATAATACGAAAGCAGAAAAGAAACTACAGTTAATATGCCACAAATATCATACTCAAAGAGAATACTAATCGAACCAATAGAACCATCAAACCTTCGCCACTCACTGGGCGGCATCGCCACTCACTGGGCGGCATATCACGGAACTAATAGAACCCTCGTGTGAAAACCGCCTCAACAGGCCAAACCTTCGCCACTCACTGGCGGCATCGCCTCTCACTGGGCGGCATCTCACGAAACCGCCTCAACAGGCCAAACCATCGCCACTCACTGGGCGGCATCGCCACTCACTGGGCGGCATCGCCTCTCACTGGGCGGCATCGCCCCTCACTGGGCGGCATCGCCTCTCACTGGGCGGCATCTCACGGAACCGCCTCAACAGGCCAAACCATCGCCACTCACTGGGCGCATGCCACTCACTGGGCGGCATCGCCCCTCACTGGGCGGCATCGCCTCTCACTGGCGGCATCGACCCTCACTGGGCGGCATCGCCTCTCACTGGGCGGCATCTCACGGAACCAATAGAACCCTCCACGACTCAATCTGATAAAGCCCATGTCACGCCCCCGGGGGGTTTTTGAGTCAATCGAAGCGGAAAATTGCGTGTCCATTTTTTTTTCTTAATAAGGTAATATAAACCTCATCCCCGGTGCGTGCCAGACCGCCGCATACACAAATTCTCTCCGCCAACGGACGGAGTCTCCTTTGTATCTGCACGGCGTCTCATTTACAACATGCAATTCAATTACAACATCAAACTTCAACCAACAACCATACAGTAGACATACATCACCAAACAACACAAGTTTATAAAGCGGCGTCAACGTTTGGAAAGGATAAAACCCAGCGTTTGCAAACCCGTGCCCACACGGCACTTCGTTTTGAGAAAATATTTTCGCAATCAATTAGTTTATCGTGAAAACGTGCCGCGTAAGAAAGTACCACTAGAAGTATCAAAAGCATAAAAGTACACCTCATCCACAGAGCTAACTAATACATGTCCAAAACTAAAGTAATCCACAAAAGTAATCCACAAGCAAATTAACTATTTAAAGCCTAAAAGGGAAATGAGATAGAAAACCAAGTGTCCTGACTACGGTCCTCGCGACGCAGTCTCACCGCCATCCCGGCTAACGCACCTAGTAGCACCTGTCACGGAGTGGGTAAAGTCAGTGACAAACAAAGTAGATGTCTAATAATAACAAAGAAGGAAAAACGAACCGAATAACCGAGTACACCGAAACCTTTCGTTAAAACCCTGTGCATATTTTAAACTGGGCACCAACCCCAGATTTATCAATTAAGTTGGGCACCAACCCCAGAGTACCTGTCGGAGAGACTAAAGTCTCCCCTCGTGCACAATCACCTTTTGATGCTTTTACCCCTTCACGGTGCTGATGTGCTATTTTCAGCTGGCGCGAAGAGGTCCTCACGGCTCCCACTCCTTTGTGAGGCACACGGGTCAAAAAGACCACTCCGGAAAAGTACACCCATGCGGAGGCCAATCCGCCTGTGTACGTGCAGCATCCGAAACCGGATTTGCCGAGATCGGCGTGTAGTGAGCACCGCGACCGCAGCCGCTTCAATTGTTAGATAAAAATATAATTATGCGAAAGGTTAAACTGTCCATCTACTTTGTTAGGTAAATTGAGAGCATTTTTAATGACGATAGATGCACTTACTGCACTTGTTGCACTTATAGCAACCGTACCCACCTTGTTGAAGAGAAATCGGAACACCTGAATCCTTTGCGCACCCCGCTGCGCACCTGGACCTAAAGAAAGTCCGCAAGGATAACTATGATCAGAAACACATACTAACATCTTAAAACGAAAAGACCCACTTTAAACTTTTGACGGAAAAGTCCAAACACCGTCCGGTTTGCCGAAACCGGAATCCCCCGCACCGCCGTCGCCGCCCGTCGGAGCCCCGCGCGTCTCGAACCGCGCGGCGTGGCTCGGCGGCGCCGCGCGGCGCGGCGCTCGCGCGGCGTCCGTGCGGGTGCTGCCCCGCGCGGCGGCCGTGCGGTGCCCGCGCGCGCACGCGCGGGTGGGGCCCCGCGCGGCGCCGTGCGGGGTCGCCCGCGCGGTGCCCCGCGCGGTCCCGCGCGGCGCCCCGCGCGGTGCCCGCGCGGGTGCGGGCCCGCGGGGGTTGCCCGCGCGGCGCCCGCGCAGATGCCCGCGCGGCGCCGCGCGGCCCGCGCGGGCCCGCGCACCGCGCCGCGCGCCGCGCGGGGTTGCCCGCGCCGCGCTCCGCGCGGTTCCCCGCGCGGCGCCCGCGCGGGTGCGGGCCCGCGCGGCACCCGCGCGGTTGCGGGCCCACGCGGGTGTCGCCCGCGCGGCGGCCGCGCGGTGCCTGCGCGCGCGCCCGCCCGCGGGTGCGCACCCGCGCGGAGCCCGCGCGGAGCCCGCGCGGGTGCCGACCCGCGCGGAGCCCGCGCGGGTCCGTCGCCGCTTGCGGCGGCGACCGGCCGTCCGCGGCTCTCCTCGCGCGCGATGCCCTAGCGGCACCGCGCGTCTCCGCCGTCCGTTCCGTGCCCTAGCATGATGACGATGACGGCGACGGTGACGGGGACGACGGAGAACCCAAGAACTTGACAAAAGGGCGACGGAAAAAATCCAAAGAAACTTCTAAAATTATTTTACTCACCGAAAATCGTCGGGAAGGTCGCCCGGTCGTGTTTTTGCCTTCGGATCGGTGTTTGGGACGATCGGGCTCCTTTCTTTTTCCTTCTCTTCCTTCGGCTAGGGTTCCGTCTTTTCCTTTTTCCCTTTTCTTTCTCTTCTCTCCGGTTAGGGTTTTTAATTCCTTTTTTTTTTTTCTTTCGGATAACGGGGATGGTTTAAATACCCCCTTTTATTTAATTATTTATTTTATTATACGATACGTAGAATGGAAAAACCCGTAAACATCCAGATTTATTAAATATCCGATCTACGAGATAAAATCCCCACCTTTTAAATCCTGGCCACCGATTATTTAATCCCCTTCATTAAATAATCTCGGGAATAAATTCCTAATTTTAAATACACATATAATTAATTTCCCCCTTTTATTCGTACGTAAGAGAATTCAAATTTCAGTCAACGGATAATTAATTACTTAATTAATTAATTATCCCCTACGAGATAACCCACCATATCTCCTACGGGTGCAAGATATTTTGCACGGATTCCGATGCGTGACTAATCCCCGCGTCACTAAGGATCCCGTTCCGGGAGATCCCGACATCGGATTTCGAATCCGATCGCACCGTCGGTCATCATTTTTCGCGCTCTATCGCAGAAAAATACTCGCACCCCGCCCCGGCCGACCTTTGAAAATTAAATAATTTTATTTCGCTTAAGGCTTAAGCAATCACATGCGAGTCAAAAATACCCCTAAGGGTCGGATCACTACACCACTCACACTTTATAAAAAGATTTTCTCCCGAAACTTAAGTACAAACCTCACTAAACAATTCGGGAAAACATTCCCTCATTTTCGATTCCAGTTCCCACGTCGCCTCGCGCTCTTCGTGGTTGCTCCACTGGACCTTCACATAGGAGATAGTTCGATTTCGCAACTTCTTGTCCTCCCTTGCCAAAATCCGCACCGGCGTCTCCTCGACGCTCAAATCCTCTCGCAACTCGATGGTGGAGGTATCCAAGGCATGAGAGGGGTCAGCGAGGTACTTCCGGAGCATTGAGACATGGAACACGTTGTGGACTCGTTCGAAGTTCGGTGGTAAGGCTAAACGGTACGCCACCGGTCCTACGCGTTCCAGGATTTCAAACGGTCCCACGTACCTCGGGCTTAGCTTTCCTTTATGCCGAAACGTCGGTTCCCCTTGGAGGGTGAAACCCGGAGCGCACATGCTCGCCCACCATGAACTCTAAGTCTCGACGTCTGTTGTCCGCGTAGCTCTTCTGTCTGCTCTGGGCGGTCAGTAGCCTTTGTTTAATCAGTCGCACCTTTGCTTCGGTCTCCTCCACCAAATCTGGGCCCAGAAACTTACGCTCACCCAAGTCGTCCCAGCATATTGGAGACCGACAGCGGCGCCCGTACAGTGCCTCGTATGGCGCCATCTGAATGCTGGCCTGGTAACTGTTATTGTAGGCAAATTCCACCAGGGGCAAACACCGTGCCCACCCTTCGCCCAAGTCCAAAACGCATGCTCGAAGCATGTCCTCCACGATCTGTATCACCCGCTCTGATTGTCCATCGGTTTGCGGGTGAAAAGCCGTACTGAAGTGCAACTTGGTCCCCATTGCTCGCTGCAGGCTTCGCCAAAAGTTCGACACAAAACGCGTGTCTCTGTCCGACGTGATGGATGTCGGTACTCCGTGCAACCTTACTATCTCGTCGATGTACGTTTGTGCCAGTCGTTCCCGAGTCCACGTCGTGTGTATGGGCAGAAAGTGGGCCGATTTCGTCAAACGGTCCACAATCACCCATATTGCATCGTGTCCCTGTGGCGACCTCGGGAATCCGGTCACAAAGTCCATGGTAATCATGTCCCACTTCCACTCGGGCACTGGTAAAGGTTGCAATTTTCCTGCCGGGCGCTGATGCTCGGCCTTCACCTGTTGGCACACCAGGCAGTGTGCCACAAATCGAGTCACGTCTCCCTTCATTTGGGCCACCAGAAGGTTTGTTTGACGTCCTTGTACATCTTCGTTCCCCGGGATGCGCTGCATACGGGGCGGTATGCGCCTCCCGAGGATTTCCTCTTTGAGTTCTGGCAGATCCGGTACGCAGATTCGTCCCCGAAATCGTATCGTGCCGTCGGAGTTCACGTGAAATCGCCCTCCTTGTCGGCGGTTATTCTACTTTGCACCAGCTGGAGTTGGTCATCAGTTGATTGCCCTTCGAGAATCGGTCCAGCAGAGTGGGTCTGACCACCAGTGTCAGAAGTTGTGCGACTGTACCTGCGGTACTACTTCTAGTCTCAACCGCGAAAACTCCGCAATCAGTCTGTCTTGCTGTGTAATGGCGCTTACATCCGCTTCCTCGGCCTGTCCCTTGCGACTCAGGGCGTCCGGCCACCACGTTTGTTAGGGTTTTAATAATATAATGGATCTGAATAGGGGAAAAACCCACCTAAAGGTGGGGGGGTGAATAGGTTGTAAAACATAAACACACCAAAATCGTGTGCGTAAAAATAACCCAATGCGGAAAAAATAAATAACACGCAAGATTTTACGTGGAAAACTCCAAATCCAGGAGTAAAAAACCACGGGACCAACACGCAATAACAATCCACTAAGAAATGAAGAATAACAAGGTGATTACCGACTCCACGGACTCGACCCCTCCTTCAACTTCTTCGGACCTTGCGCTGACCGGTTGGATGTCCCCACGCAATAACAATCCACTAGAAACGAAGAATAACAAGGTGATTACCGTCTCCACGGATTCAACCCCTCCTTCAATTTCTTCGGACCTTGCGCTCCAACGTTTGCACGTCACTGCACACGTTCGAATCCACGAACGCCACTCGCAATCCACGAGCACACGTTTTCGATCCACGAAACGCCCTTCAACACCTTGAGTCCACAATGGCCACGCGAATCCACGCGCCGATTTCTTTGGGAAAATCGTTGTTTGTTGGTGATGATATTTTGAATACTTAGATCATCATAGAGAGACAAGAAGCACCCCTCTAAGTATTCATCGATTTGATTGGTTCCTTTCAAAAGATATAGATTTTGACAACCCTAGAATCAAAAACCGATCAATAGAGAAAGAAAACCTAAAATAAAGAGGTGTTTGTACCCTTTTCTTCTTCTATGTGGATTCTTACCTTTGATCCCCTTGGGATAACCCTAAAATGATATTAGGTCCTATTTATAGGCTAAAACCTTTTGGAAAGAGATAAGAATCAAAAACTTACCTTTTCTGGATATTTTAACGGACGGCGATCCGGATCGGGATTACTGCGATCCGGATCGTCGTAACAAGATTGACGATTCCAGAAAACAGGGTTCGGGATCCGGATCGCAGGGTCCGATCCGGAATCGTTCATAGCAATTTAGCAACCTCCCATTTTCGGATCCGGATCGGGATGGCCTATGATCCTGATTGAAATTGGCCATGAACAATCACCCTTCGGGATCCGGATTGCAGGGTTCGATCCGGATCCTGAACAAGTCCCATGTCCAGTTTTTTGATTCTTTGGCCATAGAAATATTCCAAAGTGTTTCTAAGCTATAAGAATGGTATTCCAAAATATCAAAAGATTATTTAATTTAACGTACCTGAACATTTGATCCATTCTTTTGAGATTGATGTAAAGTGATTTGTCAAGTCTTCATCTTCAATCTTCCAACTTCACGAAATAACGCCAATACAAAAAATCCTAACAATGCTCCCCTTTGGGCGGTTTCGTGACAGAAACACTAATCCACAAAAAAAAAATAACAAAAAAGAACGATTTTTGTTGCTATCACCATACAACAAAAATACGCATGAACGATGTCCAAATAAATGGTAAATACAAGAGAGTAACCTCCTAAACAAACTCTAGCACTAGACGCAACTAGGAGTGTTCAAATCTTGTACTCTCTGCAAAGAAACAATTCTTGACAACAAAAGATCATTAATACCTCCAAGAAGTTAAATCGTTAAACAACTAGAGAGTTATACATTTAATATGACATTAGGTATCAATATGCATAAAAAGTAGACAATCACAATATCACATATCTTTATCAATAATCAGGGTTAGTTCCAACCATAATGTCAAAGAAGTTCCAATGTTCATACCTTTTGCATGACCTGTCACAAAACTTGTTAGAAGTTACAACGCAACATAGTCACAGAATAGTTAGTGTTAAACTTCAAGTTTCAAGTTATCCGGTCATGTTCGTTCTTTTCCTTCTTTCTCGCCACTTTTTTCAAAACGATCTATTTGGCTCTTTCGTTTGGGGGGTCCGCTCCTTTCTCTCCCCCTTTTTTTGTCACAAAAACC
>CM054935.1:7538532-7605089 GCA_029168755.2 Tillandsia fasciculata | reverse complement strand
CCAACCAGTGAGACAAATAGAAAGTCGTGGTCAAAGGATACTGCAGCCATCTGTTTTGCGAAGTAAACTCCTTTGCGACTTCCGGAATTCTCGGTCTGCTTGCTCTTCCTGACAACCACCGGGGAGATGTGTGTCCCATATTTGCACATACCATGCATTCTGGCAATTAAACATGAAACAACATGCAGGGCACTTATTATAAGGACACTGGTGACATTAACTAGTGAACTAAAAAAATATTAAAAGCATCTACATTGACCGGTGAAAATTGACATTATCTCTAATCCGGCTGAAAAACCGACACATATTCGCCGGAAATGTTATGACTAGTCTTTCAACGTCACAATCGCCCGAAGCACATTGTTGAAATGTCGACTGATTTGTTCAACCGAATGTTGAAATGTTTCAGCGATACCCTATTAGCCACCACCATGTTCAACACAAAACCATAAAATCCCAACTGTTCCTCAATTGTCATATGGCGTGGTTTTGTAACAACCCCTTTTGGACTAGCTCTCGCGAAGTGCGATGAAAGTCGTGTTCGCAATTCGAAAAATGATCGTAACCCACGGTCAGGATGGCCATTCAATATATCACATATCACCTGGTGCCCTGTGAATGGCAGGGTTCGACACGTTGCTTGTCGACAGTATGGGTAGATGTAAAGTAACCTTGCTCAACCAACATCGCTATTACCTCATCCCAATAGTCGTCGTCATCATCTAAAAGCTCCCTTATTATGGTATTGATTTGGGAGGAAAAACACATGACCATGACTCGAATCCCCATTATATGCTGTAAAGTACACTATATATTCAAAATGACAAGCCGCAAAAATGACGTTTGTAATATTAACAGTATTTCTAGCATGCTTGTAATATAGTCGATGTATTAAAGAGTACATCTAACCAGCATTAAAACCAAATTGAATGTTTTCTGAGCATATTACATGATGATTAAAAAGTACATCTAACATCATTCAAACAAAGTCATACACATTAAAAACAAAAAACTATTGTCAGGAAAAAATGCCCTAGGATACAGCACGATTGGTTTGACACATGACGCTCAAACCCACGCTAATGCCATCTCGTCGTTCATGGTCATAAGAGTTACACGTATTATTACATCTTTGAGTCGCTTCCCTCACACACAGCGCTTTTCTGTAGTCATGCCTGTGGCATCGAGATCGGCTCATGCAAATGGAAATGTGGAATACTACTTTTGCAGTCCTTTTCAATTGATACATTTCACGTGAAGTTCAAGTTTTTTTGCTTGCCTAGATTAACAAGTTCAGATAATACACTAATATTGGCATCTGGTTTGCGGCGGCGTCCCCAAGAGGACGCGTGCTAGGTTTGGGTTGTTAGGGTTTGTAGGTGGTGGAGAGCGTGGTCGTTGCTTCCCGAGCTATGTCCGCTCCCGCTTGCACTACTACTCCGACATTGGGAATATCAGGAGTTACGATGGGGTAGTCGCCGTTTGTGACGCCCATGGATTTGCATATTGAGGCGCGCAGATGAACCTGCTTCAAATGGATTTGGTGAGATAGTTAAACCCGACATTCTTATTCCAAGATTTGTATCATCCTCACCGGGGCACGATGATGATGAACTCTCAACAGTTTGTGGTGAGGCATACTGGATGCAAATCCATATCGGCCAGTGGCCGTGGTTTTTTCTGTCAAAAATTCGAGATCTATTATATGGCGGAAATGGCCTATCTCTACATCTTGCATATGATGGATTTTCCTGTTGAAATAGGAATAAGATCTGTACAATGTCAATTATTCTGATATTACGCGAAACAATTGTGTCGAACAAAATTTATGGACATCGAAGATAGGGTCAATACCCGCTATGACTGCAATCCCCAGTCGGTTGGATCACCAGGTGTCGGGATATTGTGGATACAATCCCAACCCCATCCAATTTTGTTGGCTAAATGGTTATACATACTGATGTCCGGTTTTAAAACTTTGAGTCGATTCTTTAATGGTCACTCGTGATGATAAATGGGTCCTAGCATTGAATTGACGCATTCTTCGAACCCACGCTACTGTTCCGGTGACACGCACCCATTGACATAATCACCACAGCTGTATGCTCTTCAGTAAGCAAAGCCATAAAATATTGTGTCCATATTATCAGTCCCAATTAGGTGTTCGGGTCTGAGGTTGGGACACGCTGCCCACAAGGACCCTCCTTGAGATGCTACGAAATATAGAAAGTGGGTCGAAAGCCACACTTTTTCTAGCTTGATGTTTTCCGTGTTTCTTGAAGGACGCATCTGAATTTGAGTTATATAATGTATGTGAAGGCACATTGATACTAATAAATAAAGTGTAGAAATAAAGGGAAGATGTTATAAGTATTGGATCACTTGATTGCCACATAGTATGGAGGTAGCATTGGCTTTAAAAGGCCAGTGCCGTCAATCTGATACTTATGGCAATCGTCATCATCGTCCTTTATATGTGTCGGTTGTGACCATGTTGCAATTAGTGTTGTTCGGTGTATATGCCTATCACACCATTTGTAAATAATTTTTATAAAATATTTTTTGACTCAATTGATTGCCAATTGGTATGGGGGTGCAGTTTTAACATTACATGCCATGGCCATCAAATACCTATGGCAATCATCATCATCGTCCAATATCTGAAGATACAGGGGATTATAGACTGCATACTCACACTTGTCAAAAAAAAAATGGCAACATGGAATAGGCCTATAACACACACAACATCACATTGGAACACAGTGCTAATAGGCAAATATACCAAATTAGCAAAAACATGAAAAACCAGCACTCACACATATGCCATCAACATTATAAGAAGCATGAATAAGGGCACTGAGCTAGGCACGATAGGGGGGGGGCATACTTTGTGAAAGAAGGAATCAACGTGTTAAGAAGCAAGAGGGGCGCAGAGGCGCCGCAGAGGGGCGCGGAGCAGGGAGTTTATAGTTAGAGCGGCGCGGAGGAGGGGCGCGGAGAGTGCCGCAGAGGGGGGAGCGGAAGAAGAGCCGCAGAGGGCGGCGGAGAAGTAGGGAGGTCGTGCAGAGGGGTGGCAGGGTTTCGCAGAGGGGGCGGAGTGGGTCGCAGAGGGGCGCGGAGAGGGCCGCAAAGGGGCGCGGAGAGGTCGCAGAGGGGGGCAGTGGGGTCGCAGCAGGGGGCGCAGTGGGGTCGCAGAGGGGCGCAAAGGGGCCGCAGATGGGCGCGGAGAGGGCCGCATAGGGGCGCGGAGAGGGCCGCAGAGGGCGCGGAGAGGCCGCAGAGGGGCACGGAGAGGTCGCAGAGGGGCACAGTGGGGTCGCAGAGGGGCGCAGTGAGGTCGCAGAGGGGCGCGGACTCAGAGGGCGCGGAGAGGGGCGCGGGCCGGAGAGGGGCGCAGAGGGGGCGGTAGGGGCGCGGAGGGGCGCAGAGAGGCGCAGAGGGGCGCGGAGATGGCCGGAGGAGGGGCGCGGAGAGGGGCGCGGAGAGGGCCGCAGAGGGGCGCAGAAGGGCGCGGAGAGGGCCGGAGAGGGGCGCAGAGGGGTGCGTAGGGGCGCGGAGGGGCGCAGAGAGGCGCAGAGGGGCGCGGAGATGGCCGAGAGGGGGCGCGGAGAGGGGCGCGGAGAGGGCCGCAGAGGGGCGCGGAGAGGGCCGGAGAGGGGCACAGAGGGGCGCGTAGGGCGCGGAGGGGCGCAGAGAGGCGCAGAGGGGCGCGGAGATGGCCGGAGAGGGGCGCGGAGAGGGCCGCAGAGGGGCGCAGAGGGGCGCGGAGAGGGCCCGGAGAGGGGCGCAGAGGGGCGCGTAGGGGCGCGGAGGGGCGCAGAGAGGCGCAGAGGGGCGCGGAGATGGCGGAGAGGGGCGCGGAGAGGGGCGCGGAGAGGGCCGGAGAGGGGCGCAGAGGGACGCGTAGGGCCCGGAGGGGCGCAGAGAGGCGCAGAGGGGCGCGGAGATGGCCGGGAGAGGCGGCGGAGAGGGCGCAGAGGGCGCAGAGGGGCGCGGAGGGCGCGGAGGGCCGCAGAGAGGCGCAGAGGGGCGCGGAGATGGCCGGAGAGGGCGCGGAGAGGGCCCAGAGGGGCGCAGAGAGGGGCGCAGAGGGGCGTGGCGCGGAGAGGGAGATCGGAGAAGGAGATCGGAGACGAAGATCGGCTCGGGAGATGAGATCGGAGAAGGAGGGGGCAAGAATGGGGAGATGAAGAGAAGAAATCACGCGGAGATGGGGAGAAGAAGACACGCCTCGATCCCAGCGCAAAATTTCGGTTCCAGCCAATTCCACCAAAAACCCAGAACCCGGATTCCAGGTTTCATACCTGCTATTCCACCCAACCCAGAACCCGAATTCCAGAACTTTCTATACCCGTTTGGGTATGGATTTGGGGATAAGGGGGGTATTCCCCCCTTATCCCCCTATCCAAACGACGCCTTAGTAGAAATATGCTTTTTAAAATATTTTGATTCGAAAGCTTTAAAATATTTTGAATTGCATGCAAGAATCGATGTTAAAGTATTATAGTGATAAAGAGTTTAGATGAGGCTTGCAAGACGAGACATGTAAGAAACTGTTCTAAAAGTAAGATTGTTTTTTTACGTGCAGAGCACTGGCGATTATTTCTAACGATACAACGATCATGAGCTATCTCGTCGACACGTCTATAATCTTGTGTGATGTGAATCAAGAAGGTTCTCAAAGGTTCAACAAATAGAGCAGAGGAGTATAGTTCAGAAAAAGATAGCATAAAGTTTAAAGAAGTGTGCAGAAGAAGGTGATCAACACCCCTCTTGTACCATTCTCTCTATATATAGAGGCAAGCGTCGTTGTGGGTAGTCGATAGAGCAGTGGCAGCAGGCTATTTTTTTTCACAAATATAGTAATTCTCAGATTAAGTTAAAATATAATAAACTCAAGTATAAACAATAAAAATAAAAGATAAAGTTTAAGTGTAGGAGAACCGGCTAGCGAAGATCATGCGTGGCTGTCGCAACCCTCGGTCAAAGGTCCAATGGAGCGACCATGAGAAGCGCAAGGTGACTTGGGAGCTTGAGGTAGAGATGATGGATTCCTATCCGTTTCTATTTGAGACTTCCTTTTGAAGTATGGTTTTCAGTGAACGAAACTTTTGTAGGAGGGGTGAATGTAGTGTACCAAGGATTTGTAATTGTTCGAGCATATTTTTTTTAGCTGGCCGATACATCTAAAGATGGTTGGGCCGAGCTAGAGCCGTTTAGAGCGAAACAGACACGAAAATATATTCGAAATTGCAAATACATAAGGAACTGGAGTTCTTGGGATTTCGGGCACCTCAAAAGATGTTTCGGACGTTTGAAACCACACTGTTTTGGTTACATATTTGTAAATTTCACTTTCGGACGCCCTAAAGTTACTGTGACAATTTGGACAGTAGGTGGTTGAATTTGCCTCGAGATGTGTGTCTAATTGTACGGCTGTCAGGAGAGTTGGTGGATTTTTCGAGCACGACACTATAGCACCGAGCACAGGTTCCGGACACCTGGGGAGCTAGGCTAAGGAGGCACTGTAGCTACAAGGATCCGGGCGCGACACTGTAGAGTATTGGGCGCCCATGGAAGAGCCCGTTATCACTGTAGCTATGAAATTTAGGGCACTTGGATGAACAGTAAGGTGCCTGAAACTCGGTTTTTTCGCAAGAGCAAGTTATTTCACAATTTTGTTTCCCGGCTCACTGCACCACATGACTTCGCCTATTTATCCCTGCTACTAGAGAAGCTTGGAGAACACTTCTCTTCTCCTTTTTATTCTTCTCCTTCCTCCTCTATGCTGTGGAGTGGTCCTAAGAGCAGCAGCAGCAGCAGCAGCTTCAACTTGGGAGTTCACGTACGCGTCTAGCGAAAGCTTCGGACGTTGGCCAAGGGCGTCGTGTGGAGAGCCCTAAAAGTGGAGAGCTTGGCCTTGGACTTCCTCAGCTGGTTTTGAGGTTGGTGTGTTATGTTTTAGATTATCTTCGAATTCTTCGAGATTTTTGTCGATGAGCTGAGCTGAGTGGTTTGGTTGGTTTTCTTTCCCTCTTCTCCTTGGTGTGTGTGTGCAATTGGGCCGAGTAGGAGAGGTGCTGTGGTTGAGCTGAGTTGGGTGGAGTTGGCTGTGGCGTGGCTCGGATTCGCGGATCGTGAGCTTCTGCCCGAGCAGAGTGTCGCGTGTCGATCATGTTGGCTCGACCGTGACATCCTTGGGGGCCACTTTTGGAAGGTATTTGGTAGACATTTGAGTTGACGAAGTTGCGGGATTGCGAAGTTGGGACATTCCGTCAAGGTTGAGTCGTTGGTCGACCAACAGAGGAAATTCCCTAGCAATGGCCCGTGCCATGACAAGGAAAATGGTGCCGTATGCGGGGTTTGAAAACGTTCCCCTCGGTGAGCACCTTCATACCCCCGGGGTGCCAAAGGGGGGGATGCCTTGTTGGATATATAGAGGAGGGGTAGGACACTTGCGAAGTGGCCCCGACTCCCCCATTGACCTATAGGACATAGGTCATCCCTTGGCGAGCGGAGTCGCCAAGCATGGGTTCGTGTGAGCGGAATTCGATGGTCGATGAGCACACGGGCTTAGGGTAATGTCAAAGACACGAGATCGACGACATTACGGAGCGGGGTATGCCAAGAGGTTTTCCCTCTAGGTTCGCTTGCACTACCTTATACCGTTTCGGATCTCTATAGTGGAGCGAACGAGCGGATGAGGGACAGTCTTGCGACGGTCGGTCCGCCGTAATGGACAAGGCTCGCGAAGGCAGGTATGTTGAGCGGGAATTCGTGAGGCGTAAGGCCCTACGAAGTTGGCGAGGCAATGGATAACGAGGCAATCGATGTTGGTTTTCGTAAAGTGAGCCATGTAGTGGACCAAGGGTGTTGGGGGTCATGTATGGCCGCCCAATGGAGGTGCCGAGTGGCTAGCGGAGCGGAGCTAGACTGACTCAATTGTAGGCGACATCCGTCGAGCAAACCTTGGAAACTAGGCCAAGTGTGTTGGCGACCAAGTATGGCCGTGCAATGGAGATGCCAGGGGGTTGGCAACGCGGAAAGAAAGTCGCTGGATTAGCGAACCCTTGCGAAAGGGGACACACACAAGAATGAGTAGTGTAGGGTATTCGGGAAGCGGACCTTGGACCGAATTGGGAGCGATGCCGGAACTAGGTGGCGCGGCGAAACAAAACATGCCCGACTCGATTATGTATCCCGTGGTGGAAATTGAGGGGCGCGGGGCGCCTTGGCAAGACGTTTGGCTCATGGACCGGCGAGACGCGTGGGACAGGTCGATCGGTTAAGCAGACGAGCGGAACGCGCAAAGGCAGCTCGCTCGGGCCCATTCGAATGGACATACAAGTAATGGCGCCAAAGCTTCAGTGCGAAAACCACTGCGGCTTGCTCCAAATCATGAGTAGGATAATTCTTCTCATAATCCTTAAGCTGTCGGGAAGCGTAAGCAATTACCCTACCCTCCTGCATCAACACACAACCAAGTCCACTGTGTGATGTGTCACTATAAATCACATATCCTTTTCCAATGATGGAGAGGGAAAGGATAGGAGTTGTCATCAATCTGCGTTTCAATTCCTTAAAGCTCATTTGGCAATCCACATTCCAAAAAACTTAATTCCCTTTCGAGTCAACAAGTGAGGGGTGTGGAATGCTTCACAAAGTCTTCCACAAACCGACGATAATATCCAACCAAACCCATGAAGCTGCGCACCTCAGTAATCGTCGTCGGTCTAGGCCAATCCCGAACTGCCTCAATCTTCGCCGGGTCAACTGCCACAGTTGCGGCTGAAATCACGTGGCCCAAGAAAACCACATCTCGAAGCCAAAACTCGTACTTAGACAACTTGGCATACAACCTCCTCTCACATAGAAGTTGCAACACGATCCTCAAGTGCTCGTCATGCTCGGCATCACTCCGGGAGTACACAAGAATGTCATCGATAAACACCACCACAAATCGATCTAAGTACGGCCAAAAAACACTGTTCATTAAATCCATGAATGCGGCAGGGACATTAGTTAATTCAAAAAGTATGACGGTAAACTCATAATGCCCATACCGAGTCCTAAATGCTGTCTTGGAGACGTCCTCGACTTTCACCTTCAATTGGTGGTAACCTGACTGCAGATCAATCTTGGAAAAGACACAAGATCCTTACAGCTGATCAAAAAGATCATCAATGCGCGGCAAAAGGTACTTGTTCTTGATGATCACTTTATTCAATTCCCAATAATCAATGCAGAGTCAAAGTGAACTATCCTTCTTCTTCATGAATAGCACCGGCGCTCCCCACGGTGACACACTCGGCCTAATAAAACCTTTCTCCATCAAATCCTGGAGTTGCGTCTTTAACTTTCGCAGCCCCGCCGATGCCATCCGGTAGGGTGCCTTTGAGATTGGCATAGTTTCAGGAACTACGTCGATCATAGACTCGATCTCCCTATCCGGTGGCATACTCGTCAACTCTGGGAAAAACACATTCGGAAACTCGCGGACGATGGGAATATCCTCGAGTCCCGGTACCGCCATAGGCCCTTCAACTACACTAGCCAAAAAGGCTACACATCCTCTACTAATCAGCTGTCTCGCCCGTGATGTCGAGATCATAGTGGCAAAAAGTCTCTTTTGTGGATGTTGTATTTGGATGTTTACAGTTGTACAGTGGATTTGAAGTTTCTTTTAGCAGCTTTTATTTCAGCTCTGATATCTGTTAGTTGTTAGACTCTATCTTTTGTAGGTTTGATGCTTCGCCTATGAGGGGCTTCCCGTATGGGTGGCGGATCTGGTAGCGAGCCCGGGTCGCAATTTCGACCCCAGAACGTGACAAACCACCTACTAAACCTAAGGGGCCCAAATCATCCTAACCGCACATCTTTTCATCCAAGGGCAGAAAACCTACAAGCACTAATGACTTGGTATTTTTAAAAACATAGTACCCAGATTATATATATATATATATATCTGGGTACTATGTTTTTAAAAATACCAAGCACTTCATACTTATAAGTTTCCCTCCGTTAGATTTAACTCTTTGACTAATTTCACTACTTAGATCATACTATTCCACCAACCACACACTAAATCCTAAGGGACCACTATCATCTTAACCACAAATTCCTACATCCAAGGACCAAAAACTCACAAGTACCAATGACTTGTACATTTACAAGCATAAGAGCTTAATTATATATATATATATATATATATATATATATATATATATATATATATATATATAGAGAGAGAGAGAGAGAGAGAGAGAGAGAGAGAGAGAGAGAGAAAGTTCGGCTATTATACTATCAATAGTACAAAGCATTTGGTACTATTGACTTTCCGACCCTTGGATGAATAGATGTGTGGTTAGGATTATAGTGGTACCCTAGAGTTTATACTATTTCACTAACAACCCACTAAACCCTAGCGGACTACTATCATCATAACTGCACATCCCTTCATCCAAGGGCCGAACACACAATAGTACCAAGTGCTTGGTACTATTGATAGCATAGTAACCTCATTATATATATATATATATATATATATATATATATATATATATATATATATATATATATATATATATATATATATATATATAGTAGAGCTTATATGCTTTCAAAAGCACAAGCAAAAATATGCTTGTAAATTTTTTACCATTGGATTTGCATTGATATTTGTGTTATTTACTTTTTCTTTCTATCTCTTTAGTTGATTTTAGAAAAGCACAAGTCTCAATACAAATCCAATGATAAAAAATTCACAAGAATATTTTTGCTTGTGCTTTTGAAAACATATAAGCTCTACCCATATATATATATATATATATATATATATATATATATATATATATATATATATATATATATATATATATATATATGGGTAGAGCTTATATGCTTTCAAAAACACAAACCGAAATATGTTTCTGAATTTTTTACCATTGAATTTGCAATAGGATTTGTGCTATTGTACTTTTTCTTTCTTTCTCTTTAGTTGACTTTATAATAGCGCAAATCTCAATGCAAATCCAATAGTAAAAAATTCACAAGCATAGTTGGGCTTATATTTTTAAAAGTATATAGGTTCTAATATATATATATATAGTAGGGTTTATATATTTTCAAAAGTACAAGCCAAATCATGCTTGCGAATTTTTTACCATTGGATTTGCATTGAGATTTGTGCTATTTACTTTTTCTTTCTCTCTCTTCAGTTGACTTTACAAAAGCACAAATCTCAATGCAAATCCAATTATAAAAAATTCACACGCATGGTTTGGCTTGTGCTTTTGAAAGTATATAAGCTTTACTATATATATATATATATATATAGAGAGAGAGAGAGAGAATGAATGAGGCTACTATGATATGAATAAGCATCATGGTGCTACCAAGTTTTTCACCCTTGAATGAAGAAATGTGCTGTGATGACCCGAATCTCCACAGAGCTTTTGTAGTGTGCCTAGCAACTTCTGGAGGCTCTTTGCATGTGTTGGAGGTGTTTGTGCGTGTATCGGACTCAAGAAATAGACTCGGTGCAAAATTTGGGTTAAGAACACTTGTTTGGAGGCCTTCGACAAATTTTAGAAGTGGAATTTGACAAAACGGACATCGGATTTGGACTCAGCGCGCGAAAACGATGAAAATGGACTATTTACTTGTATTTTTCGAAGCCCGGATGCCAAAACACGGATTTTGAGGCAAGATTTACTATTCTGGCAGGCCAGGGCAGCACCGACGGCGACGGGTGCGGGCAGGCGCATGCGCGGCGGCGGGCAGTGCGGTCCACGGGTTTTGGCGTGCACCGGGCGCAGCAAGCTGAGGCGCTGGACACGTGGCGTGCGGGGATAGGCCAGTCAACGCACGCGCGATAGCGCGCCAGGCGCGGCGCATGGTGGACCCCGCCAGGCCACGTGTCGCCCGCTCATTGGCGGGCGCAGCGACCCGGCTGGGCCGCCGTGAACCGTGGCCCACGATCCCCGCCGTGGACCGCGTCGCCACGCGGCGCGCCGCGATTGGCGGGCGCGCGTGCGCCGGGCGCGAATCGGGTGACGTGGCGCGTCGAGGGTGATCCGGGCGCGCACAGTAGCGGATTCGGGCGCCCAAATCCGGATTCTTGGTGTGTTGGACTTGGGCTATAAATAGCCCTTTGGGCTTCTTTTTGCAGGCTTTCCCGAGCTTCTCTTGGGCTGAGGCTTTTAGGAAAGTTGTTCCTCTCCCTCTCCTCCACCCTTTGATGGATTCCCGGATTTTTTGGAGGCCGCGGCATCGGCATTTTCTGCGACGCGACGCACTTCGACGCTTCTTGGATTGTGGCTTCTACCGTCGCATTTCAGTGCGCGAGACCCCCTGAGCTACCCTGTTGGACTTTTGAGCTGGTTTTTACGGCAGCGCGTTCAGGAGAGGTACGTCTTCGATTTCCGTGTTGATCACTTCGCCTCATTTTGAGTTCTTGGCATGGTTTACGAGGCATCTTTGAACTCCTTTTCTGCTGGTGGTTTTCTAGACAGCGGAGGCTTGTCGGATTTCTATCTCTACACTCGGGTATCGGATTTCGACGTACGAGGACTCGATAGACATCTACACTTCGAGAGGAACGCGTTCATATTTTTATTGAAATTTTTGGATGACTCTTCAAAGGTGATAATTAAGCTTCTTGAGGATTATTTTTCTACAGGCTTGTGTTTGTGAAGGTTTTGGCTTACGGCGATGTTTTAATTGTATCTTGGCCTACAGGTGTCGGAATAAGGTGTATAAGTACTCGATTTGTATCTACTCGTCGCGAGGATCACAACGGTGATTTTTCTGGATTTTTTTTTTGAGGACAGAATGCAGGTGAAAATCACCCTATTCTCTGCTGGATTGTAAAAACAGCATGTGCTGTTTGGGTGTTGTGGGGTATTGATCGTGTTGTTGTTGGTTGTGTTGTTTGTTGAGCAGAGGCTTGCGCGACCGTGTACCGAGGGTGCTGTTTCGGCGGATTTTGCTACCGTGTGAGTACGCACTTACCCGACTTCGGCTTTGCCTACGAAAAGAATTTCAGGTGGGTTGCCTTGTCCCCAGAACCGGTGGACGGTTCTTTCATTCTATATGTTAGAATGCATGCATATGAGTACCCATACATGGTTGAAGGGTAAGCTTAGGAATGATAATTGTATCAGGGAATTACAAAATATTTATTCATGTTATGACGTTGGGAACTAGCAAGTTTGGATATTCAAGTTGACGGTTGAGGAAAGCTTACCTTCTCGGATTATTACTCTTTTGATTACTAGCATGCATGATTTAAGATACAACTAAACAAATTGAGATGTAAGCATGGAAATGGCCTTGATTATGTGATTGATGCTTACTTGACTATTGTACATGCTTCTAGTGGATTGAGATCTAGCATACTGTAGATGACTATGTTCATTTCATACTAGATGATATAGAGATCATGCTTAATTAATCATTGGCCTATTTATGTGGGATTGACATTTATAGTAGCGATTTATTAGCATGCCATGTTAGCACATAGTCTTTCATGAGGATTGATCATTCGAGGGGACATGATGTTACAACTATGTGCGGGTATTACTCTGAGGAGTTATTATGGATTATAGATCATGCATTATGAACAGGTGTAATTCATTAGTGATTTTGGCATGTTGTTTATATCTTATAGAGCTACCATTTGACATGTTCTTACTTCTATCTTTCCTGAGGATAATTTCATGCTGTATGGACATCTAGATATGCCATCTTTTACTGCTACACTATCATGTTGGTATCTGACTTAGGAGAAACCATATTTGTTCTTTCTCCTTTTCTTCTAGATTCATGTTGCTCGAGTTCGAGCAGGGGTTTGGGATAGTGTAGTCGGGACCGTGTGTCTGGGACAGGTTTGGATTAGATTGTGGACTTGTGGGGTTTTGCGGCGACCGCGGATATTGGGCGGTTGACCGGATATGTACTTGTGCATCAGATTGGGTATCAGATTTCCTCTAGTGGATGGAGTTTCCCACTGATTGTTTACTGTTGTTTCAGTTTAGGGATCGGGTTTCCCTTTAGTGGATAAGTTTTCCCACTTTGATCAGAGTCGTGATCCAGTCCTACTATATGGTGATACTTGTTACAGTGATACTTTACTCGTGTGGGTCGCTCCCCTCGAGTGCCACTCCGGAGTGTGCGACCGGACGGATAGAGGCCGGTCTGTTACTTACTTTAGTGTGCGATCGGACGGGCCGAGGCCGATCTGTTACTTACTTTGGGATGCGACCGTACCGGTCAGAAGTCTGTCTGTATCCCGCGATTGAGTTTTTGAGATACTGAGTTCGTGAGATTGATGACAGAGCAGCCAATACCGGGTTTTATACCGGTTCATTTGATTGGGTTTATTCAGGCAGGTACTCTTATTGTTACACTCGTGCCTGGGGGCTGAGTGGAGTGTAGTAGCTGTGTTTAGACCAGTGCTAGTGTTGTCGGGAACCTGTTGGGGTTAACGATGGTCCCGTGTCGTTGAGAGTACTTTGACCGTTGTGTGAGAGATTGAGGATCTTGAGTTTATCCGTTCTGAGAAAGAGCGTGGATTTTGACTATAGCCTGCATGTGCCACTATTCGATAGCGAATTAGTCCAGTTGGACACCCTACGTTGATACACTAGGGAGGCGCAGGCTTGACTGGACCAGATGTGGCAGTCAGCTCGATTGGGTCGATTGTGCACCCCGGGTGCGGTTGGTTGCATACCTTTCATTGTTTTTTCCATTTTGAGCATTTAGATAGAGGCATGGTAGCTGTAGAGTATCTCCAGCTTTCTTATTCAGTTTTTACTGCTTCGTTATCTTATGCCTTTAGTAGACTTCGTGGGCAGATCGTCGGACTTGGCGTTGGTACCCACTGAGAACTCCCTTTTGGTGTAGTTCTCACACCCATTGGGGGTTTCCCCCCCTCCCCCCCCTTCTTTCTTCTCTCTCCTTTGTTTTGCAGAGTCTTAGCGGGTGTTGCTGATTCTGCGGTTGCTGTGCGAGGCGAGGGAGTCGCGAGCTAGATCCCTACCCGTCTGTGGAGAGTAGCGGTACCCCTACATTGGAGATTCAGAGTACAGTCAGTAGATTATTTCTTTTTTCGTTTTTGAGAGATTATTGTATTGTGAGGATCTGACTTGTATTGAGAGCCTGTACACTGATGTATTATTTTATGGTTCCTCCCTGTTGAGTTCTGGTTTATTGTATTTGAGGATATTGTATGATTACCATTTATGGGAGATGGATATTGTATCATTATTCCAGTTGTACAGATGGTTGGTTTTAGTTTTACAGCACTTTTATTTTATAGCTCTGATATCTGTTTAGCTGTAGCCCCTTTCTTGCAGGTAGGACGCTTCGCCTATGCGGGGTTTTGCATAGGTGGCGGATCTGTTGGCGAGCCCGGGTCGCAGTTTCGACCCCGGGGCGTGACATGTGCGGTTAGGATTAGTGGGCGGTTGGTTGAATAATATGATCTAAGGGTTGGAAATGATCAAAGGGGTTGATTTAACGGTGGAAAACTTGGTAGCACAAAGTGCTTTGCGCTATTGATAGCATAGCAGCCGAACTATATATATATATATATATATATATATATATATATATATATATATATATATATATATATATATATATATATATATATATAGCTAAGCTGGAATACTATTAATAGTACCAAGTCATTGGTGCTATTAAGTTTTTAACCCTTGAATTGAAAAATATGTGATTGAGATCATAGTGGGTCTCTTGGGTTTAATAGGTGGTTGGAAAATAGTAAAATCTAACGGATGAAAATGATCAAAGGGGTTGATCTAAGGGTAAAAAACTTGATAGCACCAATAACTTGGTACTATTAATAGTATAGTAGCCGGACTCTCTCTCTCTCTCTCTCTCTCTCTCTCTCTCTCTATATATATATTATATATATATATATATATATATATATATATATATATATATATATATATATATAGTCCGGCTACTATACTTTTATGAATAAAATCCCTTCGTACTCATAAGTTTTCAGCCATTGGATGAAGGAATGTGCGGTTAGGATTATAGTAGTCCCTAAAATTTATACTATTTCACCAACAACCCACTAAACCCTAAGGCGACCACTATCATCCTAACCGCATATCCTTTCATCCAAGGACGAAAAAATTATGAGTACAAAGAAGTCTATACTCATAAGAGTATAGTAGCTCTATGCTATATATATATATAGTTCGACTGAAATACTATCGATATCACTGTTATTAAAATAATTGTTGACAAACTCATTTTTTTTAATGGGAAAAAATATTGCATTCCATTTGCAAAAAAAAAAACTCTTGCTCATCCAAATTTTTGCAAATGTTCTTCGCACGTGTAAACACAGAAAATATTTGCACTATCCAATATCTTTAAATTAACTAACTAAATAAAAATTAGGTTTGAAAAATAGAATGATTTAAAATAAATCCTTTCAATTCGACTTTAAATTTTAAATTTAATTCATAATTTTAAACATAAATTTATATTTAAAATTAATTTTAAATTTTAAATTTTGGATCTATCATCAGATTATTTCAAATAAAAAAGAATCAACTAACTTGAAAATAAATTAAAACAAAAAGATATATTAGTTGATAAATAGATGTAATATTCAATAACTACTCATATACCAATTATGGATTCAAAATAAAATTAAAATTGTGAATTTTATTCATGAATTTAAATCTAAATTTATTAATTTGAAATTTTTAATTATTCTAATTTAAAAATTTAGATATATATTAAAGCAAAATTTGTATGTTGCGAAACATATCAAAAATATTTATAACTGATCTAAATTAAAAATATATATAATTTATTTGAAGACAAATTAAAATTAAAAATAAAATTAATTTACACGGCCAATAACAATTTAACTTTCAAATATAATAAATATAAATTTAATTTAATTAAATGTGATACGGTACGTGCACTATGGCTAGTAGACTATAGGTTATATGTTTGCATGAACGGCCGTGGCTTAGGATGGATGAGAGGGCAATCTGGGTCTGAACCCGACCTACAACCGAATCCGATCCATCTTCTTTCCCCTCTGCTTCTTCCTTCCTCATCCGTTCAGTACTCGAGCCCAGCCCGAGCCCAACAAGCAAAGCAGTTAGGCACCACCACACACCACGCACCAAGCGACGGCCGCGGGAGACGGTGTAGGGCTCGGAGTCCGATCTGCAATGGCAGTGGTGATTGAGAGGGAGGAGTGGGAGCTGAATCCCCTCGCTTACGTTTTCCTCTTCGCCTCGTGCTTTGCGTCCATCCTCCTCTGCCCATACTTTTCGAAGGGCTCAGCGAAAGGCGCCTCGCCCGCATACCCTTTCGATCTCGGCCCTTCCGTGCCATTCATGCGGTTCCAACGGAGCTTCTTGCTACTCTACTCCATAGCTTCAGGTTTCTGCATCTGGGAACACCCAACCCACACCCATCTTCACTTTAAGATTTACGCATTCGTTTTTCTTTCTCGGTGCATAAATGTCTTGTTTCACATTGTTTTTTAAATTTACACAAAAAGCTGTAGTATTTGATAGATAAGTAATATGATCAAATTTTATAAAGTAAAATACTATATTCGATCTTCAAATTTTATTCTTGAAATAATATAAATTATCTTGAATGTAAAATATTCCATCCTACCATATGTCAAGCCTGAGAATAAAAGCATAGTTAGGAGTAGAGAAGAGTAAGAATAGTTATAGTATACTAGTATAGGGAACAGGAGGATAGGGAACAGGAGGAGAGGAGAGGTGTCGCGGGGGGGAAAGGTAGTGGAGCTTCGGAACTCCTCTGAATGGGGTTGAAGCAGGGAACCAGAGCGGGACGAAGAAGCGACCATGAAAAAGCAACCCTAGCAGAGGCGAAGGGGAGACGAAGTGGCGGACAGCTAAGCCTCCAGCGGAACTGAACTGCTGGCAGTTCTGGCGAAGAGGGGAGGGTTAGATCTGTGAGGTGGAGCGGGTGGAGAGCGGGTCGGGCTAGCGAAGCTACCTGAATCCTAATCCTCATCCATTACGAAGTTGCGCATGGGCCGCAAGCTTAGAAACAGCCCAACCCACACAGGAAATAGGCCGAGAGAGAGCCCAATAACTTATAACTCTTTAATTACAGTTTAAACCTTCCAAGATGTAATATTGCATTTTTACTTCAATTAAGAGATAGTATAGATATAGACAATGTAACCCGGAAAAGGCATGAATAGAATTATTACAATTTTCTCTCCAAAGTCTTCTTCTTCTTCCTCTTCTTCTCCCTCTACTTCTACTTAATCTCTTTCGTCTCCCCTCTCAACTCCCCTTCCAAACCCCTCTCTTCTCAATTTCCCCACAGTATAGACCCATCATTCCCCGCGCCGTACTGGTCTCAGAGCGCTGTCATCACCGACGGTTGCGAAGGGTCAGGGTTGTTACAAATCTGGTATCAGAGCAGTTCCGATCCCAGGGATCGTGAGGAATTGATCATCATCTACCAGCTCATAAGGCAACACTGGAGCAAGCTCCCAGGCAATCAAAGACCGAAGGCAACATACTCATAAGGCAACAAGAATTCGAGGCAACCCTCAGTCAGCAGCAACCTAGCAAGCACACAGGCCATCAACGAAGGCAACCAACACAAGAACATCGCATACACAGGCAATACATCGAAGGCACCCAGAACCGAAAGGCAACCACAAGCAGCATACAAGCACACAGGCCATCAACGAAGGCAACCAACTCAAGAACATCGCATACACAGGCAATACATCGAAGGCATCCAGAATCGAAAGGCAACCACCAGCAGCATACAAGCGCACAAGCAATCATCGAAGGCAACCCCTAGCAACGCAACAGGGTACAACCTAGTGTATTGGGGGGAAGGCGCGGAAGCCCGCCAATTGTTCGATAAAACTCCGTCGGCAGCAACTTGCCTCAGGCTAGCATCATCGGCATCGTGGCACATTACTGTAGCAGACTTCAATTCCTGTCCAAGGCAAAGAGTCAGGGAGGACAAAACAAGCAGAAATTGGGAGAAGGAGCAAAAACCGATTCAAATACTTAGCTGAAGGCAACACTATGGTAGAGGGTACCAGGATGAAGGACTTAAGCGATCACGTCAACTCTCTCGAGGAACGGCTACAAGAACTGACGGCTAGCTGCCAAGTGCAGTTCGGGGGACTCACTCAACAGATCGATGAAGCCAAGAACACCGAAAGAGTGCATTACGAAGCAATGCAGATAGAGGCGGCACGAAGGCATGAAGAGTTGCTGAGGCTACTGTCGGCCCGACCATCTCGATTCACCCCAGGACCGAGGGCTGCCACCAGCGGCGAAGGACCGGAATATAACCAACAGCGTAGCAGCTCAACGCCCCTGATCATTAGGGAGGGCAGAGGCAAGGGTATCCTGCCCACGCCTGCGAGGCTATCGGAGTTCGACGAAGAGGACCAGCCGCCTCGTGTTAACCGCGCGCTGCCACCTCAAACACCCCACGTGCCCTACCCGAAACTGGAATTCCCTGTGTTCAATGGCGAAGACCCCAAAGGGTGGTTAGAAAATTGCGAGCAATATTTTGACATATACCAATTACCGCGGCAGCAATGGCTAGGCATTGCCACAATGCACATAACGGGGAAGGCAAGGATATGGAAACAAGGATACTTCATTAACCGACCCGGCGTAAATTGGGACGAGTTCTCGGAGGCGGTATGCAAGAGGTTTGCCGATGTGGGAGTGGTACCTCATTAGGGAATTTAGCAATCACAAACAGACCGACTCGGTGGAAAGGTATCAAGAAAAGTTCGAGGAGCTAAGGTCTCAGCTGCTAAGCTACAACCCCCACTTGGATGAGGAGTACTTTATTTCCTGCTATATAAATGGGTTGAAGGAGGAGCTTGTGCCCTTCATGGATATCGCCCACCTGGGTACCCTTGAAGCAGCCTTTGAACAAGCCAAACTGCACGAGCGAGCGGTATATATGATGCACAGGAAGAGTAGGATGGCCACTAGGGGGCCAGGGGGACCCTTCCAGCAGCACACTAACCCCAGGCCAGCAGCGAACTCAACACCCCAGGGTGCTGTGCAAGCATTTAAGCCGAGACCTCAAGACCCGAGTGGTGGGGCAAATCATAATACTAGCCACAAGCAGTTAATGGAGCAAAGGAGAGCGGCCGGGTTATGCTTTAAGTGCGGCGACAAATACCACCCGGGGCACCAATGTAAGAACGAGTCATTGTTCAGCATGATGGCGGCCGACAATGTACTAGAAGTCTACGACGAGGAGTGCATGTTAGACTTCGAAGAAGAGGTGAAAATCGAAGACGACAGGGGCAACTTTGAGGGAGAAGAGCCTGAGGAAGTTGGGCTCTCCTTCAACGCCTTAAGTGGGGAAAACCAACAACAGACCCTAAAGATCCAAGGTGCAGTAGGCAAGAAAATACTGAAGGTGTTGGTGGACACGGGAAGTACCCATAGCTTCCTGGACTTCCGAGTAGCCAAAGAAGTGAAGGCAAAAATAGAGGCCGCAGCACCCCTGTTGGTCACTGTCGCCAACGGCCACAAAATAATGAGCAAGTTGAAGTGTCGGGGTTCACTTGGGAAATGAACGACCAACCCTACAAGGCTGATCTCAGGACAATCCGACTCGAAGGCTCTAGTATAGTTCTGGGAATCGACTGGCTGAAGACTTACGACAAGGTGACCTTTGACTACACTGACAATACAGTGACCCTCAAAGAAGGTGGTTGGCAACGAGTGCTCAAGGGTTTAACTGAAGGGTCAAAATTAAAGATGCTCACCACAAAGGAATGGTACACGGACTGTCAAGAGGGGGCTTGCTGTGCAATTGCGCGGATCTCACAGATCAGCGAGGGCGAAGATCACATAATACCCCCCACGATTCAAGGAGTGCTGCAGAGGTACGGGGAAGTGTTTGGGGAACCAAGTGGGTTACCCCCGAGTCGGCGACAGGACCACCAAATTCCCCTGCAAGGAGGTGCCCAGCCAGTCAACCTTCGACCGTATCGCTACTCATATGAACAAAAGAACGAGATCGAGAGGCAAATCAAGGAGATGATTGAATCAGCCCTCATTTAGCCCAGTATGAGCCTATACGCCTCCCCGGTGTTATTGGTCAAGAAGAAGGACAACTCTTGGAGGTTCTGCGTCGACTATCGACACCTCAATAGGGCGACAGTGATGGATAAGTGTGACACCCCTGGAATTTGGATTAGTCCTATATATAAATGATATAATAGGACTAAAATCTCTAACCCGGCTATAGCATTTTGGATGGTAGCAAGATCCAAGAGGTTATGAGAGTTAAGCGTGCTAGAGCTAGAGTAGTTCTAGGATGGGTGACCCCCTGGGAAGTGGGGCGTCACAGTTGGTATCAGAGACTTCACCAGCCGGAAATGTGAGATGATTCTCGGCTGAGCCAGGGTTATGTAGCGGGTAGAGCGAGGCTCCCCGGCTAATGACCGTTGTGAGTGGAGTGCAGCTCCTCACAAGGTCGGCTAAGGCTAGCGAGACGAGTCTCACATCGCCTGGTGCTTGTGAGTGTGCTTGAGTCTGACGTGGACGTCATGGCTTAAAGGGGGGAAGAATGTGACACCCCTGGAATTTGGATTAGTCCTATATATAAATGATATAATAGGACTAAAATCTCTAACCCGGCTATAGCATTTTGGATGGAGCAAGATCCAAGTGTTATTGGTCAAGAAGTGGACAACTCTTGGAGGTTCTGCGTCGACTATTGACACCTCAACAGGGCGACAATGATGGATAAGTATCCTATACCGCTGATCGACGACTTGCTGGACGAATTGGGCGGATCTCGCTATTTCTCAAAAATTGACTTGAGGGCAGGGTATCACCAAATCAGGATGGACCCTAAGGATGTCTACAAAACCGCCTTCCGAACCCATTCGGGACACTACGAGTTCTTGGTCATGCCCTTCGGGCTAACCAACGCGCCGGCAACCTTCCAATCTGTGATGAATGATGTCTTCGCGGATTATCTCCGGAAGTTTGTGTTGGTTTTTTTTGATGACATCCTGATCTACAGCAGGAGCCTCGAGGACCATGAAAAGCACCTGGACAAGGTGTTGGAGACCCTGAGGCAGCAACGCCTATATGCAAAAAGATCGAAATGTTTTTTCGGTCAACAAAAGGTGGAGTATCCGGGCTACATCATCATCCCCGAGGGAGTGGCCACCGACCCGGCGAAGATAGAAGCGATGGTTAATTGGCCGACCCCAACTTCACTCAAGGGTCTACAGGGATTTCTAGGCATCACAGGCTACTACAGAAGGTTCATCGAGGGGTATGGAAAGTTAAGCAAACCTTTGACGGAGCTGTTAAAGAAAGATCAGTTCAAGTGGGGTGCTTCGCGGCTTTCACTAACTTAAAGGAGGTAATGACTCGAGCCCTTGTGTTAGCGATGCCCGATTATACCAAGGCCTTCACTATTGAGGTGGACGCATGTGGAGTGGGATTGGGGGCTGTGCTGTCGCAAGAAGGTAGGCCGATAGCCTACATTAGTAAAGCCATAAACTCGCGGAATATGGGGCTATCGACGTATGAGGAGTTTTTGGCGATACTATTAGCGGTAAGCAAATGGAAGCACTACCTTAGTTCCCGGCAATTCATAATCAAGACGGACCATTAAAGCCTCAAGCACTTACTGGAGCAGAGGATCACGATTGCGGTGCAGCAAAAGGGATGATTAAGCTCATGGGCTTGGACTATGTGATACACTACAAGGCAGGACGGGAGAACAAGGCGGCCGACTCACTCTCGAGGAGAGGATTTGAAGAAGGAACAAGTGCGGCTATCACTACAGCCATACCTAGCTGGGTGGCAGAGGTGGCGGCTAGTTATAAAGGGGACGACCACTGCGAGAAGGTTATATCTGAGCTACTGTTGCAGGCCGGCCAGCGCCCAAATTACTCTTATACACAGGAGTTGCTAAGGTACAAGGGTAGAATTTGCGTGGGGAAACAAGGCAGCATTAGGAGAGACATAGTGAATCAGCTATACTCCTCAGCCCTGGGAGAGCCCTGCGCACCTATAAAAGGGTGAAACAGTATTTCTACTAGCCGGGACTCAAGCAGGATGTGGAAAATCATGTCAAGGATTGTGTTGTTTGCATAAGAAATAAGGTGGACGGCCAACCCTACACCGGTCTGCTCCAACCTTTACCGATACCTACTAGGGCATGGCAGGAGATAACAATGGATTTTATCGAAGCTCTACCTACATCGGAGGGCAAAGACACAGTGTTGGTGGTGATCGACCGGCTCACCAAGTATGCCTACTTCATACCGTTGACACACCCTTTCACTGCCACCCAAGTAGCGAGGGCCTTCCTCGATACAGTCTATAAGCTGCACGGGTTGCCCAGGACCATAGTGACAGATCGCGACAAGGTGTTCACCAGCCAGATGTGGCAGGAGCTATTCAAATTGATGGGAGTTAAGCTACTCATGAGCACTGCCTACCACCCGCAGACAGACGGTCAATCCGAACGGCTCAACCGCTGCCTCGAAACATATTTGCGATGCATGTGCTTCCACCAACCGCGCAAATGGCACAGATGGTTAACGGCGGCGGAGTGGTGGTATAACACCAACTACCACAGCTCACTGGGAACGACCCCATACCAATCTCTTTACGGACACCCGCCACCAAACGCATTGGTAGTTAACCTGGGAATAGAGACATCCCCGACGGTGCAAGATTGGGGCAGGGAGCAAGAAAGAGCGACCCAGCTGCTAAGGGAGAAGCTACTACAAGCCCAAAATAGAATGAAGCAAAACGCAGATAAAAGGAGGGTGGATAAGGAGTACCGGATCGGGGAGTTTGTGTTCCTGAAGCTGCAGCCTTACCGGCAAGTGACTGTGGCAGTCAGACGCCACTTGAAGCTGTCGGCTCGCTACTTTGGGCCTTTTGAGATCACGGAGAGGATCGGGAAGGTAGCATACCGCCTGCGATTGTCGGAAGGATCCCAGGTTCACCCCGTGTTCCACGTGTCCCACTTGAAGAGGAGCCCCCCACCGAACTCAACCGCCGCCGCCGACATGCCCCAGGTGGGAGAAGATGGCCAGTTGCTCGTCAGGCCAGAGAGGGTGCTGGAAAGGCGCATAGTGAGGCAGGGCAACCGAGCGGCGAGCCAGGTTCTAGTGAAATGGGAGAACTTGGACGAAGGGGCGGCGACGTGGGAGGACTACTGGTTCTTGAAGTCCCAGTTTCCGGACTTCGATCCTTGAGGTCAAGGATCGTTTGAAGGAGAAGGGGGTTGTCAAGCCTGAGAATAAAAGCATAGTTAGGAGTAGAGAAGAGTAAGAGTAGTTATAGTATACTAGTATAGGGAACAGGAGGAGAGGAGAGGCGTCGCGGGGGGGAAAGGTAGTGGAGCTTCGGAACTCCTCTGAATGGGGTTGAAGCAGGAAACCAGAGCGGGACGAAGAAGCGACCATGAAGAAGCAACCCTAGCAGAGGCGAAGGGGAGACGAAGTGGCGGATAGCTAAGCCTCTAGCGGAACTGAACTGCTGGCAGTTCTGGCGAAGGGGGGAGGGTTAGATCCGCGAGGTGGAGCGGGCGGAGAGTGGGCCGGGCTAGCGAAGCCACCCGAATCCGAATTCTCATCCATTACGAAGTTGCGCACGGGCCGCAAGCCCAGAAATAGCCCAGCCCACACGGAAAATAGGCCCAGAGAGAGCCCAATAACTTATAACTCTTTAATTACAGTTTAAACCTTCCAAGATGTAATATTGCATTTTTACTTCAGTTAAGAGATAGTATAGATATAGACAATGTAACCCGGAAAAGGCATGAATAGAATTATTACAATTTTCTCTCCAAAGTCTTCTTCTTCTTCTTCTTCTTCTCTCTACTTCTACTTAATCTCTTTCTTCTCCCCTCTCAACTCCCCTTCCAAACCCCTCTTTTCTCAAATTCCCCACAGTATCGACCCATCATTCCCCGCGCCGTACCGGCCTCAGAGCGCTGTCATCACCGGCGGTTGCGAAGGGTCAGGGTTGTTACACCATATCATTATCGTCAAGGAGTAAAAACTAAATCTGCAGCTTCCGATCACAGAAGTCAATTTCCGTACTAGACAAGTTATATAACTTACTCTCGAACGAGACTTAGGTGGTGTCTTGTGCTTTCCGTTGATACCCTTCTCGTAATTTTTGACCCCTTTTCTCATTTCTTACATTAAAATTTAGTTTTATTTGGGGCTTCCTTATATTTTTCAGTGATTGAAGTGCTTCAAACAATATCGGGGGAGTACGAATACACGCAGTATGGGCTAGGTAGGGAGCAGATGGCATTGGTTCTTGCAGCTGGGGCTGCTGCTGGTCTGTTTCTTGGTACATTCTCTGGAATTCTTTTCGACATGATGTAAGTCAAGAGCTTTTTTTTTACGTCTGCATGCTTAGTATGTACTAATTTGTTCCTATTTCTTGATTAGAGTAATGCTTTTAAGGGTGTTCCTTGTTTGAGGTAGTGATGAGGTAACTTGTTATTTGCCCTTTTGGATAAACCCAATGTTGGTTTCTAAAGATGAGTTGAAGAGAGGAAGAATCCATTATCTTTATCTGAATGTTGTTAGAGACAATGCATTTATCATTAAACGTAAAGAATGCCTCTTTCATACTAATTGTTGATGCAACACACCTTGTGAAAGTTTGTGACATTGGGAAAATTTATAACCTCTTTACATCAATTTTCTTAGACAAGAATCATAGCCGTAAGCATTCTTTACTTCAAACAAGTTCTTTCATTAGAAGTCTTGATACTACTTGGATCTCTATATTCCTTTCCACTTGTGAACACTATCAAGCTCTTCTTTGTCCTCATTTTGATCCTCGAGCAAAGTTTAACGTTTTGCTCTTTTGCTCTTGCAGTTCATATCAAAGCAATATATTGCCATTGCAACCTTGCTTTGAAATGTTTGAATTTAGGACAAAGTTCCCAAGTTAATAGCTTTACTATCATTGTCTTTCTTCAAGGACAAAAGTCTTGATATTTCCAATCCAACATTTGCTTATGGTCTTAACGTTTTAATCCAAATTACCGCTTACGTTTTTCTCATGTAATTAAGGCCACGCAAGAATTTCTGAACATCTTTTTCCCAAACCCTCGATAACTTTGAGTGGTCACCACGCATAATAAATGCACTGGTGTGGTAAACAAGAGTGATATAACAAGGTTGCTCTTCCAGTCAGTGACATCAAAGTTCCACTTCATTCAATTACTTTCTAAAACCTTATGAGCCTACACTCCCAAGTCTTGTCTTTCGACCTTTTCCTCACCAATAGTATCGTGGGTTGTGGGACCGTGCCCCCATGTTAATTAGCTCATGTTGATACGATACAGTCAACACTACAGGCCAAAAACCTTTATTGGAATTGTTTATGTACACTTTTTTCATACCAATCACACATTTAAATAGCTAGATGAAATTGAGATTGAGTTAGTGAAGATTAATTTCCTTAATTGTAACCTATGACTGTAGTTACTCTTAGTAATTTTAGAAAATTTAATTAAATTAGTTATTGGTAATGGTTGATAATTTGGATTTTCCCACTGCAACCATCATTCATTCGTTTGCAAAAAAGATTTAGTTGATTTGAGTTTCATGGTGGAAATTTTTGTTTTTTCGTTATACTAATAATACTTTACGAAATCCAGCATATTGTTTAAAAAAAATATACTAAAACTAGCGAGCTTTTTCATCAATTGAGTACTAAAGAATGTACAAAATTGCATTAAAGAACATTTAGAATTGACTTTTCTGACAAAAACATAGAAATCATGCTAAGATTCAATGGCACAAAACGAGGGTGCCATCAGCACATTTAGGTCCTCTTGGATGAGAGCGGCTTTCCCCTGTGACACCAAATATCCTTTCTATATTAGTTTATCCCTTTGAGGTGTAAGCGGAATTAATTTAACAACTGACTTTTGTAATTGTACCTTTTTCTTTCTTCTTTCTGATATTTTTGACTTTAATTATTTTCCTTCTCTCCTGCCTTAAGTTGTCTAATGATTGAATGTAGCATAAAGTTGAGTAGGATTGTATAAGATAATAAGAAAGTGGTCATTGGATAGACATAACTTAGAAAATAATGACATCAAGAAACATCTCTTCATTTTTTATTTTCTTAGGGTTTTTACTTGCATCCTATGAATACGAATTGTATATGTATGTACTCCTAGACATATTATTTGACTGATAAATTATTCTTTAGTTATATAGTTTAGTAAACATATGATCTCACTGAGTAGTCCAACATAATTTCTAATTCTCCATGCTTGATTATCTAGCATATTATGGGTCTGTCCACATGGTTATTTTAAAGTTGTATCTTATTAATGCAGTCCATTAGTATCACTATGACTGATCAAATCATGGGGTTTTCAACGAAAAACATCATATAAATTGTTATCAAATATCAACCACTGCAGCATGTGTTTACTATTATATTTTCTCTATCTTTTGCTTTCGAAAGATGATCATGCATTTTGCATTACTACTTTTATTATCAAGTTCACCTTCTCTATTGTTTTGTTTTGATTTGTTAGAATGATTACTATAATTATGTTGTTAGAGGACCACGAAAGGCTTGTATGCTGTATTTTGTACTTCATCTTCTTGTGGGTCTCTTGAAGACTGTAAGTTGGCTTCGAAGCATGTGGATTGCAAGCATATGCCTGGCACTTGCCTCTTCTGTTTTCCACTTCTGTTTTGAGACATGGATGGTAACGGAGCATGAGAAGGTTTGTTTTTGTCTATGCTTCTTGACAACATTAATTGTATGTAAGCGCTTTACATATTTGGGGGAAGTTTTCATATATAGCCCTTGAAAATCATTAGAGAGCGACCTTCCCAAGCAAAATTGCTCATTGGGCTCATTTTGGCTCTTGGAAGCTATAGTCATAAACCCATTATCACAATACCACATTTGCAAAAACTATAAAAGTTCTCTTGCTATTTTGACATTTTATCGAACGCATGGTAGGCATTTTAAGATTCTAGTTTCAATTGACATGTTAGATTGCCCCAAATGATGCTACCCTACCATAGCATGTTTTCTAAGTGTATTTAACTCGAGAAAGGAATCAACAACAATAATAAGGCATGCAAGTATACAACTTACAAAGAAATCCATTATAACCTACATTGAGAGAACAAGGGTTTTCTACTCATGTTTAAGAACCCAAAACACATGAAATCTATACAACAACCAAGATTTCTCATGCAACTAGAGAGTAGAAAACAAACTAAAAACAAGAATGAGAAGACACAGAGAGGGATCACCCATTTCTGAGAACTTAAACCCATAGATTTCGATAAACCTTGTCGTAAACTCAAATGAAGTTGTTGAGTCCACCAACCAACCCTATAAGAATCAATTTCATCTAAAAGTTTCTAAATCGAAAACCCCAAATTGAACCCTAATAACCAATATTCTACAAAAAACCCCAAAACTCTCCAAATTTATACTATACAAGGTATTGAGGACTAGAACTCATATTTTCTAAGCCCTAGTGCCTTGAATCAAGCCTTTGGTTTAATGGTTGGGCTTTCCAAGAACTCCACTTCTTTTGCTCCAACTATATGCTTGGGGAAGGTTGGAGCTCCTAGAGAGAGAGAATGAAGTAAAGATAGAGATTGAGTGGAGGAAGGTGAAGCAGAGAGGAAGAGGATGAAGGTGAGGGAGAGGGTTGGAGGGTGTTTCTCTTAAGGGCAGAAGAGGACAAGAGAGGGATGAGTTGGGGTATAAATAGCAAGTAACAAAATCTCCATAAGCCCCTTTACTCAAAGAATTTGCAATTTGTGCAATTTCAGCTGGCGCACAAGCGAGTACTGGTACCCCAAGTTTAGTGCAAGTTTCTACATCACAGACGCGGGGTGGAACCCTGCGCGTCCTCGTCGGATGCGCATACGATGCGGACGTGGTAAGGACGCGCGAGGGTCACGCATCCAATCCGCCTTTTGATGCCTTGTGTGTGTGTGTGTGTGTGTGTGTGTGTGTGTGTGTGTGTGTGTATATATATATATATATATATATATATATATATATATATATATATAAAGGATTTAAGTGCCGTGGCACGGGGTCGTGCCGAAAACTTGCCCGCACGATGCGTGCCGGGCCGTGCCGATGAGTGTCTTTCACAAAAAATACATGCGTGCCGACACATAATGGCATGAAATATTTATTTTCTTTAGCAACAAAATTTTCTAATTGTTTATTATGTATCTTTATCAAATATTTTGAGTTTTATTGAGAAAATTACTTAATAATTTTTAAAAAAGTTTAGAGTTGTGCCATCGGTACGGGGGTTGATCTAAGGGTAGAAAACTTGATAGCACCAATAACTTGGTACTATTAATAGTATAGTAGCCGGACTCTCTCTCTCTCTCTCTCTCTCTCTCTCTCTCTCTCTCTATATATATATATATATATATATATATATATATATATATATATATATAGAATTAAGCTCCTATGTTTTTAAAAGTACCAAGTCATTGGTGTTTGTAGATTTTTAGCCCTTGGATGAAAAGATGTGTGGTTAGGATGATAGTGGGCCCCTTGGATTAAGTGAGTGGTTGGTTGAATAGAATGATGTAAGGGATGAAATTAATCAAAGGGGTAGATCTAACGGTAGAAAACTTACAAGCACCAATTGCTTGGTGCTTGTACAAGCATAGTAGCTGGACTCTCTCTCTCTCTCTCTCTCTCTCTATATATATATATATATATATAGAGTAGAGCTTATATACCTTCAAAAGTACAAGCTCATCCATACTTGTGAATTTTTTACCCTAGGATTTGTATTGGGATTCATGTTATTGTAAAGGCAATTAATGAGAGAGAGAGAAAGTACAATTGCACAAATCTCAATACAAATCTTATGGTAAAAAATTCACAAGCATAGATGAGCTTGTACTTTTGAAAGTATATAAGCTCTACTCATATATAAATATATATTTTTTATATATATATATATATATATATATATATATATATATATATATATATATATATATATTGTAAGTTGGGATTTGTATATTCTATTATTATATAATATATGGGAAGTTGAAATTTGGTAAAAATAATAACTTAATTAGTTAATCCGAATCATCCTATATGGTATTATAATTTATCACATTATAAAATTAATTTAAAAAAATTAAGCGTATGAAAAAAATTTAAAATCTAATTTAAAAAATATATAGTTCTAAATCTTAATAAAAAATATTATATTTTATTAGCCGTGTCCTCGCTGTATCCGTGCCCTTATTTTTTGAAATTTGTCGAGTCGCCGTGTTCGAGTCGTGTCGTGTCCCGTGTCCTTATTTTTTGAAATCTGCCGAGTCGTCGTATCCGAGTCGTGTCGTGTCTCGTGTCCGTGTCCGTGTCCTTGTCCGTGACACTACCAGTACTCTACCTTTAGTACCGGTACCTCTCTGAAGTTTCGTAAAACTCGAACATCATCACACGCTAATTCACTATTAAGTATCGGTACCCCCTAGCTAGCACCGGTACTTTGTGCAAATTTTGCAAAATTCGAGAGTTCCCTACAACAATTCAGCTTATGGAGTTCCGATACCCCATACTAAGTACCGGTACGTAGCACTTAGTACCGGTACTCCTTGAAGTTCCGCAGAACTCGAACATGCCCCAACTGAGATTTTCTATTGAGTAGTGTGGTACCTCAAGTTTCAGTATCGGTATGTGCAACACCTCTGACACTTTGCAGATTTTTGGTTTCGAAACTCCATTTTCACATCGTTTTTGCGCCAAAACTACTCCAACACAACACAAAATCACCTAGAACCTGCTAAGTAATTTTAAATATAATTTTATACTGGACCTTAGCAATTTGCAAAGTTCAGTATATTACATCAATCATTAAAATTGTTGATTTTGAACCTTTTCGATTGCTAGGCAAATGATATAAAAAAATCAGAAAACTTACTTTCTAGATACCTAAAATATCCTAGATCAAGTCTAATGAAGCCGATTGTCGATTCGAAGGTTCCATCATTGAAGACAATTTAGGAGCACGAAGGCCTTCGTGCTCTTAAGAGCATAGTATGCCCTCTCTTTCTCTTTCTCTCTCTTTGAGCATGGAGGCCTTCGTGCTCCTAAGCCGTTTTAGATGATAGATTTTCCAAATCGATGATCGACTCCGTTAGACTTGATCTAACATATTTGAAGTATCTTGAAAATAAATTTTGTAGTTTTTCGTTATCATTTACCTAGTGATCGAAAGGGTTCAAAATCAATAGTTTTTAACGGTTGATGTGTGCCGTTTACATATTTAATGGTGTAGAAGTATTTAAATCAAATGAAATTTTGATAGAAAATTCTTTATACTATTTATATCAAGATCAATATCTCTGATCGAAAATTTTAATGCCACATAATAACTTTTTGTAAGATTTTTTTTTTTAGCCGTCCATTTTTAGTCCTTTTGATCAATAGGTAAATGATAACGAAAAATCACAAAATTTATTTTCTAAATACTTCAAATATGCTAGATTAAGTCTAATGGAGCCGATCGTCGATTCAGAAGTTCCATCATTGAAAACGGCTTAGGAGCACGGAGGCCTCCATGCTCCTAATAGCACAGCAGCCCTACTCTCTCTCTCTCTCTCTCTCTCTCTCTCTCTATATATATATATATATATATATATATATATATATATATATATATATATATAGTTCGGCTATTATACTATTATCAGTACGATCGCCTTCATACTCATTAGTTGTTTTCGATGATTGAGCTTCCGAATCAACAATCCATACCGTTAAATATAATCCAGAGCATTTAAACATTCTAGAAACAAAATTTATAATCAATGACATCATATATCTTATGATCAAAATGCCTTAAATTTGACAATTTAATCTGCCTGTAGTCCCAAAAACACAGGGTGTACTACAAAGTCCCTCTATTTTTAGAAGGTTGTTCGATTTTGAACCCTTATTTTATACCTGCTTGATGAAGTTAATTATAAATCGAAAAAATTACAAATTTTGGTTTCTAGATACTTAAGATGTTTTAGATTATGTTTAACGGTATGAATCATCTATTTAGAAGCTCCATCATCAAAACGACTTAGGAGTACGAAGGTCTCCGTACTTATAAGTGTATTGTAGCCTTTATATATATTGATATTTTTAATGGTCTATGTGATTCATTTGTAAGTATAACAGTATAGAACAATTCAAATCCAGTGAAAATTTGATAGTAAATTCTTTTCACTATTTAGAGCAAGATCAATACCTTTGATATGAAATTTAAGTCTTTTATTATTATTTATTATTAGATTTTAATTAGCGTTCATTTTGCGACAATTTGTTTTAAAGGTAAATGATGTTGAAAAGTTATACAAATTGGTTTCTTAATACTTCCAATAGTGTAGATCATATATAACAGAGCCGATCATCGATTTGGATGTCCTATCATCGAAAAGAACTTAATAGCAGTAGTATTCTAGCATAGTTATACATACTTAAATACATACATACATATAATTTATGGGTTAATTGCATACATGTCCCTCCAAATATGTCGAATTGCAAATATATCCCTGCAAAATTCAACTTTTCATATTTATCCCTTCAAAAATCTACCGTTATTCAAATATGCCCCTACCGTCCATCTCTGTTAAAAAAATTGATTTAACCCTAGGTTAAATGCTTAACCTTGGTTAGATTAAAAATTGAATTTACATATTTACCCTTTCCATATTATACCTTTTTTTTTTTTTTTAAAAAAAAAAAAAAACCCGAAAAAAAAAGGATTATTTTGATGATAGAATTTTATGATTTTTGGAGAGGGGCATTTTTGTAACAAGTATAATGGTATTGCTTTTAGAGGGATATATTTGTAAGGGGGCAAAAAAGTCATTTCACATTGAATCTGTTAAAAAATAAACAGATTCCAAACGGGGATTAACCAGAGGGGCATATTTGAAGAACTTTGGATTTTTGAAGGGATAAATATGAAAAGTTGAATTTTGCAGGGATATATTTGCAATTCGACATATTTGGAGGGACATGTATGCAATTAACCCTATATTTATATATACAAGTTATAATGCGCGTGTGATGCACGTCACATTAGCAAATTAAATTAAATTTAAGTATAAAAATTTAAGTTAAAGTAAATTCTGAATTTGTGTTTTAAATTTAAATGGTTATTGGTGGTATGAGTCTATTTTTCAATTGATGTATTTTTAAAATTTGATTTGTTTCTAAGTATGTTTCCAATTTAGTTATACTGTAAATATTTTTTGTGTGTTTCATAACATACAAAACTTTTTTAAATGTATACCCAAAATTTAAAAATAAAAAATTATTTCAAAATTTAAATTTAAATTTACGAATCAAACTCAAAATTTAAAGTTAATTTTGAATCTATTATTTGAATTTAAATAATTATTGATTTGATAGGTATTTTTAAACCAATCTATTTTTCAAACATGATTTATTTGTATTTAGTTAATTATTTATTATTATTATTTTCTAATGTGTATGGAATATTCTTTTATTCCATTTTGGATTCTATCTGTCAACTAAAATTTTTCTTTCTGCTTATATATATATATATATATATATATATATATATATATATATATAAGTAAAAACTCATGTGCAATGTATGTCGCATTTATTTTTAAAACCTGGTTGTCTCACTCATCAACTCTGTAATACCAAGTCGTAAATCCTCAAATGTGCATGTATATAAGCATGAAAATGGACTCATTATCATTGTCTAAACTTTCCTATTATTGGAAAGGGATAATTGCATATGGCTCTACCTGTAAAGGTATCAAATAATAAATATATCTTTACAAAACTTACGTTATCAAATATATCCCTCCAAAAGTCTTTCCATCTGCAAATATATTCTTATGTTACCAAAATTAAGATAACCACGAGTTAAAAAAGCTAACAATAGTTAGTAAAGGGTAAAATGACCTTTTCACCCCTTATACACATAATTTGTATTTCATTATTGATTTACGTCTTCTTTTTCACCCTCTTCTCTTTATCTACGGCGATAGCGAGACCTACGGCGGCAACGATGGAATCGAAGGCGAGGTCCTTGGCCATGGCAGAATTGAGATATACCGTACATGCCACGACGAAGGCGAGGAGAGAGAGAGAGAGAGAAAGAAAGATAGTCGCAGGGACAAATTTGTAAGGGTAAAATAGTCATTTTACGCACTCTCCGTTAAAAAACTAACGGCAAATCAAACGGTAGGAATATATATGAACGGACTAGAACTTTTGGAGGGATATATTTGCAAACTTGAGAATTTTTTAAGGAATAAATCTCATCACTTAAGTTTTGTAGGGATTTATCTGCTATTTGATACTTCTATAGGAACTTGTATGAAATTAACCCTATTGGAAAAATCATTTAATTTTGCTACATGTCCAAGTGTAAATAAAAAATGACCGTATGAAGAAGTCAAAAATCGCTGGTTTAACTCATTCATCAACTCTTGGGCTAGGGAGATATTCTCTAGAAGCCTTCGGCCTTTAACAAAAGCTCCTTGGTTAGGACAAATCCGTCAACGTGGGTTTTGAATATTAATTAATGAGGTGAGAGAGATTTTAATTAATTAGGTGCAAGAGGAAGGTTTGAAAAGTTTAACTAAATAAAATAACGGAGGTGTAGGTATGAAAATTTAGTTAAGGTAATTGAGATTTTCGAGGAGAGGAGGATATTTTTATTACAATTTTGAAGAGTGGCTGCGATTTTTGGGATTTCATTTTTTTTGCATTCTACAACAATTATTTTTTTGTTCCTGATTAAATGTGGGTCTTTCGACATACTAAAATTTAAAATACGTGCTTATATATATGTATGTGTGTGTGTGCGCGCGCACGCGCTAGTTGATTTTAAAAAAATCCTTCAAAAATCCCCATTTCCCCTAGGGTTTGCTAATAGGAGTGGATTTTAGAAGGGTATTTTGGTAATTTTAGAGTAAATTTGAAAATTTTTAAATATTCAAAATCCCCATATATATATATATATATATATATATATATATATATATATATATATATATATGTATGAGTGGTGCTGGAATACTATCAGTAGTAAAACCCCATTGTTACTACCGATTTTTTTTCGATGATGGAGTCTCCGAATCGATGATCGGTACCGTTGAATATGATCTAAACTATTAGAACTATCTAGAAATTAGATTTCAAGCTTTTTCGATATTGTTTTCTTATCCATCAAGTGGACACAAAATGAACTGCTGAAAATGAATATCCTTCAAAAAGTAATGAAGACCGAGAGCATAAATCTTGTTTTAAATAGTTTAAAGAATTTTCTAACCAAAGTTGAATCAATTTAGATTTATTTACACCGTTAAACGAGCAAACGTCTCATATCTACCATTAAAATTACAAATTTTGCAGCCCTTTGATCATCAGGTCAATGATGTCGAAAAGATTTGAAATTTGATTTCTAGATAGTTCTAGATCATGTTCGACGGTGCCGATCATCGATTCGGAGGCTCCATCGAAAAAAAATCGATAGTAACAATGGGGTTTTACTACTGATAGTATTCCAGCACCACTTTATATATATATATATATATAACTAAACTACTATTCTATTAATAACACCTAGTCATTAGTGCTATTAGGTTTTCGACCCTTGTATGAATGGATGTGCGGTTAGGATGATAATGGTCCCCTAATGTTTAATGGGTGGTTGGGGGAACAGCATGGTCTAAGGGATGGAAATGATCAAAGGGGTAGATCTAGCGGCGGAAAACTTGGTAGCACCAAGTGTTTGGTGCTATCGATTGCATCCCTCTCTTTTTCTCTCTCTTTATATATATATATTTATAGAGTTGAATTGGAATGCTATCAGTAGCAAACGGGCTCCGTTACCACCCATTTGTTTTTGATGATGGAGCTTCCAAATCGACGATCGACATCGTTGAATATGATATGGACCACTGGAAGTATGTAGAAATCAAATTTCAATTTTTTTCGACATCATTGACCAAATGATCAAAAGGTTGCAAAATTTAAATTTTAATGATAGATATGAGTCTTTTGTTCATTTAATGGTGTAAAGAAATCTAAATTAATTGAATTTTGGTTAGAAAATATTTTAAACTATTTAAAACAAGGTCTATACTCTCAATCTTGATTACAAGACTCCTATTATCACTTTTTGAAGGATATTCATTTTTAGCCGTTCATTATTGTGTCTACTTGATGGATAAGAAAACAATATCGAAAAAGTATAAAATTAATTTTCAGATAGTTTAAATGGTCTAGATCATATTTAACGGTGCCGATCGTCGTTTTGGAAGCTTCATCATCAAAAACAAATGGGTGGCAATGGAACCCGTTGGCTACCGATTGCATTCCAGCCTTTCTAGCCTATCTATTTCTCTCTCTCTCTCTCTCTCTCTCTCTCTCTCTCTCTCTCTCTCTATATATATATATATATATATATATATATAGAGTCTGGCTAAGGTGCTTCTAATAGCACCAAGCATTTGGTGCTACCAAGTTTTTTACCATTAGATCTACCACTTTGACCATTCTTACCCCTTAGATCATGCTATTCTACCAATCATCCATTAAACCCCAAGGGAGTACTATCATCTTAACCATACAAATCTTAATCCAAGGGTTGAAAACTTAATAGAATTAATGACTTCGTGTTATTAGGAGCATTCCAGCCTAATTCTCTCTCTCTCTCTCTCTCTTCTCTCTCTCTCTCTCTCTCTCTCTCTCTCTCTCTTTCTCTCTGTGTGTGTGTGTGTGTGTGTGTGTGTGTATATATATATATATATATATATATATAGTCCGGCTGGAATGCTATTGATAGCACCAAGTAATTGGTGCTACCAATTTTTTTACCGTTAGATCTATCTTTTTGATCATTTTTACCCCTTGGATTATACTTATTCAACCAACAACTCACTAAACCCTTGAGGACCACTATCATCCTAACTGCACATCCCTTAATCCAACGGCTAAAAACTTGATAGCACCAATGACTTGGTGCTATCGATAGCATAGTAGCCCAGTTATATATATATATATATATATATATATATATATATATATATATATATATATATATATATTTAAATGGTCTAGATCATATTTAACGGTGTCGATCATCGTTTTGAAAGCTCCATCATTGAAAACAAATGGGTGGCAATGGAACTTGTTTGCTACTGATAGCATTCCAGCTCAATTCTCTCTCTCTCTCTCTCTCTCTCTCTCTCTCTCTCTCTCTCTCTCTCTCTCTCTCTCTTTCTTTATATATATATTGTGCGTGTGTGTGTATATATATATATGTGTGTGTGTGTGTGTGTGTGTTGTGTGTGTAACACCTCCTGGATTTGGATTAGTCCTATATAAGGTATGATAGGACTAAACCTCTTAAACCAGCTATAGCATTTTGGTGGTGGTTAAGTTCAAGAGGCTAAGAGGGTTAAGCGTGCTAGAGCTAGAGTAGTTCTAGGATGGGTGACCCCATAGGAAGTTGGGGCGTCACAGTTGGTATCAGAGTCAATCACCAACCGTAAATGTGAGACGAGTCTCGGCTGAGCTATGGTTATGCAGCGTGTAGAGCGCGGCTCCCCGGCTAATGACCGTTGCGGGTGGAGCGTGGCTCCCCACAAGGTCGGTTAAGGCTAGTGAGACGAGTCTCACATCGCTTGGTGCTTGTGAGCGTGTCTGAGCCTGACGAGGACGTTAGGGCTTAAAGAGGGGAGGAATATAACACTCTCAGGATTTGGATTAATCCTATATATAAGGTATAATCGGACTAAACCTCTTAAACCGGCTATAGCATTTTGGGTAGTGGCTAAGCCCAAGAGGTTAAGAGGGTTAAGCATGCTAGAGCTAGAGTAGTTCTATGATGAGATGAGTGACCTCCAGGGAAGTTGGGGCGTCATAGTGTGTGTACACACACACACACACACACAACACACACATTATATATAGATATATATATATATATATATATATATATATATATTGAGAGAGAGATCAAGAGATCGAGAGAGAGAGAGAGAGTTTGACTACTATATTATCGATAGCACCAAGCACTTGGTGCTACCAAGTTTTCCATCGTTAGATTTACCCTTTTGACTAATTAAACGTCTTAAATCATGCTATTCCACCAACCACCTACTAAACACTAGGGAACTACTATCATCCTAACTGCTTATCCCTTCATCCAAGGGCTAAAAACCTAATAGCACCAATGACTTTGTAATATTAATAGTATAGTAGCATATATATATATATATATATATATATATATATATATATATATATATATATATATATGAGCTAGGCTCCTATACTATCTATAGCACCGGAGCTTCGGTACTATAGTCTCGTTTTCGATCGTAGGGTGTTCAAATTAACGATCCACACTGTTAAAACTAATCTAAGGTATTTAAAATTTTTAGAAATTTTTTTTTATATTTCGACATAGTTTACTTTATGATCAAACCATTTCAAAATTGTTACTTTTAAATGGCTACTATGGCGAGTTTGTAGTTTAACGGTGTAGAAGAATATAAATTTATTCAAATTTTGATAGAAAATACTTTAAACTATTCAAATCAAGATCAGCATTCTTGATCTTGAATTCAAAAGTCCTATTCTCAAATTTTAAAGATTGTTCAATTTCCACCTCTTATTTTGATATGATTTACTTACTAAGTAAACGATGCTGAAAAAAATTAAAATTTTATTTCTAAGAACTTTATAAACCTTAGATCATATTTAACGGTGTGAATCGTTTATTTGAACACCCTAAGATCGAAAATGAGACTATAGTACTGGAGCTCCGGTACTATAGATAATATAGGAGCCTAGCTTTATACATATATATGAACTTCAAGGAAGTGAAATCGCTTAAAGGTGGATTTTTTCAATTGGAATTTTATAGCTTTCCCAAACTGAAAACCCTTGATGTTGTATTTTTGCCAGGTGTTTTCCCAAGGTGTTTTCCCAATGAAAAGGTTTTGTCAAGGAAATCATCGACTTTCAGAAACTCAAAACCCTTGATGTTTCATTTTATCGTATAATGATTGCTGAACTCTTCCTTGATGCAAGCAATCGAAAGGGTATATATATATATATATATATATGTATATATATATACATATATATGTATATATATATACATATATATGTATATATATATACATATATATATATATATATATATATATATATATGTATAAAGCTAGGCTCCTATATATATGTATAAAGCTAGGCTCCTATATTATCTATAGTACATATGTATAAAGCTAGGCTCCTATATTATCTATAGTACCGGAGCTCCAGTATTATAGTCTCATTTTCGATCTTAGGGTGTTCGAATATTATAATATATATATATATATATATAAATATATATATATATATATTGTTGGGGTGAAGAACTGGTGGAAGGGGTGGAGTAGGTAAACCCCAAGCGGCTTCCTGCTGGTGGTCTATGTTCAGATTCATCGGCCTATACCCTGCTGGGAAAGGAGCTGCTTGCGGCTGTACTGCCCCTAGCGGCTGTGCCGTCTGGAGGGGCGTGGCCTGCTGTGCCGCCATTGTTGCCGATGCCATCGGAATTGATTGCATTGGCAGCATTGGGTTCACTGGTGGCGACCCAAGCTGGTTATCCTAATTCTGGCAAGCCGCTGATTCGGGGCTCGTCCGTTGTTCCCTATGCCTTCAGCCTGAGGCTGAAAGACTGGCGGGGGAGGTTGAGCAGGTACACCCCAAAGGGCTTATTGCTGCTGGCCGATTTTCGGACCCATCGGCCTATACTCCGCTTGGTACGGAGTTGTCTGCAGCTGAACTGCTCCCAGCGGCTGAGTCGTCTGGAAAGGTTCCTTCAGCTGCACAACTCCTTAAGGTTGTGCTGCCGTCGTTGCCGGTGCCTTCGGGATCGATTGCGTCGGCAATGGCTATGGCAGGGTGGATGGAAGCCCTCCACTGTATGGTTCATTTCAGGCCATAAATTGCCCGAACCGAACTATGTTGTCATTCGAGGCCTTGACCGCGGCCAGTACTGAGTCTATGCGCGCGTCTGGTTGTTTCTTTCGAGAGACTGATAGCTTCTCTAGAAAGATTCTAATGCTCGGATCATTCGCCCAAGCGCCTTTGCTAGGGTCGGCTCCTGTTCAGCTGACCGCCCACTGGTCTCTGGTATTTCGGGTAGTGTCGGAGGTTGGTCATTGGTGTGACTGGCACCACTCGACTGGTCATTCCCCGAAGGTTTGGGGATGACTCTATTTCTGAGACTGATACTGTTATCTTCTGAAATTATATCGATAGGATTAGATTAACGTTTACTTGAGTGTCCCACCGGGCGTGCCAAAAAGTTGTTGGGGCCAAAATGCGTTGCTGACCGTTGACCTGGTCTGGTCCGCGATCGGCCTCCGAATTGACCCTATGATGTGATGCGCCGCGCGCTAAACAATTAGGTCGAGGAGGGATCTGCTCCGCCGGGTTCTTCTCAATTGAACTCTTAATGAAGTTCGGTCAAGAGAAGCTGAACTAGGACAAACGGGAATGGATCAACACGGCTGGATCAGCCGGTTCGCTTTGTATTGCTTGAAAGAAAGGGTTATAAGGGAACGATTACAAGTACGACTACTGCTAGGAAAGCGGTAAAGAAAGCTGTAAATGCTGATAGGAAAATCTATCTAGGAAAGCGGTAAACTTAGTTTAGGAAAGTTGTAAATACAGGAATTGAAGGTATGGAAAAGCAGGGGTGGTGTCACGCCTCGTGAGTGGTTTAAAAGCGGAAAATGATCCTAATTTTTTTTTATATCATTCACCCCGGCACGTGCCCAGACTCGCCACACATACAAGATATCTCTACTAAAACGGGCAGAGTCTCCCTTATATATGCACGACGTCGCACAACATACATTCATCAACCATCACCAATTTTGCATACACAAAGAGAGAATAAAGTGATAAACTAAACAATTGAATTATACAAAAGAAGATCGCCCACTCGGCATACTCCAAGTTGAAAGGATAAAACCACAAGATTTAAAAACAGTGCCTACTCGACACTCAGTTTTGAAAACAGTTTTCGCAACCATTTTATCATTTTGAAAGATCTCCACATTCCACATACACTCATAACAAGATAAAGCGAAATCCAAAAGTTCATTATCCCAAGGAGTTCGTATGTCCCTACATCCACATCACAAAGGTTCACATTACCAAATGTTCATATCTCATGCAAAAGGATCAACCAAATGTAATGACCAAAGAGAGGAGTAAAAATGTCACCGGGATGACGAAAGACCCAAGTCACTCCCGCGTCGAAGCCTCTCCTCCGTCCCCGCTCGAACCTGTCACATGGTGGGAGTCAGTGACTAAAATATAGGAAAGGAAAATCTGATACAACGATAGCCATATGCAAATGATAGGTACGATAAGATAAACAGGACATCAAACTGCAAACCGGAACATCTGAACCACCCATATTGCACCCTCGGTGTCACGCCCCGGGTGTAAACCAGAACCCGGGCCCGTCCACAGATCCGCCGTGCACACGGAATTTTTCGTGTACACGAAGTGCTGGTAACCTGCTCAGATATAAGAGATATAATAAAAGAGCATAAAAACAGAGCTGAACTAAAACTAATACATCTTAGGCTGAAGCTGGAAAATAAAAGTAAAATATAACCCTCAATAAGTACAAATGTCTCTCCCAGCTCACCAAAAAAATACAAACAGCTGGCTAATGCCAGACCCAAAATAAAGATACAACTGTCTGAGAATAAAAAGGGGTACAACCAAAACACTGCTAAGCTCGCAGACGTGGTAGACGATTTATCTAGTCCGCAATCCTTTTACCTCGGTCTGCCGAAGACGGCCCAGCAATTCCCGCAGAGGACTACAAAATAATGGGAGAAAAAGGAAAAAGGACAATGGGGGTGAGAACTACTATAAAACAGTAGCTTCCCCCTAGTGGGTTAAGCCTCAAACTCTGACATGCTCACTAGGTCTACCAGAGGCAAAAGAAATGGGAAAGAAAGGTGGTAGGCTATAAATAAAGTGCCGATAGAATAAGCTACCACTACTATGCCTCTAAATGCAGTGCTAAAAAGAGTAACTATATAAATGCATCAGTGAATGTGCCTGCCTGAATAAACCTAATCAATGGACTAATAATACTGGTATTGCCTGCTGTGCCTGCCATATCGGGTATGCTAGCCTACGCATGGCATCGATGGGAAGAAGGAGTGTTACGATATATTTAGTATTATTTTTATTGTTTCTATACTATATATTACTTACCATCTATAGCGTAGGATTATATAGTATGTAATCCTAGTTATATTATTACTATGGTTGTTATACTATATATTACTTACCATCTATAGCGTAGGATTATATAGTATGTAATCCTAGTTATATTATTACTATGGTTGTCATTGTTACTATAGAAATACCTTCTCATGTACTATATAATTGATGTTAATACAAACCATAGTATATGCTATTTTGCCCATCTATCATGGTATCAGAGCGGGAACCCTAATATTGGGAATATCGATCCTTAGCCACCATCTACCACGAGTCTCACCTTCTTTCATAGTTTTTTTTTCTTTGGATTACTCTCTCCGTCACAACTGCTGCTACAGTGCCGCTGCTACAGTACCGCTGCTACAGTACCGGCGCTACAGTAATTTCGGCCTCTCTTCATTATTCTGGTGTCGTTCAGATGCGTACTTGCTCCCTGGTATAGTTTGGTTCTTATCTGGTGCAATCAAGGTCAACTTTGATTCATTCAGCTTTTCCCATCGGGTTCTAATCTGACTTGTTTTTATTCTGGATTTGTGACTACTTGGTATTATTTTCTACTCGTCCGATTTGCCTCGGTTACTCTCTCGTGGTTATATTTTCTTTTTGTGGTAACATGTCTTATTTCTCAAATTTACCAGTGGTTAATATCAAAACTCTCATACCACTTGAACTAACAGATTCCACATATCTTGTGTGGAAACAAATATTTCTTAATGTTTTGGAGAGTTTTGGTATTTCTCCACATGTGGACGGAACTGGTATTATACCGCCTCAGACTATTGTCACTTCTGAAAAGAAAACAATTATGAACCCGGAATATCTAAATTGGAAAAAAGAAGACACCACTATACTCTCGTGGATTAATGCCACCATTTCGCTTAGCATATTACAGATGGTTGTTTCTAGCTCTCCTAAAACTGCGTATGATGCGTGGAAAATTATCGAAACATGTTTTCTTGATAAAACTGCTTCCACCGCTTTCTTTCTAAAGTCTGAATTACGAAGCATCAAGAAAGGTTCAATGAATATGATCGATTATATGCAAAAGATTAAATTTATTGGCGATGCCCTGCAAGCGATTGGTGAAACTGAGTCAGACCATAACTTGGTCATGACTGTTCTTCTCGGGTTACCAGAAGAATATAGAGGTTTTGTCAGTGCCCTTAATACACACCGAAACAAGCCTACTTTTGATCAACTTCGTCCACTTCTGATGCAAGAAGAAAAAGAAGTACAATGTCGTACTAGTTCAACAACATCACCTGCCATTCCCACTATCGACAGCGAAGCTCTCTATGCAAATCGTGGACGCGGAAATCGTGGAGGTCGTGGAGGCAGATATCGCGGTGGTCGAGGACATCGCGGTAGACACAACTCATATCATGGTCGTGGATCTCCTGGAATCTATCCACATTCTTCACCCAATAATCTTCCTCAACCTTATACTCCAAATCAACAATCTTATTTATCGAAGTCTGGCACACAGTGTTAGATCTGTGGAAAGTACAACCATTCTGCTCTTCAATGCAGACAACGCTTCAATCACTCATTCGTGGGCCGATGATGTCCCTCAAACTTTTGCTGCTATGAATCTCTATGAACCTGCTGAGGAAGTATGGTATCCAGACACTGGAGCTTCCAATCACATGACCGCGAATTCTGGTATTCTTTCCTCCTCCAAACCTTATACTGGGCATGAGAAAATTCTAGTTGGTAATGGAAATTTACTTGATATTACTCAGACAGGTGAAACTCAATTGAATACATCTTCTAAATCCTTTGCTCTTAAAAATGTTCTTCTTGTTCCTTCCATCAAGAGAAATTTACTTTCGGTGCGTCAATTCTGTCGTGACAATAATTCCGTTCTTGAATTTGACTCTTATGGTTTTTCTGTGAAGGACAAGGTAACAAGGACGGAGCTTCTGCACTGCCCTAGCTCGGGAACATCACTCTATCCAATTCCTTCTAAAGTTGCAAGTGTAGGGAATAAGCAACAGATTGGTCTTGTTGCATCTAGATTTAGTAGCGATGTTTGGCATAGACGATTAGGTCATCCCAGTTTTTCTGTTCTTTCGGCATTTATTAAAAATAATAACATTGTTTCTGATGGTAATTCTGCTTTGACATTATCTGTTTGCAATGCTTGTAACATGGGAAAACATGTTAAACTCTCATTTTCTGATTCGGAATCTAAATCTGCTTTTCCCTTTCATATTGTGCATTCTGATGTGTGGCAATCACCTGTTCCATCTGTTTCTGGTTATAAATATTATGTTATATTTATTGATGATTATTCTCGGTTTTCTTGGCTTTACCTTTTGAAATTTAAACACGAAGTTTTTGACAAATTTTTCGAATTTAAAGCAATGGTGGAAAACAGATTTCATAGCTCAATCAAGATTTTCCAATCTGATAATGGTACGGAGTTTGTAAATGATAAGTTTTCCAACCTTTGTTCACAAAATGGAATTTTTCACCATTTTTCTTGTCCTTATACCCCTCAACAAAACGGCCTCGCCGAAAGGAAGTATAGACATTTAACTAACGTTGTTAGAAGTTTACTATTTCAAGCTTGTGTGCCTCCTCGTTTTTGGGCTGATGCCATTCAAACTGCTGTATTTCTTGTGAATTGAATTCCCTCTCTTACTGTTTTAAAAGGACAATCGCGATATGAAATTCTGCATGGTTGCTCTTCCCCTGACTTGCAACTTGTCAAAGTTTTTGGATGTTTGTGTTACCCTGATGTGCAGGATATTGCAGCTCACAAGCTCTCTCCTCGGTCACTTTCTTGCGTCTTCTTAGGACTCTCTGATAAACATAAAGGTTTTCGATGCCTCCATCCCAGCACTGGCAAGGTTTTTATTTCTCGACATGTTACCTTTGTGGAAACTGTTTTTTCGTTTTCTTGTCTTTCTAAATTCTCTTCTTCTCCTTCCTCTACTTTTTTCAACCTTGATATGTTTTAAAAATTTGTTTCAAATCCTCCTTTGCTGGGTGAGAATCCTTCTACCATTGATGCAATCTCTGGCTTCTCCTTCACATGCCCCTCTGCTGGGAGTTGTTCGGTACACGTCCACCTGTTTCACTGTCACGCCCCAGGGTCGAAACTGCGACCCGGGCCCGCTAACAGATCCGCCGTCTGTACGGAAACTGCCGTAATGACGAAGCGTCTACCCTGCAAAAAGAAGTCTATAGCTAAACAGATATCAGAGCTAAAGGTAACTAAGATGCTAAGAGACATAAAACTAAACATCAGCACAAAAAGAATAAAATCCAAAATACAAAGTCTGGTGGCTAAGAAAGTAACATAAACACAACTCTCTCTCAGCTTCACTCTACAAAAGTGGAAAGTCAAAAGGGTACAGCTACCTCTAAACTATACAGATCCGGGTATGCGACTAGCCGGCCACGCCCTTACCTCGATCTGAAGACTTCGCACGGGAAGGAGTCGGAACAGCCGCCTCAGGAAAACCTGCACCACAGCGGGTGTGAGAACTACTGCAGAAGGTAGTTCTCAGTGGGTACCGTCCTCAAAGCACACGGTATGCCCACTAAAGTCTACCGGAGGCACAAGTAAGGTAAACAAATAGATAAATAGATATGGAAAGCTGGAAATCTACAGCTATATGCTCGAAGAAATGCTCATCTATGAACATGCAATGAAACTCACACACACATATCACCCAATCTCAATGACTGTCCCTCTTTGGAGCAGTCAAGCCTGCGCTCATCTACTGCCACTCATGCCCAAACAGGGCTTGGTCTTACGTAGGGTGTCCCTCAAGGACTATCTCAGTAACCACATCGCAGCCTCGTCAGGCTCGGTATCATCATCGCATCCGGAGCGTAGCTCGCGGGGAGCGACCCCGCGAACTCAAGTATCTCACAACTGGAATAAAACCTCAGTCTCAGTAGGCTATAATCCACGATCAAATAGATCGGAAACACAGTGAACAGACGACTCACACTCATGTCAAGGTTGGAGTAAACTCCACGACTCAATCTGAAGCGCTCACATAAAACCCCCAACGACATTAGTAAATCTCTAACAATCAAATAATAGCTCTAATAATCAATAAATATCTCCTCGGCCCCCCGGCACGAGAGAACATGCACCCCGAACCCATGCGACATCTCTAGAAACCTCAGGAATTTTAAAATCATTTTTAAAAGTCAATTTTTCAATAAAAAGGGCTTTCGGATTTTTAAAACGGTTCAGGTGCTTAAATGAAGCCAACTAAGCATGCAGTCTAGTGTCATATAGTGTCAAGAGTCTACTAAAAATATTTCAGGGTTCAGATAATTTTTTTGTAATTTTTCAGGCAACTATCAGACTATTTAACAACTAAAATATACAGTTTTGACATGATCAAAGTGCATACTGAAGCATTACAAGGCATTTCGTAATTTTTGGAAGAAAATCCAACCCACCTGGAACGCTTTCCGCAGGCAATCGCTGAAGTCGGTGAAGCGCCGCAACCTCGAACTGACGAAACTTCGAAAAACGCGCCGCGTGCGCACACTGTCGCGTACTCGGAAAAATCCCCCGGAAGTTCAAATAAAATTCTTGAGTACTCCACAAAAATCTGCGCACACTCCGGGTCGCTCCACGGCCAACTCACGGTACTCGGTCGCGCTCCAACAGTCACGAACACACAAAACACACACCAAAAGCCCACCGCAGCTCAAGTCCAACCACAACATCAACAACTCACAATAAAATCATATAACCACCTACAGCTCCAATGTGCAACACACATACATCTCACAGCACCAACAGCATGCTCACTTAAACACAATTGCACATTAGATCCACAACCCCCCTTTACAAGCTCCAATGCATACTAATAATTAATGTCCACATAAGGAAATCACTTAATCACCAACACCTGCAGCCCCCACAAGTCCACCAAGCTCACACACACACAGAGCACATTCCAAAATTTCACAACCCTTAATACACTCACACAAAAATCCTCAGCATCATCTTTGCTCAACACAGCCAACAAGCTGCACACCTCCGAGCCACCTAGCTCCTCGGGCTCCGCGTGGCGGAAGCACTCCAATCTGGCCAAGCCACACCAAAAAAACTGCACCACAACTAGCAAGAAAAGGGGAAAAACCAAATCAGTGAAAACTCGGCCCACACGCGCGATCGCCATCAAAAACTAGCTCCGGCCATCAAAATCGCAGCGCGAAAGGCATCCGGCGAACTCGCCGATGCGCGCTGCTGCTGCCGCTGCCCGCGCGGCACCTGCACGCTCGCAGCCAGCCGTCGCCGCTAGCCGCGCGGCGCCCAGCCCTGCAGCGCGGCGTCTGCCTTGCTGCGGGGCAGCCGCAGTAACTGCGCGCGGCGCCCATGGCGCCCGCGCAGTGCCTGCGTCCTGCTGCGCGCGGCGCCCCTGGCGCCCGCGCGCGGGCCCCTGGCGCCCGCGTAGCGCCCTGGCGCTGCTGCGCGCGGCGCCCTGTCGCGCGCGCGTTACCTCTGTGTGCCCGCGCAGCGACAGGGCCAGCCGCGCGCGGCGCGCCCGCGCGGCAAGCCCCTGCAGCTGCCTTGCAAGGTTGTGGACAACCAGTCCACACCAACAAAACCCCCAAACAAAAAAAAAGAGCAACACCTGCGCGGCAAGCCCCTGCAGCTGCCTTGCAAGGTTGTGGACAACCAGTCCACACCAACAAAACCCCCAAACAAAAAAAAAAAAGCAACACCCAAGCTCTACAAAAAACTGCAACATACCTTGATTGATGCTTGACGCGCGCGCGCTCCGCTCGGCTCCACACGGCCTCCAATAGTAGGTCCAGACCAACACCACCGTCCAAATCTTCATTTACAAACCCACTTTACTACTACATCTTCTCCTTCTTCCTTTTTTTCTCTCATTCTTCCATTCCTCTGCTCCTTTCTCAATCCTCTGTTTTAAGGGGGAAGAGGAAGATGACGTGGAGGCCTAATTAATTAAGGGATGCAGTAGTAGTGGTGGTTGGCAGTAATAAATGCACCACTAAAATATCTCAAACCAATTTATCTCTTGCATTCCTTCTTTCTTTCAATTTTCTCCTCCAATTTCCTTCGCAGGCGACATTTTTAAATTAATTAATTAATTAAATAATCCAAATTAAGCCATCTCTAACTCACTTTTTGCCATCGGGGCCTCCGCATCAGTCCGAAACCTCCCGAACTCCGCTGTAATATGAAAATACACATGTTCAAATCTTTTTCTCCTCAAAAAGCTCAACCATGGAGTTGGTGTGCTTAATCCAAAAAACCGGCTCCAAAATTGCCGACTCCAACTCACTTTTTGCATTTGGGTTCTCCGCATCAGTCCGGAACCTCCCGAACTACGCTGTAATATGAAAATACACCTGTTCCAAGTATTTCCCAATTTTTTTGCGCACAACGGCGGAGTCGGTACACAACAAAACCGGTCCTCTAACGGCGCACAATGCCCGGAAAATTTCGATTCAAGCTGGGGCTTCCGCGTTGATCCGAATCAACCCGAACTCAACTGAAAACATATATGGAACACGCCCGAGGCGATTCTCCGCACCACGCCATCTTGCAAGGTCGGCACTCTACACTCTCCCCTCCTTAAAAAGGTTTCGTCCTCGAAACCCAAAATAAATCCATAACTCAGGAGGGTGACTCAATCAAATGGGGATAGGAAACACTCAACTCATCCTCAGGCTCTTAAGTGGCCGTTCTCACTCAACATAAAAACTCCACTGAACCTTCGCTCAAGGTATGATCCGTCTGCACAATTCCTTAGCTTCACGAGCAAGAATTTGCATCAGCTGCTCCTGATACTCAATCTTCGTCCAATTCAAAGCAAGTGACATCCAAAACATGCGGGTGATCAAATAAACTTCTTCCAGCCAGATAAATACTCGTGGATTAAACTCTCTGCGAAAACTCAAATCTATATATAAATCCCTACGGCTAGTGGCTTCCAAAAATCGTGGTCTCCAATACCAAACTCCAAGCCTCCAATTGGCATACTCCTCCGTTGCTCCCTAGCAACTAAAATGCTCAAGTTCCACCAATACATCTCTCTCACATCTATCCACAGGGGAAGAAGTTCAACATTGGGACAATGCTCAACCCCTAGCTCTCAATTTCCGAGTTCCAAAAGTGACGTCCACTGTTCGCACACCTCATTCCAAGGTTACACTGCTCGCCTAGACAAGGCGTAACTGATCATAATGTCCTTGCCGGGATAATGCCATACTATATCAATCATACATATTTGAAAACTCTATCCACCGGCGTTACGTCAAACCCAACTCTTCCTGAGTATCCAGGTACTTCAGGTTCGAGGGTCCATGAATAACTTAATTCTCTCTCTATCACTGGCAAACATCTACATCAACGCTGGTATCCTCCTCAGCTTATCTCCTCAAAGCTACGCTGGCCCTGCATAGTCCAAAAGTTTCTGACCTCTGTCACTAACATAGGCTAAGGCTAAATCCCAAACAATATAACTCTTCGTTGGGTTCACAGTCATTTTTGCAGCTGAAATCACAAGGCCTAACCACAACCCTTCCAAAGTCAAGCGCAAACTCTATCAACTTGGCAAACAACTTCTTCCCTCGTAGAAGTTGTAGTACTATCCTTAGTGCTCCTCAGCTCTACGTCTTCTCGGAAATAAATCCAAATCTCTACGACGGGTACGACCACCAACCCGTCCAACATAACAGGATCACTCCATTTCCTCACATCCAAAAGGCCGTCGGGCCTTAGTCAATCCACTTGACCGCAATGCAAGCTCAGAAAACCCCTATCGGGTCCTGAACACTATCCGGGCACAGCCCTCGGCTGTAAGGTTCCATAATGCTGTCAATCTCACGAAGGGCATCAGCCGAAACACAACCCAAATCTGTCTGTGCTCACACCATCATAGAACTCTCACCGTTGTGTACTCACAACGTGGCATCACTGCTGTGCACCAACGGCGTGGCATCACCACTGTGTATCAACGGTGTGCCATCATACTCAAGTATCAATCTCTAGGATCCTCACAGTCATATACCCACGACGTGGCTCTGGGTCACTCAGACCCGCTCGATCCAGCAGATCCTGCAACTGCGCTATCAGCTCTCTCTCAGTCTCACGGGTGTTACTCCAAGAGGTGCTACGAAGTCGGCGCAGTTTCCAATACCACGTCGATCACCATCTCGATCTCAACCTCATTAAACGGCGGCTTCAATATCAGCTCAGGTAGACTCATACCCGGGATCACACGGGCGATAAGGATATACTTTAGTCCCGGTGCCGCTGTAGGCACCTCCTCTACAGTCGCTAGCAAAGCTATACGACCACGACTCAACCTCCGTCGTGCTCTAGCTTCCTCTATAAACACACTCCTCCTGACCAAGTCCACGTAAGGTCAATGTCCTCTCTCGACAATCCATGATAGCATAACCTTGGGGTAACCCATCCCTATCCAACCTTGAATCAACAACTCGAAATTGATGTAGGACCAACAACTCCATGGATTAAATCCAAGGTCCTAACTACACTGGGCAGGACTGGAAACACTCATCCATGAGCTAAACGTGATCTGGAACCTGATCCTCACGTGCACAAGCCAACAGTCCATCTCTGGCCCACACGAAGCTACCCCTGCTCTACTAAGACACGTGCAAGCAGTGTCGGCATCAACATGCTCCAACTCTGACAACCGTCAGCAGAATCACTCCTGGTAAGACGCGATCCACTAACCTGGCGTCCTCAACCGGCTACACAATCTCATCCACTAGATGCTGGTGGCCATCGCTCAATCTGCCTCGGCATCACGGCTCCATTAGCCTACCGGTAAATCGGGTGAACCTCTTCATCCAAAAAGGGGTAGTAGGGGTGCCGTCGCAAGCGGCAATTCCATGAGCTCTACTCTGGAACACTCTGCCTGAAAATGTCTTGACTACCCATATAAAAGCATCGCACCTTCCTGAGGCCGCACTATGGCGATGAATGCGGCCCATCGCAAAAGACATAATCATACTAATACTACCGCTGGTGCCTCGACTGTCGAGAACCTCCTGGTCTCCGTCTCCTCTGAGACCCATGACCCTAAACTGGGATCATGACAACCTCAATCCACCCGACTGTCCTCACTGATCCTCGGTTAATCCATCGAGCATGCACAATCGCTGCATCTAAAGTCGGCACTCGCCGAGAATGCACAAAGAGATAGATATCCCGATGCAGTCCCCTCTCAAACATAATCAACCTCTAAGCCTCATCCTGGGCGACAAGGGGTACACTGCTCAACTGTCGCAGAAACTCGCTCCAGGTCATCAGCTGCGCTCCCGGTAGTCCAACAGGACGAACTCGACGCCACCAACTCTCGGCGTCCTAGTCCAAAAGTGCATAACCAAGTGCACCAGATGCTTCTCCTGGATGAACAAATCATCAAACAACTTTTCCATAGCAGCAATCCAGTTCTCGGCCTCCCAAGGCCCCAAACTCGATCCCGAAATCTACAGGGGATGGAACTGGACGAAGTACAACAACTGGTCAGCAACTCTCGCTACTCCAGCACTACTCACAGTGCGATCAGGGTCGAAGTCGACGATGTTGTGGCCGGAGATGTCACGCCCCGGGGTCGAACTGCGACCCGGGCTCGCCAACAGATCCGCCGTCTGTACGGAAACTGCCGCACAGACGAAGCGTCTACCCTGCATAAGATCTATAGCTAAGCATGTATCAGAGCTGAAAAAGAACTAATAGCTACAGAAAGTAAAACACTGAACATCTGAATAAAAACAAATCCTCAATACAAGTTTCTCAATTATAAAAAGTAAATACAATCCTCACAGATCTCTCAGAATGTTCAGTACAAAAGTGAAAACGTAAAATATACCGGGTACATCTACCTCAGACTCTCAATGCTGGTAAGGAACTAATCGGCCACGTCCTCACCTCGATTTGCTGTCTCCGCGCGAACCAAGCTGGAACAGCTACCTCAAACCTGTCACCGCAGCGGGTGTGAGATCTACTGCAGAAGGCAGATCTCAGTGGGTACCGTCCCAATATCCACGGTATGCCTACTAAGTCTACTGGAGGCAAAACAAATAGGTATGCAAATAGATAGATAATGGGTAAGCTGAAAGAAAACTACAGCTAAAAAAAATATCCCAATCATAAAGCTCAAGAAAACTCTACCAATCACATGATATGAATACACTCTCTACTGCTAAGATGCCTCAGTATCAATGCTCAAGGGAAAGAAACCCATCTAAGAACATAATATGTAACCACCCGCTCATATCACCCAATCTGAAAGACTGCCAAAACTGGCTCAGTCCAGCGTGCGCCTGTCGTCTAGGAACGCACCTGCCCACTATCACGCATCCACAAGAGGACGGGATTTACGTGGGGCGTCCTAAACTGACTATCTCAATCTCGCACAAAGTGATCCCATGGTAACTCGGCCAGGGGTATCAAGCGACCACTAGTATATGAACTAGGCGCATCATCATCTCATCATCAACACGCACCCGGGGCGTAACTTGAGGGGAGCGACCCCAACGAGCTCAAGTATCTCATCAGTCTCAACTGTCTCAATAAGCGGCACATGCAGGCTATGATCCACGATCAAACAGATCGGAAACTCAATGCTCAAATAGAACAACTCAGTCGGAAAAAGACTTCACGACTCAACAGAAAATGCCCAAATCCTCACATAATCTGTCGGAGAACCCTCTACGACTCAATCTGATAATGCACAACCCATGGCTAAGTCGGGAAACCTCCACGACTCGATCTGCCAGAACCCCCAAAACTCTCATAAATAAGTCGGAGAACCACCTGCACGACTAAATCAGAAAAACACAGTCCATGATCTGGAACAATCACCTCAATCCCCATAAGGAAACTCAACTCACACGACACTAGAACTCAACACACAAAGCTCTGAAAAATCCCCTCGGCCCCCTGGCACGAGTATACATGCACCCTGAACCTAAGCCCTATCTCTGGCGAACTCATGATTTAAAAACCACTCTTAAAATGCTGATTTTGCTAAAACGGGTTTTCTCGATTTTTAAAATGGTCCAGGCGCAATTATAATGCAAACAAAGTATGAAATCTAGTGTCATAAAGGGTCAGGAGTATACTAAAAATAATCCGGGGTTCCAGAGAATTTTCTGTAATTTTCTAGGCAACTATCAGATTTATCAACAGCGAAAATATTACACTAAACATGCTCAAATTGCATTCAGAAGAATTAAAGAGCATTCCATACATTTTGGAGAAATTCCAACCCACCTGGAACGCTTTTCACAGGCAACGCTGAAGTCGGGGAAGCGCCGAATCCTCAACCGACGAAAAATTCCAAAAACCGCACCGCGCGCGAACCACGGAAAAATCCCCCGGAAGCTCAAATAAATTCCCTCGAGTCCATCCAAACATCCCGGCGCATCCTGGGTCACTCCACAGCCAACCCACAACACCAACAGCACATCTAAATTCCATAAATCCACACACACACACACACACTACAGCTTCCAATTGCACAAAATAAATTCCAAAAAGCCAATCCTCTGCTCAAAGCTTACCACAAGTCCTCCATAACATCAGCACACTTAATTACAAGTTCACCACACACACAAGCACCCATAGCACACATCGTGCTCACACCCAGCCAACACACTAAAACACAAATACACATATCCACCCACACTCTACAGGTTCTTACAACACACTCCATACACTCACAGCACATTTACACCACAGCACCAACACAATTCACAACACCCGCAAGGCTCACAGCACATGCACTGCCCAGGCTGCTCAGGTAAATCCCACGTGGCGTGCACTCGACTCGGCTCCGCACAGCACCAAACCCCACCCCGCACACACGGCCAAGCAGCACAAGCTGCTCCACAAAACTGCCAGGAAAAAGGAGGAAAAACCATTAATCAACTCGGCCAAAGCGCAAACCACGCAGTCACCGGGCAAAAACCAGCCCCGACCGAAGCAAACGCCGCGCGCGCCTACGCGAGAAACGCCCACGCTCGCGTCGCTGCGCGTGGCGCTGCAGCTGCTGCCGCTGCGCTATTGCTGCAGCCGCTGCGCTGCCTGGGCCCGCCGCTGCGCTGCCTTGGCCCGCCGCGCGGCGCCCAGGCCCGCAGCGTGCGGCCGCTGCGCACTGCAAGCGCCCGCTGCGCGTTTCCCGCGTGCCCGCGCGGCGCCCGCGCGCGCCCGTGCCTGCGCAGCGCCCGCAGCCTGCGCGCTTCTGCTGCTGCGCTTGCGCAGCGCCCGCCGCCTGCGCGCCCACTGCTCGCATGCCTGCCCTGCTGCGGCACTCCAACCCACCAGGACAAAAGTCCCAACCGCAAGGACCAAGCTTTCTCTCTCTCTCTCTAAAAAAACCCTGCACAGCTTTACCTCGTTGGAGGCTCGACGCGCGCGCTCCGCTCGCTCCGCACGGCTTCTAGGAGGAAGTCCAACATCAAAACCACTCTCAAAATCTTCTTTGCTCTTCCCTCTTCTTATTCCTTCTTCTTCTTTCTTCCTCACTTTCTTTCCTCTGTTCTCAAGGTTTTCCTCTGTTTTATGCAGGGGAGAAGAAGGTGTGACGTGGCGGCTCATTAATTAAGGTTGGTGGCTTAATTAATGAGGTGCAAAAGACCATTATGCCCTCCATCCAAAATATCTAATACCATTCAATCCTTTCATTTCTCTTTTCTCTTTTCTTAATTCCTTCACAGTTTAAAAACAATCCAATAATTAATTTTCTTAATTAATTAACTAATTAATTAATTCCCTTTTTAGCCAACTCCAAGTCACTTTTTGCCCTCGGGGCCTCCGCACCAGTCCGGAACCTCCCGAACTCCGCTGCAATCTAAAAATACACATGTCCAAAGCTTTTTCTCCTCAAAAAGCTCAACCGTGGAGTCGGTGTGCTAAATCCAAAAACCGGCTCCAAAATTGCCAGTTCCAACTCACTTTTCGCCTTCGGGTCCTCCGCGTCAGTCCGGAACCTCCCGAACTCCGCTGTAATCAGAAGTTACACATGTTCCAAGTATTCCCAATATTTCTGCACTCCACTGAGAAGTCGAGGCTTTCCCGAGACCAGTCCTCTATCGGCGCACAATGCCCGGAAAACTCCGAATCACACTGGGGCTTCCGCGTTGATCCGAATCAACCCGAACTCATCTGTAAACAAATGTGGAACACGCCCAAGGCGATTTCTCCGCACCACGCCATCTTGCGAGGTCGGTGCTCTCTACGAAAACCCGGTATTCTACAGGAGATACTACTGGCGATACCATAGGAGATGCTCTCTACTCCAGCATGCGCGTCACACGCTCCATGTTCTCTTCCTGGCGCCGCATCGCCTCAAACATCTGGGCTATCTGGCCCGTATCTCTCAAACCTACTCTGTTTTGTCCCTTCAACCTCCCGCTGTTCGGCTCCTCATCCAAGGTCGAGCATGCCCTCGCCGCTGCACGGCGTCTCGGAAGCATCAAAACCACTGCAACAGAACAAACATTAGGACCAAGAACTCTCTCGACCCAATCAAGCGAAAGTCTAGAACATGTTACCCATACTAAAGTATTATGTTGTCTGCAGCCAACATAATCATCTTTAGAGAAATAACATGTAAGATCACTCGCCCCAATCCTCTGGGGGAGCTACAACTCAATCAGGACTCTCGCTAAAGTCACGTCTCTCACGATAATCATCCTACTGTCCAACCAATAGCCTAGGGTCACTAAGTCCTCAACGACCTATACACCTAGGCTCTAATACCAACTGAATCTGTCACGCCCCAGGGTCGAAACTGCGACCCGGGCCCGCTAACAGATCCGCCGTCTGTACGAAAACTGCCGTACAGACGAAGCGTCTACCCTGCAAAAAAAAGTCTATAGCTAAACAGATATCAGAGCTGAAGGTAACTAAGATGCTAAGAGACATAAAACTAAACATCTGCACAAAAAGAATAAAATCCAAAATACAAAGTCTGGTGGCTAAGAAAGTAACATAAACACAACTCTCTCTCCGCCTCACTCTACAAAAGTGGAAACTCAAAAGGGTACAGCTACCTCTAAACTATACAGACCCGGATATGCGACTAGCCGGCCACGCCCTTACCTCGATCTGAAGATTCCGCACGGGAAGGAGTCGGAACAGCCGCCTCAGGAAAACCTACGGGTGTGAGAACTACTGCAGAAGGTAGTTCTCAGTGGGTACCGTCCTCAAAGCACACGATATGCCCACTAAGTCTACCGGAGGCACAAGTAAGGTAAACAAATAGATAGATAGATAGATATGGAAAGCTGGAAATCTACAGCTATATGCTCGAAGAAATGCTCATCTATGAACATGCAATGAAACTCACACACACATATCACCCAATCTCAATGACTGTCCCTCTTTGGAGCAGTCAAGCCTGCGCTCATCTATTGCCACTCATGCCCAAACAGGGCTTGGTCTTATGTAGGGTGTCCCTCAAGGACTATCTCAGTAACCACATCGCAGCCTCGTCAGGCTCGGTATCATCATCGCATCCGGAGCGTAGCTCGCGGGGAGCGACCCCGCGAACTCAAGTATCTCACAACTGGCATAAAACCTCAGTCTCAGCAGGCTATAATCCACGATCAAATAGATCGGAAACACAGTGACTCATGTTAAGGTTGGAGTAAACTCCACGACTCAATCTGAAGTGCTCACATAAAACCCCCAACGACATTAGTAAATCTCTAATAATCAATAAATATCTCCTCGGCCCCCCGGCACGAGAGAACATGCACCCCGAACCCATGCCACATCTCTAGAAACCTCAGGAATTTTAAAATCATTTTTTAAAAGTCGATTTTTCAATAAAACGGGCTTTCGGATTTTTAAAACGGTTCAGGTGCTTAAATGAAGCCAACTAAGCATGCAGTCTAGTGTCATATAGTGTCAAGAGTCTACTAAAAATATTTCAGGGTTCAGATAATTTTTTTGTAATTTTTCAGGCAACTATCAGACTATTTAACAGCTAAAATATACAGTTTTGACATGAACAAAGTGCATACTGAAGCATTAAAGGGCATTCCGTAATTTTTGAAAGAAAATCCAACCCACCTGGAACGCTTTCCGCAGGCAATCGCTGAAGTCGGTGAAGCGCCGCAACCTCGAACTGACGAAACTTCGAAAAACGCGCCGCGCGCGCACACTGTCGCGTACTTGGAAAATTCCCCCGGAAGTTCAAATAAAATTCTTGAGTACTCCACAAAAATCTGCGCACACTCCGGGTCGCTCCACGGCCAACTCACGGTACTCGGTCGCGCTCCAACAGTCACGAACACACAAAACACACACCAAAAGCCCACCGCAGCTCCAAGTCCAACCACAACATCAACAGCTCACAATAAAATCATATAACCACCTACAGCTCCAATGCGCAACACACATACATCTCACAGCACCAACAGCATGCTCACTTAAACACAATTGCACATTAGATCCACAACCCCCCTTTACAAGCTCCAATGCATACTAATAATTAATGTCCACATAAGGAAATCACTTAATCACCAACACCTGCAGCCCCCACAAGTCCACCAAGCTCACACACACACACAGCACATTCCAAAATTTCACAACCCTTAATACACTCACACAAAAATCCTCAGCATCATCTTTGCTCAACACAGCCAACAAGCAGCACACCTTCGAGCCACCTAGCTCCCCGGGCTCCGCGTGGCGGAAGCACTCCAATCTGGCCAAGCCACACTAAAAAAACTGCACCACAACTAGCAAGAAAAGGGGAAAAACCAAATCAGTGAAAACTCGGCCCACACGCGCGATCGTCGTCAAAAACTAGCTCCGGCCATCAAAATCGCAGCGCGAAAGGCATCCGGCGAACTCGCCGATGCGCGCGCCGCTGCCGCTGCCCGCGCGGCACCAGCGCGCTCGCAGCCAGCCGTCGCCGCTAGCCGCGCGGTGCCCAGCCCTGCAGCGCGGCGTCTGCCTTGCTGCGGGGCGGCCGCAGTAACTGCGCGCGGCGCCCATGGCGCCCGCGCAGTGCCTGCGGCCTGCTGCGCGCGGCGCCGCCTGGCGCCCGCGCAGCGCCCGGGCGCTGCTGCGCGCGGCGCCCCTGGGTGCCCCCGCGCAGCACTCGCCGCCTGTCGCGCGCGCGGCACCTCTGTGTGCCCGCGCAGCGACAGGGCCAGCCGCGCTACAGCTGCCCTGCAAGGTTGTGGACAACCAGTCCACACCAACAAAACCCCCAAACAAAAAAAAAGAGCAACACCCAAGCTCTACAAAAAACTGCAACATACCTTGATTGATGCTCGACGGGCGCGCGCTCCGCTCGGCTCCACACGGCCTCCAATAGTAGGTCCAGACCAACACCACCGTCCAAATCTTCATTTACAAACCCACTTTACTACATCTTCTCCTTTTTCCTTCTTTTCTCTCATTCTTCCATTCCTCTGCTCCTTTCTCAATTCTCTGTTTTAAGGGAGAAGAGGAAGATGACGTGGAGGCCTAATTAATTAAGGGATGCAGTAGTGGTGGTGGTTGGCAGTAATAAATGCACCACTAAAATATCTCAAACCAACTTATCTCTTGCATTCCTTCTTTCTTTCAATTTTCTCCTTCAATTTCCTTCACAGGCAACATTTTTAAATTAATTAATTAATTAAATAATCCAAATTAAGCCAACTTTAACTCATTTTTTGCCCTCGGGGCCTCCGCATCAGTCCGAAACCTCCCGAATTCCGCTGTAATCTGAAAATACACATGTTCGAAGCTTTTTCTCCTCAAAAAGCTCAACCGTGGAGTCGGTGTGCTCAATCCAAAAAACCGGCTCCAAAATTGCCGACTCCAACTCACTTTTTGCATTTGGGTTCTCCGCGTCAGTCCGGAACCTCCCGAACTCCGCTGTAATATGAAAATACACCTGTTCCAAGTATTTCCCAATTTTTCTGCGCACAACGGCGGAGTCGGTACACAACAAAACCGGTCCTCTAACGGCGCACAATGCCCGAAAAATTCCGATTCAAGCTGGGGCTTCCGCGTTGATCCGAATCAACCCGAACTCAACTGAAAACATATATGGAACACGCCCGAGGCGATTCTCCGCACCACGCCATCTTGCAAGGTCGGTACTCTACATTCACCGTCTGAGAATTTATCAACGTTTCCTTCTGTCTTGAATTCTGATGACTCACAGGTTAGGAATGGGAACGATGCCACTGCCGTTGGTCCATCAGAACTCCGTGTCTATACCAGACGACACATTACACGATCTGCTGCTACTACACCTACTATTGTTGAACCACCACCGTCCACCTCTGATCGTCCGCCCTCCCCTCAGCCTACTATAGTGCTGTCTGAGCCTTCTTCACCTCCACGCATACATCCTATGCGCACTCGATCTATGACTAAGGGTTTAACTGAGTCTACCTCCTTACTGGCTTCTACGGATTCTGCTCTACCTACTGAGCCTAACTCATTTCATGAGGCCTTTCAGGATGCAGGTTGGCGCGCTGCCATGGCTGAGGAGTTTGATGCCCTCCTGACAAATGCTACTTGGGATCTTGTACCTCCTTCGCCTATTAATCTTATTGGTTGTAAATGGGTATACAAAGTAAAGCAGAAGGCGGATGGGTCTCTTGAGCGTCTCAAAGCTCGGCTTGTGGCTCAAGGTTATAAACAGTAACAAGACATTGATTTTGATGAGACCTTTTCTCCCGTTGTCAAGTCGACCACTATTCGCACTGTTCTTTCTGTGGCCCTCTCCTCAGGGTGGTCTCTTCGACAACTTGATGTGAAGAATGCTTTTCTTCATGGCACACTCTCTGAAGAAGTTTATATGAGACAACCGCCTAGTTTTGTGCATCCCTCTTTTTCGCATCATATTTGTCGTCTACGCAAAGCCATCTATGATCTTAAGCAAGCACCTCGGGCTTGGTTTCAACGGTTTACGCCCTTTCTATCTGAAATTGGTTTTGTTGGGAGCACTGCTGATCCTTCAATGTTCATCTGTCACTCCTCTTCTGGCACTCTTATTCTTCTATTATATGTTGATGATATTATTGTCACTGGCAGTTCCTCCTCTCTTCTAAGGGCTCTTATTACCACCTTACAGCAGGAATTTGCAATGAAGGATCTCGGGCCGCTACATTATTTCTTGGGCATTGAGGTAAATAGGTTATCTTCTGGTTTTCATCTGACTCAGCCAAGGATTTAAGTACCGTGGCACGGGGTCGTGCCACACGGTACGGCACGGTGCATGCCGAGCCGTGCCGAGCCGTGCCGATGAGTGCCGGTCACAAAAAATACATGCATGCCGACACATAATGGCATGAAATATTTAATTTATTTAGCAACAAATTTTTTTAATTGCTTATTATGTATCTTTATCAAATATTTTGAACTTTATTAAGAAAATTATTTAGTAATTTTAAGAAAAAAGGGTTTTGAACTGTGTCATCGGCACGGAAGCTGTATCGTGCCGGTATCTTGTTGGCACGGTACGGCACGGTAGATACGGCCCGTGCCGATGGATACTTAAAACCTTGGACTCAGCACAAATATGCGCATCAGCTGCTTCAGCGCCATGGTTTTCTTGATAGTAAGCCCGTCTCTAGTCCTCACTCTCCAACCTCTCGTCTATCTTCTCATGAAGGGCAACTTCTTGAGGATCCCTGTAACTATCGTCAGCTTGTTGGTGCTCTCCAGTATCTTACTTTCACCCGACTGGATATATCATATGCTGTCAACTCTGTTGCCCAGTATCTACATGCTCCTCGTGAACCACACATGCAAGCGGTTAAGCGCATTCTACGATATATTCGGGACACGCTGACTTATGGACTGCCTATATCTCGCTGTGTCAATCCCTCTCTTGTCGCATTTGCAGATGCTGATTGGGCCGGTTGTCCAGATACACGCCGGTCTACTTCTGGATATTGTATATTTTTAGGGCCCAATCTTATCTCCTGGTTCGCCAAAAAGCAGCCCACCATTTCTCGCTCTAGTTCTGAAGCAGAATACCGTGCTGTCGCCTACGCGCTTGCGGAGACGATATGGATCGGTCGTCTACTTCGTGATCTTCGTATTTTCCTCTGGCGACCTATTAGCATCTATTGTGATAATCTAAGCACTACTTATCTAGCGGCAAATCCTGTTCTTCATGCTCGCACAAAGCATATTGAACTTGATCATCAATTCTTGCGCGAAAAAGTTCAGACTGGCGATTTAGAGTTGGTTTATATCTTTTCTGATAAACAACTTGCTGATATTTTCACCAAGCCCTTGCCACCCTCTCGGTTTTCGATATTACGGCTTAATCTTCGCATCCGTCCACCTGATGCTTAGCTTGCGGGGGGATGTTACGATATATTTAGTATTATCTTTATTGTTTCTATACTATATATTACTTACCATCTATAGCGTAGGATTATATAGTATGTAATCCTAGTTATATTATTACTATGGTTGTCATTGTTACCATAGAAATACCTTCTCATATACTATATAATTGATGTTAATACAAACCATAGTATATGCTCTTTTGTCCATCTATCAAGGAGTCTCAAGGACTCAAAGTCTGCCTGTCGCACACTCCGGAGTGGCACTCGAGGGGAGCGACCCACACGAGTAAAGTAGTAAGTCACAAGTAACATAATATAGCAGGACTGGATCACGACTATGCTCAAGTGGAAAAATCCGTCCACTAAAGAAACCCCGATCCCCAATCTGATGCACATATAAAGATCCGGTCAACCGCTCTATGTCCGCGGTCGCCGCAACACCCCACAAATCCCTAATCTGATGCAACAGCCGGTGTCCGGTCAATCGCCCAAAATCCGCGGTCGCCGCGATGCCTGACTAACAAGTCCAACCTGTCCCAAATCCCAAGATCCTGCCTACACTATCCCAAACCCCCTGCTCGCACCCGAGCTACAAGTACCCTGAGTCTAAAAATAGAAAGGAGAAAAGTAGAAAACATGGTTTCTTGTAAGTCAAATTCAAGCATGATAGTGTAGCAGAAAAAGGTGGCCTATCTAGATGTCCATACAAGCATGCAAGCGTCCCCATGATGATAAAAGAAAGACAGGTATCGATGTTCTTACATTTATTAGAGCATGCTATTCCAGGATAATAATGATCATGTAAGAACACTAAGTACCAACACGACATATGCCAGCCTATACAACATGCATGTTACTCAAAAGGTACTAAACAGCAATCATTATAGCATGATATTCCAATCTCTAACAATTAATCTCATAGAAATACTTGGTACTAACAGGGCATGTATCAAGTCCACACAACATGCAAGATAATCCATAATATGCTAATTAACATTCTAATTCGGGGATTATTCCAATAAGCCAAGTGGGTACATCAAAATGTGAGGTCCACAACAATCACCCACCTCGAGCGCTAAATCCAAGCCCAAACACACCCTCGCTTGAGAAGTACAATGCTCACCGCGATAACTGCAAAAACGCCCAAAACGGTGCCCGATTAAACACACATATAAACACATAGCCGCTGTCCACAAACCAGTCCAGAAGAAGCTCCATTTTCACCTGCGAGATGAACTTCGAAAATTCTAGAAAAATTACCGCTGCGATCGTCGCGACGAGTAGATAGAAATCGAGTACTTACACGTTCCGTTCCGACACCTGTAGGCCGAGTTACAAAATAAACAACGCGGTAAGCGCGAAACTCCACAAGAACAAAATTCTGTAGCACTCCGCCCTGAAAAAGTAGGATTCTCACCTTCAGGGAAACCTAAAATAAATCCAGAAAAATCACGATGATGATCCCTGCGATGTGTAGATGCGAAACGAGTACTTGCACGCCTCAAGAGCGCGGAGAAATCGCAGAAAAACCCCGGTGCTGTCCAAAACTCCGCCGCAGAAAAACGGGGTCACAAGATGGCCAAAACACCCAGGAAAAACTCGAAATGAGGGGAAGCTGAAAATATGAAAATCGTAGCCCTACCTGTCGTGAAGACAACGGCGCAAGAATCGTCGAAAAATACTGTCGGAGTGGCCCGGGGGAGTCCGCGCACCGAAATGCAACGGGAAGGGTCACCCGAGAAGGAACGTCGCGACACGCCGAAATGCTGTAGAACTCGATGCAGATGCTTCCTAAAATCCCAGAAACTCTCCAATGGATGCTGCACAGGTAGGGGAAGAAGTTCACTGTAGAACTCTCTGTGAAAATCTGGCCAGAAAAGAGAGAAAACAAAGTTATTCGGGCCCTATTTATAGGCCCAACAAGACAAATCCAAAAATCCCCTTTGTGTCCCTGGATTCGGGCGCTCGGGCCGAATTCGGGCGCCCGAATCTGCTGGGGGATTCCCCGCGAGGAGCGCCCGGAATGCCCTGGGCTTGACACGTGTCCCGAACACGGGACAGCGTGTGCAAGCCCAGCCGCATTGCGCCACGTGGCGCACCCCGGGTCAGCGTGGTAGGTGGCGCCCGCCTATCCCCGGGCGCCACGTGTCCCGCGACAGTGCCCCACGTGCGGCACTGTGGCGCCTCCTGCCGCTCTGACGCGCACGCGTCCCGAGGCACCTCGTGCGCACTCTGTGCACCGCACTCGGTAAGCCCGCCAACCAGCAGCCCCTATCTGTCCCTGCGCCCGGTCCACGCACCTGCTTTTGGGTTCTGTGGACCGCGCCGCGTGCGCCGACCAACCGGAGTCTGACACGTGTCCCGCGCCGGGTCCATGCACCAAGCCGCGCCACTCTGTGGACTGAGCGCTGCAAACCGACCAATGACAGGCCGCCACGTGGCATTCCGGCGGTCTACGGTCCCCCCCCCCCCCCCCATGCACCGAAATCAACAGTAAACTTTCGGGAGTCCGTTTTTGGGCATCCGGACTCAGAAAAATACAAGCAAATAGCCGTTTTCAAGCGTTTTTTCGCACTGAATCCAAATCCGACCTCCATTAGGCCCAAAAACTTTTCTAAAATTCGGCAAAAACAGCCGAAGCCCAAACATGATCCAGACACCTCATTGGGTCCATCGAAAACATCCCTTTGATATATTATGGGCCCGACACACCAATAATAGGTGTTTCACACTGTGGATTCACGGGAAAAACTGCATGGGGACTTGGACCTCTACACTCGGTCCTCAGACCTAAGGCAACATCAAACCTGCTCAATACCAAGGTTCTCATCAAACTCCCGCCACAATAACCACAGAGTGCCCCTATGAAGTAACCACGTAGAGATCACGGGTCCTTAGACCGCTTCTCTGAAAAAATACACAATTGCGGTGGCCAAACCGTCGGTGCACGTGACAGCGCCGTGAGCCTCACGATCCCATAATCGTGTAATATTTGCGGTGACTGAAACTGATAATGCCATATGATCCGTCCATGTCCTTCATGTTTGTACTGTTACGCCACGTCGATTGTGACGAAGTCCTTCCCTTCACTTAAAGACAACAATAACAAAAGAAACAACAAAAGGGGAAGAAGAGGGTCGTACACCATCGCTCAACACGTCCTCTACCCTAGTATGGTCACCCACCTTAAACGGCGAAGAAAACGAGGCTCAAAATCCTTCAAAACCTTCTCAACCTTGACCGGACAAAAAGCTACACCAAAAGCCATCATTAAAACACATTCGGATTGAAATTCCGTAAATCGGGGGTCAAACTGGGGTTCCGACGATAAAAACTGCATCAAAAACCGCTTGACGGAACTCTACGGGCGATTCCGTCAAGGTGCGAAGCGGCGGTATGCAAAAAGCACGCAGCGGCTTGTTGCTAGCCAGTGCAAGCGGCGGTAGCAAGAAAAATAGCGGCGGCCTGCAAGGCATGGGCGGCGCGCGCGCGGGCAGTGGGCATGGCGCAAGCAGCACAGGCAGCAAAGCAGCGCGGCAGCCAGCACGCGGCGGGCAGCGCGCTGGCACTGGCTGGCTCGGGCGGCAGCGCTCAAACAGCGCGAGTGGCAGGAGCAAGGCGGCGGCAGCAGGGCAAGCAGCGCGGGCGGCACTAGTTAGGCTCGCGCTGCGGCGTTGGGCCTGTAGCAGTGCCCTGCAGGATTGCGGGCGCGAGGCAGCGAGAAGCTGCGCGCGACGGCGTGTTGCGCGGCAGTAGGCAAGAGGCCTTGCGGCGTGGCGTGGCGCGGCGGTTCTTTTCTTGCGGAGCGGCGGGGTGGCCTTGCGGCGTGGCGCGTCGCGACCTCCGTCAAGCCAAAGCCTAGGCCCGGCACGGCAGCAGCAACTTGACGACTTCGTCAACGGCGGCGGCGGCCTCCCGTTTTACCAGACGGCGGCGGCGGCCTCCCGTTTTACCCGATGGCGGCGGCGGCCTCTCGTCTAATCCGACGGCGGCGGTGGCCTCCCGTCTAAGCCGACGGTAATGGCGGCGACTCCGCTAAAACCCCTCGCGCCAACGGAAAACCCCAAGAAACCTAACGAAAGTACGGAGAATCCCACGAAATCAACAAAGGTGATAACGAAAAGCTAAGAACTGACCTTTTTCCGACAAAGAAGACGATGGGATGTCTGGACCTGATCTCTGACCTTCGGCTCTGTTAAACTTGATTTGGAGTATTTAAAAGGCTCAGAAAATAAATTTCGCGATTTTTTGGTATTATTTGCCTAGTGATCAAATGGGCTCACAGTAAACAATTTTAATGGTTGTGGTGAGCCGTTTGCAAGCTTAACTGTGTAGAAATATCCAAATCACGTAAAATTTTGATAGAAAATTCTTTATACAATATAAAACAAGATCAATATATTTGATCTAAAATTTTAGTATCATATCATCACATTTTGTGAGATTTTTATTTTCAGCCGTTGTTTTTGAGCTTTTTCGATTACTAGGTAAATGATATCGAAAAATCGCAAAATTTATTTTTTAGATACTTTAAATATTCTAGAACAAATCTAACGGAGCCGATCGTTCATTCAGAAGTTCCAATATCGAAAACAACTTGAGAGCATGGAGGTCTCCGTGCTTTTAAAAGCACAAAAGTTGGACTATATATATAGAGAGAGAGATAGAGAGAGAGTCCGGCTGCTATACTATCGATAGTACCAAGCACTTGGTGCTACCAAGTTTTCCACCATTAGATCAATTCCTTTGATCATTTTCATTCCTTAGATTATACTATTCAACCAATTACCCACTAAACTCTAGGGGTCCACTATCATCCTAACCACACATCTCTTTATCCAAGGGTCAAAAACCTAATAGCACCAATGATTTGGTGCTATTAACAGTATAGTAGCCTAGGTCTATATATATATATATATATATATATATATATATATATATATATATATATATAATTGAGCTCCTATGCTTGTAAAAGTACCAAGTCATTGGTGCTTGTAGGTTTTTAGCCCTTGGATGAAAGGATGTGCAGTTAGGATGATAGTGGGCAGCATGATCTATATATAGAAATTAATTAAAGAAATAGATCTAATGGTAGAAAACTTACAAGCACCAATTGCTTGGTGCTTTTACAAGTATAGTTGTCGGACTTTATATATATATAGACCTAGGCTACTTTCAAAGGCACAATTTCATCAATGCTTGTGAATTTTTTACCAATGGATTTGCATTGAGATTTGTATTATTTAAAGTCAACTAAAGAGAGAGAAGGAGAAAGTGCAATAGCACGGATCTCAATGCAAATCTAATGGTAAAAAATTCACAAGCATGGATGAATTTGTACTTTTGAAAGTATATAAGCTCTACTCTCTCTCTCTCTCTCTCTCTCTCTCTCTCTATATATATATATATATATATATATATATCGCGGCTGGGGTGCTTTTATAAGCACGGAGGCATCCATGCTTATAAGTTGTTTTTGATGTTGGGACCTTCGAATCGATGATCGGCTCCGTTAGGCTTAATCTAGAATATTTGAAGTACCTAGAAAATAAATTTTGCGATTTTTCAATATCATTTGCCTAGTGATCGAAAGGGCTCAAAATCAACGGCTAAAAATGAAAATCTCACAACCTGTGATGATATGACACTAAAATTTTAGATCAAAAATATTGATCTTATTTTATATAGTATAAAAATTTTTTTATCAAAATTTTACGTGATTTGAATATTTTTCTATACCGTTAAACTTACAAAAGGCTCACCATGACCATTAAAATTATTGATTTTGCGCCCCTTTGATCATTAGGCAAATGATATCGAAAAATCGTGAAA
>CM054935.1:7488532-7533532 GCA_029168755.2 Tillandsia fasciculata | reverse complement strand
CTCTATTGCTACTAATTTGTTTTCGATGATGGAGCTTCCAAAACGATGATCGGCACCGTTAATATGATCTAGACCACTGGAACTATCTGAAAATTAAATTTCACGTTTTTTCGATATTCTTTTCTTCTCCATCAAGTGGACACAAAAATGAATAATTGAAAATGAATATCCTTCAAAAAGTGATTATAGGAGTCTTGTAATTAAGATCGGGAATGTAGATCTTGCTTTAAATAGTTTAAAAAAATTTCTAACCAAAATTCAATTGATTTAGATTTCTTTACACCGTTAAACGAGCAAACGTCTCAAATCAACCATTAAAATTATAAATTTTGCAACCCTTTGATCATTAGGTCAATGATGTCGAAAAGATTTGAAATTTAATTTTTAGATAGTTCCAGTGGTCTAGATCATGTTCAACGGTGCCGATCATCGATTCGGAAGCTCCATCATCGAAACAAATCAGCAGCAACGGAGTCTGTTTGCTACTGATAGATTCCGGTCCAACTCTCTCTCTCTCTCTCTCTCTCTCTTATTATATATATATATATATATATATATATATATATATATATATATATATATATATATATATATATACTTTTAAAAGCACAAGGCCAACTATGCTTGTGAATTTTTTACCATTGGATTTGTATTGAGATCCGTGTTATTGTACTTTCTCTTTCTCTCTCTTTAGTTGACTTTACAATAGCACATAACTTAATACAAATTCAATGGTAAAAAATTCACAAGTATAGTTGGCCTTGTACTTTTGAAAGTATATAAGCTTTACTCTCTCTCTCTCTCTCTCTCTCTCTCTCTCTCTCTCTCTCTCTCTCTCTCTCTATATATATATATATATATATATATATATATATGTGAGGGAGAGAGAGAGAGAGAGAAATATCGTGATTTTGGCGCGCGCATATATGAAACTTTAGATTTGTATACTTGCAATCAGTAAAACTTTGCTAGGGTGTATATATGTTTGTCTTTGATGAAAGTTTTGATTAATGTCTTTCTTCTACATTGGCAGCATGGTCACAAGCAAGATCTTCTGAATGACACCTTTTGGCTAATGACATTTTACGAGTCTGCATCTCTAGTTGGAAGCCAAGGAGTTGCAAACATATTGTTTAAGGATCTTCACAAAGAATTTTCACGGCTCTGTGCTTTCACTGCTTTATTTGCAATTATGATGATTTTTTATATTAGGAAAGAATGGAAAGGAAACCAGGATGTATCAATTATTGGAAGTTATAGGAAGTCATTTTCTGCCCATGTTCTTAGAGGTAAAAGTGCAAAGAACTTAGAATGCCTTATTGTCTTTTCTATGAAAATGTTGTACTTTAAAACTTGTTCTCGATGGCCATCTTTAAAAGGCTTGAATGAACTTTTTGAGCTTTGATGAACAAACAATACACTGATACATTGGGTATTGGAATGGAAGTTAAATTGAGATTGAGCTATTTAAGTTCCCATACTCTCAATTTTTATTCTTGATCATGACTAACTAAGATATTTGTTGCTTGGATATATTGTGAATGTTCCTTATTTCCTCGGTATATTTAGTTGGAGATAACTTCTCTGTGTTATACGTTAACTTCTTTGCGCCTTTTCAGTTACCTTAGGTCTCATTTATTAGTTTTAAAATTATGAAAAGTAATCTCTACTTATTAAGTTGATGAAATCTTAAAATGCATATCCCATTCTATTTAATATTTTTGTGGTTTTCCTTTCATGACACCCCTCTTTACCACACATTGGATATTAAGCCTTCTATATTTTATTGGACAATTTGAGCTCACTAGCAGCTGTTAGTATTCAAAACAACATAATTTAATTTCCCTTTAAGAACCAAGAAATTCAATTCAATCCAGAATGTAATTGAGTCTAGTCAATTGAAAGATTTCCATCAATTCGACTGTGATTGATGTAAAAACAATAAGTGATTGAGTTCTATGTTCTAAAAATCATTTGAATTATTGGGATTAAAACCAAAACATTTATGTGTAACCGATGCCAGTATGTTAACCTTGATAACTAAAGAGGTATGCGTAGGTCCTTCTATTGGTATTGTTATTTTTGTATTTCTTCTGCACAGAAGTAATGTGCTGCATATTTAGTATATTTGCTAAAATATCAATGATTTCTAGGCCCTCTTTAAGTTCATTCATTTCAAGGCAAAAAAGCAAATGCACCACATATAGCTTACAATATTTCTTTTATAAATTCCCTTCGCTATAGTCCTCACTAGATATCTTTATTCCATCTACCATGCTGTTGGTCAAATGTCTTAGCTGTATCACAATTCTTATTAGTTTGAACTTAAGTGTTCTTTTAACAATGAAAGAAACATCTTGCCTACTTCGGTTTCTCTTTTTTGCATGAGATTTGATCTCTTAAAGTTTCATGTTCAATCCTGTACTAGGTATGTATTGTATGTATACTTCTGAAGTCTTACATTAATCTTGTAGCATGCCTCAACATATATTATGGGCTTTATTTATTTATTTGGTCATTATTTTTATTTGTTTCAGACAAGAAAATATGGATCTTGATATGGGCTCAAGCAAGCATTCATTTCTCCGTCTTGGTATTTTGGTTTCTCTGGGCACCAACCATAGTGGTATGTCTTATAAGTACTCTTCAATAAAATTTAGTAAATTTTGTTATCATTTTGAGGTCCATAAAGAATTTTGACTGTTTTATGTGGACTTTGTTATGTCTAAGTGCTATCCTTAGAAATTACTTAGAGCTGTCCATCACATCTCGCATTGTGTATTTTTTTATGTACCTCGCGAATCTGGTGTCTGCAGTTGTATGTATTCCTATCACAGTCTGAATATCCGATATATATTGTGCAACTCTCCTCCACTTTCATAGCTAGGAGAGTTTGCACAAGCATTCTTGATAAAGGGTGTATTTCATTTGTTCCTCTCAAGAATGTATGTGCATACTGCAGAAAAAACACTAAAGCTGGTATTAAACATTGACATTGGTGGTAAAAAATGTAACCACCTAAAAGTTAATATTCTCTTTTTTAGGTGATTATAGCCAAGTAATACGTTTTGATTCTATGTACACAAAAAGCATATAATGAAAGTATTTTACTTTTAGCACTTCTTTAAAAGAAGCTCTAAACCTTTCTTCTTGCCCATTGGTTGACATTGTTAAATTAAGTTAAACAATCGTTGTTCTTCAAAAATTTAAGTTTCCAGAGAACTGTGTTTTTTTAATATTTATATTTAACACTCCTCCCAGTTTGGCTTAAGATTTTTGATAGGCCCAAGACGTGAATTTGAATTAAATGGGAGGAAATTAATTATGCTAGGAGCCTAATGGGACTCGTTCTAAGAGCCTATTGCTCTAATACCATGTTAAAAAAACACTATTCTTTGGAAGCTAAAATTTTTGGAGAATAATAGTTGTTTCACTTAATTTAATATGGTATTAGAGCAAGATGTCTTAAGTTCGAGTCTCGCTAGGCTCTTAGTATTATTTAATTTTCTCCTATTTAATTCAAACCGATTTCTTCGGCCTATCAAAAAGTCTCGAGCCCAGACGTGAGGGGGAGTGTTGAATACAAATATTAAAAACACCGTTCTTTGTCAACCTCAGCTAATGGAGAACCATGGTTGTTACACTTAAGTTAACATAGTATCATACCTAATTCTAAACCCCTTTGTTTTCTGAGGTCTTGCGTTCAATCCCCAACCTTTGACATTTGATGGGTTAAATTTTCGCATTGTATAGTGAATTAAATCTCCATTTCCTATCTGACCTATCAATTTCACGTGCTTTTCATATCCATCATGCACGTGAGTGTGGAAGCTAATATATATTCTGTCACGCCTGAGACCGCCTATTTGGTCAGTTCGGGCACGCTAATAGATCCACCAATCAGGCATAACCTCTTCATACCCGAAAGGAACAGTCGATCATCTCAACGGCAATTAGCACAATGAGTAAACAAGCATATCAGAGTAAAACTTACTACTAATTAAAACATTCAACTTTAACATGAATACAACTATTAAAGCTAAAATATGACTCGAATGAACATTTAATACATATAACAAATAGTTACAATTTTTCTTTTCCTCTCAATACAATGTTCACTCCCAAAAGAAAACAAAATGGTACTCGATTACTAGACCCGCTAGGTCTGCTACTCTGCTCGGCCCTTGCCCCTATCGAGTGCCTCGCCAGCAGTACCTGGCCCTGTAAAGTGGTCACCAAAACGTAATGTGAGAACTATGAATAGTACCTAGTGGGTTCACCCACCGAGAATAACATGCTCTACACCTCTTGGTCCAATGGAAGCATTAGTAGCAAGATATATAAATACATATATGGAAAGCTATAAAGCTATACTAGTATGCTGATAATAATAATCACTACACTACTAGTACCATGAAAGCTACTATGCCATACTCACATTCGGCCACTATGCCGCTAAAAGGGGTTACATCTAACCCGACCATTCTTGGCCATTTACTTGCTCTCTTTTTATCTTTTATGCCTTTCGGAAGTATCTCGTTCGAGTCTCAAATCCGAAGACGCCAATTTGCATTTACTTTTATTACCATTTGAAAGTACCCCTGTCACGCCCCGCGGTCGAACTGCGACCCAGACTCGCCAACAAATCCGCCACCTATACGGGAACCCCTGCACAGGCGAAGCGTCTAACCTGCAAATATAACATCTATAGCTATACAAGTATCAGAGCTGAAAAGTAAATAGCTACAACAAATCTCACATAATTGTACATCTGAAAATAAACATACATGATCCATCTCCCAAAAGTATAAATAATACATCAAGATACAACCAGACTGTACAGTGCTAAAACAAAAGCCCTCCAGGGTACCTCTAGCGCTCACAAAATAGGTAAGGAACTATTCGGTTTCGCCCTTACCTCGGTCAGCTGTATCCACACGAGCTGAAACAGGAGCTGGGATCTCTAAAAAGTAAACACCACAGCATGTGTGAGAACTACATCAACAAGTAGTCTTTACTGGGTACCGTCTCCAAGATCCACGATATGCCCACTAAGTCTACTGGAGGCAAAAGTAACAATTATACTGCAAAGTAATAAAGCTGAATAAAAACTACAGCTACAATGCCTCAAAGTATCATGCTCAAAGGGATGAAAAGCGATAATAAACATGCTATGCAACCATTCGCTCATGCGGTGCTCTTATATCAGCCCAATCTATCTGACTGCTATATAGGGTCCAGTCAAGCCTGCGCCCCCTACTACAACGTAGGGTGTTCCAAAGAACTATCTCAATATAACGCAAAATCGTCTCAACAGGCTCAGCATCCGAAGCGGCACTCGAGGGGAGCGACCCTACCGAGGAAAATCGCGTATCTCAATCAGCTCAATAAGTGGCTCATGCAATCTATAATCAATCCACGATTAACCAGATCGGAAACTCAGAATGCTCAACTAGCTCACAACAAGTGTCGGAGAACTCTCAACGACTCACAATGATAATACCCCCAAAATCATGTGACGCTAGAATCTCAACCTACTGAGCTATAGAAAATCTATTCGGCCCCCAAGCACGAATATAAATGCAACCCATACTACTCAAACCACTCGAAATCTCCTACTTGGGTGAGAATAAAATACAGGTTTAGTTTTAGCTAAAAAGTATATTGATTTGTATCGAGGTCCAGATGTAGCTAAAATAATGAATAAACAGCATAGTCTAGTGTCCAATAGGCTCAATAACATGGCAAAAATGTCAGGGGTCCATAATCATCATTCTATAATTTTTTAGACAACTATCAGATTGTACCAGCTATATTTGACAGCTAAAATAAGCATGCTGAAAATCTAAACAATAGATCTAGAAGGCATTCCATAAACTTTGGAAGAATTTCAACTCACCAGGATCGCTATCCACAGGCAGTAAGAAGCCGAAGTAGTGCGATGCTACCCACTGTCAAGAAAACTGCCGGAATGGTCCGTCGGCAACCCGTACTCACACCACCTTCGTTTTCAGTCCAAAAAATCCCAAATAGCACCAGCACATGCCAAATGGCCTCCTAGCTGAGTTCCTCAACTCTCAGCTCAAACTCGCACTCCCAAGTCCCCAACACACAGCATGCTCAAAACTCCAAGGTTCCACACAGCATAGTGAACAGGACAACCCACAATCCACTCTATTCATTTCTCCACTAAGCACAAGAGCTGCATCTCACAATACAGGGGGAGGGAGGAAGAAAACCACTCAAAACCAAATCCTTCAAAAACACTACTTAGCCAAGCAAAACAAAAATCCGAGAAAATCCACAGAACTCGGAAAAATCCCAGTACATACCTCAAATTCCTGCTGCACAGGCTTCCAACTGAGCTCTCCTCAGCAGGATCAGCTTCCCACCTTGCTCATGACCAACACTACAGCATCGCACCGAAGGAATTTCCACAATTTTCCCAAGTCAGAGCTTCATTGTGGAGTTCCCCTGGTGAAGCAAAAGCTACGCAGTACTCCTCTGGTACTTAGGCTGGAAGGGAGGAGAAAGAAGATGGAGGAAGGAGCAGTGTAGTGGCCTCAGGCTTCTCTCCTTAAGCTGGAATCAACACGCGGTGTAAAATAATCCGCGGAACAACTCGGAGCACTAACCTGTCTCGCGGTCAAAGTCGTGTTTCGGGCGCCGTAAACCAAACCCCGGGCGCCCTAAACTTCGTAGCTACAGTGTTAACGGGCGCACCCCGGCCGCCCGCACTGCTATTGTAGAGGGCCCTAAACATCGGCGAAGTGCACTCTCAGCTCTTCAGCCTTACGGACCCTCCCCCAGCTCCCGAGGCTACAGTATAGAACCCCAAAACTCTCCACCTACACAGAATGCACAAATCTCGAAGAAATCACAGCCATTCATCCTCTGGGCCTGCTACAGTAACTTTCGGGCGTCCTCAAATAGGATTCGTAAATGTGTAACTATTTCGAGTGTCCGGAAAATCACGAGGGCGCCCGAAACACCTGGAACTTCAGTTCCTTTGCTGTTTGCGGTCCAGAGTTTGTTTTTCGCATCATTTTCGCATCAAAACGACATTCACATGATCCGAGCATCTCCAGATGTCTTGGTCAGCTCAACAGGACACTACCGAACAGTTACCAAGCCCCGATACTCTACAACTGCGCCCGATGGGTCCCTACCCAAGGAGTCGCATTGCGTTCACTCCTTATTGGCGGGTCTCAAATCCGGTGGTGCCATTTTCTCATTATTCTTTTATCCTAGGTTATTTACTCTAGGATAGCTTTGGTGCCCATAGGTCACCACTTTCAGGTTAGAGATTTTCTTGTTATTCACATTACACATTGAACCCTAAGTTCATACTCTAGGGTTGCCAAATGTCCCTAGAACATCAACTCTACACTCTAACCTTAGAGTTCTTGACTCTATGTTTAAACCTACACTTATCCCTTAGGTTATTCCCTAAGTTAGATGCCACTCAATCAACCTAGATATTTTCCTAGGTTATATGCCACACATGCCACCTTACTTGACTTAGGTTTTTTCCTAAGTCAAATCCATGCTAAGAACCTACTCTTAGGTTAATACTCACTTAGAGCAAGGCTAAATCTTGTAATCACCTCTTTTACCATACTAGGGCTAAACCCTAATTTACCCAAGAGTGCTAATGTGTTATCTACACCACTACTCTTACAATAATGCTTCTAAATCAAAGAAAGCGAAGGAAAAAGAGATGAAATCACCCATTTTCGGTGAAATCCCCTACCTCTTGTAAAATTTTGAAAAGAGAAAGGCTTGATCTCTTATTCTTCAAGAAAAGTTCCTAAAAGATGGGTTAGAAACCAAAAGAGCTCATTAGAAATCTCTTTGGAGCTCAAAAACTCAAAACTTCCAAATTTTTTCAAAACTCTAAAAAATCACCTCTTGATTTCTTGCTCAAGAGAGGTTGGGAGAGGTTCATCTTCCTTCTAGAGTTCCTCCCTTGCGATCCTCTTCCGGTTCGTGCACCCCTAATCCATGTGCCAACCTAATCCATGCGCCATATAGACGACTCATCCGGATAAGTGCACCCTTTGTCGGTGTCCAAACCGACACGATGACTATGAAATAGCCTTGACTGCTGTGACGTCGTCGGCAAGATACCAACTACCTCGATCAAACTTCAGGTCCGTAACCCCCCCTCACGACCAGGTAGCTAACCTAAGTTGAACTTTGAGTCCTTGACCTCCCTCTTGATCGAGGTGAAACCCTTGATCAAACTTCAGGTCCGTGACCTCGTGCTTAATCGAGCTGAAATCCCGATCAAGCTGTAGGTCGTTGACCCCTTCTTGATCGCATGGGGTCTCTCGGCCGAAGCCGACAAGAATGTAATATGCCGTATGCCAAAGTCCACCGGATCCAAAGATTCCAATATGCAGATATAATAGTAGAAGAAAGAATAACCAACATATAAGAGAAAAGGGATGATATAAGCTTCAGGAAGATACCTACCTCAAACTGTAAATCCTCGGGTCAGAGTTCCCTGTCCACACTCCAACCTAAAACAAATCCAACCATCTAACATGTCTCAAATGCTATTCTAAATATGAAATTATAACTGTGGGACCAACCGCACCAACCGCATCTCAAAACGAATAAATCGGAATTCCGAAATTTTGCCGAACTTAGTTCCCGGGATGCCCATTAGGTCCAGTAACCATCCAATGACCTTATTGCTATAATTAGAGGTATCCAACCACCAAAAAATCACAGCAATCAAAACCACTGTACTGCTGCGAATTGCAGCAACTTGCGTGACCCAAAGTCGCGCATCGAAACGCCCGATTTTTATGTTTTATGATCCGGTTTTGCCCCGAAATGTTCCGACATGTTTTCAAAACCCACTGGCTTTCATTTGCTATCCCAAATATACTCTCCTTTAAGTATAGGAACAGCCGCGCACAAAAACTCGCGCAACAATCCCGAAAAATCCAAGAATTATGCCTATTGGGTTCCCGAAAACACCCGATTTAATTATTAGAAGTTTCCGAAGCCCAACCATTGTCTCCAACTTCACGGAATAACATCAACCATAGCACAACAAGGCTTTGGGACAACCCCAAAGTATGCAAAACTTGAAAACCTAACGATTCTATTAAAACGCGAATTTTTCGCTCGACGATTTTACCAAAAATTGCTCCGGAATCCGTGTTACATTCTGTAAAGTTCCCGGATCTTGGACAATTAGTCCGTTCACCTTAAACGATGGTGACTAATAAAAAACAATCATACCTAAAGCACAAATACCAACAAAATCCAAAACACCAATTTTACTGAATTTGGTCGATTTAAAATAGCTTAAAACGAAAAACAACGAAACGTACCGTAATTGCGATCGTTTTAACCCAAACGAAATTCGTAGGATCGAAGATTACGATGTTCCGGAGTCCGTGCTCGTTGTCCGGAAGATCGCAACAAAGAATCTTGATCGCGGGATCAAGTTGTTCCAAGAAATCACTCGTTCTTGATCCGATCTTGCTCTACGAAGCTCCGGCCAACTTGGGGGCTTACACCTTCGCAAGAAGATGATCAAGAAGGTTGAAGACGATGCTGGCTTGCCTTCGAAGCTGCGGAGAAGCCATAATGAAGAAGCTCCGCCAACTCTTGATGTGTACGGCTTTTGGAGCAAGTTGCGGGTTCCACCTCTCTCTCCCAGTCCGTACGGTCCCCAAGAAAGCAAAGCACGACTAAGTAGGCTCTACGTGGGCCTCTTTTTAGGATCCTTGCTATCCAAAATCCTCAAGAAGCAGTTAAGATCCGTTAAAACCGACCGCGACCCGCGACCCGCAACTTAACGAACCCGAACCTTGAAGATTTCGGTTTGGGGACTCCTCCACGCACGGCTTGGGCAATCGTAGGTTGCTTACGGTTCTCTTGCTGCTTGGAGGAGATTCAGATTCCCTTGTGTGTGTGTCTCTCTCTCTCCTCCGATCGAGTTTTCAACGACGATCGAAAAAGAATAAAAGAGAAGAAAAGAAAGATTTCGTCAAAATTTTTTGTTAAGCCTACAAAAAATAAGAGCAGTTAGGAGTAGAAGAGATAAAGGCGGTAGCTTTACATAGGTAGGAAGAGCTAAGTAGGAAGAGCTAAGTAAATAGTCGCAGAGGAGGGGAGACATCTCTGGCTCAGAGGGAGAAGACGCTGTAGGGCATCTATCGAGCGGAGAAGAAGAGGGCGACAGCTAGGTCTGGAGACTTCGGAGGAACTAGAGGTGGTGGTAGATCTGGCGATGGAAGTACTTAGATCCGCAAAGGTGGAGCGGGCGAATCGGAGCTGCGGATCGGGTTGTCAGAGCCACTCGATACCTCATCCGACAAGGCAATTGCATTCGGACCGCACAGCCCAAGAACGGAGGGCATGAATGAAATATTACAGAATTCCTCCTTAATTCTTTTTTCTTTTTCTTCTTCTTCTTATCTTCCCTCTTCACTATCTTCTACCACTCTATAATCCCCCAAACTCTCACTCGAAGAACACCATCATCCTTCCCGCCATCCGGACCTCAAAAAAGCCTCATCATAGGCGGGTGCGGGTCCGGGTTCTCACAAATATGGTATCAGAGTGGCACGATACTAGGGATCGTCTTAGTTCCTGAACTAGAAGGCAACAACAAGCAACATAACACATACACAGGCAATCATCGAAGGCAACAAGAACTGGAAGGCAACAACAAGCAACACAACACACTCACAGGCAATCATCGAAGGCAATCAGAACTAGAAGGCAACAACAAGCAACATAACACATACACAGGCAATCATCGAAGGCAACCAGAACTGGAAGGCAACGACAGGCAACACAACAAACCCACAAACAACCATTTAAAGCACAAGGCAGCTTGGAGGCGCAGGAAGTGGAGACAACCTGTGGGGAATTTTATTGAACACTTGGCGCTCATAAGTTGAAGCAACAGTCGTAGCTCTCTTGCTAAGGGAACCTCGACCAAGTCACTGTAGCAGATCAACAAACACCAAACATAGAAGAGTGAACATAGGAGGAAGTAGAAAACCAAATCAACAGGCGAAATTGGGAAAAGAAGCCAAAACAGATTCAAATTTACAACTACAAGGGGTGCCATGGTAGAAGGTACCAGGATGAAGGATCTGAACGACCATGTCAACTCGCTCGAGGAAAGGCTACAAGAGTTGACTGTCAACTGTCGCGAGCAATTCAGAGAACTCACCCAGCAGATAGATGAAGCCAGGAAGACTGAGAAGGAGCATTACAAAACATTGCAGGTAGAGGCAGCAAGGAGGCATGAAGAGTTGCTGAGGCTGCTGTCGACTCAGCCATCTCGATTCACCCCCGGGCCGAGGGTCACCACTAGTGACGAAGGGCTGGAATACAACCAACCGGGAAGCAGTACAACGCCCCTGATCATCAGAGAAGGCAGAGGCAAGGGGATACTGCCCACCCGTGCGAGGTCACTTGAGTTCAATGAAGAGGACCAGCCCCCTCGCATTACCCGAACGCCGCAACAACCAGCCCACGTGCCATATCCGAAGTTGGAATTTCCTATGTTCAGTGGGGAAGATCCCGAAGGGTGGTTGGAAAATTGCGAGCAATACTTCGACATATACCAACTACCTCGACAGCAATGGCTCGGGATAGCCACTATGCACATAACAGAGAAGGCGAGAATATGGAAACAAGGATATTTTATCAACCGACCCGGTGTGAATTGGGACGAATTCTCGGAGGCTAAATGCAAAAGGTTTGCCTATGTGGGAGAGAGATACCTCATTAGGGAATTTAGCAATCTCAAGCAAACCGGATCGGTGGGAAGGTATCAAGAAAGATTCGAGGAGCTGAGGTCTCAACTATTGAGCTATGACCCCTACCTAGACGGGGAATATTTTATCTCATGCTATATAAATGGGTTAAAGAATGAGCTAGTACCATTCATGGATATCGCCCATCCGGATACCCTCGAAGCAGCCTTCGCGCAAGCAAAACTACATGAGCGAGCTGTATCTGTGATGCACAGGAGGAGTAGGTTGGCTACTAGGGGGCCAGGAGGGTCCTTCCAGTTGCATAATAACCCCAAGATGGCATTTAACACAACCCACCAGGTCCAGCGCAAGCAACTAAGCCGCGGCCTCAAGATTCGAGTGGTGGGGCAAATCAGTACACGAGCAACAAGCAGTTAATTGAACAAAGGAGGGCGGCCGGGTTATGCTTCAAGTGCGGCGACAGATACCACCAAGGGCATCAATGTAAGAAGAAGTCCTTGTTCAGCATGACTGCTGCCGACAACGTGCTAGAAGTTTACGATGAGGATTGCATGATTGCCTTCGAAGAATAAGTGAAAATCGAAGACGACGGGGGCAACTCTGAGGGAGAAGGGCCTGAGGAAGTAGGGCTATCCTTCAACGCCTTAAATGAGGAAAACCAACAACAAACTATAAAAATCCAAGGGGCAGTAGGTAAGAAGGTGCTGAAGGTACTAGTGGACACCGGGAGCACACATAGCTTCGTGGACTTCCGAGTAGCAAAAGAAGTAAAGGCAAGGATAGAGGCTGCAGCACCCTTGTTGGTCATTGTAGCCAACGGCCACAAGATAATGAGCAAGTTGAAGTGTCCTGGGTTCACTTGGAGCATGAATGATCAACCCTACAAAGCTGATCTCAGGATAATCCGACTCGAAGGCTCCAGCATAGTACTTGGAAAAGACTGGTTGAAGACATACGGTAAGGTCACTTTCGATTACACAGACAATACGGTGACCCTCAACGAAAATGGGCGACAGCTAGTGCTCAAGGGACTAACTGAAGGGTCGAAACTAAAAATACTCACCGCCAAGGAATGGTACACGGATTGTCAAGATGGAGCTTGTTGTGCAATTGCGCGGATCTCACAGATCTGCGAAGTTGAGGAGCACATAATACCTCCCAGGATTCAAGGAGTGCTGCAATGATATGAGGAAGTCTTCGGGAAGCCAAAGGGATTACCCCCAATTCGACGACAGGACCACAACATCCCACTGCAAGGAAGCGCCCAGGCCGTCAACCTTCGGCCATACCACTACTCCTATGAGCAAAAGAACGAGATTGAGAGGCAGATTAAGGAAATGATAGAATCAACCTTTATTCAACCGAGTACGAGCCCGTACGCCTTGCCGGTGCTACTCGTCAAGAAGAAGGACAACTCGTGGAGGTTTTGCATCAACTATCGACATTTAAACAAGTCAACAGTGAAAGATAAGTACCCCATACCTCTAATTGACGACTTGTTGGATGAATTGGGGGGGTCGCGCTATTTTTCTAAGATTGATTTGAGAGTAGGTTATCACCAAATCAGGATGAACCCCAAGGATGTCTACAAAACTGCATTCCGAACCCACTCGAGTCACTACGAATTCTTGGTCATGCCCTTCGGGCTAACCAACATGTCAGCCACTTTTCAGTCCGTGATGAACGATGTCTTCGCGGAATATCTCCGGAAGTTTGTTTTGGTCTTCTTCGACGATATATCGGTCTGTAGTAAAAACATTGAGGACCACAAGGAACACTTAGGAAAAGTGTTGGAGATGTTGCGTTGGCAACAACTTTATGCGAAAAGATTGAAATGCTACTTTGGTCAACAAAAGGTAGAGTATTTCGGCTACATCGTCACCCCCGAGGGAGTGGCCACCGACCCGGCGAAGATAGAGGCGATGGTTAATTGGCCGACACTTTTCTCACTCAAAGGCCTGCGGGGTTCTTGGGCATAATAGAATGCTACAAGAGGTTCATCAAAGGCTATGGAAAATTAAGCAAGCCGTTAACCGAACTATTAAAGAAGGATCAGTTCAAGTGGGGCCTCGAGGCGCAAGATGCCTTCACTAACTTGAAGAGGGTTATGGTGCAAGCCCCTATGCTAGCAATGCCCGATTATACCAAGGCTTTCACGAAGAGGTAGATGCATGTGGGATGGGGTTGGGGTCTGTGTTGTCGTAAGAAGGAAGACCGATCGCCTACATTAGCAAGGCCATAAACCAACGGAATATGGGCCTGTCGACTTACGAGAAGGAATTCGTGGCGATACTGTTTGCTGTGAGCAAATGGAGACATTACCTTAGCCCCCGGCAATTCATAATCAAGACGGACCACCAAAGTCTCAAGCACCTACTAGAGCAAAAGATCACCACGGCGGTACAACAAAAGGCGATGGTTAAACTCATGAGGTTGGACTATGAGATACACTACAAGGCAGGAAGGGAGAATATGGCCGCCGGCTCATTGTCGAGGAGAGGGTTTGAAGAAGGAACAAGTGTGGCTATCTTTACTGCAATACCTAGTTGGGTGGCAGATGTGGCGGCCAGCTACAAAGGGGATGACCATTATGAGAAGATCATATCCGGGCTATTGCTTCAGCCCAGCCAACACTCGAAGTATACTTATACACAAGGGTTATTGCGATACAAAGGTAGGATTTGTGTGGGGAGGCAAGGCAATATTAGATAGAGCATAGTGAGCCAGCTACACTCCTTGGCCTTAGGGGGACACTCCGGAGCCCTTCGCACCTACAAAAGAGTGAAGTAATACTTCCACTGGCCCGGACTCAAACAGGATGCGGAAAAGCACGCAAAAGACTGTGTGGTTTGCTTACAAAACAATGTGGATAGCCAACCCTATGCCGGATTGCTCCAGCCTCTGCCCATACCTACCAGAGCATGGCAAGAGATAACCATGGATTTTATCGAGGCTCTGCCTACCTCGGAAGGCAAAGACACGGTGTTAGTGGTGATAGATCGACTTACCAAGTATGCCCACGTCATATCATTGACTCACCCTTTCACAGCTTCTCAAGTAGCAAGGGCCTTCCTCGACACAGTTTATAAACTGCACGGGTTGCCTAGGACAATAGTGACAGACCGGGGCAAGGTGTTCACAATCCAGATGTGGCAAGAATTATTCAAGTTGATGGGAGTTAAGCTATTGATGAGAACTGCCTACCACCCACAAACTGACGGCCAATCCGAAAGGCTCAACCGATGCCTCGAGACATACCTACGATGCATGTGTTTCCACCAACCACACAAATGGTACAGATGGCTAAAGGTGGCCGAGTGGTGGTATAACACCAACTACCACAGTTCATTTGGGACCACGCCCTACCAAGCTCTCTACGGTCACCCACTACCAAATGGGTTGGTCGTTAACCTGGGCATGGAGATCTCACCTTTGGTACAAGAGTGGGGCAGGGAGCAGGGAAGGATGACACAACTACTGAGGGAAAAGCTACTGCAAGCCCAAAACCGTATGAAACAAAATGCCAACAAGAGAAGAGTGGATAAGGAGTACCAGATAGGGGAGTATGTGTACTTCAAGCTGCAGCCTTATAGGCAAGTGGTGTGGCCATCAGAAGCAACTTCAAGCTCTGTGCTCGTTACTTTGGGCCCTTTAAGATCACGGAGAAGATCGGGCAAGTCGCTTACCGCCTGCAGCTACCGTAAGGGTCCAAAATCCGCCCCGCGTTTCATGTGTCACCGTTGAAAAGGGGCCCCCCACCGAACTCAACCGCAACCGCCGAAGTTCCCCTGGTTGGAGGAGATGGCCAACTACTCGCTCGGCCCGAGAGGATACTGGAGAGGCGCATGGTGAAGCAAGGCAACAGGGCGGCGAGCCAAGTTTTGGTGAAGTGGGAAAACTTGAGCGAAGGGCCGGCAACTTGGGAGGACTACTGGTTTTTGAAGTCCTAGTTCCCGAACTTCGATCCGTGAGGCCAAGGATCGTTTGAAGGGAAGGGGGGTTGTTAAGCCTACAAAAAATAAGAGCAGTTAGGAGTAGAAGAGATAGAGGCGGTAGCTTTACATAGGTAGAAAGAGCTAAGTAAATAGTCGCAGAGGAGGGGAGGCATCGCTGGCTCAGAGGGAGAAGACGCTGTAGGGCATCCATCGAGCGGAGAAGAAGAGGGTGACAGCTAGGTCTGGCGACTTCGGAGGAAGTGGAATTGAAGGAGGTGGCATATCTTGCGATGGAAGTACTTAGATCCGCAAAGGTGGAGCGAGCGAATCGAAGCTGCGGATCGGGTTGTCAGAGCCACCCAATACCTCATCCGACAAGGCAATTGCATTCGGACCGCACAGCCCAAGAACAGCCCAGCAATCCTCAAGAAATAGGCCTAGAGAGCCCACTTCAATTATAACACTGTTTTTGCAGTTTAGCCCGAAGAGATATTGTATTTTACTTTCACTACAGTTACTAGGTAGTATATATATAGAACATGTAATAGGAGTGAGGGCATGAATGAAATATTACAGAATTCCTCCTCAATTCTTTCTTCTTCTTCTTATCTTCCCTCTTCACTGTCTTCTACCACTCTATAATCCCCCAAACTCTCACTCGAAGAACGCCATCATCCTTCCCGCCATTCGGACCTCAGAGAAGCCTCATCATAGGCGGGTGCGGGCCGTTCGGGCTCTTACATTTTTTTGCTGGAGTCGCTCGGATCGTCGGGGATGATGGAAGGATCACATAGACAACATTTAGGGATTTCTAAATCTGAAATTTTCTGAAATTAACACCTCTAAGCCTTATTTTATAGACCCCGAATCTACAAAAATACATAAAAACCCATCCTATGTTCGTCGAATCAAAGTAGGATTCCTATAGCAGATGTATATCCCACGAGATATTTTCACGTAAATTTTCACTTAAATCCATACATAAAATGTTGGGACTTTTGTGTAAAAATTAAATTTAACCTTTTAGCGACTTAACGTAAAATATCCTAATTGCATACCTATGATCACCGAATCCGAAAACTAACATCACCACCAGATTCGGCAGTCACTGTCAAATCATCTAAGTGACGACTTCGTTTTATCAGATTTCGATTTGGTCTAGACACATTAGTCAAAACGCGACTTAGGCACCGTAAACCAACATTTCTTAAAATCTTAATTTAATTAAAACTTCTAATTAAATTTAACGGATTTTACACATCATTCTTTTTTTAGATTGTCATTCTTTGATACCTTTGTTAATCAGATGAAGAAAAGATGAGATTCTTAGCATTGTGAGGTTTTCACATGACCGTTACTATTTAGAGTGGTTACGATGCAGAGTGGCTTTATTGTGCCTTTGAATTGAAATTTACATTAGTGAAATTTCTACATATACATACCCACAGAAATGTGGTTATTTGGGTGTATTCCCTCTAGTGTGATTTTGGACTGTCTTTCAATTTGCGTGTATCTGTTCCAACAAACTATGTCCCTCCTCTTACACATTGTAACTCATTGTTTGCTTGATCGAGCAAAACTGAATGGACTTTATGTTGTGTTAAGAATTGTGTTAAATACCCTCATATTGATGCCATTTTTGGTGCTGAGGCATCTAGCAACATTTGAAGAGCATATGCGCAAAATATTTTAGGGTTGCTAACAAGGATTTAAGTGTCGTGACATGGGGTCGTGCTGAGCACTTGCCATCATGGTACGACACAGTGTGTGCCGTGCTCTGTCCTTGTGTGCCGTTTACAAAAATAGTGTGTGCCACCACACTATGGCATTAAATATATATTTTATTTCACCAATATATTCTAATTGCTTATTATATATCTTTATCAAAAATATATTTTTTGCACTTTGTTAATGTGAATATTTGCTAATTACAAATAAAAGAGGGTTTTGAATTGTGCCATCAAAACGGGAGTAATACTGTGCCGATATCTTGTCAGCATGGTATGGCAGTGGCACGGTGGGCGTGGGGTGTGCCGATGGGCACTTATATCATTGGTTGCAAAGTTGTTCTGCTTAGAGTAAATCAGCCACATTAAGATTATCCCAATGTTAATATTTGAATATTTTATTACAAAATATACAGTGGGAAGGCTTCTACATGAATATGTATTTCAAGCATATAGACACATTTGAACTTTATGGGAGCTGACTGGAAAGCACATGTATTTTAAGGGGTATGCATGCACTAATCCTTTTTTAAAGTTATGTTAGTTTGTATATGACTGAAATGATGCTTGAATCTGAATTTTTTTGGACAAATTAGAGCAGCACCAGATATAACGTGTTGGTACCCTGGCAAACTCTCGAACAAAATGAAGAATGTTCTTAAAGGAGCTTGCTGTTTGGTGATGGTCAAACCAACACAAGGCATACACAGTTGCATGTCCATGGTTTGGAAAATAATTACAGTGGGCATTAGATTAGGATTAAATAAATAATTGGTAAAAAGTAGACTATTGTTAGATGAAGATTAAGGTTTAGTGATATCCCATTCAATACTCATTGGTAATTATCCTAGGGTGTGCAAATGAATCGAGGTCAATGGCCTACTTGGTTGCATCATTTGGCCTCATATGTGTACGAAGTCTGCATGTGTGGCCCATTTGCAGCCATATGGTCTGCATATAAGGAATGCCGTAATGTTGACCACATGCAATTTATATGCTGTCACTTATGTGGTGTGCATATATGCATGTGGGATCCATGTTCAGCCAGATATGTGGAATGCAGAGCCTATATGAGGTTCAACACAACCTACCTGCATAAAAAGATCATATATGGCATTGTGGTGCAGTTTTGGTGCCGCCACCCCATATACGGCCACACAAACAGCATTTTTGAACAATGACTGAATAGAAAATTCATGGTCATTGATCTCTAGAGTTCTTGGGATATAAGTTGCTGGACCTTAAGTTTATTCCACATTAAATAATTGCACTATTCACTTTAGCTTATTAAGTCAACATGTGTATCATGTGGATGGTTGCTTGAAAGTTCTCTTTCCTACTTGGATATGCTGATTTACTTAGAAGTCAATGTAAATTAATGTCAATTGATTATCACAGATCATTGGGACATTGAAAGTATTGCCTAATAAAAGTTTGCATGTTTGGGGATCACTCAGTAGGACTTAAGTCAGAGATAAGACGCTATTGAGAACCTTGGACTGTTTCATAACTCTTGGATCTTAAATCAATTTGGCATCCGCCTCTAAGATAGAATTAAGATCAGTTTGGTATCCGCCTCTAAGATAGAATTAAGAACAGTTTGGCATCTCTTGCTATTAGATAGAATATTAAATTGGTTGTTACTCAGAAGGGCTCCAATTTAAGCTGCCTTTTTCTGCAAAGCTAGTGAACAGAGTTGAACCAAAGAGTTTTTACTCAGATCATTGCCTGAGAGAACAAATCATATGGTTTTTTTCTACAAAAATCTGATGTGAATAGTTTTACCATATTAGAGGTATACCCATTGACTTAAATGTAAATACTTTGACACATTGTCCATTGAACTACCGGTCTTAACGTTTTTAGTCTCTGAAAGAACTTATAGAGAACTTTTTGATACAGCGTTTTTTCTTTTGGTTGGAATTCAGCACAAATGGCTAATCGAGTAATATGTGATGCATATCTTCTTTGGGAGATCAAACCTGCCACTGTACATTTTTGTAATTTATTGAGGTGACTCTGTATGCAGCTCAGTAATATTTAGGCAACCTGTTTTGCATGTTAATTCACTGCAAATATACATGAATGAAATGAAAGTAAGATGATTTGTTAAAAGGATTTCATGCATATTATATCTTAAATGTCTATTATCATCCAAGATTAAAAAAGTTTGCCAGTGTAACATTACTTCTTAATGCAGGCAGATGGGAGGGAAGTTCATCTATCACGAATATACCCTTGTTTTATTGGTTCACGAATGCTTGGGAGTACAGCCTTCCCATGGTTTTCAGGAACTGCATCTTCGTTGCACAGTGAGGATAGCTTGACAGCATCTTTTGTTATTGCTGCTACTGCTTTGTCGATTGTCGCTTATGATTATCAGGTAAGGCGAGAAATCGTTAAGAATTTGAATTGGGCTTCATAGTTTCAGGCATCATAGAGATTACTTATGACAGGAAATTGGATTGTTGGTGATTTCATTCTGCGTCTTCCATGCTTGTGTAGGCTTTATCTTACCTTCTCTTGCAAAACTAAGGTCAATGTAAGTTGCAACTTATCACAACCATCAACTCTTCTTTCTTATTAAAAAACTTTACATACCCCTCTTGTGATATAGCGCAGGCAGGGATGTAAAACAGCCTCGGGCCGGACGGCACAGGTGGCCAGGCCCTGCATTCCAGGCCATGCTGGGCCTCTCCTTTTGGGCCTGACGGCCTGGCCCAAAATAGGCCTGGTTGGGCCGGCCCGTGCCGGGCCGGCCCTACGAGATGCCTGTGGCCCGGCACGGCACTGCCTAGACCCTTGGGGTTTGACTCCTAGGGAGAAGGGCCTTGGCACTTCTCCCTAGGAGCTCTCTGCGGACCTTGGGAGGAGTGGTTTTGGCCCAATGGACCAAACAATTTTGGTCCATTGGACCGAAACCCTCTCCCAAATTTGTCTTTTTTTTAAAAAAAAAAATTATAAATATTTATTAAAAAATTTAAATATTTGTTATTTTATAATTATTTTTGTAATTTTTTTTAAAAAAATTATCAAAATATAAATTTAAATAGAAATAATTTATTGTTTATATTTTAAAATTTTATATATATTTTTTAAAAAAATTGAAAATAAAAATTTTTAGGGGCCGGCCCAGAGCACAAGGCTTGGTAGCTACGGCTCGGCACGACATGGCATGGCCCGGATTTGAAGTCGGGCCGGGCCGGCCCCTAGTCCGTTTCGGCCCGGGAATTACAACCCTAAGCACAGGTTCACTTTATCTCTGATTATTCAGATTAGAAATTTACTTCCTACTGTTGCATCTCTCCTATAACTACCATTAAAGTTGAAAATGAGGCAACCCTGTAATTTAATAGAAATACGAAATATAAGGTTTCAACTGTTTAAGCTTATTGATCATTCTTTACTTAGGCCCTGTTTGGATGCTGGAATAAGTTATTCTTGAATAACTTATTCGGCATGATGTTTTCTTGTGTGATTAAGGACAAGAAGTTTGATTTTTTGCTTCTTGAAAGGTCTTATTATTCATAATTTGATATGATAGCATATTTCACCTACAAGGTGATTTATTTTATTCGAAAAATTAACTATAAAGTGAAATATGTTATTCCATTTTAGACATTAGATCGCATTTCTCATCTACCAAATACTACAACTTCTTAAGTATATCAAAGGTGTATTCGGAATAAGATATTCATGCATCCAAACGGGGCCTTAGTGGGATTATGAGTTATTTGACTGTCTCATGGTTAATTTTATTAGCAATGGCTAATATGTGACTAGAAGGGCAATCTCAGGATGGCATAGTAGCCTCAACAGAAGGATATTGAAAGAAACATGCTACATCACAAGGGGGTGTTGTGAAAATGACTGTTTCTCTTAGCTGATTTATTTCTCGTACTCATGTTCTTATAGGTACTTACCGAATGAATTGCGTGGAGGCATGATTACTTTGTCTCTAGCTCCTGCAAATGCTGTCATTTTGCTTGTTCTAATTAATGTATGCCCCTTCACTCTGAGGGTTTGTTCTCAGTTTGACATGTATTTTGTGTCCGCCTTCTCGTGCAATACTAACAATTCGCTGAATAAATTATTCTATTCTCTGTAGCGTGCATATAATCGAAGCATTGAGAATTCTACAATCATGGCACTTGCTGCTTGTGGGCTATTAACAGCAGGTGGTTGTATTCACATCCTGAGACGGTGGAGAAAGTACCCTTTCCAAAACTGGCACAACTTGTAAGGATATACAAAAGATTGAGCCACCAAGCTGTAAAGTCGAGCTTTCAGATTGGTTTTCTTCCACTCAACATCAATTCCACACATGAGATTTTGACATTGGGAGATGTTTAGAACCTAAGGTGACATGTATTTTGAGATTTACTCAACGTGGAAAAGGAAACAAGGAAATGCAGTTTTGGGTGAGGAGTTTTTATAGGTAATGCTTGCATACGTTGGTGTCCATGCAGTGCAAATGGCAGATGATGATAGGAATATGGTAGCATGTATTGATATCACAATCTACTTTGTTGATGTCATAGAGACTTTGCATTTAAAAGAGCTGCTTCACCAAAGAAGCTTCCCAAAGATGCTTGAGTTGGTGTAATCTAAATTTTCAGGGATCTATCGAGTAGATCAAATAACCATTCATTTGCTAGTTGTTGAACCAGTAGAGCATACAAATAATATTGTGATCAAAGGTAATTTTGGTTAATTTGTTGTTTGTTATGCCAGCTGTTTTGTAATTTTTTTTTTCTGAAAATTAATATGTTCATTTTATTAGTTACTTTAGTTATTTGGTATGCCTTCTTCCTCAATATTGGTCTATTCAGTAATTTTCGGTTCTGTATGAGCTCATTTATTTTGACAAAGATTGATTAAGCAGTGATAAAAGGTTACTTTCATTTATTGGCAATGGGGAGTAGTTCAATAGTATTCGATGGGAGGAAATTTGCTTCTAGTCTTGTTCTTGTTATTATTTATGTAGCATTTTTTGATTTTTTAGGCAGAAAGTGTTAGAAAAATAATCGCATTAAAATTCGATTGTGATTAAATTATCTAATAATTTTGTGATAAAATAAAATAATAGAACTTACAGTTATACGCTATGCTACAAAAATTTTAAAAATTATTGTAGAAGAAAGTCGAATAAAATTGATCCGGAAGCGTGTGAGATATTACTCTAAAATATTTTCGTCATTTGTACGGATTAATCGGAGATACCATTTTAGGATACAATCGAATTTTTTTTTGCTACGTATAAGATCGTGAAAAAAATTGACGAAGGTTTTTTCAGCATTCAATAATAAAAAATAATAATAATAAAAAAAAGCAAAAAGAAAGGAAATAAAATAAATATTTTTTTCAATCCTTTTATATTGTTTTTTTTTTTTTTTTTTTTTTTCATATCACTTAATGTATAAACAAGTAATCTATAGAAACTAATGAATTGGCAGTTCTTCACAGCCTATCTGTCGCCCCCCCTGCTTCCTTCGCCTACGTGTCCTCTTCTGTGCGCCTCTGCCCTCTCCTTCTCTCTCGCCCGGTTTCTCCGCATTTTCACTGCACATGGGCTTCTCCCTCTCTCTCACTTCTTTCGCAGTCCAAACCGCGGCTCCTCCGCCTACGTGTCGTCCGAACCGCGGCTCCTCCGCCTACGTGTTGCCCGACCCGCGCCTCCTTCGTGCCTCCTTATCTCTTTGCTCTCGCGTTCCTCTCTCTCCCTACGGGGTGTGGACATTCGCCGTCCGTCGCTGGGGGGTTGAGATATGCCGTCTCTCTGGCTTGCTCTCCAAGCCATGTGCAGACCCGTGCGTACGGGGTCGAGATCCGCCGTCGGTTCCTGGGGGTCGAGATCTGTTGTTCATCGCTGGTAGTCCAGATCCGGCCGATCTACCCGTAGGATTGCTGATCCGGGATGATCCTGTAGGTCCCGATTCCTGCGGGCCCGTGTCCCCTCCTCGCATGTAATGTTCCTCCAACCTCCTCTAACTCTTCCCTTCGTAGGGAGTACGGTAAGCTACCCCCCCCCCCCCCCCCTACTTCCCTCTCTTCTCTTCTTCCTTCTCTTCGAATCACCCCGGTGCTTCGAGTTATCGGGGTGCCGGAGGCCGTCTGGCTGTATTGTATCATGTTGCCTCCACGGTTCACATTTCCCTGTTCCTCTTCCTTCGGCTATAAATGTTGCTGTGCCTTCAGAGGTGATGCTTGCAGATGTCCCACCTCCATTTCTTCAGGTCTCTTTTGCTCCCGTATATGAGATTTTGGTAGTTTATAGTAGTGGTTACTGGACACCTCCATTTCTTGAGGTCTCTTTTGTCCCCATATATGAGATTTTGTAGTTTATAGTACTGGTTACTTATACCTCTTAATTCTTGATTATATATATAATTATTCTTGCAAAAAAATTAAACAATATATTCTTCAAAATTATATAAATAATTCTTGCAAAAAAAATAAACAATATGTTCTTCAAAATTATATAAATAAACTTTCTTCTTCTCCTAGAAAAGGAAAAAAAAAAAAAAAAACTCTACCTGTTTTTGCTGTATCTCCTAGGTTCTCCCTCTTTCCTACAAGAAAGGTGCCTTCTATTTATGTATTATGTATATTATAAGTGTTCCATGTATTTCTACATATAGCATTTGTAGCAGTTCTTTCTTTTCTTTATGTAATGTGTTCAATATACTATAAAAATATAATATATGTAATGTGTTAAATAAATTAGATACTATAAAAATATAAAAATCATTGCTAAAATTTTTTTTCCTCTCTTCTGTGTGCGCCTGTGGTGTTTCTCTCTTTGAACTCGCAATTTGATTCCCTTCCTTTGATTACTTCTTTGTTCCTCCAGTTCGTTCTGTCGGCTGTGATTGCCACGATGACAATTGTTCAACTTTCTAATATTAAGTTGCTTGCGGAAATATGTAAGCAAATAGGTCTGCAAACTCCTGATTGTGTGGTGACCTCTGCTGCGGAGGGTTGGTACATAGCGTACATAGATGTGGAAATTGCACATGTTGGTCCTGTTATCGAAACATCCCGTTGCTGGGGTGGGCCATCTCCTAATATTGAAGAAGCCAAGGATGACGCAGCCCGTGTTGCTGTCCAGAAAATGAGGGGTGAACTTGGCTTGCAAATTATGGATGCCAACTATGAAGACTACACATTATATAGGAGTTTGTATGATCATGTTAGCGCCCAGCACACTGATCTGTTGGCTCGGTTCAATAATCTGGACCGAGAATACAATCTCCTCAAAGATTCTTATATGTCCACAGTGTCCCAAAATGTTGAGTTTATGGCCGAGCAAGTGAGGCTACGTGGTACAATTGCCGAATGTCGTTCGACCATTAATGCTCTCTATGCTCGCTGCGCTGCTCCTCCGCCAGAACCATCTGAAGCGGGCTCTGCTTCTTAGGCGTGCACTAAGTTTTCTAGAAACAACTCTTTTATGTTACATATATATAAGTGCAATCCCTCTATGTATTACGGGATTGGTAGTAAGATATCCTGATAATTTTGGTATAAGTAGACTCCCTATTTTGTGCTGCGTGCCTGATTGTAAAATATTCGTTGTATTTCCGTTCTTATGCATGTTGTGTTACTAAATGTTAGTTATGGGATTGTCACTAAGACATTCTTCGTATTTTGAAGTTAACTATTCATTACTTTGAGTTCTTCCCTATTTTTTCTTCCTTCTTTTCTAATTAATTGACATTCTATTTTTTTGTGCTTATTTCTTTTTTTCCGGGCTATGATGATACATAAGGAATAACAACAGATCTTGGCTGGCCTTGGGTGTTGAATTACTACTTGGTTGGTGACGGTGTTCATGCAAAAAATTCGTAGTGTTCGATGGCTGTGAATATTTGTCGGTGACCTTCCGCAACCGGCTGTTGTTTATCCACTCATCCTACATCAAAAAAGAAGTATTCCTTCCATTCTCTACTCTTCTTTATATTTGTCGGTGACCTTCGGCAACCGGCTGTTGTTTATCCACTTATCCTACATAAAAAAAAATATATTCCTTCCATTCTCTACTCTTTTTTTGGATTGAGTTGGAATTGGATTGAGTTGGAATATTATCTGAGCCTCACATTTAAAATATTTTTTACTACCTTTAATTTATGTAATGGTGATTGTTAATTTACTTTGGATCTTCATTTCCTGACTTTAAGTGTATGAACATTTCCTATTTTAGAGTTCACTCTTGATTACTTTGAGTTCTTCCCTATTTTTTCCTTTTTTTTACTAATTAATTTACATTCTATTCTTGGTCTTTCATTGTTTTTTTGCGGGCTATGATGATACGTAAGGAATAACAACAGACCTTGGCTGGCCTTGGGTGTTGAGTTACTACTTCGGTGGTGGTGGTATCCATGCAAAAAATTGGTAGTGTTGGATGGCTGTGAAGAACCAAATGTTCTTTCTGCAACCCATTGCCAATACTTGCTGGTTGCATCCCCAAAGTATGTAAGGGTGTTGTTCTTTTCCCCTTCTCTCACTCCACCGTAAGTATTTGTGTTGCCTTTGTGTAAAAATATGAATATTTCTCGGTGACCTTCGGCAACCGGCTGTTGTTTATACTGTGATCCTACATTAAAAGAGAAGTATTGCTTCCATTCTCTACTCTTTCTTTGGATTGGGTTGGAATATTATCTGAGCCTCGCATTTTAAATAATTTTTATTACCTTTACTTTACTTGATAGTGATTGTCAATTCATTTTTGATGTTAATTTCTAACTCTAATGCAGTTGGCACTATTAAGAAAAAAGCTTTCTTGCCAAATGTAATGATCCTTAATTAATTGGGTATATTTAGTGAAAGGTCTTTAAAGCTTCCTTTTCATATATGTCCTGCATCCCGTTGAAAATTTACCTATCTTCATTTCATCTACTAAACTTATATATATATATATATATATATATATATATATATATATATATATATATATATATATATATATATATAGGACATTGAAAATTTACCTATCTTGGTTTGATCTACTAATTGGTGGTTTTGGTTGGATGTTGTCTTTTTACCATTTTATACTTGACTAAAATTCGCTTAAAAGAAGAACAACTTTCATATATCTTTATACTTTGTACTAAGGTATGCACATTAAATCACAACACATTGCCTCAAAATCGAATTACGGAAGTGTACCGCAGTTCCTTACCAACATCCGAGAGAAGGTAATTAAAAGAAGAACAACTCTCACATATCTTTAAATGAGCACCTCTATTTCACTTCTTAATATATATATATATATATATATATGACATTGAAAATTTACCTATCTTGGTTTGATCTACTGATTGGTGGTTTCAAAGCCTTCGAACCGATGCAGCAGAACACTGACTTGTCCCCTCCAGGATACAACGGCTCGACCCTCGTCGTGTGGCTTCACCAACTCTGCACAAGTAGATGAGCCCAAAGCTCCACAAAAAATAACACCTTTTCTTTGATGTCTCTCTCTCAAGTAATATATAATTTGTTTAGTCTTTTTTTTTTATTTTTTTTTGGTGTGTTACAAGAGAGTAGACAAGCTCTCTTTATATAGACTTGTAAAGCCTATAGGTTACAAGTTATATTTATTAACCTTATTAAGTATGAAAGTTATAAGTATAAACTTTTCTTTCAAAACCACAATAGGTTACGAGTTCAAAACAAAGTTTTGTTAACAATGAATGATGTAACCTCAATTAACTTAATGCATTGTGTAGGTTATAGGAATGAATGCATTACATATGCAAATGTTAATTCATTTAATATAAAATGTTACAACATTCCCCCACTCATTTTATTATTAAAGAGAGTTTGACGGTCAAAGAGGAATCGTTATACATAAATGAAGGTGTGCTCTGCATTGAACCTTCACTTAGTGAAACAATGATCTCTACTCCAGAGCCAGAGTGGTCTCAGACTTGAACTTTGGCTGCTTAAGGGAAATAGAGTGTCACTGCTCACATATAACAATCCAGGTATTGACATGAGCTTTACTAGCTAGCACGTTACGGCCTTGTGCTTATCCTGGTTTTCATGAGCATTTTTGAGAAAAAGCCCATTCTCATAGGAAGCGGCCCCACTTCCATGCTCACATAGGTGAAATCCGTCAAGGGTGCTCCTGTAATTCTGACACCCTGCTCATAAGAGCCACAGACTCCATTAAGAGTGTAATAACTCAACCCTCATTCCATTACAGGATGAATGCACTCACATCATAGGGATAGGTAAGTATTAGATCATGTAGATCTATATGTTGTGCATTCTTTACGACCACCATATGATTCGTTTTTCCCATTGAACCCGACTTTCAGGATCTCTGATCATCAGGTTGGGTATCCTCATACGTGGTTCATGATGTTATGGGCTTTAACCCTATCCCCCTCGATGTATTCCAGATCCTTTCTCTTCCCAAGGCCTTAGTTAATGGATCTGCTAGATTATCAGTAGATTTTATATAATCTACATTGATAATACCATTGTTCATATATGATCTCACAGTACTGTGTTTTCTTCTCACGGATCTGGATTTACCGTTATAATAACGGTTTCTTACTCTACCAATAGCAGCAGTGCTATCACAGTGTATCAACACAGATGGAACTGGTTTCTCCAGAAATGGAATCTCAGACAATAAGTCTCTCAACCAACTAGCTTCCTCGCTAGCTGAAGCTAAAGCAATAAGCTCGGCTTCCATGGTTGAATTAGCAATGATAGTTTGCTTTTTAGATTTCCAACATATAGCACCACCTGCTAAAGTAAAAATATAACCAGTGGTAGAGAGAGAATCACTTGATAAGGTATTCCAATCAGCATCACTATAACCTTCAATCACAGCAGGATACTTCCCATAAAACAAGCCATAAGTTTTGGTACCAATGAGATATCTCATCACACGTTCCATGGCATGCCAATGCTCTGTACCCGGCTTGTTTGTAAATCTACTAAGTATCCCTACTGCATATGCAATATCAAGTCATGCTTGCAATTAAGAAAGTTGTACTTTCTTAAAATTTTCTCAACATAATGCGACTGATCAAGAAAAATACCATCTGGTGTTTTGGTAATTTTCATACCCAAAATAAAGTTAGCCTCACCAAGATCTTTCATTTCAAAATAATGATTTAGCATAATTTTTGTCTCATTAATAACATTTAAATTAGAGCCAAAAATTAGCAAATCATCCACATAAAGGCTAACAACTACATGCAACTTTTCAAAAGTTTTGTAGTAGATGCACTTATCACACTCGTTTGATTTAAAGCCATTCTCAATCATGCAAGAATCAAATTTTTCATGCCACTATCTGGGTGCCTGCTTTAAGCCATAAAGGGATTTATTTAGCTTGCACACTTTATTTTCTTGTCTAGGCTCTATGAACCCCTCAGGTTGGTCCATATAAATTTCTTCATCTAGGTCACCATTCAGAAAGGCGATTTTTACATCCATCTGATGAATATGTAAATCATATATTGCTGCAATAGCAATAAGAACTCTGATGGATGTCACTCTAGTAACCGGAGAAAAGGTATCAAAGAAGTCTAGATCTTCTTTTTGTTTATAACCTTTTGCGACAAGTCTCGCTTTATACTTGTCTACACTCCCATCCGGTTTCAATTTCTTTCTGAGGACCCATTTACAACCAATTGTTGTACAGCCTGAAGGTAAATCCACTAATTTCCAAGTTTTATTAGAAATTAGAGATTCCATCTCATCAGTTACAGCCTCTTTCCAAAAAATAGCGTCATTTGAAGATAAAACTTCTTGTAAAGAAAATGAGTTTTCTTCAATATTAAGAATAACATAATCAGGGCCAAAATCTTTTTCTATTCTATTTCTTTTACTCTTTCTAGGTTCAAAAACATATTGTTCTTGGTTTTGCGAAATAGAGTTTGAAGAGTTTGGTTTATTCGAAACACTTTTAAATTCTTGGCCCCCACTATTTTTCAATTTTAAAGGAAACTTATCTTCATTAAAAATAGCATATCCTGATTCAAAAATCACATTGTTTTCAATGTCTAAAAATTTATAGGCTGAACTGTTCAAGGCATATCCAAGAAATATACAAGTGGCAGCTCTAACACCCAATTTGGGTCTTTTAGGGTCTGATAGCCTCACATAAGCTAGACAGCCCCAAACTTTAAGATATCCCAAATTTGGCTTATACCCTTTCCACAACTCAAAAGGTGTCATTTTAGACTTCTTATGTGGCACGCGATTCAAGACATAACTTGCAGTTAAAATAGCTTCACCCCAAAGATTTAAGGGTACACCAGTGTCAACTATCATAGCATTTGTTAGCTCAATAAGTGTTCTATTTTTTCTCTCAGCCACTCCATTAGAAGCAGGCGAATATGGAGCTGTAGTTTCATGGATAATTCCTAAAGACTGAACAAAAGAATTGAATCCTGTAGATTCATACTCACGACTTCGATCACTTCTAATTCTTTTAATCTTTTTACCGAATTGATTTCTACTTCATGGAGGAAATTTTTAAATCTATCAAAAGCATCACTTTTATTTTTTAGTAAATATACATAAGTATATTTAGAAAAATCATCTATAAAAGTAATAAAATATCTATTTCCTCCACGAGTTAGAGTATCTTCAAATTCACAAATATCACTGTGAATTAACTCAAGTAATTCGGTACTTCGATCAACACTCTTATGAGATCGTTTAGTGATTTTTGACTTACTACATGTTTCACATTTGTAAAAATCACTACTCAGTCTGGGAATTAATCCTAAACTACTCATCAAGCTAACATATATGCTATTAATATGACACAAACGAGCATGTCAAAAATTCACAGAAGAAAGCATATAAGCAAAAGTAGATGATGTTTTATTCTCAATGTTTAATTTAAACATTCCATCGCATGCATAACCTTTACCCACAAACTTTCCATTCTTGGAAATAACATACTGATCAGACTCAATGGTCTGTTTAAATCCAGCTTTATTAAGAAGAAAACTTGACATCAAGTTCTTCCTAATCAAAGGTGTATACAACACATCTTTTAAGATGAGCACCTTTCCAGAAGAAAATTTTAACTCGACCTCACCACTCCCTAAAACTTCAGAAGTATGTGAATCACCAAGCATGATACTTCTTGATTGTTCATAGGGAGTATAAACTTTAAACCAAGTCTTATCATGACAGACATGCCTATTGGCACCAGAGTCTGCCCACCATCCTTCAGCATTTTCAACCAGGCATATGTCTGTAATCATTGCCACAAGTGGTTCCTCGGTAACGTTAGCTTGAGGTAAAGCTTTACGTTTTCGAAATTTGCAAATTCGAGCAATATACCCACTTTTGCCACAGACATAGCAAATTATAGAATTTTTCTCTTGAGAAGGAGGTCCTTGGTTATTTGAAGTTTTCTTAAATTGAGGTCTACCACTATTCTTTCCAATTTTCTTCTTAGGCTTCAAATATGTATTTCTAGAATGATTGTTATTAGGTAAAGAATGAGATGATACTAAGTTTACCTTAGTGTCGCTAGCATCATTTTCTTTTGCTTCAAGTGCATCTTGACCTCTTGCCTCCTCTTCCACGCGAATGCGTGCAATTAATGTCTCGAGAGACATCTCCTTTTGTTTATGTCGAAGGGTCTTTTGGAATTCCCTCCATGATGGTGGTAACTTGTCGATGATCCCTAACACGATCAAGTTGTCTCCGAACTTAACTCCTTCGGATTGAACTTCATGGGCGATCATCTAAAAATCTTGAACTCGTTCCACCACGGATTTTCCTTCGACCATTTGGTAGCGAAAGAAGCGACTAGCAGCGTACTTCTTTGCACCAGCTTGTTCTGTATCATACTTAAGCTGCAATGCCTTCCAAATCTTCTTTGCAGAGGAGTATGTATTTTCATAATAATCATAAAATTGGTCTGAAAGGCAGTTGAGAAGATAATACCGACAGTTATACTCATCTTTCTCGTATTTTTCAGTTTTTTCGTAGTGTTCGTAAAGATCATCCTCCGTCATATTGTTGGTGTTAGTCTTTTTTGGATTTTTCTCCGTAAGGACATATGCCACTTTAAGTAGATTGAGGTAAAATAGCACTTTTCCTTTCCACCTCTTTTAGTGGACTCCTTTGAAGCGGAAGGGCTTGTTAAGATCTCCGGTAGTTTCGTTGGACTTTTCATGTGTAGCCTCCATCTATTGAATCTCCTTAAAATTGTTGGTGTTCAAAAATAGCACTTTTCCTTTCCACCTCTTGAAGTGTTCTTTCTCGTATTTTTCAGTTTTTTCGTAGTATTCGTAAAGATCATCCTCCGTCATATTGTCGGTGTTAGTCTTTTTTGGATTTTTCTCCGTAAGGACATATACCACTTTAAGTAGATTGAGGTAAAATAGCACTTTTCCTTTCCACCTCTTGAAGTGGACTCCTTTGAAGTGGAAGGGCTTGTTAAGATCCCCGGTTGTTTCGTTGGACTTTTCATGTGTAGCCTCCATCTTTTGAATCTCCTTAAAATTGTTGGTGTAAATACACAAAATAGAGGTTAGACTACAAAAATATATGAAAAGTATCAACGAGTCGATCAAGCCGAGGCACGGATATCTCGCTCTCTTTAAGGAGATTCAAGCCCTCTGCGGTAGGCAAAGCCTTCGAACCGATGCAGCAGAACACTGACTTGTCCCCTCCAGGATACAACGGCTCGACCCTCATCGTGTGGCTTCACCAACTCTGCACAAGTAGATGAGCCCAAAGCTCCACCAAAAATAACACCTTTTCTTTGATGTCTCTCTCTCAAGTAGTATATAATTTGTTTAGTCTTTTTTATGATTTTTTTTTGGTGTGTTATAAGAGAGTAGACAAGCTCTCTTTATATAGGCTTGTAAAGCCTATAGGTTACAAGTTATATTTATTAACCTTATTAAGTATGAAAATTATAAGTATAAACTTTTCTTTCAAAACCACAATAGGTTACGAGTTCAAAACAAAGTTTTGTTAACAATGAATGATGTAACCTGTGATGATCCGGACTCCCGCAGGAACTGTGCAAAATTAAACAGTGACTGTGGGGAGCTTATTTGGTGAAACAAAACTTGTAGAATTGAAATTGGATATTTAAAAATAGACTTGGCGCGAATATCGGGGCAAACGGGAATTTTCGGGAGCTTTCGGCAAAATTTCGGACGAGAATTTGGCAAAACGGACGGCGGATTTGGACTCAGCGCGCGAAAACGATCGAAATGGTATATTCGCTTTATTTTTTTTCGGCACTTGGTACTGTTCACCGGAACAGTAACCGCCGGCCGGAATTACTGTTCCGGCCGCGGCGGCGAGCGGCGAGCGGCGGCGGGCGGCGGCGCACGGCGGCGGGCAGCGGCGCAGCGCGGCGCAGCGGCAGGGCGCAGCGGCGCGCGGCGCGGGCAGGCGCGGGCAGGCTCGGGTGCGCGGTCCATGGGTTGGGCGTGCACCGGGTGCACCGAATTCCTGGTCTGCCACGTGGCAGCTTCCCATTGGTGGCCGGCTTCTAGAAGCATGTGGGCAGCTGACACGTGGCGCACCCGGATTGGCCGACATCTTCCGGAAGACCCGGAGCGCGGACCGAGCACGTGGACCACGTGGCCACGTGGCGATTTTTCATTGGCCTTGCACGGCTGTTTCCTGTTTTGTGGACACGTGGCGCTTTCTGGTTGGCCCATTTCGGTGTTTCCTGTTCGGATCCGGATCCCGTGTGGGAATATTCCCTTTGGCCCACTATATAAGAGTCCCCCCCCCCCTCTCATTCCACCTCGTTTTGCGAGCCTTAGAGAGAGAATCAGAGAAAGTTCCCTCTACGAAATTTTTCCTCTCTCTCTCTTCTCTCTCTCCTCCAAATCTCAGAATTTCTGGAGTTACAGATAGTGAGTTATCTGCGACGCGGCGCACTGCGACGATTTTCTTTTTAGGCCCATTTCCCGTCGCAGTTCCGTCGAAAATTCACTGCGGGCTAACCAGGTGGAATTTTTGGACGATTTTTGCGGCAGCGCGACCGTAAGAGGTAGGGCTTCGATTTCCGTGTTGATCATTTTGCTCCGTTTCGTACTTTTGGCACGATTCCCGAGTCCTCTTTGACCCCCCTTTTTACTGTGGTAATTTTTGGACAGCACCGACTTCTCCGATTTTTATCTTGGCGTAGGAGCATCAGATCGAGGCGTTCAAAGAGTCGATTTTGATCTACTCTTCGCGAGGAACGCAACCGTGATTTTTCTGGGATTTTAGGAGCTCATTTTAGAGGTGAAAAATTCCTCTTTTCTCGTGCTGTCTGAAAAACAGCAAATATTGTACTTTTTGGGATTTGTATTTATACCGGGAGCGTTGATTTGCAGGAATTGAGGACTGCGGACAACCAGGAGACTACCTGGGGTGTTGTTTGAGCTGTTCGAGGTGGGCGGTTGTTGCTTACCTCATTTTTGACAAGCTCACTGGGATTACTAGAAATCCCCTAAAATATGACAATTAATGAGAACCATTGGGACAACTAACAGGACTACTAACAGGACTACTAACAGGACAACTAACAGGACAATTAATGAGAACCATTGGGACAAATTAATATGACAAATGACAAGGACCGCTGGGACAAACTCCCCTAAAATTTAATATAACCCCACAAATGATATGATGACTTATATTGGGACACTGTGATTGAGACAAAGGCTATGATCTCGCATGCAAATGACTTTTATTCAGTAAATCAATTGTTTTAAACCTTTGACACTATTTTACAACTTTTAAAAATAAAGACAGTTGCATGCATGCCCGGACATCAGGTAAGGCCACTATTCATTGCTACACTATCATATTGGGATTTGAACATGTTTCATTGTTGTCCTTTGCATTCATATGTTGTTGCTCAAGTGTGAGCAGGGGTTTGGGATAGTGTAGCCAAGGTTGTGCTAGATTGTGGACTTGTGGGGTATTGCGGTGACCGCGGACAGTAGGCGGTTGACCAGATGTTTATCCTTGCATCAGATTGGGGTTGAGTTTGGTTTATTTATTGCATCAGTTGGGGATTGGGTTTCTATAGTGGATGGAGTTTCCCACTTTGATCATGGTTATGATCCAGTCCTGCTATATTGAGACATGTGCTACAGAGATACTTGTGATACTGATGACAGAGATATTTTACTCGTGTGGGTCGCTCCCCTCGAGTGCCACTCCGGAGGTGTGCTTTCTCGGACCCAGCCGTGTGTGCCGGTCTGATACTTATGTTGGGATGCGAGCCGTGTGAGCCGATCCCGCGGTTTTGAGCCGTGTGTGCAGATTCCGCTGAGCAGGCAGTACCAGTTTTACTGGTGACTAGATTGGGTTTATTTGGACAGATACTATTTCTGATGCATGCATACAGTTTTGACAGCATAGTAGTGGTAGTTTTTCTGTTTCAGCATCTTTTGTATCTTACCACTTCCCCTTTTCCCTTTTGCCTCTAGTAGTCCTAGTGGGTGCGTCAGAGTTGAGGTTTTACCCACTAGGGGAGGCTACTGGTTTATCTGGTAGTTCTCACCCCCATTGTTATTTTCTGTTCCTTTCTCTCCTTTATTTTGCAGAGTCGTCTGCGGGAGCTGCTAGGCCATCGGCAGCTGATCGAGGTAAGGGGATCGCTGAATAGATAGATCTCCTGTGAGGCTGAGAGCTATTAGACAGATATTGTACCCTCCACTCAGACTGTGATATTCTCCTTTTATTTTGGGTCTGGCTTCCGCCAGCTGGTTGTACTATTTTGGTGAGCTGGGAGATTATTGTATTATTACAGCTTGTATTTTATTTCCAGTCTGAGATACTATGTGGTTCTTCTATTTCAGCTCTGTATTATGCTCTTATTGTACATTTTATATCTGAGCAGGTTACCAGCGCTTCGTGTACGCGGGAAATCCGTGTGCACGGCGGATCTGTAGACGGCCCGGGTCCTGATTTGCACCCGGGGCGTGACAGATTAAGTTGGTATCAGAGCTTAGGGATAGTTCAGTTGGGACTTAGGAAACCCTAGGCTTTTGGGCAGACCCTAGGATAATAGGGCATGAGAGACGTGACATTTTGCGAAAGTCGCTGATTTACTGTTTGACTCTTCCAGTGAGAGAAGAGGGATCGACATACCCAAATTTCTGGTGAACAGTTATGTTGGCTGCAGACAACATAAAGTCACAGAAATAGGGATGTCTTTGACTTTCGCTAGATTGGGTCGTGTGGGGTTATGTTACTGAGTGTGGTTTCTTGTGGTAGGATGCCTCCGCGACGTAGGATGTTGACGCGTTCGCAGCCTCTTCCTCTGAGCCCGAGCAGGAGGAGTTCGAGCAGGGCCAGCAGAGTGAGGTGCAAGAGCTGCAGGCTCAGATGGCCCAGATGTCTGAAGCTGTTCGGCGTCAGGAGGAGGCCATGAGCCGGCTGACGCAGATGTTAGAACAAAGGGCGCAGCCTGTTGTAGCACCCCCGGAGAATTCTCCCGTACCTTCTTCCCCTGCTGTGAATCCCCCAGCTGTACCAGTGACCCCGGCATCCCCTGTTGCTCGGGGTACTGGTGGACAGCCGACTGGGCTGACAGGATCTCTAACCCCGGCAGAGCAGCGAGCAGTGGTGGACCTGTTGATGAGGTTCCGCCAGTTTGACCCACCCCATTTTTCGGGGCAAAGTACTGAGCCGTGGGAGGCAGAGTCGTGGATCACGGCGATGGAGCGACGTTTTGAGACTTGTTTATCGAGGAACGATATCAGGTGATATTGGCGACGAACTTTTTAGAACACAACGCCGAAGCTTGGTGGCGGCGTGTTCGACCGGCTGGTCCGCCTGGGGCTCAGCTCCTGACCTGGGCGGAATTCCGCGATCTCCTTCTTGGGGCTTTCTTCCCGGAAAGCGTCCGGCAGAGGTTAGAGGAACAGTTGAGAAACCTCCGCCAAGGAGATCGGCCCGTACACGAGTACATTGCCAATTTCAATCAATTGTTGGCGTGTGTACCAAACGTGGCCAGGGACGAGGCGCACCGGATCTACATGTTCGAGCGAGGATTGCCGGGACCTTTTTCAATTGGTTCGCTCGCGTAGGTTGCAGACCTTGGAGGCCTCGATGGAGCAGGCACTCTACGTTGAGTGCGGGGAGGTAGTGATGGAGAGGTAGCTCCAGCTCCCGTAGTGATCCCGGGGCGAAGCGACCAGCACCGGAGGTTGGGGGACAGGCTAGTTCGTGGAGGCCGCCACGACCGCCGCAGCCTCAGTTCCCCGGCCAAGGACGTTCTGAGCGACGAGGGCCTGGTGGATCCCAGAGGCCCCAGCAGCGGCAGCAGCAGCAAAGATCACAGTCGTCGCAGCGTGGGTCGCAGCGGCAGCCTCAGCGACAGCGGCAGTCCCAACAGCAACAGCCATCACGACAACCACGGGCCCCCGGCAATTGTATTTTCTGTGGAGGTCAGCATTTTTCCAACACCTGCGACCAGCGGTGGGGTCGCTGCTATAGATGTGGACAGCCCGGGCACATTCGAGCTTCGTGCCCCTTTTCGACCCCCGCCACCCCTTCTTCAGCATCGCTCCATCTCCATCGCAGCAGCGGTCGACAGCTCAGCGGCCCTATGCTCCAGCAAGCAGGCCATCTTCTTCCCATCCCACGGATTATCGCCCTCCAGCTCAGAGTGGGCGAGTGTATGCTGCGCAGGTAGAGGACTCTTCGGCAGCAGACCATGTGGTGGCAGGTATCACCTTACTTTCTGGCATTAGGACTCGTACTTTATTTGATACTGGAGCATCGCATTCTTTTATTAGTAGATCATTTGCATCATTACATGGGTTAGAGGTAGGACTTTTGCCACGTGCACGAGAGGTTCAGATTCCCGATCACACCTTGCACGTGGAGGAGTGTTGTTGGTCCTGCCCGATGCAAATCGAGTCCTGGATTATGCCAGCAGACCTGTTGGTCTTGAGACAGCTGAAGGACTTCGATGTGGTCCTCGGGATGGACTGGCTGGCTCGGTATTTGCGACTATTGATTGTGCCGCAAGGACCGTCACTTTTAGAGAGCCAGGCCAGGAGATGTTGGTATACCGGGGATGTCAGAGTGCTTTCTTTGCCTCTATGGTTTCGACTTCCCGAGCGAGGCAGATGATCCATCATGGATGTGTAGCCTTTTTGGCTAGTGTTGTTGAGGGGCCTACGGCGGCGCCGGAACTCGGGGATATCCCTATTGCCCGCGAGTTTCCGGATGTTTTTCCACCTGAGCTGACTAGTATGCCGCCAGATAGGGAGATTGAGTTCGTGATTGACGTAGTTCCAGGAACTGCGCCAATCTCTAAGGCTCCTTACCGGATGGCACCGGCTGAGTTGCGAGAGCTTAAGGCGCAACTTCAGGATTTAATGGATAAGGGTTTTATTAGACCAAGTGTGTCGCCTTGGGGAGCGCCGGTGCTATTCGTGAAGAAGAAGGATGGGTCACTTCGACTTTGTGTGGACTATAGGGAATTGAATAAAGTGACCATCAAGAACAAGTACCCTTTGCCGCGCATCGATGATCTTTTTGATCAGCTGCAAGGGTCTTGTGTCTTTTCTAAGATAGATCTGCAGTCCGGTTACCACCAGTTGAAGGTGAAGGCCGAGGATATTCCTAAAACGGCATTCAGATCACGGTACGGGCATTATGAGTTTACAGTTATGCCTTTTGGGCTAACTAATGCCCCTGCCGCATTCATGGATTTGATGAACCGGATCTTCCGACCATACTTAGACCGATTCGTAGTGGTGTTCATTGATGACATCCTGGTCTACTCCCGAAGTGATGCGGAGCATGAGGAGCACTTAAGGGTTGTGCTGCAACTTCTGCGAGAGAAGAAGTTGTTTGCCAAACTGGCAAAGTGCGAGTTTTGGCTTCGGGAGGTAGTCTTCTTGGGCCATGTGATTTCCGCCGCAGGTGTGGCGGTGGACCCGGCAAAGATTGAGGCAGTCCGAGATTGGCCCCGACCGACGACCGTTTCGGAGGTGCGTAGCTTTATGGGTTAGCTGGGTATTACCGTCGGTTTGTGGAAGGCTTTGCGAAGCTCTCCACACCCCTCACTCGCTTGACGCGTAAAGGAGTGAAGTTTATCTGGAGTGAGGACTGTCAGAGGAGCTTTGAGGAGCTAAAGAATAGACTGATGACCGCTCCTATCCTTTCCCTCCCTGTTATGGGAAAAGGATATGTGATCTACAGCGACGCATCACACAGTGGACTTGGTTGTGTGTTGATGCAAGAAGGGAGGGTAATTGCTTATGCATCAAGACAACTCAAGGATTATGAGAAGAATTACCCTACCCATGACTTGGAGCTCGCTGCTGTAGTGTTTGCACTAAAGCTTTGGCGTCATTACCTTTATGGAGAGCACTGTGAAATCTACACCGACCACAAGAGCCTAAAATACCTGTTCACGCAAAAGGAGCTGAATTTGAGGCAGCGAAGGTGGTTAGAGCTATTAAAGGATTATGATGTAGATATTCTCTACCACCCAGGAAAAGCTAATGTGGTCGCTGATGCCTTGAGTAGGAGAGCGGTGCAAAGTTTGTCGATGTTGATCACAGACCAGGCACCGCTATTAGAGGAGATGAGACGGCTCGAGATAGAGGTTGTGTCCCCTGGGGTCTCTGCTAGACTGACATCTTTAGTCGTGCAGCCCACTCTGCTAGACAGGATCAAGGAGAAACAGAGTGAGGACCCCCACTTGACCAGGATTAGAGATCAGATTCCGAGTGATCAGTCAGGGGACTTTTACGGTGGATGCCTCGGGAGTACTAAGGTACAGGAACCGAGCATGTGTGCCAGCGGATGCGGAGATCCGAGAGCAGATATTGCGAGAGGCCCATTATACACCTTATACCCTACATCCTGGTGGGACTAAGATGTATAAGGACCTCAAGGCACACTTCTGGTGGAAAGGCATAAAAAGGGATATCGGGAGATTTGTGGCTCAGTGTTTAACTTGTCAGCAGGTGAAAGCTGAGCATCGAGTGCCAGCTGGCAAGTTACAGAGTCTCCCAATTCCCCAGTGGAAATGGGACCACATTACGATGGATTTCGTGGTCGGACTTCCGAGGGCGCAGGGAGGAGCGGACGCTATCTGGGTAGTCGTGGATCGACTTACCAAGTCGGCGCACTTTCTGCCCATGCAGACTACGTGGCCACTTGAGCGACTAGCCCAGTTATATCTGGATGAGATAGTGAGATTGCATGGAGTACCCGCCTCCATTATTTCAGATAGAGACCCAAGGTTTGCTTCGCGTTTCTGGGGGAGTTTGCAGACAGCCTTGGGAACTCAGCTCAGATTCAGCACAGCTTTTCATCCGCAGACTGATGGGCAGTCAGAGCGGACGATACAAATTTTAGAGGACATGTTGAGAGCTTGCGTCCTGGATTTCGGCGGAGGATGGATTCGACACTTATCTTTGGCTGAGTTCGCGTACAACAATAGCTTTCAAGCGAGCATTCAGATGGCTCCGTTTGAAGCATTGTATGGACGCAAGTGTCGATCACCGCTTTATTGGAGCGATGTGGGCGAAAGGCGGACTTTGGGACCAGATGTCTTGATAGAGGCAGAGGAGAAGGTCCGAGTGATCCGGCAACACCTTCAGACCGCCCAGAGCCGACAGAGGAGTTATGCCGATGTTCGGCGACGAGACTTAGAGTTTCAGGTTGGAGATCATGTATTCCTGAAAGTCTCGCCGTCCAAAGGAATCAGGAGATTCGGCATTCGTGGGAAACTTAGCCCCCGATACATTGGACCCTTTGAGGTATTGGAGCGTATCGGGCCAGTTGCCTACCGACTTGCACTTCCTCCGAGGCTTGCTGGTGTCCATAATGTATTTCATGTCTCTACCTTGAGGAAGTATGTCTTCGACCCATCGCACGTCATCGACTTCACACCGCTTGAGATCAGCGAGGATTTGAGGTATGAGGAGCGCCCACTGCAAATTCTGGATCGAGAGGTGAGAGAATTGCGCAGTCGGGCCATTCCCTATGTGAAGATCCAATGGAGCAATCATGACGAGCGCGAGGCTACATGGGAGCTTGAGTCGGAGATGAGGGATGCTCACCCCTACTTATTCGAGACATCGGACTGAGGATTGTTGTTGAGTCTCGTTTCGAGGACGAAACTCTTTTTAGTGGGGGAGGATGTGATGATCCGGACTCCCGCAGGAACTGTGCAAAATTAAACAGTGACTGTGGGGAGCTTATTTGGTGAAACAAAACTTGTAGAATTGAAATTGGATATTTAAAAATAGACTTGGCGCGAAAATCGGGGCAAACGGGAATTTTCGGGAGCTTTCGGCAAAATTTCGGACGAGAATTTGGCAAAACGGACGGCGGATTTGGACTCAGCGCGCGAAAACGATCGAAATGGTATATTCGCTTTATTTTTTTCGGCACTTGGTACTGTTCACCGGAACAGTAACCGCCGGCCGGAATTACTGTTCCGGCCGCCGGCGGCGACCGGCGGCGGCGGCGGGCGGCGGCGCACGGCGGCGGGCAGCAGCGGGCAGCGACGGCGCGCAGCGCAGGGCGCAGCGGCGCGCGGCGCGGGCAGGCGCGGGCAGGCTCGGGTGCGCGGTCCATGGGTTGGGCGTGCACCGGGTGCACGGAATTCCTGGTCTGCCACGTGGCAGCTTCCCATTGGTGGGCGGCTTCTAGAAGCATGTGGGCAGCTGACACGTGGCGCACCCGGATTGGCCGACATCTTCCGGAAGACCCGGAGCGCGGACCGAGCACGTGGACCACGTGGCCACGTGGCGATTTTTCATTGGCCTTGCACGGCTGTTTGCTGTTTTGTGGACACGTGGCGCTTTCTGGTTGGCCCATTTCGGTGTTTCCTGTTCGGATCGGATCCCGTGTGGGAATATTCCCTTTGGCCCACTATATAAAGAGTCCCACCCCCCCTCTCATTCCCACCTCGTTTTGCGTGCCTTAGAGAGAGAAAAGAAGAAGGTTCCCTCTACGAAAATTTCTTCCTCTCTCTCTCTCTCTCTCTCTCTAAATCTCAGAATTTCTGGAGTTACAGATAGAGATATCTGCGACGCGGCGCACTGCGACGATTTTCTTTTTAGGCCCATTTCCCGTCGCAGTTCCGTCGAAAATTCACTGCGGGCTAACCAGGTGGAATTTTTGGACGATTTTTGCGGCACGACCGTAAGAGGTAGGGCTTCGATTTCCGTGTTGATCATTTTGCTCCGTTTCGTACTTTTGGCACGATTCCCGAGTCCTCTTTGACCCCCCTTTTTACTGTGGTAATTTTTGGACAGCACCGACTTCTCCGATTTTTATCTTGGCGTAGGAGCATCAGATCGAGGCGTTCAAAGAGTCGATTTTGATCTACTCTTCGCGAGGAACGCAACCGTGATTTTTCTGGGATTTTAGGAGCTCATTTTAGAGGTGAAAAATTCCTCTTTTCTCGTGCTGTCTGAAAAACAGCAAATACTGTACTTTTCGGGATTTATATTTATACCGGGAGCGTTGATTTGCAGGAATTGAGGACTGCGGACAGCCAGGAGACTACCTGGGGTGTTGTTTGAGCTGTTCGAGGTGGGCGGTTGTTGCTTACCTCATTTTTGACAAGCTCACTGGGATTACTAGAAATCCCCTAAAATATGACAATTAATGAGAACCATTGGGACAACTAACAGGACTACTAACAGGACTACTAACAGGACAACTAACAGGACAATTAATGAGAACCATTGGGACAAATTAATATGACAAATGACAAGGACCGCTGGGACAAACTCCCCTAAAATTAATATAACCCCACAAAGATATGATGACTTATATTGGGACACTGTGATTGAGACAAAGGCTATGATCTCGCATGCAAATGACTTTTATTCAGTAAATCAATTGTTTTAAACCTTTGACACTATTTTACAACTTTTAAAAATAAAGACAGTTGCATGCATGCCCGGACATCAGGTAAGGCCACTATTCATTGCTACACTATCATATTGGGATTTGAACATGTTTCATTGTTGTCCTTTGCATTCATATGTTGTTGCTCAAGTGTGAGTGAGCAGGGTTTGGGATAGTGTAGCCAAGGTTGTGCTAGATTGTGGACTTGTGGGGTATTGCGGTGACCGCGGACAGTAGGCGGTTGACCAGATGTTTATCCTTGCATCAGATTGGGGTTGAGTTGGTTTATTTATTGCATCAGTTGGGGATTGGGTTTCTATAGTGGATGGAGTTTCCCACTTTGATCATGGTTATGATCCAGTCCTGCTATATTGAGACATGTGCTACAGAGATACTTGTGATACTGATGACAGAGATATTTTACTCGTGTGGGTCGCTCCCCTCGAGTGCCACTCCGGAGGTGTGCTTTCTCGGACCCAGCCGTGTGTGCCGGTCTGATACTTATGTTGGGATGCGAGCCGTGTGAGCCGATCCCGCGGTTTCGAGCCGTGTGTGCAGATTCCGCTGAGCAGGCAGTACCAGTTGTTACTGGTGACTAGATTGGGTTTATTTGGACAGATACTATTTCTGATGCATGCATACAGTTTTGACAGCATAGTAGTGGTAGTTTTCCTGTTTCAGCATCTTTTGTATCTACCACTTCCCTTTCCCTTTTGCCTCTAGTAGTCCTAGTGGGTGCGTCAGAGTTGAGGTTTTACCCACTAGGGGAGGCTACTGGTTTATCTGGTAGTTCTCACCCCCATTGTTATTTTCTGTTTCTTTCTTCTCCTTTATTTTGCAGAGTCGTCTGCAGGAGCTGCTAGGCCATCGGCAGCTGATCGAGGTAAGGGGATCGCTGAATAGATAGATCTCCTGTGAGGCTGAGAGCTATTAGACAGATATTGTACCCTCCACTCAGACTGTGATATTCTCCTTTTATTTTGGGTCTGGCTTCCGCCAGCTGGTTGTACTATTTTAGTGAGCTGGGAGATTATTGTATGTATTACAGTTGTATTTTATTTCCAGTCTGAGATACTATGTGGTTCTTCTATTTCAGCTCTGTATTATGCTTTGTTGTACATTTTATATCAGAGCAGGTTACCAGCGCTTCGTGTACGCGGGAAATCCCATGTGCACGGCGGATCTGTAGACGGGCCCGGGTCCTGATTTGCACCCGGGGCGTGACATAACCTCAATTAACTTAATGCTTGTGTAGTTATAGGGAATGAATGCATCTACATAGCAAAGTTAATTCATTTAATATAAAATGTACAACAGCAAACTATCAATAAATTCGAAAGATCAATCTCAAACCCTACCAAATGAACACACTATTTTGTTCAACAACATTCCTTTTTTTTCCACTCACCTTATCCTTTTGCAAGTGCAGGAATTATGACCAAATTCATAGCTTAGGTTCCAAATCATTTAATTTTTAATCTTCTCTAATGCTATAGTAAGGGCCAACTCATTTAATTTTTAACCTTTTCTAATAAGGTTCTCAAATAGCTAAACAAACCCACCCAAATCCACACACTACCACATAGTGAATAAAGGGGGAACAACCCCAAGATATACAATACATTATGTGATAACATCAACAAACGGAACCTACCAAAATCCGCACAATACCACATAGGAAGTAAAAGGAACATGAATATATACAATGTATTAAGAAATAGCATCGAGAAACGCAACCTATCGCAACATGGGAAAAATTCTTAGTCTTAATCCCAATACAAAAATGGAAGAAAAGGATTGCAAAATATTTTTACACAACTCTTCTTCTTTTGACCACAACATTTTTATTCTTTTGTCCACAACATTTCTCCTTTTTCCAGAGAAAATGATTGCAAAATATTTTTACACAACTCTTCTTCTTTTAACCACAACATTTTCATTCTTTTGTCCAAAACATTTTTCCCTTTTCCCAATAAACTATCTCTTCCGCAAACGCAGGAATCATGGCCAAATTCGTAGGCTACATGCCGAATCATTTCATTCTTAGCCTTCTCTAATGCCATATTAAACTTTAACTCATCTAATTCCCAACCTTCGCTAACACCATTCTCAAATAGCTAACCCAAGCCCTGTTAAATCCACACACAATAACAATACACAATATATGATGTAATGACGCTGATTTTTTATAATTTCCAAAATATCGTCTTTTGAATTTAAGCTTGTTTTTGGTGGATTATTCTTGGCATTGGTTCTTATGGAATTTTGGGTTGCGATTACCGTATCGCAATAGAGCTGTTAAGGAGAGAACGACGTTGCGCATCGGATCGGAAGTCCGACGCGGAATTCTTCCGGAAATGTTAGTAGTTTCAATGTTAGTGGGGTCGAAAAAGGTAAGTTCGGACAACATCCGGAAAACCCGTTCTAATAATGTTGGTGCATCGAGATTCCGTGCTTAGCGTGTGTTTTACGGGACGTTTGGAGGCATCGCGTACGCTTACGAGGAAGTCTGGTGGAAAATTGTCTTTTGTTTTTAAATATCGGATATTGGGGATTTCGTAATACAAAAATAAATAACATAAAGAAATAATAAATCTCAATTACGGAAACCGTAATTCTAAAATGATCGCTTTCTTCTTTTTCTTTCTGTCAAGCCACGGGGGTTTTGAGTCAAGCAAAGCGGAAAATTACGTGTATATTTTTTTTCTTAATAATTGGACATAA
>CM054935.1:7467837-7488432 GCA_029168755.2 Tillandsia fasciculata | reverse complement strand
GAGGAATGGCCCTTTTGGTAGTCATGCAAGAGGTTTTCTTGAGGTGTGCGTTTGGCTTCCGTCTTGCAATTTCGCTTATGTGCCTGAAATGCCAACAACGAAAACATACCTGTGATTCCTTGTCGATTCCGACCCAGGAAATGTAGTAGGTTCGTTGTCGTTGCTTGTCGAACAACGACTGTCGGGTACGGAGGAGGAGATACCGACTGAGGCACAAATACCTGACCACTCGAACTTGGAATGTCTCCAGTTTGAGTGTATCCGAGGCCGAACTTGTTTCTTTGACCGAGACCAAGAAGTCTGTCCAACTTACTCCTTCCAGAAGAAAATCTCTGTAAGTCATCCTTCAGTTGGCGTATGGTCTCCGTCATTTCAATTTTTTCCTGTCGGGCCTCGCCGTTGAGCTTCAAGAAGTAATTCGCTTTGTTCACCATGTCCATATAACTCTTCTCGAATGCTCATTGGACTCTTGAAGGGAAACATTTGTCTTAATCAGATTGTCCCTTTCCACTTCAAGATCGGTTGAGATAGAGGTTACTCTTTTTACTTCATTCTTCAAGATCCTGCAATCTCTCTTTCAACCCCTTGTTTTGCTTAGCCAGTTTCTTTGAATCCCTCAAAAGCTAGAAGTTGAGTAGGCTAAAACAAAATCTTCACCTTCCGAATCATCTGACTCATCGTCCGTTGCAATCTTTTCAACAGTGGAGTTGGACAAGTGATCGGATGTACTTGCCATTAAGCACATGAAGGGAGAGAGATGTGGAGACGCGTGGAAAGCTGTCGCGTTGTCTTCTTCATCACTTGACGATGACTCATTTGACGTGGAGTTGTCATCCCAAGTAACTACTTGCATCGCTTTCTTCTTAGCCGGATTCTTGTTGGGACATTCCGTTGATGTGGCCGTAGCCTCGACATTTGAAACACTGAACTTGTCCCTCAGAACTTTTCTTATCCTTTGAGAAGTTCTCTTGGCTCTTGACTTGTAACTTGAAGGACCTTGCCTTTCTTTGACTTTCCGAAGGATTGAGTTTTGCTTGAATTTCCCCTTCGGAAGTTGCGGCGAAACTTCCTTGTCAAGAGAGCGAGCTGCTTCTCAAAGTCCTCCATAGAAATGTTCTCGTCGTCGTCCGAGGAGGATGAATCCGCGTCTTCTTCTTTAGTTGATTTCAATGCGTAACCTGAAGACTTAGAAGAGGATGCCTTTCCAGAAGAATAGTTAGTAGGAAAAGTCATTTCATAAGTTTGTAAAGCACCTACTAATTCTTCTACACGCATTTCGTCCGGGTGTTTAATTGTTTCAATGGCTGCGACCTTCGGGCGAAATCGTTCAGGAAGAGTTCTTAGAATTTTTCTTACAACTTTAAATTCTGGAATCTTCTCTCCCAAGTTAGCACATGAGTTCACGATGTCTTGCAATCGTGTGTAATAGTCAGTGAAGGATTCATTCTCTGCCATAGAGATAGAGTCAAACTTGCTCGTGAGCATTTGCAGTTTCTGAATCTTCACTAAGGTAGTTCCCTCATGCGTAACTTGAAGAACATCCCAGATTTCTTTCGCAGTCTCACATGCCGAGACGCGAGAGAACTCAGTTTGTGACAAAGCATTAAATAGAGCATTAATCCCTTTGCCATTGTAAGAAGATAAGTCTATCTCTTCCTTGGTCCATTTCGACCTAGGTTTTAAGGTGCGAACATCATCTAAAATTTCAGTTGGATTAGACCATCCTAATTCAATTGATTGCCACACCCTTTCGTCGATGGAAATTAAGAAAGCTTTCATCCGTACTTTCCAGTACGCATAATTAGTTCCATCAAAGAAAGGGGGTCGATTGATGTTTCCACCTTCAACCATTGTTTACAACCCTATTCCCGCTCTGATACCACTTGTTGGGTTTAGGTAAAAGGATCTAATAGGGGAAAAAACACCTAGAGGGGGGTGAATAGGTGTAAACAATAAACACTCAAAAAATCATTGTGCGATAAAACCCAATGCGGAAAAATAAAAGAACACACAAGATTTTTACGTGGAAAACTCCAAACCGGAGTAAAAAACCACGGGACCGATAACACGGCGAAATCCACTAGAATTAACACACGTACAAGGTGATATAACGTACTCACAGACGACTCAACCTTTACCATACGCCTAGTAGATCTTCCCGCTCGCTCCACGACGCTTCTCGAATCCACGATCCGCGCCCAACGCTGAATCCACAGCGTCCAACGTCGAGTCCACGACGTCCAACCGAATCCACGGTCTTCACCCAATGGCACGCTTCGAATCCACGAACGCACCTCGCTCCGAATCCACGAGAGCGATAACACCTTGAATCCACAAGGCCACGCGAGTCCACGCGCCGATTTTGGGATAAATCGTTGTTTGTTTGGGTGGTGATGATCCGCCGAATACTTAGATTAAAGATAGATCGGAAATACCATCTAAGTATTCATTAGTTTGATTCAACTCAAGATATGAGTATGAAAACCTAGAATCAAACTAATCAATATAGATGAAGAACCATTAAATAGATCTAATGATTTCCGTTCTTCTCTATATATGTGGATTTTTTTTTCGGCTGTCTTTTCTCAACAGCCGTTCTATGCGGATGCCCTAGAAATGAAATGGTAGGGCTATTTATAGGTTAGAAACCCTAGGAAGAATATTCGGATCAAAAACAAACTTTTCTGGAAAGTTTTACCGACGGCGATCCGGATTGCAAAGCCACGATCCGGATTGCAGAAGCACAAAATACGGTTTCCAGAAAATGATGCCTGTTCGGGATCCGGATCGAAAGCACGATCCGGATCGTTCATACAGTTTTACCAGAAAAACATGTTCGGGATCCGGATTGCAATTCCTGATCCGGATCGAAGAAGCAAACAGGTAAAACTAGTGTTCGGGATCCGGATCAGAGAGTGCTGCGATCCGGATTGAACCAGTGTATGAACAAACACCTTTCGGGATCCGGATTGAAAGCCACGATCCGGATCCTGAACATGTCCCATGTCCAGTTTTTGATGAAAAAGTAATTAAAACCTCTTCCAGGTGTTTCTACACTATAAGAAGTATTCGGATCATCAAAATTATTTAGTTAAACATACCTGATCCTTTTGAATTCTTCTTTCTTGAGATTGAGGTATACGATCCGAAGTTTCTTCATCTTCAATCTTCAAGACTTAACACATTCACGAAATACGCCAACTCAAATTCCGTAACAGGCCTGACGTCCTCGTCAGCCCAAACACAACACAGCAGCCCAAGATCACCAGGCGATGTGAGACTCGTCTCGCTAGTTGTCATCTAGACCAGACTCAGCCGGACTCGCCGCACACTTCCGGTGGTTATTGGCTCTGATACCAAATATAACGACCCGGCCCACTAGCAATAATAACTCGTTGGGCCCAAACTACAGCCCAAAGTGCTTAAGCCCAGTTATTATTACTAGTGTCCATGTCTCATATAAACCCAATCACAATTCCATCCACATCCGATGTGGGACTATTGGGGGCGTCACAGACTCCCCCCGTTTAGGCCTGACGGGCCCCCCGTTTAGGCCTGACGTCCCCGTCAGCCCAAACACACACACACAGCAGCCCAAGATCACCAGGCGATGTGAGACTCGTCTCGCTAGCCCTATCATCTAGACCCAGACTCAGCCGAGACTCGCCACACACTTCCGGCTGGTTATGGCTCTGATACCAAATGTAACGACCCGGCCCACTAGCAATAATAACTCGTTGGGCCCAACCACAGCCCAAATGCTTAAGCCCAGTTATTATTACTAGTGTCCAAGTCTCATATAAACCCTATCATAATCCCATCCACATCCGATGTGGGACTATTGGGGGCGTCACAAGCAACTCCCGCAGAAGACTATGCAAAACAAAGGAAAGAAAGAGAAAAAACAATAATGGGGGTGAGAACCACTAGTAAACCAGTAGCCTCCCCTTGTGGGTAAAGCCTCAAACTCCGACGTACCCACTAAGTCTACCAGAGGCAAAAGGGAAAGGTAAAGTGGTAAGCAATAAGACTGCTGAAACAGGAAAACTACCACTAGTATGCCTCTAAATGCAGTGCCAAAAGAAATGACTATATGTATGCATCAGAAACAGTATCTGTCCAAATAAACCCAATCTAGCCACCAGTAAAAACTGGTACTGCCTGCTCTGCTGTCGTACTCAAGAACTCAATAGATGATCGGCACACGGCTCGATATCAATATAAGTAACAGACCGGCACACGGCTCGGTCAAAATATAAGTAACAGACCGGCACACGGCTCGGTCATAAGCCTACCTCTGGAGTGGCACTCGAGGGGAGCGACCTACACGAGTAAAGTAACCAATGTCTCACAAATATCCAATATAGCAGGACTAGATCATGACTATGCTCAAGTGGAAAAATCCATCCACTATAGAAAACCCAATTCCAATCCGATGCAAAGATCGACAAGACTCAACCCCAATTTGATGCAAAGATCGACAAGACCCAACCCCAATCTGATGCAAAGATAAACATCTGGTCAACCGCCTAATGTCCGCGGTTACCGCAATACCCCACAAGTCCACAATCTGATAAAATAACCAACATCTGGTCAACCGCCTAATATCCGCGGTTACCACAATGCCCCATAATCCATAATCAAGTACAACTTGTCCCAGACTCCAAAGTCCCGACTACACTATCCCAAGCCCCTGCTTGAACCCGAGCAACATGAATCAAAAGTCTAAATAAGAAGGAGAAAGAAAACAATCATAGTTTCTCATAAGTCAAGTCCCAATATGATAGTGTAGCAATAAATAGTGGCATATCAAGATGTCCATACAAGCATGCAAATGTCCTCATGAAAGATAAAAGAGTGTATCAAATAGTAGCTCCACATAAATATAACCATCATGTCAAAATCACTAACCGACTACATATGTCTATAATCCATGATCCATAATAAATCATCAAAATAGCATCGCACATCAATATGTCCTCCTGTTCCATCTAATCATCCATTTTCATGAAAGGTTAAGTGCCAACATGGCATGCTAACATATCACCATCATAGTATATCAGTCCCACAAAATAGGCCAATGATTAATCAGGATCATTTATTTAAGCATGATTTCTAATGGAGTGCCAAATAAATTAGGGGTCTCTCTAATAGTCCTAGTGAGTAAATCGCAGTAAGAGGTAAGCAACAACCACCACCTGGCACGCAAATCCAAGTCTACAAAACTCCCAACTGAAATAGGGCTCCTCGTGTCCAACAATTGTCCCCAGAATGCCAAAAATCTGTGAGTTACTGCAAAATAATTGGACTCGGCATAAATGGGCCTTCCCCGAAACAGCCTTTGCTGTTTGGAAAAATAGCACAGAAAAAGGGGATTTTTCACCTACGTATAGCTCTCAAAAAAATCTAGAAAAATTACGGCTGCGATTCTTGCGACGAGTAGATCCAAAACGAGTACTTATACGCCCTGTTCTGATGCTCGTAGCCCAAGATAGAAAATCAACAAGCCCGTGCTGTCCAAAAATTCATCACAGAAAATAGGATCAAAAGGTGCCTCGGGAACCGCGCCAAAAACCCAAAACGGGGCAAAACAATCAATTATGAAAATCGAAGGCTTACCTCTTAAGAACACGCTGCGGTAGAAATTGCCCAAAAATACCTCCTGGTTTGCGCACGGGAATTTTCCGATTGAACTTCTACGGAAACAGGCCGAAATGGAAATCATCGAAGCACGCCGCGTCGCAGAGAACTCGCTGTCGGCAACTCCAAAAATTTCGAAACTTCCTGAAAAGGTATAGGACAGAGAGGGGAACAGATCTCCTTAAGGCCACAAGCTCACTTTCTCTCTCTAAAATTCAAAAATTGCAAAGAGAGAGAGAGAGGTGGCTTATATAGGCATTTGAAATGGGCCAAATTCCATTCGGGCTCCACACCAAATCCGGGCCAAAATAGGAAACAGCAAAACTATCCAACCAGGCCGCGCCACGTGTCCCAAAACACAAAACAGCCTTGCAAGGCCAATCGGGACGCGCCACGTGTCACACGCTGCCCACGTGTTCACGCGCCCGGCGCATGTGGGCGGCTCTGCACCCGCCAATGAACAGTGGCCACGTGTCACACGTGGTTCACGGGGCGCACGCGCCGGTCCACGCGCTGGGTCTTCCGGATCTTGTCGACAATAAGATGCTGCCACGTGTCGCCGCCCCGCCGCCACCATTGACGAAACCCAACCAATCATGAGCCGCCACGTGGCAAACCCAAAAATCCAAGCTCCCGGTGCACGCCATTCCTATGGACCAGCCGCCCGTGCGCCTGCCCGTGCTGCCCGCGGCCGCGCTTCGCCGCTGCGCCGCTGCGTTCGACCGTGCTCCGCCGCTCGTCGGTCGCCGCCGGTTGCCGGAACAGTGTTTCCGGCGGCCGGAGTTACTGTTCCGGCGCGTGAACAGTAAATTTTGTGCCGAAAATAAGTAAATAGCCCATTTCGATCATTTTCGCGAGCTGAGTCCAAATCCGCTGTCCGTTTTGCCAAATTCTCATCCGAAATTTTGTCGGAAGTCCCCGGAAAAGCCCACTTGATTCGATTTTCGCACCGGGTCCATTTTTGGGGTCCGATTTCGATACTACAAGCTCCATTACACTGTGTAAGCTTCCTATAGTCACCGTTAATGCTGCAAAAACTCTACAAAAGTTCGGATCATCACACGAATGAATCTCTAGAAATGAAGGATTGGGAGGCAGCACACGCAGGAAAAGGGTTTACTTTGTAGTGGCTGAGTTTGAGAATCCGAACGAAGAGGGTTTGTGGTAGTAACACTTGTGCATGGCAAAGTTGTGAAGGGGACCAAAGACTTCTCGTTGGGTTAGTACTCGTATCTCAGTACAAGAAGGTTGGTTACTCTTTGAGTGTGTACCCATGAATTGGATAGAGATATCTTATGGCGGAGGAAGAGATCGTGATTGGGATTTGTGGGGTCAAAACATTAGGTTCTAACATTAAATATTAGATTGTCACATTTAAATTGGGAAAACTCTAATAATCCTAGTGAGCATGTCAACAGTGAGGGAAACACAACCACCCACCTCGAAAAGCGCGCACTACCCCCGAAAAAACTCCCCGCTGCCCACTGTCCCCTAAAACGCTGTCTGCCGAAAACAGTGCCCTACAACAACACACATTGCACAAGGTGTAAATATACAAGTCCCAAAATACAGCTTTTGCTGTTTTTTCCAACCAGCACGAAAAATGAGGCATTTCACCTCTGTGCCGAGCTCCAAAAATCCCAGAAAATTCACGGTTGCGTTCCTCGCGAAGAGTAGGACCAAAACGACTATTTATACGTCTTGATCCGATGCTCCTAGGCCAAGATATAAATCGGAGAAGTAGCCGCTGTCCAAAATTCCACACAGCAAAAAGGGTGTCAAAAATGCCTCGGGAACCGTGCCAAGAATCCGGAATCCTATCACACCCCGGGGGTTTTCGGTTAAGCGGAAAACATGAAAAATTAAAATTTTTCTTTACCGGGTCCCCCAGTGCGCGTCAGACCCGCCACACGTGCAAATTCCTCGACCCCGAGAGCGGGGTCTCCTTTGCACGTGCACGGCGGTTGCAATTTAGACAGGCATACAAACCCGCCTGTGATCTCGTTCACACTTTAACCACAATCATCGTTCACAATCGCAAGAAAAGTACTATTACTACTTAACACGGCCGTCGTCATTTAGAAAGGATAAATCCAAGGGTTTTCAAATCGGTGTCCACACGACACACGTTGTTTTAAAAGCCATTTTTGCAAACAATTTTTCCTGGTTTGAAAGCAGGCCGACAACTACAGAGTATGCAAGCACACAGAGTCGCTACAGTAGTTTGAACATCCACACAAGCACAGACGAACCCACTCATAAAGCACTAAACTAAGGAGACATATATAAATAAAACCTCGCAATGTCACTCGAAAGATATGCTAAAAACGAAAACGTCTTCCTAGGTCGTCCTCACATCCGTCCCGTGCCCGCGCCCACGCCCGACCAACCTGTCACAGAGTGGGGAGTCAGTGACACTACCAGGATGCACATAAACCAGGGTAAACAATATATATAAATGATAATTGGGAAACTGAAAATAATGCAAACCAAGCCACCCGCGTGTCCGTGTTTACCCCCTTCCAAGAGAGCCACGGTACCCTGTAACGAGCCAGACACGTGCATCTGCTCCTGTAACAAACAACCATACTTACTTGCCCTACAACAATTAAAAGTGCTCCTGCCTCTCGTGATTTGCCTATACCCCTCCCCGACGCTCGTGCAGTACCTGAGCAGCCGTGAGGGGTCCCCATCATCACTAGTCGTGGGGTACACGGGCCGACATGCCATTTTTCTGAAAAAATACACCAATGCGGTGGCCAAACCGCTGGTGTGCGTGCAAGCAAACCTTGGGCTCATACATGTGTAAGTGGGTGTGTCGTACCCAGAGCGACCCGTAGTCGCCAGAGATATGAACAGTAATCATGCTTATGTAAAACAGGGGTTAGATGCGATTATAAATTATATGTTGCATTGTTCGAATTAAGACATAATTTCTTTTACACATTCCCGAAGTGACGGAGGAGAGCACCTACAGTCGCTAGAGATATTAGTAATAACATGCTTATGGACAACAGGACTTAGATGAGATCATACGGTCAATATCATTATCTTCATGCATACACGAAACTTTACCATATCTCATAATTGTTAGGATTTCAAGGAACACCCACCTGAACAGCGTTTGGTCGGAACGCCTGCAGTCGCCTCACAGCCCCCCGAACGGCCCCTGACCTACGGAGTCCCCAGAAAACAACCAACAGTTAAGACCGAAGAGAAAAAAAAATGAGACAGCGACACGACACCACGACGACACGACGCTAACACGTGGGAGCCGAAACAAGCAAGCACACGGTGGCAAGGAGGAGGGGAGCAGCGGCGGGTGCGACAGCAGAGGCCCCGCGCGGTACCAGCCCCACACGGCACGGCGCGGCGCGGCGGCAAGCCGCCCCGCGCGGGCGGTGCGCGGCAGCAGGCCGCCCGGCGCGGGCGCAGGCCCGCCCGGCGACGCGCGGCAGCAGGCCCGCGCGGGCGCAGGCTCGCGAGGGCGGCGCACAGCAGCAGGCCGCCCCCGCGCGGGCGGCGCGCGCGGCAACAGCGGCAGCGGCAGCGGCAACGGCGAAACAGGCGGCGGCGCGGCGGCAGTGGCGGCGGCCGCCGAGGCTAGGGCGTCCCGAGAAAACAGGAAAAACTCTAAAAGAAGAACCACCACACACACGCAAAGCTCACCTCGTCGCGGAGAAGACGATCCGATCGTTCCCTAAAGGAGCCTCCGGATCCGATCCCCGTCCCGATGCGGTTGATTCTCGACGAGATCCCCCTTCTTCTCCCTCTCTCTTTCTCACTCAGGCGGCTAGGGTTGGCGGCTAGGTTTACAAAGGATCCCTTACACAGGGTGACAACCGTCAGTATTTATATACATAAGGAAGTTTCCCCTTCTCAACCCTAAATCTCACGCGCACTCAAAAAGGGCAATAAGTTATAGTTACCGTCACCTTAGAAATTCAAACCGGGAGATCCGGGAGTCGGATTTCAGATCCGATCACGCCACTGTTCAACATTTCCCGAGCCCTATCACCGAAAAATACCCGCGAGTACCAATTCCGAACTTCAAAAGTTGCTAATAAAATAAATCTTAAAGAAAGCGATTGTAAAAAGTCCAGGACACCACAATTCCAGAGAAATCACCAACACGAAAAACGAAGCCTTACCTCTCAGGAACACACCAGCGCAGAAATCGTCGAAAACGGCCTCCTGTACTACGTAGGAGGCTTCTCGGACTGAGAAGTGACGAAAACAGGCCGAAATGGGGGAAAAATTGAGGCGCACTGTAAAATCCAGATCGCCGCTGTCGAGCCTCCAAAAAATCTGGAAATCCACCACGAGATGTAAAATAGCAAGATGAACAACTTCTCTAAAGAGTTCTCCCTCCCATTCCCTCTCTAAGCTTCGAAAAAAGGGAGAGAAGATGGAGAGGTGGGGTGTTTATATAGGCCCAGAAAACATTTCAAGAAATTACCACTGTGTCCCCGGTTTCGGGCGCCGAAACCGAGCCCAAACAGTGGCCCGGCCCGCAGCCCGGCCTGCGGCCCACTCGCGCCCGATTCACCCGGGCGTGACACGTGTCCCCCGCACAGGGGACAGCGGCGCCCGGCGAACCGGGCGCGGCCACGTGTCCCCTAGCGGGTCAGCTGGGTGGGTGGCGCCAGCCACTGGCGTGGCGCCACATGGCTGGCGCTGCCCCGCCCGGCACGCCAGCCGGCGCGCCGCCTACGCGCCTGCGCCCGCGTGAGCGTACGGCCGCAGCCGCGCGCCCGCGGGTGCACCGCGCGCCCGCGGGTGCACCACGCGCACCTGCGCCCTCCAACCAGGGGCCGCCACGTGGCGCGCCACGGTCCACCATGCACCGCGCCCCTACCCGCGCCAGCTCGGCCTGCCCGGCCTGCCCGCGCTCGTCCCCGCGCGCCGCGCGCACAGCACCGGACCAACAACGCGCCGACACGTGGCCCGCCGGTCCACCGTGCACCGGCGGCCCACCTCCATGGACCGGGAGGCGTGCGCCGACCCAATGAGCGCCCGCCACATTTCCCCGGCCGGTCCACGGCTCCCCCTATGCACCATTTTGCACAGAAAATTTTCGGGTGTCCGTTTTTGAGCATCCGGTCTCAGGAAAATACAAATAAATAGCCGTTTTCAAGCGTTTTTCCGCGCTGAATCCAAATACGGCCTCCAATCAGCCTGAAATTCAGCAAAAGCAGCCAAAGGTCAAGCTTGATCCCAAACCCTCACGAAGTCCAATCAACACATCCCTTTGACATGCTGGGGCCCAACACACCAATAATAGGTGATCCTCTCCCCGAAATATGGGAGAAAAGCAATAGGGGATTTTGGGACTCTACAGGAAGCCCCGTGCAGGCGGCGGATCTGTTGGCGAGCCCGGATCGCAGTTTCGACCGCGGGGCGTGACAGATTAGGGTGGTATCGAAGCCTAGGTGTATAGGTCGTTGAGGACTTAGAGATCCTAGGCTATTGGTTGGACAGTAGGATGACTGTCGTGAGAGACGTGACTTAGCGAGAGTCCTGATTGAGTCTGTAACTCCCCCAGGGGGATTGGGGTGAGTGACCTTACATGTTTATTCTCTAAAGTGGTTATGTTGGCTGCAGACGACATAATACTTTAGAAATGGTGACATGTTTTAGACTTTCGCTTGATCGGGTCGAGAGATTTCTATTCTCTGACATTTTGCTTTTGTTGCAGTTGCCTGTGATGCCTCCGAGACGTCGTGCAGTGACAAGGGCGCATCCTGCGTCAGATGAGGAGCCCGAGCAGCGGGAGGCCGAGCAGGGTGAGGTTCAGGAGTTACGGGCCCAGATGGTCCAGATGTCTGAGGCGTTGCGGTGCCAATAGGAGGCGACTAAGCACCAGGAGGAGAACATTAAGCGCATGATGCGTTTGTTCGAGCAGAGGACAGCTCCTATAGCACCACCAGCAGTACCTCCAGTCGCGACATCATCGACCTCGTCTCAGATTGCTCCGTTGACAGTTTCGGAGCAGAGGGAGCTCACTGATAGTTTGTCCTACATCAGCCAGTTTCATCCCCCACGATTTGCAGGGCAGAGTTCAGAGCCTTGGGAGGCTGAGAACTAGATTGCAGCGATGGAGAAGCTGTTTGAGAATCTATTTATTCAGGAGAAACATTAGGTGCACTTGGCCACGCACTTTCTAGAGAAGGACGCCGAGACTTGGTGGCGTCGAGTTCATCCAGTGGGACCACCGGGAGTACAGCTATTGACTTGGGCAGAGTTTCGTGCCTTGCTACTCGGGGCCTTTTTTTCCGACAGTGCAAAGCAGAAACTAGAAGGGGATCTGCGACGTCTTCAGCAGGGGAGTCGGCCTCTTCATGTGTATGTTCCTGAGTTTCAGCGGCTATTGAGTAGTGTACCCCATGTTGCCCAGGATGAGGCTCAGAGGGTTGAGCTTTTTGAGAGAGGTCTGCATCAGGATATTTATCCCCTTGTGCATTCGTATAGAGCGCTGACTCTGGATGCGGCTATTGAGCACGCTCGGTGGGTTGACCGAGGATCTGTGGTTATGTCAAAGAGGGAGCGAGCGCTAAGGACCGGTTCTGGAGAGAAGCGTCCAGCGCCGTCAGATTTTGACCAGTCGAGTAGGCCGAGACCATCGAGACCACCACGATTCCAGTCTCAGGGTCGTGGGTCTCAGGGAAGACAGAGGCCAGGAGGTTTTCGACCGCCGAGACCGCAGCAGCAGCAGCAGCAGCAGAGGCGCCCAGATAGATGTGTTATTTATGGCGGACCCCATACACCTCCGCAGTGTGAGCAGTGGCAGGGTCGGTGTTACCATTGTGGGCAGTCGGGGCATATGTCATGGACTTGTCAGGGAGTAGGGTCGCCAGTACCATCGACGGCATCGACTCCTCCTCCGCCTCTGCAGATGGTTGGAGCTTCGCCGAGTTTTGGCCAGGGGGATCGGGCCACTTCGTCGCGATAGCCAGATAGGCAACCACCTCCGAGCGGGCGAGTGTATACCGCTTAGGTTGAGGATTCTTTGGCAGCTAGCCATGTGGTAGCAGGTATTATTCTTATCTCCTCTACTCGCACTAGAGCTTTATTTGATACCGGAGCATCGCATTCATTCATCAGTAGGGCATTTGCATCTTTGCATGGGCTAGAGATAGGACCGTTAGCTTGTGCTCGTGAGGTTCAGATTCCTGATCACATGTTGCACGTAGATGAGTGTTGTCGGTCCTGCCCAGTGCAGTTGGGACCCTTTTTTGCCTATTGATCTGTTGGTCCTTCGTCAGCTCCGGGATTTTGATGTGGTGTTGGGTATGGATTGGTTGACCCAGTATTATGCTACCATTGACTGTAGAGAGAGGACAGTGACCCTTCGTGAGCCGGGTCAGGAGGAGTATGTTTATAGGGGATGCCAGAGTACTCTGTTTGCAGCGACGATATATTTTGCCAGAGCACGACAGATGCTGAGTCGTGGATGCATTGCCTTTCTAGCGACTGTGGTAGAGGTGCCTACGGTGATGCCCGGACTCGAGGACATCCCTATTGTCTGAGAGTACCCGGATGTGTTTCCTCCGGAGTTATCTTCTATGCCGCCGGACCGAGAGATAGAATTTATGATTGATGTAGTCCCTAGAACTACACCAATCTCCAATGCACCCTACAGGATGGCACCTGCAGAGTTGAGAGAGCTGAAGGCTCAGTTGCAAGATCTGTTGGATCGAGGGTTTGTTAGACCTAGCGTTTCTCCGTGGGGAACGCCGATTCTGTTTGGTATCCCCTTCCTCGGATTGATGATTTGTTCGATCAGCTTTAGGGAGCTACGGTCTTCTTGAAGATAGATCTTCAGTCCGGTTACCACCAGTTGAGGGTAAAAGGCCGAGGATGTATCCAAGACGCCGTTCAGGACTCGGTACGGGCATTACAAGTTCACGGTGATGCCATTTGGATTGACGAATGCCCCTGCCGCCTTTATGAATCTGATGAACTGAGTGTTCCAGCCGTACTTGGACCGATTTGTAGTAGTGTTCATCGATGACATCTTGGTGTATTCCCGAAGCGACATTGAGCACGAGGAGCACTTGAGGATAGTGCTGCAACTTCTGAGAGAGAAGGAGTTGTATGCCAAATTGAAGATGTGATGACCTGGATCTCCATAGATGTTATAGTGTGATCGACAGTTTGTGGAGGCTTATTTCTCTGGATAGCGTTCGTTGCGCGCAAATCGGACCTAAGAAACGGACTCAGTACGAGAAATGGATCAAGATTGCCTAATGAGGAGTTTCGCCGAAAATTAGAAATGGATTCTTGCAAAACGGACTTCGTATTTGGATTTAGTGCGGAAAAAAGATGAAAATCGGCTATTTACATGTATTTTTCTGAGTCCGGACGCGCGAAAACGAGCAACCCGAAGTTTTCTGTAAATTTGGGAGCATGGTGGACCGGTGGACCGGAGGGGGTGCCACGTGGCGGCTCCCCGTTGGGTCCGTACACCACGTGGCAGGCGTAGAGGCGCGGCGCAGCAGGCTCGGCCCACGCAGCAGGCGCGGGCAGGCGCGGGCAGGCGCTGTCGCGAGCGGATAAGGGAGGCCACGTGTCGCCTCCCGATTGGCCGCGTGGATTGGCCTGTCGAGAATCGACACGTGGCGGCGATCAGGCGCGGGAGCGGCTGCGCAGGAGCGCGCGAATGCGCGACGCGTGGCGGCCCGGCGGCACAGTGCCGGGCCGGCCCGTTACTGTAGCATCAGGGGATTAATTCCTGCTTCTTCTTCCTCCTTTGCTTTAAAAGGTGTTTTCCTCCTCCATTTTGGACCTTTTGGAGAGCTTTTCTCAGGGGAGTTTTTTTTAGAGAGCTCCATCAACAAGTCTTCTACAATACTAGATTTTTTAGGGATTTTTGGAGGCCATTTGAATCATCTTCTCCACCAACATTTGAGGACATCACCATTGCTACTTCACATCCCTCTCCGTCGCGTTTCAGTGCAAAATTTCCCCTGGACTCATTTCTTGAAATTTTGAGCTCATCTTTGGTTCTATGTTTTCACAAGATGTAAGGCTACAATTTATGTATTCAACTTTTCCCTCAGATCTCATGATTTTATAGAGTTTTAGGGCCATATTTGGGACCCTTCATTTCAGTCTGGAATCCTGAACAGTCCTCAGTGTTTTGGCCTTTCTGGGCAGTAGGATGGGAATTTTTGGATGATTTTTGCGAAAAAATTTCTAGGACTCAAAGATCTACAATATTGGTATGTATCATTTTCCCCATATCTAAGTTTTTATTAGGGTTTATGCATGATCTTTGGAGCACCTTGCTGCATTCGTGTACAGATAGAATTTGGTGGATAGTTCAAAGTGTTTATGGGTTTTCTCCTTTATCTGAGCATGAAAATTGGAGTTCTTTAGCTCAATTTGTATCTACTCTCGACAAGGAATCCAATGGTACCTCTCTTGCAGGATTTGGAGCACGTTTGGTTAGGTAACTTCAATAATCTTTCCAAGTGCTGTTATAAGGTTTACTGCAGTCCCTGTTTTAGTTTTGATTTGAGCAATGCACCTTGGAATGCAGATAACTTTGTGGATATAAGGTCTTTTTCAGAAATTCAAGTTGGAACTTCTTCTTAACTTCAAGGTGAGTAAATTCTCTTTTGTGATATGTGGATAAATCTGTTGGGTTATAAGTAATTGGATCTAAATAGGGAAAAAAACACCTAGAGGGGGGTGAATAGGTGTAAACAATAAACACTCAAAAAATCATTGCGCAAATAAACCCAATGCGGAAAAATAAACGAACACGCAAGATTTTTACGTGGAAAAACTCCAAACCGGAGTAAAAAACCACGGGACCGATAACACGGCGAAATCCACTAGAATTAACACACGTACAAGGTGATATAACGTACTCACTGACGACTCAACCTTTTTCATACGCTCCTAGTAGATCTTCCCGCTCGCTCCACGACGCTTCTCGAATCCACGATCCGCACCCAACGCTGAATCCACAGCGTCCAACGTCGAGTCCACGACGTCCGACCGAATCCACGGTCTTCACCCAATGGCACGCTTCGAATCCACGAACGTACCTCGCTCCGAATCCACGAGAGCGGTTGCACCTTGAATCCACAAGGCCACGCGAGTCCACGCGCCGATTTTGGGGTAAATCGTTGTTTGTTTGGGTGGTGATGATCCGCCGAATACTTAGATTAAGATAGATCGGAAATACCATCTAAGTATTCATTGATTTGATTCTACTCAAATGTGAGTATGGAAAACCTAGAATCAAATCAATCAATATAGATGAAGAAACATAGAATAAATCTATTGATTTCCTTTCTTCTCTATATATGTGGATTTTTTCTTTTCGGCTATTTTCTTCTGTAATAGCGGATGCCCTAGAAATGAATATAGGGCTATTTATAGGTTAGAAACCCTAGGAAGAATATACGGATCAAAAACAGCCTTTTCTGGAAAGTTTTACCGACGGCGATCCGGATTGGATTTGACGATCCGGATTGCAGAAGCACAAAAGACGGTTTCCAGAAAATTGCCTGTTCGGGATCCGGATCGTAGTCCCCGATCCGGATCGTTCATACAGTTTTACCAAACATCATGTTCGGGATCCGGATTGCAAATCCTGATCCGGATCGAAAAGCAAAGGTAAAACCAGTGTTCGGGATCCGGATCAGAATGCTGCGATCCGGATTGAACCAGTGTATGAACAAACACCCTTCGGGATCCGGATTGAAAGCCACGATCCGGATCCTGAACATGTCCCATGTCCAGTTTTTGATGTTTAGCAATTAAAACCTCTTCCAGGTGTTTCTACACTATAAGAAGTATTCGGATCATCAAAATTCTTTAGTTAAACGTACCTGATCCTTTTGAATTCTTCTTTCTTGAGATTGAGGTATATGATCCAAAGTTTCTTCATCTTCAATCTTCAAGACTTAATACATTCACGAAATACGCCAACTCAAATTCCGTAACAATCTCCCCCTTTGGCGGTTTCGTGACAAAACACAAATCCACAAAAGAAAATTCAAAAAGATATTTTTGTTGCTATCACCATACAACAAAAATTTACAAAAGAGATCCAGAAATTAAAAACATGAGATAAACTCCTAAAACAGACTCTAGACTTAGACATCTGTAATCTCTGCACACAGAAAACATTCTTGACAAACAAAATCGTTAGATACCTCAAGAATTGAAACATACAAAACCAAGTACAGAGATAGAGTTTATTCTCATCATGACATTTGAAAAATTCAGATATGTAAGAGAATCATAGTTAAAACCAACATATCTTCTAAGCAATCGAAAACCAAATGTCAAAGTATGTTAGTCCAACATCAACTTGTTAGTCATATTACATGCCCAAATAGTTAGTCAAATAGTTAGTATAGAGGCATGTCACAAATCACAAAGAAAAACCAAAGTTGAGTTGGAGTCATACTTACCTTGATATTCACAAGCGATATTCACAATCATTGTTCATTGTTCAAAGTTCTCTCTAACTCTCTCCCCCTTTTTGTCACAAAACAAAGCCAAAACGTAGCAAGAGCTACAATATGTAAGGAGAGTTAAAAAAATATTAATATGCACAAACTGAGAACTAAACTAAAAGTATCAATAAGACTAAGACTAAAAATCCTGCACAAAAAGAAATGAGTCAAAGATAGTAGTTGTCAGAATCTGAGTCTTCAGAACTTGTGCAACCATCGTAGACATTATCTTTCGCATCCGCTTGTCCATTGAATTTATCTTCTTCGTGATGGTAATGTGAGCTGCTGTTGTTATCTCAAGCTCATTGGCAATCCTTTGTTGTTCTTCAAGATTGTTCTTGCTTGACAGATAGTGTGTTGCAACTTGAAGATCGAAGTCAATGATGCTTCATCATCCGTGCCGGTTCTTGTTGAGATGGTGAGGCCGAGTTGCCGTCACAAGGTTCTTTCCAATAACATGAGGTAATTTGTGAAGTGACTTCACAATTGTTGATTCATCTATCATCCCGCAACTGTGCTGATATGATGTTGAGCTTACATCAATGTCAAACTTTTGTAAGATCCTCATGATGATTAGAGGAAACGGAAGTCGCTCAGAGGGATGAGGATGCACAATGTACCTTGACATTCTATTCCAAATTATATAGGGAATATTCATGTTCAATCCAATAGCCTCAGAGGGATGTCTATGAGATATAGGAATAGCAGTCGCTCCCATCTCACAACCTTGGTCTGCATGTTGGGCAGAATGTTGTAGCACGTGATGAAGTTTAAAATCGGTACTCCAGTCGTAGATGTTTGGATCTGACACTTTTGCCATCAACTGATTGAGTCCCTCCAAACAGATCCTGTCGACCACAGTTTGCCACAATGCACTTGTCAAACTTTTTCCTTTCAAAAGTTAACCCCCGATGTGCTTGATTCCATTCCAAGCACTTCACCAATTAACTGCGGTGTGATCTTAATCTTCATTCCTTGGATTTGTATAGAAATGCATAGACCCATTTTCATTTCTCTGAAGATGTCTCGCATTCGTGTAGAAGGTTCTCACACGATACAAACAATATCCTAGAAGTTCAGGGAATCGGCAGACTTGAATAAGAGAAGCTTGTTCAATTAAGGTTCCAAATTCTGGTGAATGATTGCGAAGGGCTTCAATGTTGACATGACGTTCTCCGATGCATTCACGTCGTTCAAAGGCTCGAAGACGGTCAGTATTAACGACTACCTCTTCAACACGTGGCGGAGAGTCAGGAGCTATTGGGTGTCAATATTAGTGTCTCGTCTTAATCCATAACGTCGAGCAAGTCGTTTCCGTTTCACAGAGATAGTTGGAGCAGACATAGGAGCTTTCCCAGTGTCCATGGTGCTTTTCCTTTTGTTTGGATTTAGTAGGCAATACCTCATCATCATCATCATCTGTCAACATATCCCAGTGTACTTCATCAGGGTTTCTTCAAGTTCTGTGTCACTTATAACTTCCACTTCACCTTTTCGTTGGAGTTTCTTGGCTCGTTTAATTTGTTGGTTGCTCGAGTATGTACCATCGTGACCAGTAGCAGAATGAACCAGGAGAGTGCCATTGACGTTAGTGCTTTGAGTTTAGAGAAAGTGTCCTGTGAAACCAACTCAAGAACATATGAAAAATCGTCAATTTTTGAAAAATTTGAACAATTGTACCTAGACAATCATAATCATGTAGAGAAGCCAAGAATCAAATTAGTTTTCCAAAAAGAATTTTAAAAATAGATCAATTCCATGATTTTCAAAAATTCCTCTTTTATGCCCTAAACCAGAATTTTTAGAAATCGAAGCCTAAAAACTCGTTTATCTTGAGAAAACCCAGCATAAAAGCAAAACTAATTGACCCAGAGTCCTTATTTCAAAAGAAATTTGATCAAAAACCATTCACAAACGAAAAAGTTTGAAGATTTCAACTCACGTTTGATGAAAAAACCTGTAAAAACCGAGTTTTGATCAATAAAACTTACTTGAATCCGAAGAACTTTGAGTTTGGAAGCTCCAAAATGCAAGAAATCTAGAGAGAGAGGCTCTAGAGATTTTAGAACAAAAGATTAGGGTAAAAGAAATCAAATCCTCTTTGTTCTTTAAAAACCCTAGCCGTGATCCGGATCGGATCGAGAATGTGATCCGGATCGGCTACCCGCAGGAAGAATCCTGCGTTCGGGATCCGGATCACTTACCCCGATCCGGATCGGCTTCAACTTTTTCTCCAGAAAAAATTCAGAAAAATTCATAAAATTCAGAAAAAGTATGTAAGCACTTTACCATGTCAACTTTAAACAAAAGACATCGTTTCATACAACAAGAAATAGATTATGCAAAATCTATCAAAAATACCAAAAATGAAACGAAAATTTACGAAAGTTAAAACACTTAAAGTTGAACAACTTCAATTACATCTATCCTGATCCTATGTGTAATGCCTTTATCAAATCATCAATTTTAGTAAAGAAAATGAAGTACCAAGATCAATAGATGTTTGAAATCCCAGATAAGTTAGATAATATATCTAGACAATCTGTTGAAGGAGTGGCTCTTTGAGCATCTTTTACTAAAAATCCCACCTTATACCAACCATGAAATACGACTGAGTCAAGTATTTCAATATGAATTTCATCAACAATTTTCAAAACAAAATTTGCTTTTCATTCATGGAGTATTTTTTTTTTTTTCATTTTCTCCATGTGGTGGTAGTTTTCACACTCCTCATGGGATGTAACTCTTTCCACATCTTTTGAGCATTTTACATTTCATTGACTCCCCCTCAATTGGCTATCAATTATTTAATATATAAAGTATTCAACCAAACCATTGATCTCGAATTCATACTCGACTAAGCAATCAAATATGATAATGACTATACCAAGAGATCATTGAGAGAGAAATTGACTTTGATCACTTAAAAGATGGTTTAATTAACGTAAATGATCATTGCAACATTGAAATATTATGACATCAAAAGCATAATAAATTTCTAAATACATAAAAGGATGCAATTAAAGTCAATTATGATTTATGCTCAATTAATGTCCTATGTACAAAACATAGATAAAGAACAAAACAAAAACAAAAACAAAAACAAAACCTAACCTAAGCAAAGGTTTCAAAAGAGTTTATTTCAAGGAAAGCATGCCAATTGCTTTACGCAAGTGAATAAAACGTTTTTGATCCAAAGGTTTTGTTAAGATATCAGCTAATTGATCCTCAGTTGAAATATATGACAGTTGAAGAATGTTTGATTCAACTAGCTCTCTAAGAAAATGATATCTAAGTTCAATATGTTTTGTTCTAGAGTGCAACACAGGGTTTTTAGAAATGTTAATAGCACTAGTGTTGTCACATAAAATGGTTACCGAAGATGTTGCTGAAATCCGGAAATCGCTCAACACGCTTTTCATCCAAATCAATTGGGTTGAACAACTTCCTGCAGAAATGTACTCCGCTTCGGCAC
>CM054935.1:7379462-7467737 GCA_029168755.2 Tillandsia fasciculata | reverse complement strand
CGGCCTCACCGTCGCCTACCTCTACCCCCTGGAGGTACTGTCCACGAGTTGGTAGTCCAGGGCGACACTATCGACAAAAATAGTACTAAAGCAGTAAAGTAGTGACCAAACCATAAAGTAGACTAGCCGAAATAACAACCGTCTACTCGGCAACGTAACCGCAACCACCTGTAAACCACCTGTAACTCTGCAACCCGTAACACCTGTAAAACACCTGACCTGCGTCGGGATCCAATCCCGGCGGTCCCACCCTGACCTTATCGGATCCAATCCCTATAGGTCCCACCGCTCGCACCTTCGTGCCTCAAACCCCACACCTACGGGGCCCCACTACGTCACCTCGTGGGTAAACACGGGTCAAAGACCGCCTTTCCGGAAAAAGCACCCTTTGCGGTGGCCAAACCGCGGATGCGCGTGTCGCACACTCGAGCATAGTAACAAAACACGGGGTAATATAGTAACATAGAGCCAAGTGTTAGTACAGGTTAACATAAATTTAATATCCTCCCCGGAACACTAACATTACTAAACTCGGGAGAAAAACCCACCTTGTTGTCGCGCTCCTGACCGATGTTAGGTTCTCTCTCTCATCGCGTCTCCGTACCGCCCGGGCCTACACGAATCTCGATTTCGTTGGCTAGGTTGAACGAGGGAAGACTCGCCCCGTCTGGTGTGCCGGTCCCAAGGCAAAGGATTTACGGTGTTCCTCCTCCTCCTTGATTGCTCCACCGGTTACTCCACGCCGATTGACAGCGGTAAGGAAGGTTTGGGGAATCGAAAGTTTGGGAAATGGTTTCCCTTTTCTTTTGGGGTTTCGTACGCAGGGGTTTAAGGGGAGTTGTGGGGAGTGGCCGGTATTGTGGGGAAGTGGTGGGAAGTGGGGCGGTTAGTGGGTAGTTGTGGGGAAGTGGTGGGAAGTTGGGGCGGTTAGTGGGTAGTTGTGGGAAGTGGTGGGAAGTTGGGGCGGTTAGTGGGTAGTTGTGGGGAAGTGGTGGGAAGTTGGGGCGGGAGTTGTACGACGGAAATAAACAAAAACCGCGAATTGATTAAAACGGGTGCGACCGGGGTCCGACCCGCCTCAAAAACCGTGCTGGTTGCCTGAATCGTTAGCCAACTTCCGGAATTTATTCTGGAAGCACCCGACGTCGGAATTCAAATCCGATTGCACCGCCATTCTCCGTTTCCGAGCTTTATAACTAGAAATACCCGCGAGTCCCGACGGTCTGACCGGGAACAAAAAATTAGGGATCACCCTCCGAGTCTAATTGAACATAATAAAACCAAAAGCGGACTCAAGCTATTATTTTAAACCAGTGTGTTCACTCCATTTAAACATCCTTTACGTGTCAAGCGAGTGAGGGGTGTGGAAAGCTTCGCAAAGCCTTCCACAAACCGACGATAATAACCAGCTAAACCCATGAAGCTGCGCACCTCTGAAACAGTCGTCGGTCGGGGCCAATCTCGGACTGCCTCAATCTTCGCCGGGTCTACCGCCACACCTGCGGCGGAAATCACATGGCCCAAGAAGAGCTACCTCCCGAAGCCAAAACTCGCACTTTGCCAGCTTGGCATACAACTTCTTCTCTCGTAGAAGTTGTAGCACATCCTCAAGTGCTCCTCATGCTCACCATCACTTCGGGAGTAAATCAAGATATCATCAATGAACACCACCACGAATCGATCCAAGTATGGTCGGAAGATTCGGTTCATTAAATCCATGAATGCGGCAGGGGCATTAGTCAGCCCAAAAGGCATAACTGTAAACTCATAATGCCCGTACCGTGATCTGAAAGCAGTCTTCGGAATATCCTCGGCCTTCACCTTCAACTGGTGGTAACCGGATTGCAGATCTATCTTGGAGAAGACACAAGACCCTTGCAGCTGATCAAAGAGATCATCGATGCGCGGCAAAGGGTACTTGTTCTTGATGGTCACTTTATTCAATTCCCTATAGTCCACACAAAGTCGAAGTGACCCATCTTTCTTCTTCACGAATAGCACCGGCGCTCCCCAAGGCGACACACTTGGTCTAATAAAGCCCTTATCCATCAAATCTTGGAGTTGCGCCTTAAGCTCTCGCAGCTCAGCCGGTGCCATCCGGTAAGGAGCCTTTGAGATTGGCGCAGTTCCTGGAACTACGTCAATCACAAACTCAATCTCCCTATCTGGCGGCATACTAGTCAGCTCAGGTGGAAAAACATCCGGAAACTCGCGGGCAATGGGATATCCCCGAGTCCCGGTGCCGCCGTAGGCCCCTCAACAACACTAGCCAAAAAGGCTACACATCCTCGATGGATCATCTGCCTCGCTCGGGAAGTCGAAATCATAGAGGCAAAGAAAGCACTCTGACATCCCCGGTATACTAACATCTCCTGGCCTGGCTCTCTAAAAGTGACAGTCCTCGCGGCACAATCAATAGTCGCAAATACCGAGCCAGCCAGTCCATCCCGAGAACCACATCAAAGTCCTTCAGCTGTCTCAAGACCAACAGGTCTGCTGGCATAATCCAGGACTCGATTTGCATCGGGCAGGACCAACAACACTCCTCCACGTGCAAAGTGTGATCGGGATCTTAACCTCTCGTGCACGTGGCAAAAGTCCTACCTCTAACCCATGTAATGATGCAAATGATCTACTAATAAAAGAATGCGATGCTCCAGTATCAAATAAAGTACGAGTCCTAATGCCAGAAAGTAAGGTGATACCTGCCACCACATGATCTGCTGCCGAAGAGTCCTCTACTTGCGCAGCATACACTCGCCCACTCTGAGCTGGAGGGCGATAATCTGTGGGATGGGAAGAAGATGGTCTGCTTGCTGGAGCATAAGGCCGCTGAGCCGTCGACCGCTGCTGCGATGAAGATGGAGCAGATGCTGAAGAGGGAGTGGCGGGGGTCGAAAAGGGGCACGAAGCTCGAATGTGCCCAGGCTGTCCACATCCATAACAGCGACCCCACCGCTGGTCGCAGGTGCCGGGAAAATGCTGGCCTCCACAGAAAATACAACTACCGGGGGTTCGTGGTTGTCGGGGTTGCTGTTGAGACTGCCGCTGTCGCTGAGGCTGCCGCTGCGATCCACGCTGCGACGACTGATCTTTGCTGCTGCTGGCTGCCGCTTCTGGGCCTCTGGGATCCACCAGGCCCTCGCCGCTCGGACCGTCCACGGCCGGGGAACTGTGACTGCGGCGGTCGTGGCGGCCTCCACGAACTAGCCTGTCCCCCAACCTCCGTGCCGGTCGCTTCGCCCCCGGATCACTACGGGAGCTGGAGCTACCTCCTCCATCACCACCTCCCCGCACTCGACATAGAGCCTGCTCCATCGAGGCCTCCAAGGTCTGCAACCTACGCGAGCGAACCAATTGAAAAAGGTCCCGGCGCAAACCTCGCTCGAACATGTAGATCCGGTGCGCCTCATCCCTGGCCACGTTTGGTACACATGCCAATAACTGATTGAAATTGGCAATGTACTCGTGCACTGGCCGATCTCCTTGGCGGAGGTTTCTCAACTGTTCCTCCAACCTCTGCCGGACGCTTTCCGGAAAGAAAGCCCCAAGAAGGAGATTGCGGAATTCCGCCCAGTCAGAGCTGAGCCCCAGGCGGACCAGCCGGTCGAACACGCCGCCACCAAGCTTCGGCGTTGTGTTCCAAAAAGTTCGTTGCCAATAACACCTGATATCGCTCCTCGATAAACAACGTCTCAAAACGTCGCTCCATCGCCGTGATCCACGACTCTGCCTCCCACGGCTCAGTACCTTGCCCCGAAAAATGGGGTGGGTCAAACTGGCGGAACCTCATCAACAAGTCCACCACTCCCCGCTGCTCTGCCGGGGTCAGAGATCCCGTCAACCCAGACGGCTGTCCACCAGTACCCCGAGCAATAGGGGATGCCGGGGTCACCGGTACAACTGGGGGAGCCACAGCAGGGGAAGAAGGTACGGGAGAACTCTCCGGGGGTGCTACAACAGGCTGCGCCCTCTGTTCTAACATCTGCGTCAGCCGACTCATGGCCTCCTCCTGACGCCGAACAGCTTCAGACATCTGGGCCATCTGAGCCTGCAGCTCTTGCACCTCACTCTGCTGGCCCTGCTCGGACTCCTCCTGATCGGGCTCAGGGGAATCTGGCTGAGAACGCGTCAACATCCTGCGTCGCGGAGGCATCCTACCACAAGAAATCACACTCAGTATCAAACCCCACACGACCCAATCTAGCGAAAGTCAAAGACATCCCCCTATTTCTGTGACTTTATGTTGTCTGCAGCCAACATAACTGTTCACCAGAAATTGGGTATGTCGATCCCTCTTCTCTCACTGGAAGAGTCAAGCAATAAATCAACGACTTTCGCAAATACCACGTCTCTCATGCCCTATCATCCTAGGGTCTGCCAAAAGCCTAGGGTTTCCTAAGTCCCAACTGACCTATCCCTAAGCTCTGATACCAACTTAATCTGTCACGCCCCGGGTGCAAATCAGGACCCGGGCCGTCTACAGATCCGCCGTGCACACGGGATTTCCCGCGTACACGAAGCGCTGGTAACCTGCTCAGATATAAATGTACAATAAAAGAGCATAATACAGAGCTGAAATAGAAGAACCACATAGTATCTCAGACTGGAACTACAAATACAACTGTAATAAGTACAATAATCTCCCAGCTCACCAAAATAGTACAACCAGCTGGCGGAAGCCAGACCCAAAATAAAAGGAGAATATCACAGTCTGAGTGGGGGTACAACGTCTATCTACAGCTCTCAGTCTCCCAGGAGATCTATCTATTCAGCGATCCCCTTACCTCGATCAGCTGCCGATGGCCTAGCAGCTCCCGCAGATGACTCTGCAAAATAAAGGAGAAGAAAGAAACAGAAAACAATAATGGGGGTGAGAACTACCAGATAAACCAGCAGCCTCCCCTAGTGGGTAAAACCTCAACTCTGACGCACCCACTAGGACTACTAGAGGCAAAAGGGAAAGGGAAGTGGTAGATACAAAAGATGCTGAAACAGGAAAACTACCACTATTATGCTGTCAAAACTGTATGCATGCATCAGAAATAGTATCTGACCAATAAACCCAATCTAGCAACCGATACACGATCGGTATTGCCTGCTCAAGAACCAGTATCTGATCGGCACACGGCACGATCCCATAATATCCAATCGACCGGCACACGGCTCGGTCCTAAGCCTACTCCGGAGCGGCACTCGAGGGGAGCGACCCACACGAGTAAAATATCTCTGTCATCAGTATCACAAGTATCTCTGTAGCACATGTCTCAATATAGCAGGACTGGATCATGACTATGATCAAAGTGGGAAACTCCATCCACTACAGGAACCCAATCCCCAACTGATGCAATAAATAAACCAAACTCAACCCCAATCTGATGCAAGGATAAACATCTGGTCAACCGCCTACTGTCCGCGGTCACCGCAATACCCCACAAGTCCACAATCTAGCACAACCTTGGCTACACTATCCCAAACCCCTGCTCACACTTGAGCAACAACATATGAATGCAAAGGACAACAATGAAACATGTTCAAATCCCAATATGATAGTGTAGCAATGAATAGTGGCCTTACCTGATGTCCGGGCATGCATGCAACTGTCTTTATTTTTAAAAGTTGTAAAATAGTGTCAAAGGTTTAAAAACAATTGATTTACTGAATAAAAGTCATTTGCATGCGAGATCATAGCCTTTGTCTCAATCACAGTGTCCCAATATAAGTCATCATATTATTTGTGGGGTTATATTAAATTTTAGGGGAGTTTGTCCCAGCGGTCCTTGTCATTTGTCATATTAATTTGTCCCAATGGTTCTCATTAATTGTCCTGTTAGTTGTCCTGTTAGTAGTCCTGTTAGTAGTCCTGTTAGTAGTCCCAATGGTTCTCATCAATTATCATGTTACTTTGTCCCAATTGTTCTCGTTAATTGTCATATTTTAGGGGATTTCTAGTAATCCCAGTGAGCTTGTCAAAAATGAGGTAAGCAACAACCGCCCACCTCGAGCAGCTCAAACAACACCCCAGGTAGTCTCCTGGTTGTCCACAGTCCTCAAATCCTGCAAATCAACGCTCCCGGTATAAATACAAATCTCAAAAAGTACAATATTTGCTGTTTTTCAGACAGCACGGGAAAAGAGGAATTTTTCACCTCTAAAATGAGCTCCTAAAATCCCAGAAAAATCACGGTTGCGTTCCTCGCGAAGAGTAGATCAAAATCGACTCTTTAAACGCCTCGATCTGACGCTCCTACGTCAAGATAAAAATCGGAGAAGTCGGTGCTGTCCAAAAATTACCACAGCAAAAAGGGGGGTCAAAGAGGACCTAAAAACTGTGCCAAAAGTACGAAACGGAGCAAAATAATCAATACGGAAATCGAAGCCCTACCTCTTACGGTCGCGCTGCCGCAAAAATCGTCCAAAAATTCCACCTGGTTAGCCCGCAGTGAATTTTTGACGGAACTGCGACGGGAAATGGGCCTAAAAGAAAAATCGTCGCAGTGCGCCGCGTCGCAGATATCTCACTATCTGTAACTCCTAAATTCCTGAGATTCTAGAGAGAGAAAGATGAGAGAGAGAGGAAAAACTTTCGTATTGGGAGTTTTCTCAGATTCTCTCTCCTCGGCTCGGATTCCAAGGTGCAAAGAGAGGGGGGTGGAGGCTTCTTATATAGTGGGCCAAAGGGAATATTCCCTCACGGAATCCAGATCCAAACACGAAACACCGAAACGAGCCAACCAGGAAGCGCCACGTGTCAACCAAACAGGAAACAGTCTGTGCAGGGCCAATGAAAAAGCGCCACGTGTCCACGTGGGGCGTGTGTTTGCCCCGTGCTCCGGGTCTTCCGGAAGTTTGTCGGCCAATCCGGGTGCGCCACGTGTCAGCTGCCCACATGCTTCTAGAAGCCGGCCCACCAATGGGATGCTGCCACGTGGCGGAACAGGGATTCCGCGCACCCGGTGCACGCCCATCCATGGACCGCGCACCAGCGCCCCTGCCCGCGCCTGCCCGCGCTGCCCGGCCGCGCCCTCTGCCTTGCTCCGCCCCGCTCCGCTGCCGCGCCGCTGCCCGCCGCCGTGCGCCGCCGCCCGCCGCCGCTCGCCGCCGGCCGGAACAGTAATTCCGGCCGGCGGTTACTGTTCCGGTGAACAGTACCCTGTGCCGAAAAATTTAAGCGAATATACCGTTTTGACCGTTTTCGCGCGCTGAGTCCAAATACGACGTCCGTTTCGCCAAATTCTCATCCGAAATTTTACAAAAAGCTCCCGGAAAATCCCATTTGCTCCGATTTTCGTGCAGAGTCTCTTAAAAATATCCAATTTCGTTTCTACAGGCTTCGTTGCACTGTACAAGCTTCCTACAGTCACTATTTAAGGTTGCGCAGTTCTGCGGGAGTCCGGATCATCACAAGTACAACTCACATGACACTAGAAACTCAACACACAATGCTCTAAAAATCCACTCGGCCCCCCGGCACGAGTACACATGCATACCGGGCCACCTGGACCTTCTGCAATACTCTCAATATTCAGAAACCCTTTATAAAATCGGAGTTTACTTAAAACCAGTTGCAAAAATAATGTGAAGGTCCAGATGCATCCCGAAAGACAAGAAAAAATGCAGTCTAGTGTCAAATCACCTCTAGATCATACTAAAAATGTCTGGGGCTCAGGAATGTTTTCCTACAATTTTCTAGGCAACTATCAGATTATCAAATATACAAATAAGTAAGCTAAACATGATCAACATGCATACAATAGCTTTAGAGGGCATTCCATACATCTTGAAGAAATTCCAACCCACCTCCAAAGCTTTTCGTAGGCAATCGCTGAAGTCGGTGAAGCGCCGTACCGCTCACTGTCAAATTTCGCCGAAATAGCACCTCGGCTCCTCGCGGCGCGCACCTCTGCCAAGAGTCCAGAAAAATCCCGAAAGCTCATAACACCCTCCAATGGCCTCTGGGATGCTCCAACAGCGCTCGGTCAACTCGCGGCCAACACAAAATCCAAGCTGCCGGCTCCACCTGCGCACACTGCCCGTGCTACGCCGCGACTCCGCATAGTGCGCACAGGGCCCTCGCGCGCGCTCCTCGCGGCCCGGACAGCACTTCGCTGCACCCTCTCATCGCGGGGAAGAAGAAAAAGATGGAATTAATCCATTTCCCAAGCTCAAAATCCCTCTTTGTCCAAAACTGAAAATTCGCAGAAAGCCGAAATCCAAAAACTCGGAACGCATAGTACTAACCTCCGTACGGTGTCCGCGCGCCTGCGAGCTCCATGCGAGCTCTCCTCAAATCGGTCACGCTCTCCAACGCGCTCGCAAACGGTATCCGAAGCCTCGGCGCGAAGAACAACTCCTCCAAAAATCCACAGCCACTCCCTCTCAACTCACTCTCAATCTTTCTCGCTCTCTTTCTCTTCTTCTCTTTTCTTTTCCTTGCTTTCTCTCTTGTCTTTCTTCTTTCCTTTCTTTCTGTCGTGGAGAAGAAGGCAGGGTGGGGGCTCATATATAGAGGGTGGCAAAGGTGTAAAACAGTGGAGAAGTGAAAAGACCAAAACACCCTCACTCAGAAAAATCCAAACCTGCTTAATTAGGCTCCCAGAGGTGCTGGGTACCGGTACCCCAAGCTGGGTACCAGTACTAAACTATTTAGTTCCGGAACCAAATGTCGGGTTCCGAAACACAGCTTGCAGTTCCGGAACCCAGACTTTGGTTCCGGAACTCAAGCTCCAAACCCTCTAAAATCCGAAATCTGAAGCTTCCTCAACGCCGCGGCCGACTCACTTTTCGCCCCGGAAGCTTCTGCTGCGCTCTGAAATCTCCCGAACCCCTCTGTAAACATAAAGTACACATGTTCCAAGCTTTTTCCACTCGAAAAACTCAACAGTGGAGTCGGTGTGCTCAATCCAAAATTCGATACTCTACAAAAGAAAACCCTCACTTGCATTCTCTGTTCATTTTCTCAACTCCAAAGCGGGTTACAATCAATTACTTAATTCCTTTAATTAATCCTTTAATTGCCAACTCCAACTCACTTTTCGCCTTCGGGGCCTCCGCATCCAACCGAAACCTGCCGAACTCCGCTGTAACCTGAAAATACACGTGTTCCAACACTTTCCAATTTTCTGTGCACAACCGCGGAGTCGGTTCTCTATCCAATCCAGTACTCTACAAGTACACAATGCCTCTAAATCACTGATTCAAACTGGGCTTCCAAGTTTCGACGCCGCTAACTCACTTTTCATCGCAAAGGCTTCCGCGTCGATCCGAATCAATCCGAACCCATCTGTAAACACAAATAGAACACGCCCAAGGCGAATTCTCCGCACCACGCCACCTTTCGAGGTCGGTGCACTCTACAAAGTCCCGGTACTCTACAAATACTGTTGATTGCAGGATGCGGTTGTGGATGCTCTGATTTTACGGTTTGACTTATTAACTGCACCTTTTAGCATCGTACATGTAATTGTGTTTTATCTTTACTCTTTGCGTCACTGACTTCCCACTGTGTGGCAGGTTTGGTCGGGACTGGGTATCAGGACGATGGTGAGGACGCTACTTGATGAGGTGTGGGATTTCCTGGATCAGGTTCCTTTTTCTTCTTTCGTTTTTAGTTGGTTATTTCCCTTATGGTCGAATACTGTGCATGTGGACGTGTGTAATGTGGATGGTGTGGATGTTGGGATGGCCTTATGTTTTGTAGAATTATGTTTTCAATATGTGGTATTATAGACGCGTCGTGTGGACGCGGGTTTTCAAACTTAAAAAGGAATTGCGAAAATAGCTTTAGAAAATTAAGTGTCGTGTGGGCACTGTTTTCAAAACTTGTGGATTTATCCTTTCGAACACAGTAACACACTGGGCGTGTGTCGTTTCATGAAATAAGACATTAGTGTTTTCAAAGTCATACTCTGGTATTTGTAACTTTTAAGGAAATTATGGTTGATGTTTTTATCCGGGCTATGTTTTGTATATAGGGACGCCGTGCATATACAAGGGAGATCTTGTATATGTGGCGGGTCTGTGCACGTGCCTGGGCGGGAGTTTTTAACAAAAAAAAAATAGGGTTGCTTTCCGCTTTTAATTTGCTTCCGGGGCGTGACATATGAAGTCATAGCATCAACAAAGGTAGCCTATAGTAACATGCAATAAATTCTTAGACTCAACCCTAATAAGAGTAGCAAGTGAAAGTAGCACATGTCGTCTCTAGACAGTACAAAAAGAGGGGAAAACTGAGCCCCATGAAACCCATGTACCAGAACAACAATAAGATTATGAGATAAAAGGAGCACAACCCTAGCATATACAATGTAACGTGAAACTAATCCTTCGACTCAACCCCGTATAACAAAAGGGATTAGGAGGACATAAGTAGAACCAAAACTGAACGAAGTAGCAAATAAAAGACTAAGATCTAAAGTGAGGTTAATAATTACAACACTTCAAAAAAAAAGCGAATCCTTCGACTCAACCCCGCATAACAAAAGGGATTAGGAGGACATAAGTAGAACCAAAAGAGAACGAAGTAGTAAATAAAAGGCTAAGATCTAAAGTGAACTTAATAATTACAACACTTACAATTTTTTTTCTAAAAAAAAGAGAACTGTCCTAATCAGGAAGAAGATGCAGCTTCAGATGGGTGAGGGACGACAATAGAGTGATTCGCGCGGAGACCATCGATGATTGCACTGTATTCACCGATTGTACGGCGCAATTCAGCTTGCTCACTTATGAATCCGATTTTTTTCTGCAAGAGCGGAAACGTAACAGTCTTTAAAAGATTATACTCTCGCTCCAAATTATTAAACTGATTCAAGAGCTGAGCATACTGAAATGGTCATACAAATTCTTGTAAAGTAGGAAGTCATCGTAATTTGCATCTTTGATTTGTAAATTAAGTTCACTTTTCATCTTCTGGACAACAACATGTGCTGCATCTTCTTTCGACACTCGGAACTGAAGAGACGGAACACCCTAACACCGAACAACTTCAATAATTGGCCCATCACACGGAATGTGAAGATCTATATATGCTAAGAACCAACCCTCGACAGCGGAAGTCACTTCGCACCGGGGAGGTTCAACACCTAGGAGATCGGCTATTTCCTCAAGTAATTTACTATAAGAAAGCTCGACAACAGCCATTGCGACTATTGTAGTTGGAGTAAAAACTGGAGGAGCAAACAATAAGCGCAAGAAAAGAACAATGAAAGGGAGAAAATACAGAGAGTAGGCAAACAAAGAGGGACCGATTAAGTAAAAGAATTAAACATGAATGCCTTTGCTACCACATTTTACTTAACAATAAAGAAATAAAGAGAAATTCTAATTAACGGAAATGAGACCATTAACCTACACCCAACCATAACCAAGAAACAACAAATTCTAAGTGTGAGGGAAAAAACAGGAATGCCTTTTATTTAACAATAAAGAAATAAAGAGAACTCATACTTCATGAACAACAAACTATTAACCTACAACAAACCATAAGCAAGAAAGAACAACAAATTTTCGGTAAAAAAAGTAAACAGCAATGACTCTGACACCACCTTTTATTTAGCAATACAGAAATAAAGAGAATTCCTAATTAACCAACGCCAAACCATGAACCCACAACCAACCATGAGCAAACAATAACAAATTCTCCACCAAAATCAACCAAAAGCAAAGAACAACAAATTTTGTAGGAAAATTAAAGGGAAACCTCCCAAAATTAGTCACATTTTCCTAAACAGATAGCAACAAATTCTGTACGAAAATCAACCGCAAGGTAAGCGCAGCAAATTTTGTACGGATGGGGTAGAGGAAATCCCAAAAAAATAATCACATTTTCCTATAGATTAAAGATAATCTATTTAGGAATATAATCTTGCCGAGTAAAGAAGTAGGCAGTGAAATTCTAAAGCGAGACTGTTCTCCAAGAACAACAGAAAGAACCAAGGCATGCACAGAATACTAGGTGCTCTATCTCCACATACAGAGATAGAACCAAGAACAACAGAAAGAACCAAAGAACCCACGAACAGAGTGTTGCAAGCTCTAAGAATAGAAATAACCAGGCCAAGCACATAGAGCTGGGTGCTCTATCTCCACATTAGGCACTATTTATAGGCAAGCTTCATAGAGAAGATTAAGAGAATGTAGGAAAGATAGGGGGAGAAAGGAGAGAGCCAAAGGTACCAAAGCATCATTAGGATTATTACAGGAGGTAGGAGATAGGGGATGGCCGCATAGTGACCACCGACGACCTTCGACGAAGAAGGGCACATCCAGAGTATGAGAGAGAAAGAAGATAGAGAGTAGGGCCTCATGATTGGGGGCGGGCTTAACACCCGCGCCACGCTACATGCCCGATGTACGCGCGTTTGGAGCTTGCCTCAGAGAGGAGCGTGGCAACCCCCCGCGAACGACGCGGGATGCTCTCTCTCCGAGCGACGGAACGTACACCCCAACACAAGCATTATCCTCCTGTGATCCGACCCTTTCTAGAAGAGGGGAGAGTGAAGAGGAGAAACCCTCTGTAGAAGAGGGGAGAGAGAAGGGGAAAGGGAAAAACTCATATGTAGAAAGAAAGAGGGGAGACGAGAATGAAAAAACATCTGCAGGAGATAAAAAAATTATGTACAGAAAGAAGACAGAAAAGGGGGCGAGCGAGATTGAGAAGAGTGTGCTCAGAAGACGACACGTCGGCACAACAACAGCTGAGAAGGTGACAGGTGGCCCAGTAAAATTCAGGATTTATATTCTGTATAGATAGATTCCATTAGAGCCGTCTAGAGCCGTTCGATAAATAGAATCTGCTCATCATACCTTCTTAACACTTCCTATATAAACAAACCTCTCTCCCTCACACGTTAGGGTTTCGCTTCATTGTCGGCTCCATTCACATCTCGTGCTCCCTAAACCCTAGTTTGCTGCGACAATGGTGAAGGGGCGCAAGGGCGAGCGCGTCAGGTCTCTCTTCTCCTTCTCAAATCCTAACTCTTAACCCTAGAACTCGAATAACTGTTCAATCATCCTTATCCTCCTTTTCTTCTTATACACCGAATAATCGCAGATTGTACGTCCGCGGGACGATCCTCGGATACAAGAGGTATGCGATATCTCCTCATTACGATTTCGTATTGGAATTTAGTAGGAATGGATCGAGATCCGCATTTCTTTTTTTTTGGCGAATTTTGGTGTTTTTTTGATTAATTTTTTGGGGATTTTAGATCGAAATCGAACCAGTATGAGAACACGTCGCTCATCCAGATCGAGGGCGTGAACACGAAGGAGGAGGTGGCGTGGTACTGCGGGAAGAGAATGGCCTACATCTACAAGGCGAAGACCAAGTCGAAGGGGAGTCACTACCGCTGCATATGGGGGAAGGTCACACGCCCACACGGCAACAGTGGCGTTGTTCGCGCCAAGTTCAAGTCCAACTTGCCCCCCAAATCCATGGTGGGAATCCAAAATGAACTTGCTGTTCCTTGTTTGTGGCTTAAAGTGTAGTCGTCCCTTGAGGCTAAGTCTCATGTTTTGTTCTCTGTATGTAGGGTGCTAAGGTTAGGGTTTTCATGTACCCGAGCAACATTTGAGGTAAGCTTCTATTGCTAGCAATCATCAAGATGTAGATGCTTTTATGTTGTGATGTGCTGATTCATTGTTTATTTCTTTTTTAAGCATTGCTGATCTACCATCTTGGTAGTTTTCGTAATCACTAATCTTTTTATAGTTCAAATAATAGTTTAGAGCTCAAGTTAATGCCTTAATTAGTTTTGTGGCTTCTGGGAACACAACAATTAGTAAGCAATATTTTTTTTTCTCTTTTTGATTGTTTTGTGATGTTTACCGTTGTCACTGGTTATGCATAAATGCAAATACCTGGTGCTTGAAACTTATGGTGTGCCTATGCTTGTTTTGGTGGGAAAGGGGAAATTTACTTCCCTATATTTTAATGTCTTTCTAAGCCAATACAACAAGTTAATCAACTATTTACACAAACAAACAAGGGTATAAGATTTGGCCACAATTCTAGGTGTACAATTCTATCCGAGGGCCATTGCTAATACTTGGTGCAAACATTGATTTTTTCTAGGTGAATAATGAGTTTACTATGACTTTTTTCCTTTCAAGTAGCTAAACGTCAAGATGATTAGTTGTCGACATATACAAGTTTTTTGGAGATTTTGAGGAAGCTTAGTAATTCTATTCATGTACGAGTTAATGGACGATTTTTAAACATAGAGGTAATCAGAAAGTAAGATGGTTTTCATGTCCTCTTGCTTTCCTCTTTTCCAGAGGTAATATAGTCATTTGTTGATTGTTTTACAACATTAAATGACCAATTTATTTAATTCAAGACATGCTACCTTAGATACTGCATCTCTTATGGTAAAAATTGGGGGCTGAAATTGGAGGTAATGTTGCTTTAGCTCGAACCAATATTTTTGGAAGCATATTTGAGGGACGTCATTATCTTATTATTATAACTTCAAAGTGACATGAAAGTATAATACGTTGGTACTAATTTCGTTTGTTGGTCAAGTTACAAACTTTTGAGTCTTGTTTTGTTAAGTTTGCATGGAATCCTGAAGAGAGTTTTGAAATTGGGTCATTATTTAGGGAAAAGAATTAATTCACTTGGTTGCTTGAACTATATTGTATTTTTACATGGTCGCCTGAACTTTAAGTTTAAATAACTAGAAATTTTTTTAGATGGTCACTTGGACTTTAAGTAGTGTTTGATAGGCGCGCTTGAGGCGCAAGGTGCCTTTCTCAGCTCCTTAGGGTAGTTGAGGTGCAGAGCCCTTTTTGAGGCGTGCGCCTGAGGCGCCTGCATGATAATTTTAGTTATACACGTCTAGGGTTTAAGTTTTTAGGTCTCAAATTTTTTACAATATATTTTGACTTGTTTAGGGATTGACAAAAAAATCCCTTATTCAAACCCTGTCTTCCCCCTTTCTCTATGCCATTCTATCTCTCCCCCCTCTTTGCAGTAGCTAGTAGTAAGCAGTTGAAAGAACCAATTGCAAAAAGCAGCCACAAGCACTTTTGAGTTGAAAGTTGAAAAGGTTCCTATGCTTTCGAAAGTACGGAGGCCTTCGTGCTCGTAAGTTGTTTTTAATGATGTGACATCCGATTCGGTGATCGGTTTCGTTAGACTTGATTTGAAATGTTGGAACTATCTAGAAACTAAATTTCACAATTTTTTGACTTCATTTGCTTAATGAATGAGTAGCCCCAAAATGAACGGTTGAAAATAAAAATCTCATAAAAAACAATGATAAAAGATTTAAATTTTAAATCGAAAGTTTTGATTCCACTCTTGATGTTTACTAGAATTTTCTATTCAAGTTTCACGTAATTTGGATTGTTCTACACCGTTGAATTTACAAACGTACCACATCGTTCTTTAAAATAGTCATTTTTTAGACCCTTTGATTACTTATTAAATGATGTCGAAAAATTATGAAATTTGGTTTGTAAATAGTTCTAATAGTGTAGATCATGCCTAACGGAGCCGATTGTCAAATCTGATATCCTTTCATCGAAAACAATTTACAAGCACGGAAGCCTCCATACTTTCGAAAGTATAGGAGATGTACTCTCTCTCTCTCTCTCTCTCTCTCTCTATATATATATATATATATATATATATATATATATATATATATATATATATAGTAGAGTTTATATGCTTTCAAAAGCACAAATCCAACTATACTTGTGAATTTTTTATCATTGGATTTGCATTGAGATTTGTGCTATTGTAAAGTCAACTAAAGAGAGAGAAAGAGAAAGTACAATAGCACGAATCTCAATACAAATCCAGTGGTAAAAAATTCACAATCATAGTTGGGCTTGTGCTTTTGAAAGTATAGAAGCTCTACTCTCTCTCTCTCTTTCTCTCTCTCTCTCTATATATATATATATATATATATATATATATATATATATATATATATATATATGAAGGATTAAAGTGCCGTGGCACGGGAGTGTGCCGGCCGTTGCCTGGCATGATACGACACAGTCATGCTTGCGTGCCGATGGGCATGCACAACCTCCTAGTGACACATTTTGCCACGGTCTTATTTTAATTTTTTTTGTCCAATAATTCTTTAGAATATTATTTTAAAAATTTTAGAATAATATTTATAAATTTTGGCTATATATTGATTTGTCTTGATCTAATATCAATAATAGCTTACTAACTTACTAGTTAATAGCTTAATATAGTGGTAGTCTTCTTTATAGGTGAAGTTAAATACAACTACATCTACAACTCATAGAGAAAATTATTTTTTCTTTAAATCTTTATAAAAATTAAAAAATTCATTCGTATTGATTCGATAAAGGATCATATGATGACTAGACTAAACTAGAATGAGACTCCAAGCGCACTGATAGCTTCTTTTTATTTTCAAATTTTTATAAAATATTTATGAAAAATGAAAGAAATTTATTTCTCCTAAGAATTTTAAAAAAATTATAAAATTTGTCCATGAAAATTTAATAATAAGCCATACTATGAATAAATTAATCAATAATAAAAATTGATTTACTTTTAATTTTTTTTGATTTATTTTTTATTTTTTAGAATTTTAAAAATTATAAAATATAAATTCGAGAAAATTAATTTTTTAAAATTTTTATGAAATATTTGCAAGTTCATCCAAGAAAATTAAATTTTCTTAAATTTAAATAAGAAAATTTACGCAATTTATTTATGAAAATATGACACTAAACCATATGACATATACATTAAGCAAATTTAAATATCAATTGCTTCTATTTAGTTTTTGATTTTATTAGTATTCTTATATTTCTAAAACTAATAATAAAATTGTCAAAGCTAAGAATATTTTAAATCTCGCACAAAATACTAAATCCGTACAAAAAAAAAAAGGACCATATATTGATTAAATCAAGTATATATATTTTCAGATTTTTGTAAATTATTAATAAAAATTTGTATAATTTTATATTTTTTTACAAAAGAAACTTTACGAGTTAAATATATTCTAAATGTATGAAAAAAAATTTAAGTTGTAAATTTCTTGACTCCTAATAAGTAGATATTTGATTTTACTATTTCTTTACCTTTTCTTTTAAGATCGAAGAGATTAAAAAATAATAAGAGATTGAAAGGAAAAAATTTTAAAAAAATTATGAGAAAAAAGAGAAGAAAAAAATAGAAAGAAAAAAAATGCAAGCCTATCTCTCTCTCTCTCTCTCTCTCTCTCTATATATATATATATATATATATATACATATAAGCATAGCACCAAGTCATTGGTACTATTTGGTTTTCGACCCTTAGATGAAGGGATGTGCGGTTAGGATGATAGTGGTTCTCTAAGGTTTAGTGTGTGGTTGGTGGAATAGTATAATCTAAGGGATGTAAATGGTCAGAGGGGTAGATTTAATGGCGGAAAACTTGGTAGCACCAAGTGTTTGGTGCTATTGATAGCATTGTAGCCCGACTCTCTCTTCCTATATATAGAGCTAGTCTCCTATAATATTAGATCTATATCTTTGACTAATTTCACCCCTTAGATCATGCTATTTGACCAACCACCCACTAAACCCAAGGGGTCTACTATTATCCCAACCGCACATTCTTTCATCTAATGGCTAAAAACCTACCAGCACCTATGACTTGGTACTTTTAAAAGCATAGAAGCTCACATATATATATATTATATATATATATATATATATATATTTTATATATATATATATATATATATATATATGTGTTAGTATTAGGGTTTTACTACTATAGTCCCATTTTCGATTTTAGAATGTTCAAATCAACGATCCACACCGTTAAATATGATCTAGAATATATGAAGTTCTTAGATTTTTTTTTTTCATAACTTTTCGACATCGTTTACTTAATAAGTAAATCATGTCAAAATGAACGGTGGAAATTGAACAATCTTTAAAATTTGAGGATGACACTTTTGAATTCAAGATCGAGAATGCTGATCTTGATTTTAATAGTTTAAAGTATTTTCTATCAAAATTTGAATAAATTTCAAAATTTGATCGAAAGGGTTCAAAATCAATAAGTTTTAGTAGTTGATGTATGCCATTTACAAGTTTAATGGTGTAGAAGTATTCAAATTATATAAAATTTTGATAGAAAATTCTTTATATTATGTGCAACAAGATCAATATCTCTTATCAAAAATTTTATTACTATATCATAACTTTTTGTGAGATTTTTAGTTTTAGTCGTTGATTTTGAGTCATTTCGATTATTAAGTAAATGATATAAAAAATCCACAAAATTTATTTTCTAGATACATCAAATACGCTAGATCAAGTTACGAAGTTGATCGTCAATTCAAAAATTCTATCATCAAAAACAGCTTTGGAGCATGGAGGTCAGAGCACGGAGACCTCCGTGCTCCTAATAACGCACAAGTCCTATGTGTGTGTGTGTGTATATATATATATAGTCCTTGGCTACTATACTATTAATAGCACCAAGTCATTGGTGCTATTAGGTTTGACCCTTGGATGAAGCGATGTGCGGTTAGGATAATAGTGGGTCCTTAGGGTTTAGTGGATCGTTGGGAAAATAGTATGATTTAAAGGGTGGAAATGACCAAAGGGCTAGATCTAACGGCGGAAAACTTGGTAGCACCAAGTGCTTGGTGCTATCGATAGCATAGTAGCCGGACTCTCTCTCGACTACTATGCTATCGATAGCACCAAACACTTGGTGCTACCAAGTTTTTTATCGTTAGATCTACTCTTTTGATCATTTTCATCCCTTAGATCATACTATTCTCCAACCACCCACTAAACTCTAGAGAAACCACTATCATTCTAACAGCAAATCGCTTCATCCAAGGGCCGAAAATCTAATAGCAACAATGACTTGGTGCTATTAATAGTATAGTTGTTCTCTAGTCTCTCTCTCTCTCTTCTCTCTCTCTCTCTCTCTCTTATATCTCTCCTCTCCACTCTCTCTATCTCCTCTCTCTCCTCTCTCTCTCTCTCTCTCTCTATATATAACTCTATATTATATATATATATATATATATATATATATATATATATATATATATATGATTTAGGCTGGAATGCTATCTGTAGCAAATGGGCTCCGTTGTTACTGATTTGTTTTCGATGATGGAGTTTCCAAAACGACGATCAGTACCGTTAAATATGATTTAGACTATTTAAACTATATGGAAATCAAATTTCATGCTTTTCTGATATTTTTTTCTTGTCCATCAAGTGGACACAAAAATGAATGATCGAAAATGAATATCTTTCAAAAAGCGATGATATGAGTCTTGTAATCAAAATTTATTGATTTAGATTTTTTTTACATCGTTAAACAAGGAAACATCTCTTTACAGGCAAACGATTATTTAAACTATCATGAAATCAAATTTCATGCTTTTCTGATATTTTTTTTCTTGTCCATCAAGTGGATACGAAAATAAATATCCTTCAAAAAGTGATGATTGGAGTCTTGTAATCAAGATCGAGAGTGTAGATTTTGTTTTAAATAGATTAAGAAATTTTCTAACCAAAATTTAATTGATTTAGATTTTTTTTACATCGTTAGACAAGCAAACGTTTCTTATCTACCATTAAAATTACAAATTTTGCCACCCTTTGATCATTAGGTCAATGATGTCGAAAAGATTTGAAATGTGATTTCTAAATGCTTCCAGTGATCTAGGTCATGTTCAACGGTGTCGATTGTCGATTTAGAGGCTCCATCATTGAAAATAAATCTGTTTGCAATCGATAGTATTTCAGTCCAACTCTATACGTTTGTATAGATAGTATTCTAGCCCAACTCTAGATACATTATACATTAACATATACATATACATTATTCATCTATACCTCTATATGATTTCCCATGATTAAATCTGAGGTGGCAGCATTTTCTTAATTTGAGGGCAGTGGGACCCACTATTTTTTAATTCTCTTTTTTTGAAACGCTTTCTCTCTCCAACTCTCTTACTTACTAAAGCGTCTCTTTCTTTCCCCACCCAACCCCCTCCCACACGGCATTTAATTCTATTTTTTGTTAAACGCTTCCTCTCCCTATTTCTCTTACTTTCCTCACCCCACCTACACAGATGCTGCATTGCTCACCTTCGCTTCGACGCCGACTCCTTTGCCTTTCACTCCCCCCATAAACAGACTCTTTTCGATATCGGCCGCAACATCTAAAGCCCCTTTTTTGATCGTTCCCACCTTCTCCTCAACGATCCCGACCTTGATCCCACCAATTCTAACAACAACAATTCGATAGCGATTACAAGCCACTACGTTCGTGCTCGCGGCACTTAGATTTGGTGTTGTTTTTCGTTTAATTTGATTTGCTTTCATTCAATTTTAAAGGAGAAAAAAGTGGCATTTTTTAAGGGTCTTTTAGGATTTTCTTGGGTTTTATGTGATTACAGGATTAGTGCGACGAAAAAGATGATGACGATCATTGTTTCTTTCTTCTCATCAGTTTGCAAATTGGGTAACATCCTTATATCCTTATATTATTAACTTTTATTATATTTTTTATATTATTAACCAATTAAATATAATTATTTTTTACTATTTTTTCTTTATATTTTCTTTCTTATTTAATTCATAATTTTTTACTATAACTTCTACCCGCCGCATCGCGCGGGTTCCTACATTAGTTATACATTATACATTAACTTATACATCATACATTATACATTATATACATATGTTATAATAGTTATGAGCGATAGTGAAGCCGTCAGAGGTGGAAGCAGTCACTTGACGGACGAAGTCGAGCTGGTTTTGGCAGTATTGACGGGATCTTTTGCTATAATTGGTTATTCCTTACCTCGGGACTAAATTGGTTATTGGGCATTCATGGTCAAACTCATAAAAATGGTATAGTCCCTCAGGAAATCCCATTATTTGATCCAATCCATTCGTTCGTAGAGCTATTTACTTGATTGCAGACGTTTATGCAACACCTCTAACAGAGAAACAAATAGTCAATTTGGAAAGACCTGCTATGTCTCATTCCCTCTGGGCTGCTCTAGTCACGTTTAAGCCTTTGATTGGTTTAGGGATAGATCTTACTCCTTTTTTTTATCCCCTTAAACAAACCTATCCTACTTGGGTAGTGATGCTTTCGACTACTGAATTCTAGCCATCTAGGGTGTGGACCAACTATTGATCATCGCCTTTGGTAAGCTATTACCTCACCAACTAGCTAATCAGACACGAGCCAGCGGACCATCTATTTATCATCGCTTTGGTAAGCTATTGCCTCACCAACTAGCTGATCAGACACTAGCCACCGAAATGCTGGTTGTGGATTTGATGCTCATTCCTATATATATTTGTGTGTGTGTGTGTATATATATATATGAGAGAGAGAGTGAGAGAGCGCTAGATTGAAATACTATCGATAGCAAATAGGCTCCGTTGCCACCCATTTATTTTTGATGACAAAAATGAATGATTGAAAATGAATATCCTTCAAAAAGTGATGATATGAATTTTGTAATCAAGATTGAGAGTATAGTTTAAAAAAATTTCTAACTAAAATTCAACTAATTTAGAGTTCTTTACACCATTAAACTAGTAAAAGACTCATATCTACCATTAAAATTACAAATTTTACAACCCTTGGATCATTAGCTCAATGATGTCGAAAAGATTTAAAATTTTATTTCTAGATACTTCGAGTTATTTAAATCATGTTCAACGGTGTTGATTATCGATTTGGAAGTTCCATTATAAAAAACAAATTGGTGGCAACGAAATCCGTTTGCTATTGATAGCATTCCAGCATAATATTTATTTATTTATTTATTTATTTGAGACATTTATAGATATGATTCTTCGCTTCATTATGATTATTTTGGATTCTTTTTTTTTTGGAGAACAAATTATACTAAGCTTGTTAAGAGTGTTTTACTTTTATTAGATATGCACCTTACCTTCGCCCTCACGTGTAGGCTCCAGAAGGCTTTTTGCGTTTTGTGCCTTTTCAAATACTGACTTTAAGTTAAAATAATTTCTGGAAAGTTTCATTTAGCCACTTGTCCTCTATTCTCTCTCGCTATCACAGTTCTTTTGTTTTTTTTTTTTTTTTTTTTTTTTTTTTTTATGTTTGTTAGTGCATGATTACCACATGATCTTCATAGATTTTTAGTGTGACCTCTCTTTTTAGTATCTAAGATTATTTTAGGGTCATACCTGTGATTTGAATTTTATATGTATTATTGATGTTAGCAAAAAATTTGGTGGGATTTGCTATTGATAGCATTTATATATTTATTTTATTTTTTATTATTTGAGACATTTATAGATTCTTCTCATTATGATTAATTTTATTCTTTTTTTTGTATTGTTATTAGATATGCACTTACCTCGCCCTCATGTGTAGCTCTTTTTGCGTGCCTTTTCATACTGACTTTAAGTTAAAATAATTCCTGGAAAGTTTTCATTCAGCCACTTGTCTCTTCTCATTTGTATGTTTGTTAGTGCATGATTACCACATGATCTTCATAGATTTTTAGTTTGACCTCTCTTTTTAGTATCTAAGATTATTTTAGGGTCATACCTGTGATTTGAATTTTATATGTATTATTGATGTTAGCAAAAATTGATGGAAGTGATAGATGGTTGATTGAGCCCGGATGGATTTATTTGGTATTTTGTTTTAACCTTTTGGTGTTGGGATTGCCGTGCAAAATGCATGATAGTTTATGGGGTTCCACCACATTTATTCCTAAGGGTTATAGTTTAGTTTGGGTGGGTTGGGGGGTTAATATCCCTTCGTTTATTCATCCCCTTTAAAATTTATTCTTTATTGGTGTTTAGTTGTGTCATGAATGAAAATAGTGACGGAGAAATTGAGGAGAAAGTAAAAGGGGCGGGAGGAGAAAGTAAGAAGAGAGAAAATGAGAGAAACGATGAGAGCAGTGTTTGAAAAGGCACGAGGTGCAAGGCTCTTCTGGAGCCTAGGCGCGAGGCGCACTGCGAGGTGCGCGCCTCAAGAAGGCGAGACGCACATTTACTAAATCTAGTTTAATTTAATGTTCTATATAAAAAAGAATTCAAAATAATCATACAAAAACAAGATGACCATCAAAAAGTAAAGAAAACACATGCATATAGGTTCTCAAATTATTTTTTTTTTTTTTCAAGTTTTCAACTTTCAACTTAAAACTTAAAGATGATTGTGGTGCCAATGCTCTCAATCTTGTTTTGCCGTTCTTCAAGCATCATACTCATCCTCATCCGCACCCTCTTCGCTTGCATCGCCATAATCTTCTTCTTCTTATTCTTTAGATTTTTCATCCCCAATATCGTCTTCTTCTGTATCCTCAGAATCAACCCAATCTGGCTCTTCATCAATAGATAAAGATGGTCGATATGATGATAACTTATCCTTTCTTTTTTTAATTTCCTTTCTCTTTTCTATTTCCTTTTCCTTTTCAATTCCTTTTCCTTTTACTGATTGTGTAAACCGTGTATGGCTAGGCTCATTAACCCCAGCAGCTCTAGCCACATCAACCCATGTCAAAGCATCTTCCCAAACTAGTCCTTTCTCAATATCACCCTCTCCATCACTGTCCATTGCTCCAGTCAACCATTCATTGCTATCATCAACTTCATTTAGGATGATGGGATCAATAGTATCACGCAAATTGAACCGACGGATTAGTGCTCTATTATACTTAACACATACCAAATCATTCAAACGTTGTTGTGTAAGCCTATTTCTTTTTTTGCTATGAAGCTGCCAAAAAAATGAAATCAACGAATAAGCATATTAATTATTAAATTTATATTGCAAATTTGCAACATAAGAAAATAAATCGCAGTTCAAGTTTAGCGTCTTATCCATTCATTTTACAACTTACATGTTCAAACACACTCCAATTTCGCTCGCATCCAGATGCACTACAAGTGAGACTAAGAATTCGAACAACAAATTTTTGCAAGTTCGGTGTTGAAGATCCATACGATCTCCACCACTTAGCTGTGATATAGAATAGAAGAATAAACCAATAAATAAATTTTGCTTTGTATAATTCTATTAGAATTTAGAAATTTAAAATTAAGAAAACTAATGATATGTAAGTAATAGTATACCCGGTGACTTTGTATTTCTATGTTGGATTGCTAAGTCATGTCCAAAGAGACTGGATGCTCTACGATATATGCTTAATTGGTCACTTATTTTATCTTGTTCCACAATACTTGGAACCAAGGATTTAAGTGCCGTGGCACGAGATCGTGTCGAAAACTTGCCGGCACGGTACGACACGGTGCGTGCCGAAGAGTGTCGGTCACAAAAACTACATGTGTGCCGACATATAATGACATGAAATATTTTTTTTTTCTTTGGCAACAAAATATTATAATTGCTTATTATGTATCTTTATCAAATATTTTGAATTTTATTGAGAACATTATTTAGTAATTTAAAGAAAAAAAAATTTTGAACTGTGCCATCGGATCGGGGGTTGTATCGTGCCGGTATTTTATTGGCACAATACGACACGGTGGATACGGCCCGTGCCGATGGATACTTAAATCCTTGCTTGGAACCAATCGTTGGAGAGTCTTGTATAGCCTCGACATAACCTCTTCATCTTGCTCAATATTTGGATTTGAGTAAAAGTACATGAGATTCAAATAAAAAGCAGCAACATGCAATGGGCGATGGAGTTGACATTCCCACCTCTTATCAATTAATTTGAAAACTTCATTATATTTTTCCTCTTTTTAATTGAATGATTTTGCAATGGCTTCCTTTGCTCTATCCATGGCCTCATAGATGTATCCCATTGAAGGTCGCTTCTCACCATCAACTAATTTTAGAACACGAACAAGTGGACCAAAAATTTTAAGAGTATATATTATGTTGGTCCAAAACATGGGCATCATTACTATGCTAGTAATACTTTTGCCAGATTGCTGTTTTGCCCAGTTGCTCTTAGTCTAATCTTCAGATGTAAACATTTTCCTCAAGTTATTTTTCTGACGGTGTAAGCGTTGAAGGGTGAGAAAAGCAGTGCAAACCTTGTTATGGAAGGCCTAAGAAATTCCTTTTGGCCCGTGAAATGTCTCATCATATTCACCACACCTGTGCTATTATAAATATAACTATTCAAAGTCACGGCTCTCTATATGGTTCTATGTACTACCGGCATCTTTTCGATATCCTCGAGCATCAAATCAATGTAATGGGCGGCACATGGAGTCCAAAACAAATTTGGTCTCTTGGATTCAAACAATCTCCCTAAGAAAAAATTGAGTGAAAGAAAGATTATAGCTATTAGTTATATAAATATTACAGTTACACACAAAGTATAAAACAAATTAGAAGTTAAAAATATTGAGAATTTAAGAGGGAGAAACTTACCGGCTACTACATTAGCCGATTCATTATCAGTAACAACTTGCACAATATTTACTTCCCCAATCGCCTCTATCATATTATCCAATAATTCAAACATTCTTTTTCTATTTTTAACATAATTAGAAGCATCAAAAGATGTAAGAAATACCGTACCCATTGAGAGTTCACAAGAAAATTTTTTATGGGTCTTTCTCTCCTATCCTTCCGTGCATCTGACATTAAAGAGCAACAAGTTCTCACCCATTCCTCTTCATGAGACTTCAAAGCATTTCTTGTCCTCTCAACCTCCTTCAGAAAAGGAACTTGTAACTCATATGCGGATGGTGGTTTCATGCCACAACCATATTGCCCAATGGACTCAATCACTACTTGAAAACTATCATAATTAACGGCATGAAAAGCTATCCCAGCATCGCACATCCATCGGGCAAAGTCTCTACAAGCTTTCTCTCTAAGCTCCTTTTTACATGCATTATTTATTGTGGTTTGCTTCATCTTTCCTTTCCTTCTTTCTTGAACCACCTTCTCTGCTTCACGAGCGAAATCCACATCTATAGGACGCTTTTGACTACGTTTTTTTGCTATTGACTTGCTACTTCCAACACTCCCACTACTTCGACATCTTTTTCCAAAAGATATATATTTTCCGATATCATCTTTATCGCCGTCATCACCATATCCCTCTACTTCATCAAACTCGGACATCAAAGGATTTCTCTACTTTGCTGCTATTTGCTTATTCATAAACTCTTTAATTTCCTCGCGGATATGAGCCGGACATTTTGGGTATCCTTTTGTATTTTGAAAGCCGCAAATAATATGTTGTTTGGCTCTATAAATGCCTCCTTTTGTTATTTTTTCACAAAAATTACAGATCACATCATTTCTATTGTTGGGATCCTTTGAACGTGCAAGGAGAGAGAAAGCAAGGAGAGTGAACGAAAGAGGGATGACAGTTAGTGAAGAGAGAAAATGTGGAGACAGAAAGGAAGAGAAAGGGAGGAGAGAGTAAAGAGAAAGAAAAGGAGATAGAAAGGAAGAAAAAAGGATGAGAGAGAAAGTGAGCTGATAGTCGAAGAACGATGTGAGGAAGGTCAAATGTTCTGTCTCTTGTTCTCACCTCCTTTTGACCTAATCCCCTTTAAGTTAACAAATCTGTATTGTTGAAGTTTAATAGGAGGTGAAAATTTCGTCTCTTAGAAGTTCACCATATGGTACCAAACACAATTAATAGAGGGTGAGAGTTTACAGTCGTGAGATATCACCCTCTTTAACCTTGTACCTAACGAGCATTGAGGAAAATGTAGAAAGTTTTGGTAGACCTTTTCTTGCGGGATGCTATTATGCTATAAATAACTCTGTTCTCTTCGCCTTCATTAGCAAGAAGAAAATAGAAGAATTCAGTTTACATGTGACAAGCTTCTGAATGTTTGCTTACGGTTCTCTTTTGTGCCTAGTATCAAATGTGGAATACCGGTACAGGATTGGATACTTTTTATATTCCTTCGAGTTCTATTTGATTATGGCACATAGAGTTTGGCCTCTTTTACCTTTTACCTTTTACTATTGTTAATAAGTTTTGAAACTTGTCTTTGAAAGAAGCATAGTAGTTTATGCTACACATAATTTGTTTTCTTTAACAGAACTGTGAGTACATAGTTTTGCATATTCTATATCATATTTGAGGAATGTCATTAATAAACGCTCATCTATTCTTAAGAGATGCTTTACTAATTTTATTTCCAATTACAATTGGGGCGATTTTTCGTATATTCTGTCTTTCATAATACTTTTCCTATATTTATGTTGATTTGGCTGATGATCGTGTTGTGTGCTCTTCTAAGTAATTTCTAATTAATCAAGTGTTTTTCAATATGACGCCAACATGGCTTGCTCTCTTATTCTATGAAAACAAAATGAATTAGATTTGTAGATCATCTGCATATGGTTGCCCTTTTGTACGCCTTTTTGCAACTATATGCTGTTTAAGTCTTTTAGCTTCTAGTACTAAAAGTATCTTTCCTTGTGATGATGCAGGTATTTCTTGATGCTTTTATTTACTAGCTGTAGTAAAGGTGGATTTATGTGTTCTGAGCTGGTGGTGAAATCAGTGTCTAGAAGCTTTTTCTATTTCAAATTTTGATATTTACTTTCTCCACTATTGGAGTTTGAAGTTTACTGATCAATAACTAGGGAGCTTAAAACATAATTTGTCAACTCGTATTGCTTCGTTGATTTTCTTTTGTTGTTCGTGCAGTGCTTGTAATTGGTGCTTCTGTGTTTTATTATAGCCTGCTGAATTGAGCTATTAGGGAAAGCCTTTATATCAATAGCCTTCCCTCCCAAGGGATTTTCTCAGATTGCAAATTACCTGAAGATCTCACCAGAGTAGCTACTACATTTCGTCGGAATGACCCTCCTTCCATGCTTGCGAACCCTTGGAAAGTCTTTTTGGAATTTGAAACGTAACCTATTATGATAACTTTTAACTGTAAGGATGCATTTGGTTTACGAAAGATTATCAAGAATAAAAAAAATGTCTTATCAGGAATAAAATAATTTCCAAACATTTAATTCCTATTCATCGTAGTGCGGTATTTTCGTATTTGATTTGTACAGTTATATTATTTTAGATTGTAAAAAATATAAAATTAATATATTTATTTTATTAAGATTATGAAATTAATGTATTTATTTCGTTAAGTCATGGGAAGATAAAAATTGAGGTATAGTTTGGCCTAGAGAGAGATTTGAGGTCAGAGAGTGAAAGAGTTGAAATTTTAAAGAGATAATTGAGATTAGTAGAAGAGGTCAATAGAAAATATAGATTACAAAGTAAAGTAAAAGGTCCGAAAATTTTATTATTATCCTAATTTATTATTATGAGGATACCTACTCAAAAAAAAAGAAGAGAGAAGAGATTATTACTTTAGGATTTTTTTTTTTTCAAATGTGTCTAACATTATTCTATTTAGTAAAATACCGTCATGTATTTATATTTATATTGAATTATTGAAAAATGTGAATTATACGTGCCCTAAGGGGATATCTTTTAACAGTTCTGCCATGGGTACACCCTATTAGGGGTGTACATCATACACCCCTAGCAAGGACGGCTGGGATTAATGCCTCATTTAAACTGTTCTTATTCTCACACCCCTCTCTCTTCCTCCTTTTCTCTCTCTCTCTAAAACGCAAAACTCTTTAACAAGTCCTGTCATTTCCCTCTACTGTCAAAAACACTCGTTAGGGCTCTCTCTCTCTCGCTCGCTAAGGCTCTCGACCAGGGCTCCCTCGTCTCCGTCACCTTCTTTACCTCCGTCACCTCGAGGGCTCTCGACCAGCGCTCGCTGCCGTTGCCGTTGCTGATACTTCGTCACCTCAGTCTCAAGGGCTTCATCACCCCTGTTTGGGTACTCTAAACAAAATTTAGGTATTTTGTTTTAATTTAGGGTTTGATTTGGCTAATTTATCTAATTTGTTGAATGATAAGTTTTTTTTTAGAAAGATCCTTAAAATATTAAATGTATATATCTAATGTTATATAGCCATAAAGGAAAAGCAGCATTCCTCATTACTTAAGCCTTCCGCATAGGAGTTCTTGCTTCATCATAACAGCCATGCAACTCCTGTGAGTGATTATGTCATATCATTTTCTCTAACTAATTTTATTTGTTAATGTTCATATATGAGATTCTCATACCACTTGATGAACTATTGTGAACCTTCGTTGTGGGTTTAATGCCTTATTCAAACACCTACCGCTATAATTAGCATATATGAACTATTGTATGGGGTGCGGCCTCAAATCATGACAGCTACAAAAATTATTGTCCACCTCCATGTGGGAGTTGGGACTATGAACATGAGCACAAAAGTAGTTGTCTGTTATATTTAGATAGCAGTAAATCATTTACATCTGCAGTAATTCCAAATTTAAGGATGTTGCGGTGAATAAAAATTGAGAAACATACATAATTCAGAAGATAATGTAGCACAGGAGAAGGAAAAGATAAGGGAAGAAAGATTTATAAATATAATTGATGAATTGTGGCATTCCAAACAACAGAAAATTAGAGACTAAAACAGCAGTAGAGAAAATGCTAGGTCATGAGATAACTAAAACTGCGGTCAATGAATGGTGCTTCACAGGAGTTCTATGAAAACAAACAAAGCCAACAAAAGAAATTTTCATGGAGAAATTTTGTCGCCTCAACTTATTGAGAATAAAGTGAAGCCCTATTGTTTAAGTCGTGTAATTAATCATTGTAATCAACAAGGCCAATAGTGTGGCATATACTGCTTCCATAATAAGTCATAGAAAATGGAGAATACTCTGGAGCAACTCAAGAGATATAGGTAATGATCCTCTCAAAAATGTGAAATGTCACCGGACAATGAGGTTTTAGTTATTCTTGACAGTGCTACAACTGTCCAAGCACACAGAAAAATATTTCTTAGTCTCCCATTAAAATTTTCAAATACATAGTTCAACAATTAGTAAGATAACATGAAAACAGATGAGAAAATTAGATTGATACTTAAATCTTGTCACAGGAAAAGTGCACAAGTGAGACAACGATGTAAATAAGAAACAGAAAAGTACGAACCAAAATATATGACCATATATATTGACTTCAATAACAAATGATATTCTAGGTGCAAGGCACCTAGAATATTGACTTCAATAACAAATGATATCCTTAATGGCGTGGTAATTTGTATCTCCAATCCATCGAGTTTAGGGTTTAGTTTGAAGTTATTATCCATTAACGACAAGAAGATTGCCATCATCATCTTGTAAGATGTTAGGTAAAGATTGCATTAGCTAGTACTGGGCTTGATACATGAGCAATTTCAATGATAATTATTTGTTTTTGTGATATTATCATAGAGCAGCTGGATATGCAGTGGATAGAACATGAAAGCATCTAATGCATTTGAGATGATGTAAATTTTTGTGATCTTTTATTTTCTTTTTGCTAGTCGAACAATTCTCATGAGTTTTAACGGCTCTCTTTAAATTTGTTCCTCTGATATGCTTAATTAAGACAGCTGGTATGCATTTCACCAGCTTTGTCTCTCTAGTTGATTTCTTCACAACCTTAATCTAGATTTTCTTGTTGCACTTTTGCTACTCAAACTTTTCCAGCATGCTGCAGTATAAAGTCAGTGATAACATATTTGGTTTAGGGAACAGCTATATATGGGTTCTGTACAGTCATATAGGCAAATTGGAACACTTGTATGATTTTCTTGCTTTAAACAGTCCATATTGATTTGAACAGTCCATATATTCATGTTGTACTAATATATCAGTTTATCAATGCAAACTGATATATTTTGAAGTGAGTTTTTTTAAAGATAGTAGAGATCTAAAGATTGTCTAAAGTTGGCGCTGTCAATTGTAACATGAGGTCACTCCTTGAAGGAGAGAAGCAGTATTTTAAATTTTAAAGGCTGTGGACGACTCAACCCTTAGTATTTGTGATCAAACAATTCCATCGAATTGAGTATGACTCTATGTGTGATAGCATCCACTATACCAGGAATATCAATGAACCCAATTCTTGCAATTGCTCAGGATACGCTTGTAGTTGCTCAAGAATAGTGACTGTTTGCAGAGCTGTACAACATGAATATATGCGTACCATATATTACAATTGTTATAATTGTAGCATATTGCAATTGCTCAGGAATATTGGTTTAGGGAACAGCTATATATTGTTTCTGTACAGTCATATAGACAAAACGGAACACTTGTAGGCTTTTCTTGCTTTCAACAGTCCATATATAGCTCTTTAAACAGTCCATATTGTTTTGAACAGTCCATATATTCATATTCTACTAAGATATGATTTTATCAATGCAAACTGATCTGCTTTGTAGTGAGTTTATCAATGCAAACTGATATGCTGATTATAATGCAGTTGAAGACATAGTTTCTACCAGAGCTATGTCGTCGAGCAGAGTGGCCGAGGAGGCCACCACTAGCAGTCATGGTAGGACAAAGAGCTCAACGAAGATTCAATTGGTTTGTGGAAGATGCTTTCCAAACCATCTACACAATATGATGATTGTACAAGAGTCTCCCAAGACTGAGGCCAACTATACCACCGCTGGCCCAGCACTAATGGAAGTTATCTCTACTGAACAAATGACACTCTTGAGAACAACGCCATTTGCTTCATATATTGACCTTCTACCTCTAAAGTAAGACCTTGTATTAGTGGATACTCTCCTAAGTTTTTGGGATGAGGAGAATAGAGGAGTTAGAATAGGAGAAACTTTCATTCCCCTTATTTCGGATGAAATAGCCATCTTGGTTGGGCTACCGACGCAGGGGGAGCCGATTGAATGGTCGAAAAATAGTATAAAATCGAATATTTTTTATAAATACTGTGACGCCCCTAATAGTCTCACATCGGATGTGGATGGAATTGTGATTGGGTTTATATGAGACATGGACACTAGTAATAACAACTGGGCTTAAGCATTTTGGGCTGTGGTTTGGGCCCAACGAGTTATTATTGCTAGTGGGCCGGGTCGTTACATTTGGTATCAGAGCCAATAACCAGCCGGAAGTGTGTGGCGAGTCTCGGCTGAGTCTGGGTCTACATGATAGGGCTAGCGAGACAAGTCTCACATTGCCTGTGTGTGTGTTTGGGCTGACGAGGACGTCAGGCCTAAATGGGGGGAGTCTGTGACACCCCAATAGTCCCACATCGGATGCAAATGTGGATGTGTTTGGGTATATAAGAGGACATGGACACTAGTAATAATAACTGGGCTTAAGCATTTTGGGCTGTGGTTTGGGCCCAACGAGTTATTATTGCTAGTGGGCTGGATCGTTACAAATACTTTAACGGCGATTATAAGCACGCCGATAGAAGAAAACTTCATCATATCTTGTACAGTCTTGCTGGACAGCAGGATGAGGACGCCGCCACCGATTTTGTCTCAGTTTTTGTATTATACGTTTTTGCGATTCTCTTTCCCACGAGCCTCTATAATGTGCCGAAGGCACTGTATAGATATATAGATGATATACATAGTATAGGCGACTATGCCTGGGGGCATACTGTATATAATTTTCTTGTAAGTTCTATATCGAAAGCATCTCGATGTGTAAAGCGTCGGAATAGTGGGGACGAAATAAATGCTGGCTATATTGATGGGTGTACAGTAGCCTTCACGGTGAGTACAATTATAAATTAGTGTTTTAATATATTTTATTTTATAAATATTCATATGTTCATTCCATTGTTGATAACTCATGATGATTATAAATATAGAGCTGGGCGTATGAGCATATAAAGGGTTTGGGTACTTCTGATGGGAATAATGCTGTCCCACGGATGAGAAAATGGAAAGCTTCAGTAGCTTTTAGGAGCTATGATAAGCTTAGGAAAAAATTGTTGTCTTAATCTCCTTCAAAGGTAATAAATTCTTTAATGAATGTTAATTTTTAAAATTTTCTTAAAACATTAAATGTATATATCTAATATTATATATATATATATATAATATTATATATTATATATATATAATATATAATATATATATATATATATATTGCAGGTTATACCCAACTTTACCTATCGTCCGTGTCACGCCCCGGGTGTAAACCAGAACCCGGGCCCGCCAACAGATCCGCCATACACACGGAATTTTCCATGTACACGAAGCGCTGGTAACCTGCTCAGATAGATAATATACAATAAAAGAGCATAAACAGAGCTGAACTAATAGAACTAAAAGTAATCTCAGTCTGAAATAAACTATAAACTGACATAAAAGTACAATATACTCCCAGCTCACCATAAATATACAACCAGCTGGCTAAAACCAGTCCCAAAAGTAAACTAATGTAGTCTGAGATACAAAAGGGGTACAATAAAAGTCCAGCTACTCTCACTGTCGGGGTAGATGATCTAGCTAGTCCGCAATCCTCTTACCTCGATCCGCCGCTGAAGGCCCAGCAGCTCCCACAGACGACTCTGCAGAACACAGGGGAAAAGGACAGAAAACAACAATGGGGGTGAGAACTACTAGATAAACCAGTAGCCTCCCCTAGTGGGTAAAACCTCAAATGCTGACGCACCCACTAGGACTATAAGAGGCAAAAAGGAAAGAACAGTGGTATGCAATAAAGACTGCTGAAAAAGGAAACTATCACTACTATGCCTCTAAATGCAGTGCCAAAGATAACTGTATATATATATGCAACTATAAGCTAACTGCCCAAAGAAACCCAATCAAAGGGCCAGGAAATACTGGCACTGCCTGCTCTGTCATCACTCGCAACTCATCAAGGTGCCCGGCGCTCGGCACGGTGTAAAGCCTACTCCGGAGTGGCACTCGAGGGGAGCGACCCACACGAGTAAAGTACCTCTGTATCAAGCATCTCTGTATCAAGCATCTCTGTAACCAATGTCTCACAATAGCAGGACTGGATCATGACTATGATCAAAGTGGGAAATATCCATCCACTAAAGTAACCCTGATCCCCAATCCGATGCAATAGTAATCAACAAGTGGGAAACACCATCCACTAGGAAAATCTGAAACCCAATCTGATGCATAAGTGAACATCCGGTCAACCGCCTAATGTCCGCGGTCGCCGTAACACCCTATAAGTCCAAAATCTGATAAAGTAATCAACATCTGGCTAACCGCCTCAAGTCTGCGGTTACCACAATGCCCCACAATATATAATCGAGTCAAACCTGTCCCAGACTCAAGACCTCGACTACACTATCCAAAAACCCCGCTCAAACTGAGCAACATGCATCTGGATAACAAGGAGAACAACGAAACATAGTTTCTCCTAAGTCAAGTCCCAATATGATAGTGTAGCAATGTACAAACAAGCATGCAATTGTCCTCTTTAAAAACTGAAGAAAAGTGTTTGATATTTACTTGGAAAAAGTGGTTTAAATGTAACATGATAAGTCATTTGCATGCGAGAATAGGATATAGCATTTGTCCAACAATAGTGTCCCAATTTAACATAAAAGAGCTGTCATATAATTTGTGGGGTCTACTCATGCAATTCACAATTGGAATATCGATTATCAGTTTAAATAGGGGATCTCTAATACTCCTAGTGAGATAGTCAAAAATGAGGTAAGCAACAACCACCCACCTCGAAAAGCGTGCACAACACACCAAGAAATACCCGCTGTCCTCTAAGCACACCGTCAGCTGAAACAGTATCCTACAACATCACATAAGTGTACACGGTGTAAAAACTACAAGTCTCAAAACAGATTTTGCTGTTTTTATAATCAGCACGCAAAACGAGGAATTTCACCTCTGTCCCGAGCTCCAAAAATCCCAGAAAAATCACGGTTGCGTTCCTCGCGAAAAGTAGCCCAAAATCGACTCTTGAATCGCCTCGATCTGATATTCCTACGCTGAGAAACAATTCGTCGAAGTCGCCGCTGTCCAAAAACCCAAACAGCAAAAGAGGGGGTCAAAACACCTCGGGAATCGTGCCAAGAAATCTGAATCCAGAGAAACCACCAACACGGAAAACGAAGCCCTACCTCTTAGGAACACACCGGCGAAGAAATCGTCGAAAAAGGACTCCTGTACTGCGCAGGGGACTCCTCGGACTGAAATGCGACGATAACGGGCCAAGATTGGGGGAAAAACGAGGCACACTGTAAAATCCGGATCGCCGCTGTCGAACTTCCAGAAAATCTGGGAACGCACCACGAGGTAGAAAAATTAGTGAGGAACAACTTCTCTTCAATGGCCTCTCTCTGGTTCTCTCTCTATCTCTCGAAAAACAGAGAAAAAGAAGGGAGGGGAGGCCTTTATATAGGCCCATTAGAACAATTGGGAAAATTCCCAATATGTCCCCAGTTTCGGGCTGCTACAGTGCGGCCCGGCCACTTTCGGGCGGCTACAGTGCGGCCCGGCCCAAGAATTTCCGGGCGCGCACAGTGCGGCCCAGCCCAGCCCAACTCGCGCACGGGATCCCGCCGCGTCCAACCGGCCGTCCGACCCGGCCCAGGGCCCGCCACGTGTCCGCCAAACAGGCGGCAGCCGTGCGGGCCCAACGGGGAAGCGCCACGCGTCCCCCGTGATTAGCGGCGCGGTGGGCGGCGCCCGCCTATGGTGCGGCGACACGTGTCGCCGCGTGCGCCGCCCCGCCGACACGGCGCCGGTCGGCCGCGTGCGCCGCCCACGTGCGCGTACGGCCGCCGCCGCGCGCGTGCTGCGTGCGCCACGCGCACATGGGCTGGCCAATCCGGGGCCGCCACGTGGCGCGCCCCGGTCCACCGTGCACCGCGCACGCTCCGCACCTGCCCGGCCTGCCCGAGCTGCCCGCGCCTGCCCCCGCGCGCCGAGCGCACTGCACCGGGCCAACCGCGTGCCGCCACGTGGCCCGCCGGTCCACCGTGCACCGGCGGCCCTTTCCGTGGACCGGGAGTGGCGCGCCGGCCCAATAAGAGCCGCCACGTGTCCCCGGCCGGTCCACAGCTCCCCCCATGCACCATTTTGCGCAGAAAACTTCCGGGGGTCCGTTTTTGGGCATCCGGACTCCAAAATAAATAAGTAAATAGCCGTTTTCAAGCGTTTTTCCGCGCTGAATCCAAATACGGCCTCCGTTTGGCCCAAAGCCTTCTCTAAAATTCGGCAAATACCGCCGAAGGCCAAACCAACAGTAAATACCACACTGTGTCCATCCGTAGCATCCCTTTGATGCACTGTGGCCTAATACACCAATGATAGGTGTTTCACACCAAGGATTCACAGGGAAAAACTATACGGAATCCTGGACCACTACATCCTCCCCCACTAACAAAAGTTTCGTCCTCGAAACGAAAATCATACCTCAATCCTGAGCCTCGAACAGGTAGGGGTAGGCGTCCATCATCTCTGACTCGAGCTCCCACGTCGCCTCGCGCTCATCATGATTGCTCCAAAGGATCTTCACATAGGGAATGGTCCGATTGCGCAATTCTTTCACCTCTCGATCCAGAATCCGCAGTGGGCGCTCCTCATATCTCAAATCCTCGCTGATCTCGAGAGGCGCAAAGTCGATGACGTGCGATGGGTCGAAGACGTACCTTCTCAGAGTAGAAACATGGAACACATCATGGACACCAGCAAGTCTCGGGGGAAGTGCAAGTCGGTAAGCAACTGGCCCGATACGCTCCAATACCTCAAAGGGTCCAATGTATCGGGGACTGAGTTTCCCGCGAATGCCAAACCTCCTTATCCCTTTGGACGGCGAGACTTTCAGAAATACATGATCTCCCACCTGAAACTCTAAGTCTCGTCGCCGAACATCAGCATAGCTCCTCTGTCGACTCTGAGCGATCTGAAGGTGCTGTCGAATCACTCTGACCTTTTCTTCTGCCTCTAGCAACAAATCTGGTCCCAGAGTCCTTCTCTCCCCCACATCACTCCAATATAGCGGTGATCGACATTTACGTCCGTACAACGCTTCAAACGGAGCCATTTGGATGCTCGCTTGAAAGCTGTTGTTGTACGCAAACTCAGCCAGTGATAAGTGTCGAATCCATCCACCGCCAAAATCTAGGACACAAGCCCTCAGCATATCCTCAAGGATCTGAATCGTCCGCTCTGACTGTCCATCAGTCTGTGGGTGGAAAGCTGTACTGAATCTGAGCTGAGTCCCCAAGGTAGTCTGTAAACTCCCCCAGAATCGCGAAGCAAACCTCGGGTCTCTATCTGATACTATGGAAGCTGGCACCCCATGTAACCTCACTATCTCATCCAAATATAACTGGGCTAGTCGCTCGAGTGGCCAAGTAGTCTGCATAGGCAAAAAGTGCGCTGACTTGGTAAGTCGATCCACCACTACCCAGATAGCATCTGCACCTCCCTGTGCTCTCGGCAATCCGACCACAAAATCCATCGTAATGTGGTCCCATTTCCACTCGGGAATTGGAAGACTTTGTAACTTGCCAGCTGGCACTCGATGCTCAGCTTTTACTTGCTGACAAGTTAAACACTGAGACACAAACCTCCCAATATCCCTTTTCATGCCATTCCACCAGAAGTGTGCCTTGAGGTCCTTATACATCTTAGTCCCCCCAGGATGAAGGGTGTAAGGTGTATAATGGGCCTCTCTCAATATCTGCTCTCTGATCTCAGCATCCACTGGCACACATGCTCGGTCCCTGTACCTCAGTACTCCCGAAGCATCCACTGAAAAATCCCCTGATCGATCACTCGGAATCTGATCTCTAATCCTGGTCAAATAGGGGTCCTCACTCTGTCTCTCTCTGATCCTGTCCAGCAGAGTGGGCTGCACGACTAAAGACATCAGTCTAGCAGAGACCCCAGGGGATACAACCTCTATCTCGAGCCGTCTCAACTCCTCTAACAGTGGCGCCTGATCTGTAATCAACATGGACAAACTCTGCACCGCTCTCCTACTCAAGGCATCTGCAACCACGTTGGCCTTGCCTGGATGGTAAAGGATATCCACATCGTAATCCTTCAGTAGCTCTAACCATCTGCGCTGCCTCAAATTCAGCTCCTTCTGCGTGAACAGGTACTTTAGGCTCTTGTGGTCGGTGTAGATCTCACAGTGCTCTCCATATAGGTAATGGCGCCAAAGCTTCAGTGCAAACACCACGGCAGCAAGCTCCAAGTCATGGGTAGGGTAATTCTTCTCGTAATCCTTAAGCTGTCTCGATGCATAAGCAATTACCCTCCCTTCCTGCATCAGCACGCAACCAAGTCCACTGTGCGATGCATCACTGTAGATCACATATCCTTTCCCCATAACAGGGAGGGAAAGGATAGGAGCGGTCATCAATCTATCCTTTAGCTCCTCAAAGCTCCTCTGGCAGTCCTCACTCCAGATAAACTTAACTCCTTTACGCGTCAACCGAGTGAGGGGTGTGGAAAGCTTCGCAAAGCCTTCCACAAACCGACGATAATAACCAGCTAATCCCATGAAGCTGCGCACCTCTGATACAGTCGTCGGTCGGGGCCAATCACGAACTGCCTCAATCTTCGCCGGGTCTACAGCCACACCAGCGGCGGAAATCACATGGCCCAAGAAAGCTACCTCCCGAAGCCAAAACTCGCACTTTGCCAGCTTGGCATACAACTTCTTCTCTCGTAGAAGTTGTAGCACAGTCCTCAAGTGCTCCTCATGCTCGGCCTCGCTTCGGGAGTAAATAAGGATATCATCAATGAACACCACCACAAAACGATCCAGAAAGGGCCGAAATATCCTGTTCATCAAGTCCATAAAGGCGGCAGGGGCATTAGTCAATCCAAACGGCATAACTGTAAACTCATAATGCCCGTACCGTGATCTGAAAGCAGTCTTAGGAATATCCTCGGCCTTCACCTTCAATTGGTGGTAACCAGACTGTAGATCAATCTTGGAGAAGACACAAGACCCTTGCAGCTGATCAAAGAGATCATCGATGCGCGGCAAAGGGTACTTGTTCTTGATGGTCACTTTATTCAATTCCCTATAGTCCACACACAGTCGAAGTGACCCATCCTTCTTCTTCACGAATAGCACCGGCGCTCCCCAAGGCGACACACTTGGTCTAATAAAGCCCTTATCCATCAAATCTTGCAGCTGTGCTTTAAGCTCTCGCAGCTCAGCCGGTGCCATCCGATAAGGAGCCTTAGAGATTGGCGCAGTTCATGGAACTACGTCAATCACAAACTCAACCTCTCTGTCTGGCGGCATACAAGTCAGCTCAGGTGGAAAAACATCCGGAAACTCGCGGGCAATAGGAATATCCCCGAGTCCGGGTGCCGCCGTAGGCCCCTCAACAACACTAGCCAAAAAGGCTACACATCCTCGATGAATCATCCGCCTCGCTCGGGAAGTCGAAACCATAGAGGCAAAGAAAGCACTCTGACATCCCTGATATACCAACATCTCCTGGCCTGGCTCTCTAAAAGTGACAGTCCTCGGCACAATCAATAGTCGCGAAATACCGAGCCAGCCAGTCCATCCCGAGAACCACATCAAAGTCCCTCAGCTGTCTCAAGACCAACAGGTCTGCTGGCATAATCCAGGACTCAATTTGCATCGGGCAGGACCAACAACACTCCTCCACTTGCAAAGTGTGATAGGGAATCTGAACCTCTAGTGCACGTGGCAAAAGTCCTACCTCTAACCCATGTAATGATGCAAATGATCTACTAATAAAAGAATGTGATGCTCCAGTATCAAATAAAGTACGAGTCCTAATGCCAGAAAGTAAGGTGATACCTGCCACCACATGATCTGCTGCTGAAGAGTCCTCTACCTGTGCAGCATACACTCGCCCACTCTGAGCTGGAGGGCGATAATCAGTGGGATGGGAAGAAGAGGGCCTGCTCGCTGGAGCATAAGGCCGCTGAGCCGTCGACCGCTGCTGGGATGATGATGGGGCAGATGCTGAAGAAGGGGCGGCTGAGGTCGAAAAGGGGCACGAAGCTCGAATGTGCCCTGGCTGTCCACATCCGTAGCAGCGACCCCACCGCTGGTCGCAGGTGCCGGGGAAGTGCGGACCTCCACAGAAGATACAACTACTGGGAGCCCGTGACTGTCGGGACTGCTGCTGCTGAGACTGCCGCTGTCGCTGTGGCTGCCGCTGAGACCCGCGCTGTGACGACTGCGATCTCTGCTGCTGCTGCTGCTGCGGGGGCCTCTGGGATCCACCAGGCCCTCGCCGCTCCGAACGCCCACGGCCCGGGAACTGAGGCGGTGGCGGTCGAGGCGGCCTCCAAGTACTGGCCTGTCCCCCCTCATCCTGGGCTGGTCGCTTTCTGTCGGAGCTCGGAGCGACCATCCCTCCACGTCTGGCAACCACGTGGTCTCCCCTCTCCACCCACTGCGCATGCTCCGCTGCCTCCTCCAAGGTCTGTAGCCTCTGGGCATGCACTAACGTATAAATCTCTGGGCGTAGGCCTGTCTCAAATAGCTCCACCTGGTGTGGTCCATCTCTAGCAACATAAGGTACACAGTTGAGCAACCGTGTAAACTCCTGAAAATAGTCCCAAACTGCCCGCTCGCCCTGCTGAAGATTCTTCAGGTCATCTTCCAACTTTTTCTTCACACTTGAGGAGAAGTAAGTATCAAGAATCATCCTCTTGAACTCCGACCAGGGTAGCTGTCGGGTAATCTGAAAATCTAAGGGCTCAACCCGACGCCACCATGCATCAGCATCTCCCTCTAAGCAATGCACCGCCAAATGTACCCTGAATCTCGGGTCAATGAAGAAGTCCCGAAATAACTTCTCCATTGATGTTAACCAGGTCCCGATCTCCCAAGGGTGGGTACTCTGCCCCGAATACCTAGGTGGTCCCCTCTGGCAGAACTGAGTAAGCTTCTCTGCAATCTCCTGCTCCTCGGCCGGGGTCAATGGCCGAATCGCTCCCGGCGCCCCACTGCTCGATGATGGTGCCGACGGTGCCAAAGGTACTACAGGTGGTGCAGGAGCCTCCTGAACAACAGGGGGTGGTGCCTCACGCTGGGCAAGCAACTGGTCAATCCTCTGCTGCTGCTGACGATGGCTCTCTGCCAATTGGGCCATCATGGCCCGCAGCTCATCAATCTCAGTGGATCCCGTCTGCTCCGGCTCAACAGGGGGTGTAGGGGTACCCCGAGTAGGGATCTGACGTCGGGGAGGCATCCTGCCACAAGAAATCACGAATCAGTAACATAACCCCACACGACCCAATCTAGCGAAAGTCAAAGACATCCCCCAATTTCTGCGACTTTATGTTGTCTGCAGCCAACATAACGGTCCACCAGAAATTGGGTATGTCGATCCCTCTTCACTCACTGGAAGAGTCCAATAAATAAATCAACGACTTTCGCGAAATGTCACGCCTCTCACGCCCTATCATCCTAGGGTCTGCCAAAAGCCTAGGGTTTCCTAAGTCCCAACTGACCTATCCCTAAGCTCTGATACCAACTTAATCTGTCACGCCCCGGGTGTAAACCAGAACCCGGGCCCGCCAACAGATCCGCCGTGCACACGGAATTTTCCATGTACACGAAGCGCTGGTAACCTGCTCAGATAGATAATATACAATAAAAGAGCATAAACAGAGCTGAACTAATAGAACTAAAAGTAATCTCAGACTGAAATAAACTATAAACTGACATAAAAGTACAATATACTCCCAGCTCACCATAAATATACAACCAGCTGGCTAAAGCCAGTCCCAAAAGTAAACTAATGTAGTCTGAGATACAAAAGGGGTACAATAAAAGTCCAGCTACTCTCACTGTCGGGGTAGATGATCTAGCTAGTCCGCAATCCTCTTACCTCGATCCGCCGCTGAAGGCCCAGCAGCTCCCACAGACGACTCTGCAAAACACAGGGGAAAAGGACAGAAAACAACAATGGGGGTGAGAACTACTAGATAAACCAGTAGCCTCCCCTAGTGGGTAAAACCTCAAATGCTGACGCACCCACTAGGACTATAAGAGGCAAAAAGGAAAGAACAGTGGTATGCAATAAAGACTGCTGAAAAAGGAAACTACCACTACTATGCCTCTAAATGCAGTGCCAAAGATAACTGTATATATATATGCAACTATAAGCTAACTGCCCAAAGAAACCCAATCAAAGGGCCAGAAAATACTGGCACTGCCTGCTCTGTCATCACTCGTAACTCATCATGGTGCCCGGCGCTCGGCACGGTGTAAAGCCTACTCCGGAGTGGCACTCGAGGGGAGCGACCCACACGAGTAAAGTACCTCTGTATCAAGCATCTCTGTATCAAGCATCTCTGTAACCAATGTCTCACAATAGCAGGACTGGATCATGACTATGATCAAAGTGGGAAATATCCATCCACTAAAGTAACCCTGATCCCCAATCCGATGCAATAGTAATCAACAAGTGGGAAACACCATCCACTAGGAAAATCTGAAACCCAATCTGATGCATAAGTGAACATCCGGTCAACCGCCTAATGTCCGCGGTCGTCGTAACACCCTATAAGTCCAAAATCTGATAAAGTAATCAACATCTGGCTAACCGCCTCAAGTCCGCGGTTACCACAATGCCCCACAATATATAATCGAGTCAAACCCGTCCCTGACTCGATGACCTCGACTACACTATCGCAAAAACCCCGCTCAAACTGAGCCACATGCGTCTGGATAACAAGGAGAACAACGAAACATAGTTTCTCCTAAGTCAAGTCCCAATATGATAGTGTAGCAATGTACAAACAAGCATGCAATTGTCCTCTTTAAAAACTGAAGAAAAGTGTTTGATATTTACTTGGAAAAAGTGGTTTAAATGTCCCCAACCTGATAAGTCATTTGCATGCGAGAATAGGATATAGCATTTGTCTCAACAATAGTGTCCCAATTTAATATAAAAGAGCTGTCATATAATTTGTGGGGTCTACTCATGCAATTCACAATTGGAATATCGATTATCAGTTTTGAAATAAGGGATCTCTAATACTCCTAGTGAGTTAGTCAAAAATGAGGTAAGCAACAACCACCCACCTCGAAAAGCGTGCACAACACACCAAGAAATACCCGCTGTCCTCTAAGCACACCGTTAGCTGAAACAGTATCCTACAACATCACATAAGTGTACACGGTGTAAAAACTACAAGTCTCAAAACAGATTTTGCTGTTTTTATAATCAGCACGCAAAACAAGGAATTTCACCTCTGTTCTGAGCTCCAAAAATCCCAGAAAAATCACGGTTACGTTCCTCGCGAAAAATAGCCCAAAATCGACTCTTGAATCGCCTCGATCTGATATTCCTACGCTGAGAAACAATTCGTCGAAGTCGCCGCTGTCCAAAAACCCAAACAACAAAAGAGGGGGTCAAAACACCTCGGGAATCATGCCAAGAAATCGGAATCTAGAGAAACCACCAACACGAAAAACGAAGCCCTACCTCTTAGGAACACACCGGCGAAGAAATCGTCGAGAAAGGACTCCTGTACTGCGCAGGGGACTCCTCGGACTGAAATGCGACGATAACGGGCCAAGATTGGGGGAAAAACGAGGCACACTGTAAAATCCGGATCGCCGCTGTCGAACTTCCAGAAAATCTAGGAACGCACCACAAGGTAGAAAAATTAGTGAGGAACAACTTCTCTTCAATGGCCTCTCTCTGGTTCTCTCTCTATCTCTCGGAAAACAGAGAAAAAGAAGGGAGGGGAGGCCTTTATATAGGCCCATTAGAACAATTGGGAAAATTCCCAATATGTCCCCAGTTTCGGGCTGCTACAGTGTGGCCCGGCCACTTTCGGGCGGCTACAGTGCGGCCCGGCCCAAGAATTTCCGGGCGCGCACAGTGCGGCCCAGCCCAGCCCAACTCGGGCACGGGATCCCGCCGCGTCCAACCGGCCGTCCGACCCGGCCCAGGGCCCGCCACGTGTCCGCCAAACAGGTGGCAGCCGTGCGGGGCCAACGGGGAAGCGCCACGCGTCCCCCGTGATTAGCGGCGCGGTGGGCGGCGCCCGCCTATGATGCGGCGACACGTGTCGCCGCGTGCGCCGCCCCGCCCGACACGGCGCCGGTCGTGTCACGCCCCCGGGGGTTTTTGAGTCATTTAAAGCGGAAAATTGCGTGTCTATTTTTTTTTTCTTAATAAGGTGATATAAACCTCAACCCCGGTGCTTGCCAGACCGCCACATACACAAATTCACTCTGTCCACGGACAGAGTCTCCTTTGTATATGCACGGCGTCTCATTTACAACATACAATTCATCACACATTAATCACCAACCAACAACCATACCGTAGACATTCATCACCAATTAAAGCAAGTTTATAAAGCGGCGTCAGTGTTTGGAAAGGTTAAAACCAAGCGTTTGCAAAACCCGTGCCCACACGGCACTTCGTTTTGAGAAAACATTTTCGCAATCCTTTAATTTATCATGAAAACATGCCGCATAAAAGGAACGCCACTAAACGTAATTAAAACATAAGAATACACCTCATCCACAGAGCTAATTAATACATGTTCACAACTAAAGCCATCCACAAGCAAATTAAGTATTTATACGAAAAAGAAAATGAGATATAATCATAATAACCAAGTGTCCGACTACGGTCCTCACGACGCAGCCCCACCGTCACCCCGGCTGACGCACCTAGTAGCAGTACCTGTCACGGAGTGGGTAACGTCAGTGACAAACAAAGTAGATGTCTAATAGTATCAAGGAAGGAAAAACGAACCGAAAACACCGAGTACACCGTAACCTTTCGTTAAACCCCTGTGCATATTTTAAACTGGGCGCCAACCCCAGATTATTTATTAATTAAGCTGGGCACCAACCCCAGAGTACCTGTCGGGAAGACTAAAGTCCCCCCTCGTGCGCAAACACCTTTTGATGCTTTTAACCTCTTCACGGGGCTAGTGCGGCCCCTATAGCTGCCGTGAAGGGGTCCTCACGGCTCCCACCCCTTTGTGAGGCACACGGGTCAAAAAGACCACTTTTTCGGAAAAGTACACCATGCGGTGGCCCGATCCGCCGGTGTACGTGCAGCATCCGAAACCGGATTGCCAAGATTGGCGTGTGGTGAGCACCGCGACCGCAGCCGCTTAAATTGTTAGATAAAACATCATTAAGCGAAAGGTTAAACTGTCCATCTACTTTGTTAGGTAAATTTAAGAGTACTTTAATGGCGATAAATGCACTTACTGCACTTGTTGCACTTATAGCAACCCTACCCACCTGGTTGGAGAGAAGACGGGTCACCCGAGCCCTCTGCACTCTCCCGCTGCGCACCTGGACCTATAAAAAGTCCGCACGGATACTAAGATCAGAATACATACTAACATATTGCAACAGAACTACCCCACTCTATTATGTACGAAGAGTCCGGCATCGTCCCGCTGTCCGGCGGGACACCCTTGCCTTGACCGGCCGTCGCCGTCCGTCGGAGCCGCGCGCGGCGTGGCTCCGCGGACGGCGCCCGCATAGTGCCCCGCGCGGCGTCCGCGCGGTGCCCGTGCTGACACTGGCCCGCGCGGCGCCCGCGCGGCCGCCCGTGCGGCGCCCGCGCGGCCGCCCGCGCGGCGCCCGCGCGGGCCGCCCGCGCGGCGCCCGCGCGGGCCGCCAGCGCGGCTCCCGCGCGGGGCCGCCCGCGCGGCACCCCGCGCGGGTGCCCGCGCGGCGCTCGCGCGGGTGCGCCCGCGCGGCTCCCGCGCGGGCCGCCCGCGCGGTGCCCGCGCGGCACCCCGCGCGGGTGACCGCGCGGCGCCCGCGCGGCGCCCCGCGCAGCGCCCGCGCGGGGCCGCCCGCGCGGCGGCCGCGCGGTGTCCGCGCGGCGCCCGCGCGGGTGCGACCCGCGCGGCGCCGTCGCCGCTTGCGGCGGCGTCCGGTCGTCCGCGATTGTTTTCCCCCTCCCCGCGCGATGCCCTAGCGGCACCGCGCGTCTCCGCCGTCCGTTCCGTCCGTCTAGCACAATTACGACGACGGCGACGGGGACGGCGGAGAAACTCCAGAAATTGACGAAAAGGCGACAGGAAAAATCCGGAAAAATTACTAAAAAAATATTCTACTAACCGGAGATCGTCGGGAAGGTGTCCGGTCGTGTTTCTTGCCTTCGGGTCGGCGTTTGGGGCGATCGGCTCCTTCTCTTTTCCTTCTCCTTCCTCCGGTTAGGGTTCCGTTCTCTCTTTTCTTTCCTTTTCCTCACCGGTTGGGGTTTCGGTACGCACGAAAGAGGAGGGTTTGAGGAGGCGGTATTTTAAAAATAGGGTTTCGCTCGGTAAACGGGGGAATAAATAGATCTCCCTATCTATTTATCCTTTTTATCCAATTTCACGCATACGCACCGTCAAAATCCTTTCGGATATTTGGACTCGGATTAATTAATTTATTAATTAATTAGTCCTTACCGATAACCCTATTACTTAATTATTTAATTAATATCCGCTTTATCTTACACGTGCGTAACTAGGAAAACCCAAAACATCCTGTTTCTATTTCTCAAATAAATATCTGACTTACGAGATAAAATCTTCACCCTTTTAAATCCTGGCCACCGATTATTTAATCACCTTCATTAAATAATCATGGGGGATAAATTCTCACTTGGATTTAAATCATTGGTTATTTAAATTTCCAATTTTCAAATCCCGGTCACCGATTATTTAATCCCCTTCATTAAATAATCTTGGAAAGATAAATTTCCAAATTTAAGTATCTGGATTTTATCTCTTATCCAATCCGCGAGATAAAATCCCCCTTTTATTCGTACGTAGGAGGATTTAAATTTCCGTCACCGGATAATTGATTAATTAATTAATTAATTATCCCCTACGAGATAACCCACCTTATCTCTAACGGGTGCAAGATATTTTTGCACGGTTTCCGATGCGTGACTAATTACCGCGTCGCTAAGGATCCCGTTCCGGGAGATCCCGACATCGGATTTCGAATCCGATCGCACCGTCGGTCATCGTTTTTCGCGCTCTATCGCAGAAAAATACACACACCTTGTCCCGGCCGACTTTTGAAAATTAAATAATTTTATTTCGCTTAAGGCTTAAGCGATTACATGTGGGTTCAAAAATACCCCTAAGGGTCGGGTCACTACAGGTCGGCCGGTGCGCCGCCCACGTGCGCGTATGGCCGCCGCAACGCGGTGCTGCGTGCGCCACGCGCACATGGGCCGGCCAATCCGGGGCCGCCACGTGGCGCGCCCCGGTCCACCGTGCACCGCGCACGCTCCACACCTGCCCGGCCTGCCCGAGCTGCCCGCGCCTGCCCCCGCGCGCCGAGCGCACTTTACCGGGCCAACCGCGTGCCGCCACGTGGTCTGCCGGTCCACCGTGCACCGGCGGCCCTTTCCGTGGACCGGGAGTGGCGCGCCGACCCAATAAGAGCCTGCCACGTGTCCCTGGTCGGTCCACACTCCCCCCGTGCACCATTTTGCGCAGAAAACTTCCGGGGGTCCGTTTTTGTGCATCCGGACTCCAAAATAAATAAGTAAATAGCCGTTTTCAAGCGTTTTTCCGCGCTGAATCCAAATACAGCCTCCATTTGGCCCAAATCTTTCTCTAAAATTCGGCAAATACCTCCGAAGGCCAAACCAACAGTAAATACCACACTGTGTCCATCCGTAGCATCCCTTTGATGCACTGTGGCCTAATACACCAATGATAGGTGTTTCACGCCAAGGATTCACGGGAAAAACTATACGGAATCCTGGACCACTACAGTCCGGAAGAAATGTATATATTAAATCGTACGGCACGTGTTGGGCAGCCGCCGCAGGTATTGTATAAGTTAAGGATTATATACGTTATTGATGTGGTTACTTTACTAATTTCCCTACTGACCGTCTTTGTGTGCTTATTTATTGATTCAGATTCCAGCGGCGACTCCCGTGGCTACTACCTCTAGTGCTGGGGATAGTAACAATATAAGAAATTTAATTAATAATTTGGAACAAGATCTTAATGGCCTCGAAGAGCGGATTAAATTCTTGGAAGCAGAGAATATAAGTTAAAGGATATAAATAAGAAGCTTCATGATCAAATTTTGAGCGGCTCTGCTATTGCAGCAGGAGAAGGCGCGGCGACAGGCGATGCCGAAAAAGAAAATGTTGAAGATCAGGCTGAAGGTGGGCAGCACACATTAGTGGAAGAACCCATCGAACAACCCGTTGATGCTAGTGAGATTAATATAGTGGTGCCCACTGCCGATATTAGAACTGACGTCCCTTCGAGAATTCAAAGAATTAAAGACCGTGATAGGAGGCGAAAGGAATTATCAGATGATTTCACGGCCGAAAAAGGGGAAAAAAAGGATATTATATTAGAAAGCACCGTGTTAAGGATTTTGTTTTGGCGTATTTCGTGAAGTGGTATAAGTCTTGAAGATTGAAGATGAAGAACTGTGGATCAACTACATCAATCCCAAGAAGAATGGATTCGGAATGATCAGGTACGTTTAACTAAATAATTTTGGTAATCCAAATACATTTGAGTAGTTTAGAAACACTTGGATAAATTTTCATTGCATACAAATAAAAAACTGGACAAGTTTGATGTTCAGGATCCGGATCAGACCATTCCAGTCCGAACCCCGAACATAGTTTAGTTCATGTGGTTTTCCAGTCCGGACCACCCCTGTTTCAGTCCGGACCCCGAACCTTAATTTCTGCAAAATTGCATGAACAGTCCGGACCTCCCTTGTTTCAGTCCGAACCCCGAACTGTGTTTTCTCAGAAAATCTTCTGAAAAAGACGACAGTCTGGATCAGCTTTATTTCAGTCCGGACCGTCGTGCAGGAAAAATTCTATTAAGTCAGTTTTTGATTCTTATCTCTTTCCAAAGGTTTCTAACCTATATATAAATCCTAATTTTATCTTTTAGGAAAAAGGAAAATTAATCGATTTAATCGAAAAATCGATCGGGAAAAATAATAGAAAAATCCACAAATATAGAGAAGAAAGGAAAACGTGATTAAATTCATGTTTCTTCATCTATACTGTTCAATTTGATTCTAGGGTTTTCAAACTCCTATTTTTCGTAGAATCAAATTGAAGAATACTTAGATGGTACTTCCTCATATATTTTTGATCTAAGTATTCGGAGAATCATCACCAAACAAAACAACGATCTATCAAACATCGGCGTGAGGATTCGCGTGGCCTTGTAGATTCAAGGTGTGATCGCTCTCGTGGATTCGGAGCGAGGCGCGTTCGTGTGATTGAGGCGTGCCGCATTGGTGAAGACCGTGGATACGGTTGGATGTCGTGGATTCGATGTTGGACTTCGTGGATTCGAAGTTGGACGTGAATCGTGGATTCGAGGCGCGTTGTGGAACGAGCGGAGAAGATCAACTAGGAGCGTATGGAAAAGGTTGAGTCGTAGGTTTACGGTAAATCACCTTATACGTGTTTTAATTCTAGTGGATTTCGCCGTATTATCGGTCTCGTAGTTTTTTACTCCTGTGACGTAGTTTTTCCACGTAAATCTTGCGTACTTTATTTATTTTCCGCATTGGGTTATTTTTACGCAACGATTTGGTGTGTTTATTATTTTCACCTATTCACCCCCCTCTAGGTGATTTTTTTTCTATTCAGATCCATATAATCCATAACCCACAAGTGGTATCAGAGTGGGAATAGGGTTGTAAACAATGGTTGAAGGTGGAAACATCAATAGACCACCGTTCTTCGATGGAACAAATTATGTATATTGGAAAGTACGCATGAAAGCGTTTTTAATTTCCATCGATGAACGGGTTTGGCAATCAATTGAGTTTGGATGGACAAATCCTACTGAGATTATTGTCGATGTTGTCACCATCAAACCTAGGTCGAAATGGTCCAAGAAAGAAATTGATGCATCTTCTTACAACGGCAAAGGAATTAACGCCTTATTTAATGATTTGTCGCAAACTGAGTTTTCTCGTGTCTCGGCATGTGAGATTGCGAAAGAAATCTGGGATACTCTACAAGTTACACATGAGGGAACAAGTTTAGTGAAGATTCAAAAACTGCAAATGCTTACGAGCAAATTTGACTCAATTTTTATGGCAGAAAATGAATCTTTCACAGATTATTACACACGATTGCAAGATATCGTGAATACATGTGCTAATTTGGGAGAAAAAATTCTAGAATCTAAAGTTGTAAGAAAAATTTTGAGAACTCTTCCGGAATGATTTCGCCCTAAGGTCACAGTCATTGAAACAGTAAAACACCCGGACGAAATCAAAGTAGAAGAATTAGTTGGTGCACTTCAAACGTATGAAATGACTTTTCCTACTAACTATTCTTCTGGAAAGCCTTCCTCTTCTTCTAAGTCTTCAGGTTTTGCATTGAAATCAACAAAGGAAGAAGACGCGGATTCATCCTCCTCAGACGCTGATGAGAATATATCAATGGAGGATTTTGAGAAACAACTTGCACTCTTGACGAGGAAATTTCGCCGAAGCTTTCGAAGGAGAAATTCAAGTAAATCCTCATCCTTCGTTAAATTCAAGAAAGGCAAGGGACCTTCAAGCTTTAAGTCAAGAAAGCAAGAGGGTTCTTCAAAGGACAAAAAGAACTCTGAGGGACAAATTCAGTGTTTCAAGTGCCGAGGTTATTGCCATATCTCAACGGAATGTCCCAACAAGAATCCGTCAAAGAAGAAGGCTATGGAAGCCGTCACATGGGTGTCACGCCCCGAGTTAAAAAATCAGCATCTAAATTTTTTATTTTTTTTTAAAAAATCAGAGTTTCAAAACCTTTCCAGGGCATGACAGATCGCCACATATATAGAAGAGTCCCAATCCCCCTTGGGATTGAGCCTTTTCTATATATGCACGGCTCAGCTTTTACATCATACATCAGAGTAGACTAACTACGTACTACTTAAAAGATAAAACAACAGTTAAACACTTTATTACAAAATTACAACTTAATAACTTGCTAAAAGATTATCGGCTGTCCAGGGTCGTTTGCTAACTCGGAATCTCACCAACACGTCCCGACATCCCAGCACCCGATCGACCTGAAAAATGGTCACCCAGGAGGTGTGAGATACATCGACAGTGTATCCCAGTGGGCACGACAAGCCGAGAAATAGCAGATCGTATCTACTGGCATACAATACTAGAGGATAGTAATAATCACATGTTAGGATAAAGCAGATATATAATTGGAGCTGTAATTGAATGCAAACTTACTAAATCTTAAAGTAAGCATAGATTGATAACCATAGCAGGAATAGAAACCAGGAAATCATGAGATATGACAAAAGCAGGCTAATAAGCAACATATGCATCAAATAAATGAAATATCAAATTACCCAATCACAAGCCACCATATTGGTCTACAAGACCTCAGGCAAACTGCCCACCTGGCACCACCTGGTTGACATCCCCCCCTGGGGGTCACGGGTTGCCACTGCTAACCACTTTACCGGTAAAGTATACCGCTGCGGGGGATCATCCCGCTAGTGTACGTGAAGAACAACGGTGCGGGCGATCATAATGCAAATGCTCAAGCTCTCGGTCCACTGACCGGGTAATCGGCAACAAGCCGGGAAATCCCCACTGGGATGCAATAATAGTATGCCAACAGATATCTCAACTCACATGCAGGAATAATCAGCAACTATATATCATGGATCAGATATAATCAGGATAACAAGAATGCAATATCAGAAACCAACTGAGTCTCAACTCATATGCAAGAATAAGCAGCAACTATATAACATGGATCAGATATAATCAGGATAACACTGATAATCAGGTATACAACCTAGCAAATGACCAATATACCAACAAGGGTGCAATGCAGAATATAATTAGCAACTTCTGAAGCATAGATCAGGATATCTACTGATAATCAAGATATATATGTGCAATCTAGCTAATGACCAATCAGGCATGGCAAATGTCCAGGAATAGAGTCATTATATCTGGAAGCAACTGAGAATCAATCATGCAAAACTAAAAATCTTTTTAGGAAAACAATTTTGAAAACATGTTTTATGTCCAAACCTCGAAGAGCTATGCCTTCGTCCTATCAAACAAGAACAGACTCCGGCGACTCTGCGATGCTTGGAGACAAAACATTGGTTGACTAAAAACATGTTGATAGATGGGCAAAAGAGCCTATCCTATGGTTTGTATTAACATCAATTGTATAGTACATGAGAAGGTATTTCTATGGTAACAATGACAACCATAGTAATAATATAACTAGGATTACATGCTATATAATCCTACGCTATAGATGGTAAGTAATATATAGTATAACAACCATATTAATAATATAACTAGGATTACATACTATATAATCCTACGCTATAGATGGTAAGTAATATATAGTATAGAAACAATAAAAATAATACTAAATATATCGTAACATCCCCCCGCAAGCTAAGCATCAGGTGGACGGATGCGAAGATTGAGCCGTAATATCGAAAACCGAGAGGGTGGCAAGGGCTTGGTGAAAATATCAGCAAGTTGTTTATCAGAAGAGATATGAACCAACTCTAAATCACCAGTCTGAACTTTTTCGCGCAAGAATTGATGATCAAGTTCAATATGCTTTGTGCGAGCATGAAGAACAAGATTTGCCGCTAGATAAGTAGTGCTTAGATTATCACAGTAGATGCTAATAGGTCGCCAGAGGAAAACACGAAGATCACGAAGTAGACGACGGATCCATATCATCTCCGCAAGCGCGTAGGCGACAGCACGGTATTCTGCTTCAGAACTAGAGCGGGAAATGGTGGGCTGCTTTTTGGCGGACCAGGAGATAAGATTGGGCCCTAAAAATATACAATATCTAGAAGTAGACCGGCGTGTATCTGGACGACCTGCCCAATCAGCATCTGCAAATGCGACAAGAGAGGGATTGACACAGCGAGATATAGGCAGTCCATAAGTCAGCGTGCCCCGAATATATCGTAGAATGCGCTTAACCGCTTGCATGTGTGGTTCACGAGGAGCATGTAAATACTGGGCAACAGAGTTGACAGCATATGATATATCCGGTCAGGTGAAAGTAAGATACTGAAGAGCACCAACAAGCTGACGATAGTTATAGGGATCCTCAAGAAGTTGCCCTTCATGAGAAGATAGACGAGAGGTTGGAGAGAGAGGACTAGAGACGGGCTTACTATCAAGAAAACTATGGCGCTGAAGCAGCTGATGCGCATATTTGTGCTGAGTCAGATGAAAACCAGAAGATGACCTATTTACCTCAATGCCCAAGAAATAATGTAGCGGCCCGAGATCCTTCATTGCAAATTCCTACTGTAAGGTGGTAATAAGAGCCCTTAGAAGAGAGGAGGAACTGCCAGTGACAATAATATCATCAACATATAATACAAGAATAAGAGTGCCAGAAGAGAAGTGACAGATGAACATTGAAGGATCAGCAGTGCTCCCAACAAAACCAATTTCAGATAGAAAGGACGTAAATCGTTGAAACCAAGCCCGAGGTGCTTGCTTAAGACCATAGATGGCTTTGCGTAGACGACAAATATGATGCGGAAAAGAGGGATGCACAAAACCAGGCGGTTGTCTCATATAAACTTCTTCAGAGAGTGTGCCATGAAGAAAAGCATTCTTCACATCAAGTTGTCGAAGAGACCACCCTGAGGAGAGGGCCACCGAAAGAACAGTGCGAATAGTGGTCGACTTGACAACGGGAGAAAAGGTCTCATCAAAATCAATGCCTTGTTGCTGTTTATAACCTTGAGCCACAAGCCGAGCTTTGAGACGCTCAAGAGACCCATCCGCCTTCTGCTTTACTTTGTATACCCATTTACAACCAATAAGATTAACAGGCGAAGGAGGTACAAGATCCCAAGTAGCATTTGTCAGGAGGGCATCAAACTCCTCAGCGATGGCAGCGCGCCAACCCGCATCCTGAAAGGCCTCATGAAATGAGTTAGGCTCAGTAGGTAAAGCAGAATCCGTAGAGGCCAGTAAGGAGGTAGACTCAGTTAAACCCTTAGTCATAGATCGAGTGCGCATAGGATGTATGCGGGGAGGTGAAGAAGGCTCAGACAGTACTATAGTAGGCTGAGGGGAGGGCGGACGATCAGAGGTGGACGGTGGTGGTTCAACAATAGTAGGTGTAGTAGCAGCAGATCGTGTAATGTGTCGTCTGGTATAGACACGGAGTTCTGATGGACCAACGGCAGTGGCATCGTTCCCATTCCTAACCTGTGAGTCATCAGAATTCAAGGTAGAAGGAAACGTTGATAAATTCTCAGACGGTGAAACAGGTGGACGTGTACCGGAACCACTCTCAGCAGAGGGGCGTGTGAAGGAGAAACCAGAGATTGCATCAATGGTAGAAGGATTCTCACCCAGCAAAGGAGGATTCGAAACAAATTTTTGAAACATATCAAGGTTGGAAAAAGTAGAGGAAGGAGAAGAAGAGAATTTAGAAAGACAAGAAAACGAAAAAACAGTTTCCACAAAGGTAACATGTCGAGAAATAAAAACCTTGCCAGTGCTGGGATGGAGACATCGAAAACCTTTATGTTTATCAGAGAGTCCTAAGAAGACGCAAGGAAGTGACCGAGGAGAGAGCTTGTGAGTTGCAATATCCTGCACATCAGGGTAACACAAACATCCAAAAACTTTGACAAGTTGCAAGTCAGGGGAAGAGCAACTATGCAGAATTTCATATGGCGATTGTCCTTTTAAAACAGTGAGAGGGAATTCGATTCGCAAGAAATACATCAGTTTGAATGGCATCAGCCCAAAAACGAGGAGGCATACAAGCTTGAAATAGTAAACTTCTAACAACGTTAGTTAAATGTCTATGCTTCCTTTCGGCGAGGCCGTTTTGTTGAGGAGTATAAGGACAAGAAAAATGGTAAAAAATTTCATTTTGTGAACAAAGGTTGGAAAACTTATCATTTACAAACTCCGTACCATTATCAGATTGGAAAATCTTGATTGAGCTATGAAATCTGTTTTCCACCATTGCTTTAAATTCGAGAAATTTGTCAAAAACTTCGTGTTTAAATTTCAAAAGGTAAAGCCAAGAAAATCGAGAATAATCATTAATAAATATAACATAATATTTATAACCAGAAACAGATGGAACAGGTGATTGCCACACATCAGAATGCACAATATGAAAGGAAAAAGCAGATTTAGATTCCGAATCAGAAAATGAGAGTTTAACATGTTTTTCCATGTTACAAGCATTGCAAGCAAATAATGTCAAAGCAGATTTACCATCAGAAATAATGTTATTATTTTTAATAAATGCCGAAAGAACAGGAAGACTGGGATGACCTAATCGTCTATGCCAAACATCGCTACTAAATCTAGATGCAACAAGACCAATCTGTTGCTTATTCCCTACACTTGTAACTTTAGAAGGAATTGGATAGAGTGATGTTCCCGAGCTAGGGCAGTGCAGAAGCTCCGTCCTTGTTACCTTATCCTTCACAGAAAAACCAGAAGAGTCAAATTCAAGAACGGAATTATTGTCACGACAGAATTGACGCACCGAAAGTAAATTTCTCTTGATGGAAGGAGCAACAAGAACATTTTTAAGAGCAAAGGATTTAGAAGATGTATTCAATTGAGTTTCACCTGTCTGAGTAATATCAAGTAAATTTTCATTACCAACTCGAATTTTCTCATGCCCAGTATAAGGTTTGGAAGAGGAAAGAATACCAGAATTCGCGGTCATGTGATTGGAAGCTCCAGTGTCTGGATACCATACTTCCTCAGCAGGTTCATAGAGATTCATAGCAGCAAAAGTTTGAGGGACATCATCGGTCACGAATGAGTGATTGAAACGTTGTCTGCATTGAAGAGCAGAATGGTTGTACTTTCTGTTGGGTTATATGTAATAATGGATCTAAATAGGGGAAAAACCACCTAGAGGGGGGGTGAATAGGTGTAAACAATAAACACACCAAAATCGTTGCGTAAAAATAACCCAATGCGGAAAATAAATAACACGCAAGATTTTACGTGGAAAACTCCAATCCAGGAGTAAAAAACCACGGGACCGATCACACGTTGAAATCTACTAAGATTAAAACACGTACAAGGTGATATTGTCACGCCCCGGATCGAAACTGCGATCCGAGCCCGCCAACAGATCCGCCGTCCCTACGGGAAGCCCCGTAGAAACGTAGCGTCTAACCTGCAAAGGAGCATCTATACTATACAGGTATCAGAGATGAAACGAAAATACTGAACTGAAATAAAACAACTCTGAGTATATGTACAGACCAAGTCCTCACATACATACATAAGTCACTCCAAAATAAAAAGAGTACAACTCGATCCTCACTACAAGATCACTCGAAACAACTCTCAAAAGGTGAGGGTACAGCTACTCTCAGGAGACACCTGGTAGGGATCTAACTCGCGACTCCCTTACCTCGATCAGCTGGATCGGCAACCTGTGCAACTGGAACAGAAGTAGAGGTCCCTGGGGAAACATACACCACGACGGGTGTGAGAACTACATCCCCAAGTAGTTCTCAGTGGGTGCTGCCAACAAGACCGACGGTCTGCCCACTAAGTCCACTAGAGGCATAATGTAACAAATGAAATACTGGAAAGAGATGCTGATGAAATAACTCTACAGCTACTATGCCTCTATCTAGATGCTCAAGGGGTGAAACAGCAAAAAGACTGATGCCACTACTGACTCACAACTCAAATCACCCAATCCTCAACGACTGCCACATCGGGTCCAGTCAAACCTGCGCCAACCTACTGCCGTTACGTCCCGAAGGAGCGGCCTTACGTAGGGTGTCCGTGGCTGCCAAACAGGCCCAGCCAGAAGGACTGCATCGACAAAGCCGCAATAGCAAGTAACCCGCCTAGCTCCGGAGTGGCACTCGAGGGGCGCGACCCCACCGAGCAAGTATCTGCGCATCTATGTCGAGCTCAATGTGGCCCATGCAGGCTATAATCCAAATCCACGATCAACAAGATCGACTGTAATCCAAGAAATCCTGTCTCACTCACTGGCTGGAACACAACACAGCCGAGACCCACTGTCACTCAGACAACTCCCAAAGACACTCTGATCAATGAACTGACTGTCGACTCCACTCGGTCCCCCGACACGAGTGTAAATGCACCCCACTAATAACCCGACCCCTCGACCCCCCTATCTGGGCGAGGAAGAAACAAAGTCCAGATGAAATAGTGATGACAGTGGAGTGTCTAGAGCAATAAAGTAACCTAGCCCAAGTTGGACTTTTCTACTAGTCTGGTTGAACATGCTGCATATGACAGGGGTGCTAGGTCAAGTCCAAAGATAGCAATAATAATGATGTGGAGCATACTGATATGAAACACATGCTAACTGACAAATAAGTAATCCCAACTCATGCTCTCTAACATGCTACACTAGAGGTAACATTAATACAAACACATCCCTAATCAGCTAGAATTAGTGTGCAGATCGTAAATTCTGAGAGCGAGGCCACCCACCTGAACTGTCGCGCTGTCAAAAGTCCCACAGCGGATAATACCAAAGAGGGCAGCTACACAGAGTCCACAGGGTCCAGCTCAGTCCACTCTGCTCCTGGGTACAAAAACTACACTGTTGTTACATAATAATCCTCCCAAAACTGTCGGATTTAACATATAGTAATTCCGCTGCAAAGATGACCAAAAATCACCTGCTGGAAGTCCTCAGAAACATCCGAATAAAATATCCTCGCGATCTACGCGTCGATAGCTTCGAAACGACTACCTGCACGTCCAAATCCGAGCTGCCTACGCTGAGGAATAAATCCGGCGAGAAAATAACCTCCAATCCAACTGTAGAAATTTTCCCAGATCATCATTCGGAAAGAGAGAAGGTTCTCACCTTCGAGGCAATCTCCTAAAGTCCTGAGAAAAATACAGCAGATTCCTCGCGAAGAGTAGATGAATTTAGGCTCTTGAATCACTCCGATCCGATGTCTGTACGCGAAGATACAGCCAAAACACTGTGTCGCTGTCCAAAAATCCGCAAAGAAAAAGGGACAACAGAAAGCTCAAATACCTCCAAAATCCGAAATTAATTTGGGAAAACTTTGAATATCAAAAACCAAGCCCTACCTGTCGTGAGTCCAATGGCGCAAAAATCGTCGAAATCGGGTGTCGGATAAAGCCAGGAGAGTCTGCGCACCGAGAAGACGCAAAACGGGTCGAAGATAAACTAAGCGCGCCGCGACGGAAAACGGCCAACCTCGGAAACCGTGCACCACCACAACTCCGGGAAGCCACCGTTGGAAAGGTCTCTGGCAGGGGAAGAATTCCTCTTAAGGTCACACTGCGAAATTCTACTCAGAAAACCATCAAATGCCCCCTCAAACCTCAAATTTGAGGTTAAAAATCCCCCTTAACGGATCCGGGTACACTATTGTACCCGGTCCAACAAAAGGGGGGTCGGACCGCCCCCCGTCCGACCGACGCGGCCCTCCTGGCCGACACGTGCCCCCGCAACAGCAAACAGCTGTGCGGGGGCCCTCCGGGCGCTCCGCGTGTCCCCGCAACAGCGGCGGGGCGACGCGGGTGGCGACGCGTGGCACCGTGCCACGTGTCAGCCGCCCCATCGCCCCCGCTCACCGCTGAAGGATTCCGCGGACCGGGAGCGCGTGGACCCGCCAATACCCGAGCGCCACGCGTCCTGCGCCCGGTCCACGCGTCGCTCCGCATTTTTCCCTGGACCGAGCCGCGTGCACCCGCCAATGCCGCGCTGCCACGTGGCCCGCCCGCGGTCCATGCACCCGCGCGTTTCCTCCGTGGACCGAGCGGCGTGGGCCGGCCAATCCCGAGCCGCCACGTGGCACAGGCCGGTCCACGGTCACCCCCCATGCACCCGTTTTCCCCCGAAACTTCCGGTAGCCCGTTTTTGGTCATCCGGACTCCAAATTTGGCAAATAAATAGCCGTTTTCAAGCGTTTTTCCGTGCTGAATCCAAATCCGACCTCTGTTTGGCCAAAATCCTTCCCGAAATTTCGGCAAACCCAGCCGAAGGCCAAAACAGTAAAAGATACCACTCAGGTCCAACAGTAGCACCACTTTGATGCACCTTGGGCCAGATACACCAACAATGGTGTTCTCAACTGTAGATTCAGTCGGAAAAACTGTACGGGGTTTACGGTCTCCACAGATATAACGCACACACACGACTCAACCTTTTCCATACGCTCCGAGTAGATCTTCGCCGCTCGCTCCACAACGCACCTCGAATCCACGAAGGCGTCCAACGCCGAATCCACGGCGTGTCACGTCGAATCCACGACGCCAGACCGAATCCACGGTCTCATCCAAGTAGCAAGTCTCGAATCCACGAGCGCACCTCGTCTCGAATCCACGAAACGGTAACACCTTGAGTCCACAAGGCCACGCGAATCCACGCGCCGATTTCTTGGGAAAATCGTTGTTTTGTTGGTGATGATAATTTGAATACTTAGATCATCATAGATAGACAAGGAAGCACCCTCTAAGTATTCATCGATTTGATTCTTTCGAAAGATATAGATTTTGAAATCCTAGAATCAAACCGATCAATAGAGAAAGAAAACCTAAAATAAAGAGGTGTTTACCTTTTCTTCTCTATGTGGATTCTTACCTTTGATCCCCCTTGGGATAACCCTAAAAGATGATATTAGGATCTATTTATAGGCTAGAAACTTTTTGGAAAGAGATAAGAATAAAAAACTAACCATATCTGGAATTTTTCAGGACGGCGATCCGGATCGGGATTACTGCGATCCGGATCGTCGTAACGAGATTGACGATTCCAGAAATCCAAGGGTTCGGGATCCGGATCGCAAGGCCCGATCCGGATCGTTCATGAATTTCAGCAACATCCAATGTTCGGGATCCGGATCAGAATAGGCTTGGATCCGGATTGAAATTGCCAATGAACAATCACCCTTCGGGATCCGGATTGCAAGGTCCGATCCGGATCCTGAACATGTCCCATGTCCAGTTTTTGATTCTTTGGCCATAGAAAATATTCCAAAGTGTTTCTAAGCTATAAGAATGTATTCAAAATATCAAAGATTATTTAATTTAACGTACCTGAACATTTGAATCCATTCTTTTGAGATTGAAGTATATGATTTGTCAAGTCTTCATCTTCAATCTTCAACTTCACGAAATACGCCAATACAAAAATCCTTAACAATCTCCCCCTTTGGCGGTTTCGTGACAAAACACACAATCCACAAAAGAAAACAAAAAGACGATTTTTGTTGCTATCACCATACAACAAAAATACGCATGAACGATCCAAATAAATGTAAATACAAGAGATTCACTCCTAAAACAAACTCTAGACTTAGACACAACTAGGAGTGTTCAAATCTTGTACTCTCTGCAAAATAAACAATTCTTGACAACAAGAAATCATTAATACCTCAAGAATTTAATCGTTAAGCAACCAGAGAGTTATACATTTAATATGACATTAGGTATCAGATATGCATAAAAGTAGACAATCAACATATCACATATCTTTATCAATCATCAGGGTTAGTTCCAACCATAATGTCAAAGAAGTTCAAATGTTCATACCTTTTGCATGACCTGTCACAAAACTTGTTAGAAGTTACAACGCAAAATAGTCAGTAGAATAGTTAGTGTTAAACTTCAAGTTTCAAGCTATCCGGTCATGTTCGTTCTTTTCCTTCTCCCCCTTTTTCCAAACGATTTATTGGCTCGTTCTTTTCTCCTTTCTCTCCCCCTTTTTGTCACAAAAACCAGCCAAAATTATAAGAGAGAAAAAAATAGACAAACGAAAAACCTTTTGTCAGAAAAACAACTAAAGTCAATTTCATCAAAAATCAATCTGAAACGGTATCGTTGTCATCGAAGTTGCTGCATCCGAGTTTTGCAAAAATCTTCTTGACCAACTTCGTCAGTACATTGTACTCCTTCGTCAAGACCACTTGTGTTGTACTACTTCGTTGCAGGTCAAGAGAAATCTGACCTTGTTTAATTGAAATTCGCTCCTGCTCAGATGATACTCTTTGTTGTTCCCGAAGAGCTTCAACATTCACATGTCTCTCACCGATACAATCTCAGCAAGTGGCTCCTCATCTTTTTCATCTCTCCCTATGTTGAGCATCTCTTTTTATCATCTCTGTTCTCCATGTTCTCCCCCTGTCTTGAGCATCTATGTTCTCCCCCTTTGAGATTCAATCAGTCTTTTCTGTTCTCCTTAATTTATTGGTCATCCTCGTGCTAACCAACGCGGTGATGAACATGATTGTCCACTCAAGAGCCATTGTTATAGAGTATTTGAAAAAATAGCACCTGTGAGCAAAAACTCAAAGAACATGAAAAATTGTTTAAATTTCAAAATTTTGAAAAATCTTGCCCAAACAATCCTTAACATGTGTAGAGGCTAGGAATCAAGATCATTTTTCAAAAAGAATTTTAAAAATAGATCAATCCCATATTTTTAGAAAATTCAAAAAAAAACATGTAAGCATTTCTGCATATCAACTTTATACAAAAATATCATTTCACATAGAAAGAAATAGATTATGATAAATCTATCAAAATATCCCAAATTGTGAAACGAAAATTTAAAAGAATTATAACCTCTAAAGTTGATCAATTTCCAAACATCCTTCACGATCTAATGAGTATAGAGTTTATCTAATTCTCAATTGAGCAAAGAAAATGAAGCACCAAGATCGATAGATGTTTGAAATCCCAAATAAGTCAAATAATATATTTAGTCAATATATTTGGGAAGTGACTCTTTGAGCATCTTTTAGAAATCCCACCTTATACCAACCTTGGAATTTGACATAGTCAAGTATTCCAAAAAGCATTTTATTTGATTAAACAAGATCACCATGCTTGGTTAACATGTGGTAGCTGCACACAGTACTCGGACAACCGAGGTGGTAGCTCTTTCCTCCATGTGGTGGTAGTTTTCACACTCCTATTAAGGATGTAACTCTTTCCACATCTTTTGAGCATGAAAAACATAATAAACTCCCCCTCAATTGGCTATCAATTATGAAAGATATTCAGTATTCAACCAAAAATTGATCCTGTGTTCATACTTATTTCAATCATCAAATAAGATAAAATAAATACCAGAAGATCATTGAGAGAGGTAATGACTTTGATCAATTCAAGATGAAATAATTGAAATAAATGATCATTGCATCAAATGAGTTATAATGATATTCAAATCATAATAAACTTCTCTAAACATGAAAGGATGCAAATAAAGTCAGTATAGCAAATGCTCAATTAATGCTCTATATTACAAAAAGACACAAAACACAAACAAAAACCTTTCTAAGCAGTGGTTCAAAAAGTTATGTAATTGAAAGCATGCCAAGTGCTTCTCGCAAATAAAATATTTTTGATCCAAGGTTTTATCAAAAAAAAAATCAACTAATTGATCTTCAGTTGGAACAAAAGAAATTTGTAAAAACTTGATTCAACTAGCTCTCTAGGAAAATTCAATGTGTTTTGTTCTAAACTGCAACACAGGGTTTTTAGAAAAGTTAATGGCACTTGTGTTGTCACACAAAATAGTTACCGAGGTCGCAGGGATACGAAAATCACTCAATACACTTTTCTTTGATTTCCTCAATGACTTCGACTTGGGGGGTGTCCTACCATCTGTCTTAACACTTGGAAGATATTTCTTTGTTTCCCGAGTCGTGTTCTTGATGGTAGTAGTTGCAAGTATTGCTTGATTTGCTCGTTCTGCTCCATACTTGCAATTTGGTCTTATGTGCCCTGCAAAACCACAACAATGACATACCTTGGTAAAAGTTGAACCTGAAGAAGATGAGGTAGGGTTGTCAACGTTGGCTGCAATGATTTTCGTCGGAGAAGGAGCAACCGACTGGGGCACAAAACTTGTCTTGCTCGAACTTGGTTCCTCACAAGTTCGGCCATATCCGAGGCCTAAATGATTAGTTTGACCAAGACCAAGAAGGCGATCCAACTTACTTTGTCCTGAAGAAAATCTATGCAAATCCTTTTAAGTTGGAAAAGGGTCTCCGTCATCTCAAATTTCCTTGTCGTGCCTCGGAATAGAGCTTTGAGAAGAGATTAGCTTTATCCACCGATTTTTCAAGTTCCTTCTCAAAATGCTCGTTCATCTCTTGAAGGAAAGTATTATTCTCAACCAAGTTATCCCTTTCCACTTCAAGAGCCCTTGAGAGAGAGGTTGCTCTATTAGGTTGTTCCTCGAGTTCCAACAACCTTCTCCTCAAGTTTTTTATTTTGCTTCGCCAATTTCTTTGAGTTCCGTAGAAGTAGTTGGTAGGCGTGAGCAAAGTCTTCACCTTCGGAATCGCTTGGTTCATCATCCGTTGTCGTTTGATCATCCTAGGAAGAAATAGACAACGAACCAGATGCAATCAATGAAATACACACGAAGGGTGAAGTCGTGGATGCGAAGAATGTGATGGCATTTGTATCCTCATCACTAGAAGATGACTTGTCCATAGAAGAAGAGTCATCTCACGTGATGGCTTGCGTAGCCTTCTTCTTTGGTGGATTCTTGCTGGGACATCTTGTTGTAGTGCGGCCAAAGCCTTTGCATTTGAAACACTGGATCTGTCCTTCAGCGTTCTTCTTCTCCATTGAGAAACCTTCTTGCTTTCTTGATTTTGACGTAGAAGCACCTTTGCCTTTCTTGAACTTCGAGAATGATGAAGATTTGCTTGAGTTTCCCCTTCCGAAGTTTCGGCGAAATTTTCTCTTCAAGAAAGCGAGTTGTTTCTCAAAATCCTCCATAGATAGATCATCGTCAGAGTCCGAGGAGGATGAATCCGCGTCTTCATGTTCTGTTGATTTCAATGCCATACCTGAAGACTTGGAAGAAGAAGAGAGCTTTCCAGCAGAAGAGTTAGTAGGAAAAGTAATTTCATAAGTTTGAAGTGTACCAACTAATTCTTCTACCTTGATCTCGTCCGGGTGTTTTATTGTTTCGAACCCGTTCGTCGATGGAAATCAAGAACGCTCTTATGCGTACTTTCTAGTAGGCATAATTTGTTCCATCGAAGAACGGTGGTCTATTGATGTTGCCACCATCGACCAATGTTTACAACCCTATTCCTGCTCTGATACCAATTGTTGGGTTATATGTAATAATGGATCTAAATAGGGGAAAAACCACCTAGAGGGGGGGTGAATAGGTGTAAACAATAAACACACCAAAATCGTTGCGTAAAAATAACCCAATGCGGAAAATAAATAACACGCAAGATTTTACGTGGAAAACTCCAATCCAGGAGTAAAAAACCACGGGACCGATCACACGGTGAAATCTACTAAGATTAAAACACGTACAAGGTGATATAACGCACACACACGACTCAACCTTTTCCATACGCTCCGAGTAGATCTTCGCCGCTCGCTCCACAACGCACCTCGAATCCACGAAGGCGTCCAACGCCGAATCCACGGCGTGTCACGTCGAATCCACGACGCCAGACCGAATCCACGGTCTCATCCAAGTAGCACGTCTCGAATCCACGAGCGCACCTCGTCTCGAATCCACGAAACGGTAACACCTTGAGTCCACAAGGCCACGCGAATCCACGCGCCGATTTCTTGGGAAAATCGTTGTTTTGTTGGTGATGATATTTTGAATACTTAGATCATCATAGATAGACAAGGAAGCACCCTCTAAGTATTCATCGATTTGATTCTTTCGAAAGATATAGATTTTGAAACCCTAGAATCAAACCGATCAATAGAGAAAGAAAACCTAAAATAAAGAGGTGTTTACCTTTTCTTCTCTATGTGGATTCTTACCTTTGATCCCCCTTGGGATAACCCTAAAAGATGATATTAGGGTCTATTTATAGGCTAGAAACTTTTTGAAAGAGATAAGAATCAAAAACATACCTTATCTGGAATTTTTCAGGACGGCGATCCGGATCGGGATTACTGCGATCCGGATCGTCGTAACGAGATTGACGATTCCAGAAATCCAAGGGTTCGGGATCCGGATCGCAAGGCCCGATCCGGATCGTTCATGAATTCAGCAACATCCAATGTTCGGGATCCGGATCAGAATAGGCTTGGATCCGGATTGAAATTGCCAATGAACAATCACCCTTCGGGATCCGGATTGCAAGGTCCGATCCGGATCCTGAACATGTCCCATGTCCAGTTTTTGATTCTTTGGCCATAGAAAATATTCCAAAGTGTTTCTAAGCTATAAGAATGTATTCAAAATATCAAAGATTATTTAATTTAACGTACCTGAACATTTGAATCCATTCTTTTGAGATTGAAGTATATGATTTGTCAAGTCTTCATCTTCAATCTTCAACTTCACGAAATACGCCAATACAAAAATCCTTAACACTTTCCACAGATCTGACATTGTGTTCCAGACTTCGAAAAATAAGATTGTTGATTTGGAGTATAAGGTTGAGGAAGATTATTGGGTGAAGAATGTGGATAGATTCCAGGAGATCCACGACCATGATATGAGTTGTGTCTACCGCGATGTCCTCGACCACCGCGATATCTGCTTCCACGACCTCCACGATTTTCGCGTCCACGATTTGCATAGAGAGCTTCACTGTCGATAGTGGGAATGGCATGTGATGTTGTTGAACTAGTAGTACGTTGTACTTCTATTTCTTCTTGCATCAGAAGTGGACGAAGTTGATCAAAAGTAGGCTTGTTTCGGTGTGTATTAAGGGCATTGACGAAACCTCTATATTCTTGTGATGCCCTGGATCTACGCTGAGCTGTTGCAGTGCGCTGGGTGGCTTCTGGAGGCCTACGTGGTGTGTCGGTGGCGATTGTGCACAATTTGGACACAAGTGGCGGACATCGGGCCTAAATGGATCACGTGGGTGATCGGTTGACTACGTCGGATCTTTAGAAGTGGTTTCACGCGAAACGGATATTAAAATTGGGCCCAGCGCGAAGTTTGGACAAAAGAACACCTTTCCGGATGCCTTTGATAATTTTTAGAGTTGAAATTTGGTAAATCGGACTTCGGATTTGGATTCAGCGCGCGAAAACGATGAAAATGGGCGCACGGATTTCGAGGCATTCGCACTGTTCCGGCGGCGGCGGCGGGCAGCGGTGGAGGGTGGCGGCGCGGGCTCGGGCAGGCGGCGGAGCAGGCGCGGGCAGCGCGCGGGCGCGCGGGCGCGCGGGCAGGCGCGCGGTGCACAGGGCGCATCATGCCACGTGACGCTTCTCTGTTGGTTGGGGTGAGGACACGTGGCGGACTAGGAGAGGTCGGTGCATGGACCCAGTTCACGGAACGACTACGGGTTGCCTCGGGAATCGTGCCTGGCAGGTGCGCCAGGTGGCGCGCCTGCGCGCGCACGTGGGCGCAGCTGGCGCGCGCTGACCGGGGGCGCGCCACGCGTCGGGTGCGGCGCATGCCACGTGGCGCAAGGTGGTTGGTCCCTTCGGCTGTTTACTGTTTTGTGGTGACATGGCGTCACCAGGGAGTTTCGGGCGTTCCGTGTTTGGGAGCTAGCGGGGGATTCGGGCGCTCGAATCCCATGAGGGCGCCCGAAACCTAGGACAAAATGGGAATTAAGTGGATTGTTTTCCCAGTCTATAAATAGGCCAAGAACAGCAGCTTCTATCTCCTTCTCTGTTCACTTTCTCATAGTGTGTTCTTCACGAGATTTCCTCCTCTCCCAGAGCCGGTTCCATCTGCAGATTTCCGGATTTTTCTGCGGCACGCATCCCGAGGTTTTCATTTTTACGGCGTGGCACGACGCTCGTTCGTTTGTGATCTTCTTCGTCGCGTTTTGGTGCGAGGACTCCCCCGGCTTACCCCGACCTCCGTTTTTGTCGATTCTTGCGCCGTTGGCTTCTCGACAGGTAGGGCTACGATCTTCGTGATTTGAGTTTCCCCTCGTTTCGAGTTTATCTTGGAGTTTCCCGAGCTTTCTTTTGACCCATTTTCTTGGGCGGAGTTTTGGACAGCGCCACAGTGTTTCGGCCATATCTTTGCGCACAGGCGTCGGATCGAGGCATGCCAGGAGGCGTTTTTCATCTACACAGCGCAAGGAACACCCTCAAATTTTCTGGGAATTTTCTGAATATTTTTCGAAGGTGAAAAATCTCTGTTTACAGAAAGTTATGCTACACTTTTTGAGAGCAATTTATTTCGGGATGGTTCCCTTGTCGAATTTGTTTCTCAGTGTAGGAAACTCGGATTTGAGCGTGCAGGTACTCGTTTCGACCGGTTCGTCACGAGGATCGTGACAGTATTTTTCTTGGAATTTTCCGAGCATTCTTCGCAAGTGAAAACAGGGAAACACTGGACTGTTGTATTTGGACAGATTTTATTGGAGCATTGTATGATTAAACTATGTATGTTCTTTTGGGAAATTTTGTACAGTGATCGCGGCGGCTTATCTGTTTGGGCGAGAGCACTATTTTGGACTTGGAATTAGCGATCGAGGTGGGTGGTTGCTATACTCCTCATTTTTTGACATACCCCTAGGAATATTAGAGAGATTCTCTCATTGGTTGCATTGAATGATCAACTATGGACTTGCATGCTTAAATTAAAACAATTGTGAGCCTACCATATGGAAATTACTATTGTGGAAATCTGATAGTGGTTGGGATTTATTCATGCTTGTATGGATATAGTTTTGGCACTTAACCTTGCATGTGGAATTTACTTTCATATTTGGATAAAATGAAATGTCTTGTAGGAGGGTATCACTTGAGGATCTTTTGGGACATGCATAGGTGGATGATGTAGGTGAGGGAAAATTGTGGATTTTAGACATGTGTGGTTGGATAATGATTTAGCATGATGGTTATATCTATGCGAAGCTATTAATTGATACACATGTGGAACCATTATTGTCACCCTTTCTTTATCTTTCATGAGAACATATGCATGCTTGTTTGGACATCTAGATAGGCCATCTTTTATCGCTGCACTTTCATGCTGGAACTTGACTTAGGAGAAACCTTGTGTGCTTCTTTTCTCCTTTTCGTTAGTCAGGTGGTTTATGTTGCTCGGGTTTGAGCAGGGGTTTCGGGATAGTGTAGCCGGGGCCTGGATTGTGGATTATGGGTTTTGGCGGCAACCGCGGATAGTAGGCGGTTGACCGGATGTCGGATGCGGGTCATGATTGTGATTGTGGGTTATTCCGGCGACCGCGGATATTGGGCGGTTGACCGGAGGTCGGTTGTGAGACCTGGTTATGGATAGTGAGGTATTGCGGCGATCGCGGATTTTGGGCGATTGACCGGATGTTCATTTGTGCATCAGATTGGGGATCAGTTTCTTTTAGTGGAGGGGTGTGTTCCACTGGGGCTTTATAGTTGTGATCCAGTTCTGCTTTTGATATTTATCATATCGGCGCGGTTATTGCCAGGTCATGCTTTCCTCGTGTGGGTCGCTCCCCTCGAGTTCCCCTCCGGAGGCCGGGGTCAGACAGTTATGGACAGTTTTGCTATCACATCGGCGCGGCTTATTTGCCCGATGATGAGGACGGCAGCAGGAGTTTTGCTATCACATCGGCGCGGCTTACTTGCCGATGATGAGAGCGGTACAGATTGGGTTCATCTGGGTCGGTGGGTTACTGTTGTATACGGTTATTCCAGTCTAGGACTGCATTTTTAGAGGCATAGTAGTGGTAGTTTTTTCCTTTACAGTGGTTTTATTACTTACCACTCTTCTTCCCCTTTTTGCCTCTGGTAGACCTAGTGGGTGTGCTCAGGGCGTGAGGCTTTACCCACTAGGGGAGGCTACTGGTTCACTAGTAGTTCTCACCCCCATTCTTCTTTTTCTTTTCTTCTCCTTTGTTTTGCAGAGCCTTCTGCGGGTGTTGCTGGACATACAGCGGCGGGTCGAGGAGAGAGGACGGCCGAGTAGCTAGGCAATGGGCCCGATAGTGAGTAGCTAGACTGGTACCTCTTATGTATCCTATCTCAGACGGTAGTACTTTCACTTTTGGGGTCTGGCTTTAGCCAGCTGGTTGTATATTTGTGGTGAGCTGGGAGAGAGACTTATATTTTATTTTACAGTCATTTTGTATTTCTACTTCCTGTTAAGTCTGAGATGTAGTATTTTCAGTTCACCTCTGTTTTATTGCTCTATTATTGTATCTATTTATATTTGAGCAGGTTACCGGCGCTTCGTGTATGCGGAAAATTTCGTGTGCACGGCGGATCTGTAGACGAGCCCGAGTTCTGGTTTACACTCGGGGCGTGACAATTCTTCTGGTAACCCGAGAAGAACAGTCATGACCAAGTTATGGTCTGACTCAGTTTCACCAATCGCTTGCAGGGCATCGCCAATAGATTTAATCTTTTGCATATAATCGGTCATATTCATTGAACCTTTCTTGATACTTCGTAATTCAGACTTTAGAAAGAAAGCGGTGGAAGCAGTTTTATCAAGAAAATATGTTTTGATAATTTTCCAAGCATCATACGCAGTTTTAGGAGAGCTAGAAACAACAATCTGTAATATGCTAAGCGAAAGGGTGGCATTAATCCACGAGAGTATAGTGGTATCTTCTTTTTTTCAATTTAGATATTCCGGGTTCATAATTGTTTTCTTTTCAGAAGTGTCAATAGTCTAAGACGGTATAATACCAGTTCCGTCCGCATGTGGAGTAACACCAAAACTCTCCAAAACATTAAGAAATATTTGTTTCCACACAAGATATGTGGAATCTGTTAGTTCAAGTGGTATGAGAGTTTTGATATTAACCACTGGTAAATTTGAGAAAGAAGACATGTTACCACAAAAAGAAAATATCACCACGAGAGAGTAACCAAGGCAAATCCGACGAGTAGAAAATAATACCAAGTAGTCACAAACCAGAATGAAAACAAGTAAGTCAGATTAGAACCCGATGGGAAAAGCTGAATGAATCAAAGTTGACCTTGATTGCACCAGAGAAGAACCAAACTACACCAGGGAGCAAGTACGCATCTGAACGACACCAGAATAATGAAGAGAGGCCGAAATTACTGTAGCGCTGGTACTGTAGCAGCGGCACTGTAGCAGCAGTTGTGACGGAGAGAGTAATCCAAAGAAAAAAAAAATGGAAGAATGTGAGACTCGTGGTAGATGGTGGCTAAGGATCGATATTCCCAATATTAGGGTTCCCGCTCTGATACACCATGATAGATGGGCAAAAGAGCCTATCCTATGGTTTGTATTAACATCAATTATATAGTACATGAGAAGGTATTTCTATGGTAACAATGACAACCATAGTAATAATATAACTAGGATTACATGCTATATAATCCTACGCTATAGATGGTAAGTAATATATAGTATAACAACCATAGTAATAATATAACTAGGATTACATACTATATAATCCTACGCTATAGATGGTAAGTAATATATAGTATAGAAACAATAAAAATAATACTAAATATATCGTAACACATGTTTATAGCAAAATAAAACTAATCAAAAGGAGGGCAGGCTCAAATATCATCTAGGCTAACAAGAACAGGGGTCCAACCAATACTATACCCCAGAGGGCCGAAATGATAAAGCCCGGACCGAAGATAAACCCACCTGTCGGTTTGCAGGCGAACTTTCGACTCCAACAAAAAGCTCGAAGACTGTGCCAACCTGAATAAAAAATGCTGATCAGGGAACAACTCAATCACACACTAACCCTAACTCAACTAAAACCCGGATCTTTCCAGATTAACGCGTAATCGTCGGAAATCCGCCGTTCGACTCACTTTGACCCGAACGCGCTTTCAAAATTTCCGATCTTGACAAAACTCAACGTGAAACCTTAAACACCAGTATTAGACCACAACACTTAGATAAATGCAACCTTGTATTTATTTATTGGTAAAATTACCAAAATACCCTTCCCGGGAATTCCTTTTGGACTTCCGGGAGACTCGGGCTTTAAACCTTTGCCGCTGGCTCAACCAGATTCTACTAGGACTCAACAGTCGGCTTAGTGAAACCGCCGCAATTTCCCGAATTGCGCGATTGCCACCGGGATGCCGTTAAATCGACGATTTTGTCGATTCTCGGACCGATATCCGATTTTCGCTCAACGGGAGCCATTGGATTCCTAACGAAAAGTTTAGGAATCAACTACACATTGCCCTAGGCAGCACACACTACTACAATTGCACTTAGACCCATAAGGTTTTCAAAAACCGCATTTTAATACATTTTGAGCACTGTTTTCGCTCGTTCTCTTAACTGGAAAATCATTTTTACGAACCGTCACTTCCAGTAAGTGACACTCGACTTGCTGAACACCGTGCTCACCCATTTGCGGCAGCACGGAACCTGAGAAAAACTTTGGGCCATAATACACTCCTCTAACATAGCCTTAAGCAATTTTTGTTTCTTCGATTCACCCAAACTGAAATTAAACGCGAGCATCGCGTTCAGTGACCCCAAAATAGCCAGGAGCTCACTGTCGCGACTTCGCGAAATGCCCAAAATAGTTCCATGGCCAAACACTTAACCTAAGGCTCATTAGCAATACATCTTATTATTTACTTGTGCAAAACTTAAACCATCTTAATCATTCATCTCTGGACAACACAGGAACACCAGGGCTTGCCCTATTTGCAACCCAGAATTGCTGGATCAAGTAGATCCGAGACCCTAGCTCTCTAACAATTTACACAATGCTCCAAATACAATTCCACACAGATCCTGTTTGATCTGAACTGAGCATAAAGCTCAGGGGACTATTTGGAGTAACTTTCATATTTTGCTCAAAGTCTAATTCTATATTTTTCTTCATTGAGGCATTAACACAAACACCTAATATGCATCATTCTATAACATACAATAAAACAATTTCCAAACTTGTTCTCTGCAGCAAAGGGACCTGGGAGTTTTTCATATGCATGAATGGGTGCTAATAGGTTGCGGGAGCATTTCTATCAACTTGGGCTCATGCTTGCACCCTTGGTTTGGCCGCGGGCAAGGTGAAGGTGACGAAGAAGACAACCACCATGGACCCGAAATGGAGATTTTTCCATCTCTGGTCTCTGGGCCTCAAGTAACTGCACCAAAAGGTGCCTTTCTTCACCACCATCATTTCTGGACAAGTGCCCGGTGACAGGACACAGCGGCGGCGCGGCGGAGCGAAGCTCGGTTTCGAGCTCCACCACCTCTAATGGCGGATTTCCACCGAGGATGCATGGGGCCCATGCAAGGGCATGGCTGGGATCTACTTGATCCCAGGAAGCTTCCCGTCCGCTCCCCACAAGCCGGAGATGGCCGGAACGCCGGCAACCACACCCCGAACCCACCTCGAGCCCATCTTGGCCGCGCCTCAACCAAGCTGCATGGATGCCATGCAAGTACATGGGTGGACTCCTCTCACCCCTAGGAAGCTCATAGGCTAGGTGGCCGGCGGTGGGAAGGCTCGCCGGAGCCGGAGCAGCAAGCTCGGCCAAAGGTGCAAGAAACTCAAAATTAGGGTTTAAGACTGCGACTTCCCTGCTTGATCAAACTCCACCAAATTTGGTGGAGATGATCCTCACCTCCTACAGTCCCTTCCCTGGAATTTTCTTGGCTTTTGACCCACTATTTGCGGAGAACGGCCGAGGCGGAGCAAATTAGGGTTCCGGCGAGGGTCTTTCTCCCGCCGGCAACCGGGACCATCCCAAGAATTGGGGCTCGACAGGGAGCTTCATCAGACTCCATAGAGTCGACTTCCATCAACCTTAAACACTAAATACCAAAGGATAAGGGGCATTACCTTCGCCGGAATCGGGGAAGATAATATGAAGCCGGTTCTCCTCCTCTCCACTTCGCGCGGCCACAGCAAGCTCCAAGGGGTCCTCAGACGCAGGAGAGCTCCCCAAATACTTCAAAAAAATCAAGTTGAAGCAACTTGCTCCAACTTTTCTTCTCTCCCTCTCACTCTCGGTTTGGTGTAGAAGGTGGTGTCTCTTCGGCCACCCCAGCACCAGGCCCTTTGCTAGAAGAGGCAGAGGAGATCTGTGATGCTTCGGACTTCCCCCAGACCCCTCGTGCACACACCCAAGGGAGACCAAGAGACACTTAGGTTTTAATGAAGTTTTAAGCAAACTTTGCAAGGAACCCCTCACACAATGATCCCTAAACCCTAAGGTCCCTCCTGTAGGTTACTTAGGCTGACAGGACCCTACCCTAATCACCTTACAATTTTTGGTCCACAAAAACTTAAAGTTTCTTCACAAATACGCCCTTTTTCGGCATTTTTCACGCATTTCGAGACAACCGACTCGTCGAATTGCGAAACGGACTTCGCCACGACGTCCGGCTCGTCGAGACCTGTCAAGTAGCGTATTTGCTTGCTTGATTTGGCACTCGTATAAAATGTCGGGCCATAAAGTTCGCTAAGTTATAGATCGACGCACGCATCTCGATGCACCCGGATCGCCAAACGCGAATTCCGTCAGTGCCATTGCGCTCAGAATTTCAAAATTAGCTAGGATCGACTACTCATACCCCTATGCTTGGTGTCTAGATGGCGAAACAGCCGTCGACGATCAAAAGGAGATTTAAAATAGGGGTTACTATTCACAACTTAAGTTGTGGGGCCCGCTTTTTCTTCGCTGTTTTGCGGAAGATCCGACCGTCGGATCGAAAACATATGAATATCAATCTTTCTTGTTTCGACGAGACGGTCGCAATGGTGATCTCGAATTTTTGAGATCAGGCTCCGATCAAAAGTCGGTATTTTAGGGCCACTATTGTACTGTAAATTCCCATTTTTGCCATTTAAATAATTTCAGAAAATTATTTAAACTTAAATTTTGGATTTTAAAAATTACGGTTACTACAATGGGATGACGCTTCCACTTTCAATAAGTCATCTTCTAGTGATGAGGACAATAACGCCACAGCATTCCACGCGTCCACAACTTCACCTTACATGTGCTTTTCAGCGACTACCTCTGGTTCATTATCCAACTCCTTGGATAAAAAGAACGCAACGGACGATGAACCAAGCGATTCCGAAGGTGAAGACTTTGCTATTGCCTATCATAAACTATTGAAGGATTCAAAGAAATTGGCAAAGCAAAACAAGAGTTTGAAGAGAAGATTGCGGGATCTTGAAGAACAATCTAAAGAGACAACTTCTCTCTCAAACGCTCTTGAAAAGGAAAAGGATAATTTGGTTAAAATCAATGTTTCCCTTCGAGAGAAGAACGAGCATTTCGAGAAGGAGTACATCAAACTGGTGGATAAAGCTAACTGCTTCTTGAAGCTCTACTCCGAGGCTCAACAAGATAAATTGGAAATGACGAAGACCATACTCCAACTTAAGGAAGATTTGAAGTGATTCTCTTCAGGAAGGAGCAAGTTGGACAAGTTGCTTGGTCTCGGTCAAACGAATCGGTTGGGTCTTGGATACACTCGAACCGGCAATGATTCAAGTTCGAGTAAAACGGTTTTTGTGCCCCAGTCGGTTTCTCCTCCTCCGACGAAAATCACTGCATCCAACGTGAACAAGCCTACCTCATCTACTTCGGGTTCCCCATGCACAAAGGTATGTTTTCGTTGCGGTTTTGCAGAGCACATAAGACGAAATTGCAAGAATGAAGCCAAACGAACAAATCAAGCGCCTCTTGCAACAACTACCAACAAGTTCATCCCCCGGAAATCGAAGATGAATCTTTCGAAGGTAAAGAACTTTGATAGTACACCCCACAAGACGACGTCATCATGGATTCCAAAGAAAAGTGATCAATCGAACAAGACGCATTCACCAAGGAGAACAATGCCACGACCATTGCCGACGTACTCCAAAACTCAAAAGGTTTGGGTGCGCAAAGGTGAATTCTTCCCTTGTCTTGTCATTCATACATCACTTTATGCATATGATAATTCGTCTTGGTATCTGGATAGCGGGTGTTCCCGTCACATGACCGGTGATAAAAACTGTTTTCAAACCCTTGAGAAAAACTCCGGAGGACTTGTAGTTTTCGGAGATGGTCGGTCTTCCAAAATTGTTGGAAAGGAACCATAGCTATTCCAGATGGCCCGGTTTAAATAATGTTTTATTTGTTGAAGGCCTTAAGACTAACCTCATAAGCATAAGTCAACTTTGTGATATGGTTTTTCAGTTAATTTTTCTTCTGTAAATGTCTGTAACTGACAAAACCATGCTTTCTTTTTAAAAGGGGTTAGATCAGAAAACAATTGTTATGTAGTTCCTACTAAAATTTCTGAAAAATGTAACCTAGCATCTTTGAAAAATGAAACACTTTGGCATGAAAGGCTAGGTCACATAAACTTTAAGGAACTATCTAGAATTTCAAACAAAGATGTGGTCAAGGGGGTTCCTAAACTTTCTTTTGAACAAAACCTTGTGTGTGGCGGTTGCCAAAAGGGAAAACAGTCTAGGACTGCACACAAGAATTTGAACCACATAGGTACAAAACGGCCTTTGGAACTTTTGCATATGGACTTAATGGGGCCAACTCGTCAACCATTTGGGAGGTAAATGGTATATTTTTTTTTTGGTTGATGATTTCTCTAGATATTCTTGGGTAGCATTTTTAAAAGAGAAAGCTGATACTTTTGATTCTTTTCATGAATATCTGCATCGTATTATGATTGAAAAGAATGAAAAGATTACTCGAGTTAGGAGTGATAGAGGTGGAGAATTCATAAATTCCAAATTCATTGATTTTTGCACTTCAAACGGCATTAAACATGAATTCTCCGCACCTTATACACCTCAACAAAATGGTGTAGTCGAGCGCAAAAACAGGGTTGTACAGGAGATGGCACGTGTTATGCTTCATAGCCGGAAACTCCCTTTATATTTTTGGGCTGAAGCGGTGAACACTGCTGTCTATGTAATCAATCGCATGTATTTGCGCCCGGGGACTTTGAATACACCATATGAACTATGGTTTTGTAGAAAACCTAATATCAAATATTTTCGTATCTTTGGGAGTCGTTGTTACATTTTACGTGATCGAGAAAATCTTGGAAAATTTGACTCTCGAAGTGACGAAGGGATTTTTATGGGTTATTCTACAAACAGTAGAGCATATCGAGTATTTAACTTGAATCTAAGACGATGTAGAATCGATAAATGTTAAAGTAGATGAAGCTTTTCATTTGAATCTGAAAAATCTACCCTCGATATCTCTCTTGATGATGATACACCTGCTAATGCATCATCTTCATAACAATTCTTCTAAAAATGTTGATGCATCTAACGGTTCTTCAAGTTCATCTGATGTGCAGGAATCATCTCGTGTACCTCCGAGTACTCCGTTACCTCAAACGTTACGCATCTCCAAGGATCATCCTGAATCGAACATCATTGGAGATCCACAAGAAGGAGTTAGAACTCGGAGACAATTGGTTTGCGGATTCGCATGCTACGTATCCAAATCGAACCAAGGAATATTGATGAAGCTCTTCAGGATGACTATTGGATTGAAGCAATGCAGGAAGAGCTCCATCAATTCGAGCGAAACAAAGTCTGGGAATTAACGAAGCCTCCGAAGCAACACAATGTGATAGGTACCAAATGGATTTTCAAGAACAAGAAAAATGAAGAAGGTACTATCATCAGAAACAAAGCAAGGTTAGTTGCTCAAGGCTATTCTCAAGTAGAAGGTATAGACTTTGATGAAACTTTCGCCCCTGTAGCTAGACTCGAGTCCATTCGTATCTTATTTGCGATTGCTTGTCATTTTAAAATCAAATTATTTCAAATGGACGTTAAGAGCGCCTTTTTAAATGGTTTTTAAATGAGGAAGTTTATGTGGCTCAACCGAAAGGTTTTGTGGATCATAAACTACCTAACCATGTTTTTCGATTGAAAAAGGCTCTTTACGGTCTAAAACAAGCACCGCGAGCATGGTACGAAAGGTTGACAAAGCACCTTTTGGAAAAGGGCTATACTCGAGGGGGAGCTGACAGGACTCTCTTTGTGAAGCATTATCAAAACAATTTCATTGTTGCACAAATCTATGTCGATGACATTGTGTTTGGTGCAACAAGAGATAATGATGCTTCAAAATTCGCGGAAACCATGGAAAGCGAATTTGAGATGTCCATGATGGGCGAGTTGACATATTTTCTTGGATTGCAAGTTAAACAAACTGATGAAGGCATTCATTTGTGTCAATCCAAGTATGCAATGGAGTTGGTCAAGAAATTTGATTAGAAAATTCTAAAGATTTTCCGACTCCAATGGGAACTAGCCATAAGGGACTTGGAAGTGAATCTCATAGTGAGAATGTAGACGAGAAACTGTATCGCAGCATGATTGGAAGTCTACTTTACCTCACGGCTAGTCGCCCGGATATATCCTTCAGTGTTGGGATTTGCGCGAGATATCAATCAGCACCGAAGGAGGTTCACCTGAAAGCGGTGAAACGGATCATCCGGTACATCAAAGGTACAATAAATTTCGGAATTTGGTATCCTATGGGAACATCTCTTGATATAATTGGATATTCAGATGCCGATTGGGCTGGATCAGTGGATGATCGAAAGAGCACGAGTGGTGCATGCTTTTATCTTGGCCATTGCCTTGTTGCATGGCATAGTAAAAAGCAAAACTGCATTGCACTCTCGACTGCCGAAGCGGAATACATTTCAGCGGGAAGTTGTTCAACTCAATTGATTTGGATGAAAAGCGTGTTGAGCGACTTCCGAATTTCTGCATCTTCGGTAACAATTCTTTGTGACAACACTAGTGCTATTAACATTTCAAAAAACCCTGTGTTGCACTCAAGAACAAAACACATTGAACTTAGATATCATTTTCTTAGAGAGCTAGTTGAATCAAGTTCTTCAACTTTCATATATTTCAACTGAAGATCAATTAGCCGATATTTTAACAAAACCTTTGGATCAAAAACGTTTTATTCATTTGCGTAAAGCAATTGGAATGCTTTCTTTGAAATAACCTCTTTTGAAACCTTTGCTTAGGTTAGGTTTTGTTTTGTGTTTTTGTTCTTTCTTTTTGTTTGTACATAGAACATTAATTGAGCATTAGTTAATTGACTTTAATTGCATCCTTTCATATTTAGAAATTTATTATGATTTGGATATCATAATAATTCATTTGATGCAATGATCATTTATGTCAATTAGTTCATCTTTAAGTGATCAAAGTCAATTTCTCTCTCAATGATCTCTTGGTATAGTCATTATCTTATTTGATAGTTGAGTCGAGTATGAACACGAGATCAATTTTTGGTTGAATACTTATATCTTAAATAATTGATAGCCAATTGAGGGGGAGTCTATTATTAAAGTTTCATGCTCAAAAGATGTGGAAAGAGTTACATCCTTAGTGGAGTGTGAAAACTACCACCACATGGAGGAAAGAGCTACCACCTCGGTCGTCCGAGTACTGTGTGCAGCTACCACATGTAAGCATGGTGAGTATTGTTTATTAAAATGCTTTTTGGAATACTTGACTTTGTCGAATTCTAAGGTTGGTAAAAGGTGGGATTTCGAATTGAAATGTGCTCAAAGAGCCACTTCCCTACAATATATTGACTAGATATCATTATCTAATTTATTTGGGATTTCAAACATCTATCGATTTTTGTGCTTCATTTTTTTTACTCAATTGATGATTTGATAAACGCATTACTCATTAGATCGTAATTGATGTTTTGAACTTGTTCAACTTTAGAGGATTTAATTTTTATAAATTTTCGTTTCATTATTTGGATATTATTGATAGACGCAATTAATGATTTGATAAACGCATTACTCATTAGATCGTGATTGATGTTTTGAACTTGTTCAACTTTAGAGGATTTAATTTTTATAAATTTTCGTTTCATTATTTGGATATTATTGATAGATTTAGCATAATCTATTTCTTTTGATGTGAAACGATAATTTTTGTTTAAAGTTGATATATAAAAATGCTTACATTTATTTTCTGAATTTTCTAGAATTTATAAATTTTTCTGGAGAAAAAGTTGAATCCGATCCGGACTGGATGAATCCGATCCGGATCCCGAACGAGGGATTTCCCTGCGGGTAGCCGATCCGGACTGGACTTCAAACCCGATCCGGACCGCGGCTAGGTTTTAATAGAAACGAAGGGTCTTTTGATTTCTATTCACTTCTAAACTTCTGTTTTCTACTTCCTAGAGTTTCTCTCTTTAGAATTCAGAGATTTGGAGCCTTCTCAAACTTGTTTTCTCTCGATTCAAGTAAGTTCTTTTGATCAAAATCACTGTTCTTCACTGTTTTTTCTTTTTCTTCAAAACGTGAGTGAAATTCATGCTACGAATTCAATTCTAAACGGTTTTTGATCAAATTTCTTTTGAAATTAGAACTCTGGATATGTTAGTTTTGTTTCTATGCTTTGTATTCATTTGATTAACGAATTTTTGGGCTTCGATTTCTAAAAATTCGGTTTTAAGGCAAAATTTTAGAATTTTTCTAAAATCATGGGATTGATTTTTTTTTTTTTTTTAAATTCTTTTTGCAAAACCAACTTGATTCCTAGTCTCTATACATGATAATGATTGTTTGGATATGATTTTTCAAAATTTTGAAATTAAACAATTTTTTCGTGTTCTTGAGTTCTTGCTCACAGGATCTTTGTTTCAAACACTCCAGCAACAATGGTTGGCACTCGAGCAACCAACAAGCTCAAGAGAGCAAGAAAGAATCAAGAAGAAGGAGAGTACATCTCTTTGGATGAGTCTGAATCGGAGACCGAGTCAGTGGACTGGGATGAACTCATGGAAGAAACCACAGCACCTGCTGTGGCGACATCAAAGGGCAAGGCCCCTGCAACTTCAAAGGCGAAGACACCGCCTACAGCAGTTGAGAAAGGAAAAGCCCCTGCTTCAACAAAGGCGAAGACTCCGCCTACTGCTGCCGAGAAAGGAAAAGCTCCCATGCAACCGACATCCATGTCAATGAAGCGAAAAACTGTTGAGGAAAGGTAGAGCTCGTGGAATTGAGATTGATGAGCCACCAATGAATGAGCCACCTCCGCAGAACATCATTCATGTCAATAGCGACAGAATAAAAGATTTTGAGAAGCGCGAATGCATAGGTGAGAGACATGTAAATGTCGCAGCTCTCATGGATCGTTCAAAAGTGTTCGGAACACTTTTTGATCAAGCAGGACTTGCTCCAATCTGCAATTTTTCAGAGACTTCTGGATATTGTCTTCATCTTGTGAGGACATTTTACCAATGTGCTACTAACCTTCAGGATCATGAGGACGGACCTAAGGAATTTCAGACAATGGTCCGGAATGTCAAGCTCAAGATAACGCCTCAATTGATTGGAGAGGTGTTAGGAATGAATGCCCGAGTTGATGGGATTCATTATCTGAAGGGACATATGATGACCAATACAACCTGGAGAACGATTGTAGATGGAATTTGTTTGCCGGATACTCGGTCGGGGGGAAATTCGGTTCTTTCAAAAGAACTTCGATTGGAGTACAGATTTCTGAACTTTATAGTTTGCTATAACATTTTTCCAAATATGTAAACTAAGGTTCTTCGATGGGATAGAATGCTATTTCTCTATCTCCTTGGACATCCTATTGCTTCGTTGGGATCAAACTTCAACATTTCTTATCTTATCTGGTCAAGGATGGCAAGATATGTTGAAAATGCTCATCCGACTGAGAGGCTTCCTTTCCCAATGATTATTATGCGCATCTTTAGGAAATTTGACGTCGATACTGGATCGTCGGCGTATATGCATAGTTTGGGAACTATCAATGACTCAACTATTGTGAAGTCACTCTCTACTCGACCGGATGAGACCCCAACACCGCCAATGAGCAAGAGACCTACAACAGCAGCACAAGCAGGAACATCACGAACAACAGCAACAGCACCAGCAGCAGCTTCAACTTCAGAGGATGATGCCTCTGTAACCTCAATTTATAAAGAACAACGACGACTTTCATCAGAGCAAGAACGCATGTCGAATGAAATCACGACGATATCTACGAACTTGGCTCAAGTAACTGCCGCTGAAGCTGAATTGAAGAAGAAATAGAAATCTCTTGCCAAGTTGGTCAAGAAGATTTTTCAGAAACTGGGTTGCAGCAGCTCTGATGATTCTGACTGATTTTCATGACAATTTTCTTTTGTTGTTCTAATGTTCTTCTTTTCCTTGCAGGTTTTTACTTTTAGTTCTTACCTTTTATGAACTTTAACTCCCTTTTATTGTAATTTTGGCTAATTTTTGTGACAAAAAGGAGGAGAGAGACATAGACATTGAACTTGAATGTTTGGACATTGAACTTTGAAGGTAAGTTGAAGGTAAATTGGATGAAGTTGGATGCATGCCCCGACTAACTATTTGACTAATTATTTGGGCATGTAATATTACTAACAAGTTGCTTGATAACTGACATATAGTTGTTAACTTGTTAATTGTTTTGACATGACATTTGAATTTTAATGATTAGGGATATATGAATCTTTGTTTGCTAAATTTTCATACATATCTGATAATTAATAGTGAGTATAAACTGTATCTCTCTGACTGATTATTGAATTCTTGAGGTATCTAACGATTTTTTTTGTCAAGAATTATTTCTTTTGCAGAGAGTACAAACGTCTAAGTCTAGAGTCTGTTTTAGGAGTTTATCTCTTGAATTCATTTTTATTTGGATCATACTTGTAAATTTTTGTTTTATGGTGATAGCAATAAAAATATCTTTTTGATTTTTTAAGTGGATTTTGTTTTGTCACGAAACCGCCAAAGGGGGAGATTGTTAAGAATTTTGTTTTGGCGTATTTCGTGAAGTGGTATAAGTCTTGAAGATTGAAGATGAAGAATTGTGGATCAACTACATCAATCTCAAGAAGAATGGATTCAAAATGATCAGGTACGTTTAACTAAATAATTTTGGTGATCCGAATACATTTGTGTAGTTTAGAAACACTTGGATAAGTTTCCAGTGCATAAAAATCAAAAACTGGACAAGTTGGATGTTCAGGATCCGGATCAGACTATTCCAGTCCGGACCCCGAACATAGTTTAGTTCATGCGGTTTTCCAGTCCGGACCACCCCTGTTTCAGTCCGGACCCCGAACCTTAAATTCTGCAAAATTGCATGAACAGTCTGGACCTCCCCTGTTTCAGTCCGGACCCCGAACTGCATTTTTCAGAAAATCTTCTGAAAAAAGACGACAGTCCGGATCCGCCAAATCCAGTCCGGATTGCCGTGCGGGAAAAATTCTGTTAAGTCAGTTTTTGATGCTTATCTCTTTCTAAAGGTTTCTAACCTATAAATAGACCCTACATTCATCTTTTAGGGTTAATCCAAAGAATCCAAAACAGAGAATTAATCGAAAAATCGATTTAGAAAAATAATAAAAAAATCCACAAATATAGAGAAGAAAGGAAAACACGATTAAATTCATGTTTCTTCATCTATATTGTTCAATTTGATTCTAGGGTTTCCAAACTCCTATTTTTCGTAGAATTAAATTGAAGAATACTTAGATGGTATTTCCTTATCTATCTTTGATCTAAGTATTAGGAGGATCATCACCAAAGAAAACAACGATTTACCAAGAATCGGCGCGAGGATTCGCGTGGCCTTGTGGATTCAATGTGCTACCGCTCTCGTGGATTCGGAGCGAGGCGCATTCGTGTGATCGAGACGTGCTGCATTGGTGAAGATCGTGGATTCGGTTGGACGTCGTGGATTCGAGGTTGGACTTCGTGGATTCGAAGTTGGACGCAAATCGTGGATTCGAGGAGCGTTCGGAGCGAGCGGAGAAGATCAACTAGGAGCGTATGGAAAAGGTTGAGTCGTAGGGTTACGGTAAATCACCTTGTACATGTTTAATCTTAGTGGATTTCGCCGTGTTATCGGTCCCGTGGTTTTTTACTCCTGTGACGGAGTTTTCCACGTAAATCTTGCGTACTTTTTTTTTTCCGCATTGGGTTTTTTTTACGTTCGGGGTGTGGAACACCTAGTGTTGGTGTATTCAACCCCCCTCTAGGGATGTGTTTTTGGACTCAGGAAGGATTTGGGATCAAGCCTGACCTTCGGCTGCCTTTGCCGAATTTTAACGACTCAGCCTAGCCAAATTTGCCAACCAAAACCGCCAAGCGAACGAAGATCGCGACCAACCCAATGAACGAAAACCATCGAATGAAACCAATGATCAAATCGACGAACGAAAGCCAACGATCAAACCAACGAACAAAACCAACGAACGAAAATCATCGAACGAAACCAACGATCAAACAGATGAACGAAAGCCAACGATCAAACCAACGAACAAAACCAACGATCAAACCAACAAACAAACCAATGAAAGAAACCCATCGAACGAAACCAACGATCCAAAACAACAAAAGCGAACTAACGATCGCTAACCTTGCTCCGACGGAGAAGACGACACGATCCCGATTTCTGTAGACGGTGGTGCTTTTGGATCCGCTCCCCGGTATCGGCGACGCTTTAGGTCCCGGTCTTCGGCACGCACAACGAGGAAAGAGGAAGAAGAAGCGATCTCGTGGAACTAGGGTTATCTTGAAATTCATATTTCTTTATTTAATTTAATTTATTTTTATTTTTCACTTTATACGTACAAAAACCCAATATCCGATTTTAAAATCAAAAGGGATTCCTCGATAAGCATGCCGATCCTCCGAAACGTCCAGTAACCGCTAGCACGGATCCCGATGCACCTATAATAGTTAACGTGTAGGGCTCCAGAACCCCATATAGCTTTTTCCTGTGAATCCACTTGTGAAACACCTATTGATGGTGTGTCTGGCCTATAGTGCATCAAAGGGATGCCACAGATGGACCCTGTGAGGTATCGATAGCTGGATTGGCCTTTGGCTGCTTTTGTCAAATTTTAGAAAAGGTTTTGGGCCAAACAGAGGTTGGATTTGGATTCAGCGCGAAAAAATGCTTGAAAACGGCTATTTGCTTGTTTAATTCTGAGTCCGGATGCCCAAAAACGGACTCTCGAAAATTTTCAGTGGATTCTGGTGCATGGGGGAGGCCGTAGATCGGCTGGGTGCCACGTGGCGGCCTGTTATTGGCTGGTTTACTAAGCGCAGTCCACAGAGCAGCGCCGGGTGGCGCATGGACCCGGCGTGGGGACACGTGGCGCCCCAGGAGTGGCCGGCGCGCGATGCGCGGTCCACGGAAACCCCGCGTGGGTGCATTGACCGGGCGTGGGGACACGTGGCATCAGGTGGTTGGCGGGCTCACACGGCGCGGTCCACGGGGTGCACGCCAGCGCCTCGGGATGCATGCGCGGGTGGGGGGCAGGCGGCGTGGCCGGCGAGGCGCGCGACCGGTCGGCGGGTCGCACGGGCCGGCCACGTGGCGCCCGGCCATTGGCGGGCGCCAACCACCCCTTTGACCATTTGCGCGACGCATGGCAGCACCCGAGCGGCCCTACACTGGCTATTCCCTGTTTGGGACACGTGTCACGTGCAGGGCATTTCGGGCGTTGGTCGGACGGGGGGATTTGTCCGACTGGCGGATTCGGGCGCCCGAAAGGGTGCGCCCGAATCCGAATAGTAGCCTTTTTGGATTTGGGCCTATAAATAGGCCCCTTGGGCCCTTTTTTCTGAGTTTTTTTGGGCTGTTTCGCAGGGAGAGCCCTGTAGGAAATTTCTTCCTCTTTCTGTTGTGCATCTTGTGGAGAAGTTCCAGAATTTTTGGAGGACGCTACTTTGACGTCTACTGTGATTCGGCGCACTGCGACGCACTTTCCTTATTTGCCCTTTTCGTCGCGTTTCGGTCCGAGGACTCCCCTGGGCTGCCCCGAAGGAATTTGCGGGTGATTCTTACGCCCACGTTTTCACGACAGGTAGGGCTACGACTTATGTATTTTCAGTTTCCCCGTATTTCGAGGTTTTCTTGGACTTTTTGGATCATTTCTGTGACCTCTTATTCTGTGATGGATTATGGACAGCAACCGGGTTTTTGTGGGTTTTCTCCGTAACCGAGAGTCGGAACGGGGAGTGCAAATACTCGATTTATATCTACGCGTCGCAAGAAACATCATCGTATTTTTCCTGGATTTTTTTGAGTTTTCCCCGAAGGTGAAAATCCCACTTTTTCAGGGCAAAGCTCTACAGATTTTGTACTTAGGATTTTTTGAGGTGGTCACGCTGTCAATTTTGTATCTTGACCTACAAAACTCGGTTTGGGACGTGCAGGTACTCGTTTTGAAGGGCTCGACGCGACGATCGCAGCGGTATTTTTGTTAGATTTTTCGGAGTCCCTCCTATAGGTGAAAACTGAGCCTCTTCTTGACTGATTTTGGACAACGGTTGATTGTGGGATTGTATGTTTAATCGGGCACCGGTTGGTACTTATGCAGTAGTTCACTATTTTGGAGGTTTGCGGGGATTGAGGATCTTGGACAGCGGGGAATCTCTTATTGTCGTTGTTCATGCTTTTTGAGATGGGTGGTTCTTGTATCCCTCTCTTTTGATATGCTCACTAGGAACATCAGAATATTCCGATGTTAGTAAATGCTGAACAAAATATTGATAAACCTTGCATGCAAAAAGGGATTAAATAATTGATAGCTTATCCATGTAATTGAGATATTGGTATTTGGACATGATTATTATACATAATCACTCCTGTTAAAATATGTATTTATCTGGAATAGCATGAGCAGTTGTATGTTAGTACTTAGAGATTATGCAAAAAGGGATCATCACTTTGAGACATTAGTGTTAGAGCTCGTTGCTATGTCATAACTATTCATGTGAATAGATCAGTATTTTGGGACATTACGATTTATTACTTGTGAGAGCACTGGTGGACGTTTTTTGTTCTATTCTAGGTGAGGATATTTGCATGCTTGTATGGACATCTAGATAAGCCACTATTTTACTGCTACACTATCATTGGGATTCGACTTAGGAGAAATCATGTTGGCACCTCTTCTCCTTTCATTGTGTTACTTGTGGTATTGCTCGGGTTGAGCAGGGTTGTAGGATAGTGTAGCCGGGTTTGTTGAGTGGGTTTGTCATACCAGATTGGGGTTTTGGGTTATTGCGGCGACCGCGGACATTGGGCGGTTGACCGGATGTTTACTTGTGCATCAGATTGGGGATAGGATTTCTCTAGTGGATGGAGATTTTCACTTATTGAGTATTATTGCATTGATTTGGGGATCGGGTTTCCCTTTAGTGGATGGGTTTTTCCACTTTGATCAGAGTCGTGATCCAGTCCTGCTATAGTGAGATATCGAGTTCCCCTCTAGAGCATTGGGGAGTTCCCCTCTAGAGCGTGGGGGTCAGACAGTGATTGAGTTTGATATCACACCGGCACGGCTTTATATTCCCGGTGATGCTTTACTCGTGTGGGTCGCTCCCCTCGAGTGCCACTCCGGAGGTAGGCTTATGACCGAGTCGTGTGCCGGTCTGTTACTTATATTGAGATCGAGCCGTGTGCTGATCAGTTACTGGGTTCTTGAGTTCGACGGCAGAGCAGACAATGCCAGTTTTTTCTGGTCCATTGATTGGGTTTATTCAGTCAGGCACATACACTGTTGCATTCTTATAGTTACACCTTTTTGACTCTGCATTTAAAGGCATAGTAGTGGTAGCTTCATTTTCTTTCAGTAGTATCGTTTATAGCTTACCACTTTCCCTTTCCTTTTTGCCTCTTGTAGATCTAGTGGGCACGTCAGAGTTGAGTCTTAACCCACTAGGGGAGGCTACTGTTTCTATAGTAGTTCTCACCCCAATCGTCTTCTTCTGTGTTTGTCACGCCCCGGGTGCAAATCAGGACCCGGGCCCGTCTACAGATCCGCCGTGCACATGGGATTTCCCGCGTACACGAAGCGCTGGTCACCTGCTCTGGTATAAAATGTACAACAAGAGTATAATACAGAGCTGAAATAGAAGAACCACATAATATCTCAGACTGAAAATAAGGTACAAGCTGTAATACATACAATAATCTCCGAGCTCACTAAAATAGAACAACCAGCTGGCGGAAGCCAGACCCAAAATAAAAGGAGAATATCACAGTCTGAGTGGAGGATACAATATCTGTCTAATAGCTCTCAGCCTCACAGGAGATCTATCTATTCAGCGATCCCCTTACCTCGATCAGCTCAGCTGCCGATGGCCTAGCAGCTCCTGCAGACGACTCTGCAAAATAAAGGAGAGAAAGGAACAGAAAATAACAATGGGGGTGAGATCTACCAGATAAACCAGTAGCCTCCCCTAGTGGGTAAAACCTCAACTCTGACGCACCCACTAGGACTACTAGAGGCAAAAGGGGAAAGGGGAAGTGGTAGATACAAAAGATGCTGAAACAGAAAAACTACCACACTATGCTGTCAAACTGTATGCATGCATCAGAAATAGTATCTGTCCAAATAAACCCTGTCACGCCCCGGGTGTAAACCAGAACCCGGGCCCGTCCACAGATCCGCCGTGCATGCGGTATTTCCCACATACACGAAGCGTCGGTAACGCTGCTCAGATAAGAAATAATAATAAAAGAGCATAATAATCAGAGCTAAACTAAAACTACTGTATCTCAGACAGGTGCTGGAAGTAAAAGGTACAACAGTAAAATAAAATACAGATGTCTCTCCCAGCTCACTACTAAAATACAAACAGCTGGCAGAAGCCAGTCCCCAAAAGAAATACAAGAAAACTGTCTGAGAAGTCCTGGTCCCCAAAAATCTCCAGCTACGACCCTCGGTGGCTCTCTATCTAGTCCGCAATCCGCTTACCTCGATCAGTTGCTGACGGCCCAGCAACTCCCACTGAGGACTCTGCAAAACAAGGGAAAGAAAGAAACCAAGAAAACAATGGGGGTAAGTACTACTATAAACAGTAGCCTCCCTAGTGGGTAAAGCCTCAGCTCAGATAGCCCACCAGGTGATCAGAGGCAAAAGGGAAAGGAAAAGAAAGGGGATGCAGATAAATGAAGCAACTGATAAGTGCTATCCCTAATATGCCTCTATATACCAACAATAAGGATGGAGAAAGTGATGCATGCAGAATCAAGAGCCTGTCTAATGACCCAATCTGACAGCCAGTGAACACTGGCACTGCCTGCTCTGCTGTCGAACTCAAACCCAGCATGGTGCCCGGCGCTCACCTGCACCGTGGAAAGCCTACTCCGGAGTGGCACTCGAGGGGAGCGACCCACACGGGTTAAAGTATCACCTAAAAGTGTCAAGTATCAACTGTATCAAGTATCACTGTATCAAGTTATCACTGTCTCACTTTCTCAATAGCAGGACTGGATCGAGACTCAAGGAAGTGGGAAAAACCCTCCACTAAAGATAGCCCGATCCCCAAAACACCCAATCTGATGCAATAGTAACAATCCGGTCAACCACCCAGATCCGTGGTCGCCGCAACACCCTGCATAACCCAACCTGTCCCAAATCCCCAATACCTGACTATACTGTCTAAAACAGACGCTCGAACCTGAGCGACTAAGCCGCAAGTGTCAACAATAGAAGAAGAAAAGAACAAATGCATGTTTTTCTTCACTAAGTCAAGTCCCAAAAATAGTATAGCAGTTAA
>CM054935.1:7340259-7379362 GCA_029168755.2 Tillandsia fasciculata | reverse complement strand
AAATTAATCGAAAAATCGATTTAGAAAAATAATAAAAAAATCCACAAATATAGAGAAGAAAGAAAAATACGATTAAATTCATGTTTCTTCATCTATATTGTTCAATTTGATTCTAGGGTTTCCAAACTCCTATTTTTCGTAGAATCAAATTGAAGAATACTTAGATAGTATTTCCTTATCTATCTTTGATCTAAGTATTAGGAGGATCATCACCGAAGAAAACAATGATTTACCAAGAATCGGCGCGAGGATTTGCGTGGCCTTGTGGATTCAATGTGCTACCGCTCTCGTGGATTCGGAGCGAGGCGCATTCGTGTGATCGAGAAGTGCTGCATTGGTGAAGACCGTGGATTCGGTTGGACGTCGTGGATTCGACGTTGGACTTCGTGGATTCAAAGTTGGACGCAAATCGTGGATTCGAGGAGCGTTCGGAGCGAGCGGAGAAGATCAACTAGGAGCGTATGGAAAAGGTTGAGTCGTAGGGTTACGGTAAATCACCTTGTACGTGTTTAATCTTAGTGGATTTCGCCGTGTTATCGGTCCCGTGGTTTTTTACTCCTGTGACGGAGTTTTCCACGTAAATTGTAGTGTCCCAGTTTTTTTTTCCCTTGTGTTTTTTTCCCTGTTCGGGGTGTGGAACACCTAGTGTTGGTGTGTTGGGCCCCAACATGTCAAAGGGATGTGTTGTTTGGACTCAGGAAGGATTTGGGATCAAGCCTGACCTTCGGCTGCCTTTGCCGAATTTTAGGATTGGAATCAGGCTAAAAGGAGGCCGTATTTGGATTCAGCGCGGAAAAACGCTTGAAAACGGCTATTTACTTATTTAATTTGGAGTCCGGATGCCCAAAAACGGACCCCCGGAAGTTTTTCTGCGCAAAATGGTGCATGGGGGGATCTGTGGACCGGCCGGGACACGTGGCGCCTTGTTATTGGGCCGGCGCACACTCTCGGTCCACGGAATGGGCCGCCGGTGCACGGTGCACCGGCGGGCCACGTGGCAGGCGCCGGTTGGTCCGGTCCAGGGCGCGCGGCGCACGGGGAGGGTGCGCGGGCAGCGCGGGCAGGCCGGGCAGGCGCGGTGGGGGCGCGGTGCACGGTGCACCGGGGCGCGCCACGTGGCGGCCCCGGGTTGGCGGGTGCACGTGCGCGCGGCGCACCCGCAGGCGCGCGCCTGCGGCCGTACGCGCACGCGCCGCAGGCGTGCAGGCGGCGCGCAGGGCCGCCGGCGGCCGTGTCGGGCGGGAAAGCGGGGGCCACGTGGCGCCCCGCCATTGGCGGGCGCCACCCACCCCGCCGCCCCGCAGGGGGACACGTGGCGCGTCCCCGCTGGGCCCGCACGGCTGCCGCCTGTTTGGCGGACGCGTGGCGGGCCCTGGGCCGGGTTGGACAGGTGGTCGGACGGGCTGGGATTCCGTGTGCGGCCCGGGTTGGGCTGGGCCGCACTGTAGCCGCCCGAAACTTGTTGGGCCGGGCCGCACTGTAGCAGCCCGAATTGTCCCCTGCGCCCGAAAGTGGGGACACAGGGGTCATTTTCCCAAAAGTTGTTTGGGCCTATAAATAGGCCTTCCTCCCCTCTCTCTTGGGCTTTTTCCGAGAGATAGAGAGAGAACCAGGGAGAGGTCCTTGAAGAGAAGTTTTTCCTCTCACATTTTTCTACCTCGTGGTGCGTTCCCAGATTTTTGGGAAGATCGACAGCGGCGTTCCGGATTTTACAGTGTGCCTCGGTTTTCCCCCATTTCGGCCCGTTATCGTCGCATTTCAGTCCGAGGAGTCCCCTGCGCAGTACAGGAGTCCTTTTCGACGATTTCTTCGCCAGTGTGTTCCTAAGAGGTAGGGCTTCGTTTTCCGTGTTGATGGTTTCTCTGGATTCCGATTCCTTGGCACGATTCCCGAGGTGATTTGACCCCCTATTTTGCTGTTTGGATTTTTGGACAGCGGCGACTTCGACGAATTGTTTCTCAGCGTAGGAATATCGGATCGAGGCGATTCAATAGTCGATTTTGGGCTATTTTTCGCAGGAATGCAACCGTAATTTTTCTGGGATTTTAGGAGCTCGGGACAGAGGTGAAAATTCCTCGTTTTGCGTGCTGATTTTAAAACAGCAAATGTGTTTTGGGAATTGTTATATTTACACCGTGTACACTTGTGTGATGTTGTAGGACATTGTTGCAGCTAACGGTGTGTTTAGAGGACAGCGGGTATTTTCTGGGTACATTGTACACGCTTTTCGAGGTGGGTGGTTGCGTTGCCCTCTTTGTTGACCTGCACACTAGGAATAAAAGAGTTTCCCAACTATGCATGTGATAGATAACTTGTGGTATATAAACCTATTGTATTTGGCCCCTGAATTAATTTAGTAGCTTCTATGTGAAATATCTGGGACAAGAAAATTGGACAATTGCTATATCGTGAACCGCATGCAAATTGGTAACCCAACAATATTTTTAAAATAGTTCTAAAATTATTCTCCACATGAAACTTAGTTCCTTTCTAAATGTTTTTAAAAGAGAACACTTGCATGCTCATTGGACATCTAGTTAGGCCACTATCTTACTGCAGCACTATATTATGGGACTTGACTTAGGAGAAAACATGTGTTATTGTTATTCTTCTCTATCGATGCATGTTGCTCGAGTCTGAGCGGGATTTTGAGATAGTGGTGTCTGGACCTTGAGTTTGGGACAGTTGGGATTGTCTGAGGGGATTGTGGGGCATAGTGGCAACCGCGAATGATAGGCGGTTGACCAGATGTTTTTACTTTACAGATTGGGGTCTATAGGTTCAGCGGTAACCGCGGATTTTGGGCGGTTGACCGGGTGTTATTATCACATCAGATTGGGGATCGGGGTTGCATTAGTGGATGGAGTATTCCCACTTTGATCACAGTCATGATCCAGTCCTGCTATTGTGAGACATTGGTTACAGAGATACTTTACTCGTGTGGGTCGCTCCCCTCGAGTGCCACTCCGGAGTAGGCTTTTAGACCGTGATGGGTGCCGGTCAGTTGGTGAGTTGTGAGTGATGACAGAGCAGGCAGTGCCAGTATTTCCTGGCCCTCTGATTGGGTTTTCTTTGGGCAGTCAGCTTTATAGTTGCATCTATACAGTCATCTTTTGGCACTGCATTTAGAGGCATAGTAGTGGTAGTTTCTTTTCAGCAGTCTTTATTGCATACCACTGTTCTTTCCTTTTTGCCTCTTTATTCCTAGTGGGTGCGTCAGCATTTGAGGTTTTACCCACTAGGGGAGGCTACTGGTTTATCTAGTAGTTCTCACCCCCATTGTTGTTTCTTGTTCTTTTTCCCCCTTTGTTTTGCAGAGTCGACTGTGGGAGCTGCTGGGCCTTCAGCGGCAGATCGAGGTAAGAGGATCGCCGACTAGCTAGATCGTCTACCCCGAGCGAGAGTTTAGCTAGACTATTACTGTACTCCCCTTTTGTATCTCAGACTATAGTAGTTTACTTTTGGGTCTGGCTGTGGCCAGCTGGTTGTATTATTTATGGTGAGCTGGGAGTATATTGTACTTTTATTTCAGTTTACAGTTTATTTCAGTCTGAGATTACTGTTAGTTCTATTAGTTCAGCTCTGTTTATGCTCTTTTATTGTATATTATCTATCTGAGCAGGTTACCAGCGCTTCGTGTACATGGAAAATTCTGTGTGCACGGCGGATCTGTTGGCGGGCCCGGGTTCTGGTTACACCCGGGGCGTGACAGATTAAGTTGGTATCAGAGCTTAGGGATAGGTCAGTTGGGACTTAGGAAACCCTAGGCTTTTGGCAGACCCTAGGATGATAGGGCGTGAGAGGCGTGACACTTTGCGAAAGTCGTTGATTTATTTATTGGACTCTTCCAGTGAGTGAAGAGGGATCGACATACCCAATTTCTGGTGGACCGTTATGTTGGCTGCAGACAACATAAAGTCGCAGAAATAGGGGGATGTCTTTGACTTTCGCTAGATTGGGTCGTGTGGGGTTATGTTACTGATTCGTGGTTTCTTGTGGCAGGATGCCTCCCCGACGTCGGATCCCTACTCTGGGTGCCCCTACACCCCCTGTTGAGCCGGAGCAGACGGGATCCACTGAGATTGGTGAGCTGCGGGCCATGATGGCCCAATTGGCGGAGAGCCATCGTCAGCAGCAGCAGAGGATTGATCAGCTGCTTGCGCAGAGAGAGAGACACCACCCCCAGCTGTTCCTGAGGCCTTTGTGCCTCCTGTTGCACCTTTTGTGCCGTCAGCGCCATCTTCGAGTAGCGGGGCTCCTGGAGCTATTCAGCCTTTGACTGCGGAGGAGGAGCAGGATTTTGCTGACAAACTCTCCCAGTTTGTTAAGCGGGGACCACCTAGATTCTCAGGGCGGGATGCTCAGCCCTCGGCTGTTGGGAGATGGCTTTCTGCGATGGAGAAGCTTTTTCGGGACTTCTTCATCGACCCGAAGTATCGAGTGCACATGGCGGTGCACTGTTTGGACGGAGATGCAGATTTTTGGTGGCAGCGGGTAGAGCCACCGGAGTTCCGGATTTCTCGGCAGCTGCCCTGGGAGGAGTTCCGGCGGTTGGTGCTGGACACCTATTTTTCGACCAGTGTGAAGAAGAAGTTGGAGGACGACTTGAAGAACCTGCAGCAGGGCGAGCGATCGGCCCATGCCTATTTCCAGGAGTTCATGGAGTTGTTGAACTGCGTGCCCTTCGTCGCTCGTGACGGGCCGCACCAGGTTGAGCTGTTCGAGGGAGGCCTTCGTCCAGAGATTTACACACTGGTGCATGCTCAGAGATTTCAGACTCTGGAGGCAGCCGCAGAGCATGCACAGTGGGTGGAGAGAGGTGATCAGGTGGTGGCCAGACAGAGGGCCGCGGTCGCTCAGAGCTCCGACAGAAAGCGACCAGCCCAGGATGAGGGGGGACAGGCCAGTACTTGGAGGCCGCCCCGACCGCCACCGCCTCAGTTCCAGGGCCGTGGGCGTTCGGAGCGGCGAGGGCCTGGTGGATCCCAGAGGCCCCAGCAGCAGCAGCAGCAGCAGCAGAGATCGCAGTCGTCGCAGCGCGGATCTCAGCGGCAGCCACAGCGACAGCGACAGTCTCAGCAGCAGCAGTCCCGACAGTCACGGGCTCCCAGCAGTTGTATTTTCTGTGGAGGTCCGCACTTCCCCGGCACCTGCGACCAGCGGTGGGGTCGTTGCTACGGATGTGGACAGCCAGGGCACATTCGAGCTGCGTGCCCCTTTTCGACCTCAGCCGCCCCTTCTTCAGCATCTGCCCCAGCATCATCGCAGCAGCGGTCGACGGCTCAGCGGCCTTATGCTCCAGCGAGCAGGCCATCTTCTTCCCATTCCACAGACTATCGCCCTCCAGCTCAGAGTGGGCGAGTGTATGCTGCACAGGTAGAGGATTCTTCAGCAGCAGACCATGTGGTAGCAGGTATCACCTTACTCTCTGGCATTAGGACTCGTACTTTATTCGATACTGGAGCATCGCATTCTTTCATTAGTAGATCTTTTGCATCATTACATGGGTTAGAGGTAGGACCTTTGCCACGTGCACGAGAGGTTCAGATTCCCGATCACACTTTGCACGTGGAGGAGTGTTGTTGGTCCTGCCCGATGCAGATCGAGTCCTGGATTATGCCAGCAGACCTGTTGGTCTTGAGACAGCTGCGGGACTTTGATGTGGTTCTCGGGATGGACTGGCTGGCTCGGTATTTTGCGACTATTGACTGTGCCGAGAGGACTGTCACTTTTAGAGAGCCAGGCCAGGAGGTGTTGGTGTACCGGGGATGTCAGAGTGCTTTCTTTGCCTCTATGGTTTCGACTTCCCGAGCGAGGCGGATGATTCACCGAGGATGTGTAGCCTTTTTGGCTAGTGTTGTTGAGGGGCTTACGGCGGCACCGGGACTCGGGGATATTCCTATCGTCCGCGAGTTTCCGGATGTGTTTCCACCTGAGCTGACTAGTATGCCGCCCGACAGAGAGATTGAGTTTGTGATTGACGTAGTTCCAGGAACTGCGCCAATCTCTAAGGCTCCTTATCGGATGGCACCGGCTGAGCTGAGAGAGCTTAAAGCACAGTTGCAAGATTTGATGGATAAGGGTTTTATTAGACCCAGTGTGTCGCCCTGGGGAGCGCCGGTGCTATTCGTGAAAAAGAAAGATGGGTCACTTAGACTGTGTGTGGACTATAGGGAGCTGAATAAAGTGACCATCAAGAACAAGTACCCTCTGCCGCGCATCGATGATCTCTTTGATCAGCTGCAAGGGTCTTGTGTATTTTCCAAGATTGATCTGCAGTCTGGTTACCACCAACTGAAGGTGAAGGCCGAGGATATTCCTAAGACTGCTTTCAGATCACGGTACGGGCATTATGAGTTTACAGTTATGCCGTTTGGATTGACTAATGCCCCTGCCGCCTTTATGGACTTGATGAACAGGATATTTCGGCCATTTCTGGATCGCTTTGTGGTGGTGTTCATTGATGATATCCTGATTTACTCCCGAAGCGAGGCCGAGCATAGGAGCACTTGAGGACTGTGCTACAACTTCTACGGGAGAAGAAGTTGTACGCCAAGCTGGCAAAGTGCGAGTTTTGGCTTCGGGAGGTAGCTTTCTTGGGCCATGTGATTTCCGCCGCCGGTGTAGCTGTAGACCCGGCGAAGATTGAGGCAGTTCGTGATTGGCCCCGACCGACGACTGTATCAGAGGTGCGCAGCTTCATGGGATTAGCTGGTTATTATCGTCGGTTTGTGGAAGGCTTTGCGAAGCTTTCCACACCCCTCACTCGGTTGACGCGTAAAGGGGTTAAGTTTATCTGGAGTGAGGACTGCCAGAAGAGCTTCGAGGAGCTGAAGGACAGACTGATGACTGCTCCTATCCTTTCCCTCCCTGTTATGGGGAAAGGATATGTGATCTACAGTGACGCATCGCACAGTGGACTGGGTTGCGTGTTGATGCAGGATGGGAGGGTAATTGCTTATGCATCGAGACAGCTCAAGGATTACGAGAAGAATTACCCTACCCACGACTTAGAGCTCGCTGCCGTGGTGTTTGCACTGAAGCTTTGGCGCCATTACCTGTACGGGGAGCATTGTGAGATCTACACCGACCACAAGAGTTTAAAGTATCTGTTCACCCAGAAGGAGCTGAACTTGAGGCAGCGCAGGTGGTTAGAGCTATTAAAGGATTATGATGTGGACATCCTTTACCACCCAGGCAAGGCTAACGTGGTCGCTGATGCATTGAGCCGAAGAGCAGTACAGAGTTTGTCTATGTTGATCACAGACCAGGCGCCCCTATTGGAGGAGATGAGACGGCTCGAGATAGAGGTTGTGTCCCCTGGGGTCTCTGCTAGACTGACGTCATTAGTCGTGCAGCCCACTCTGCTAGACAGGATCAGGGAAAAACAGAGTGAGGACCCCCACTTGACCAGGATTCGAGATCAGCTTCCGAGTGATCAGTCAGGGGACTTTACAGTAGATGCTGCGGGAGTACTGAGGTACAGGGACCGAGCATGTGTGCCAGTGGATGCTGAGATCAGAGAGCAGATATTGAAGAGGCCCATTATACACCTTATACCCTTCATCCTGGGGGGACTAAGATGTATAAGGACCTCAAGGCACATTTCTGGTGGAATGGCATGAAGAGGGATGTCGGGAGATTTGTGGCCCAGTGTTTGACTTGTCAGCAGGTAAAAGCTGAGCATCGAGTGCCAGCTGGCAAGTTACAAAGTCTTCCAATCCCTGAGTGGAAATGGGACCACATTACGATGGATTTTGTGGTCGGATTGCCGAGGGCACAGGGCGGAGCAGATGCTATCTGGGTAGTTGTGGATCGACTTACCAAGTCAGCGCACTTTTTGCCTATGCAGACTACTTGGCCACTCGAGCGACTAGCCCAGTTATACCTTGATGAGATTGTGAGATTGCATGGAGTACCCGCCTCCATTGTGTCAGATAGAGATCCGAGGTTTGCCTCGCGTTTTTGGGGGAGTTTGCAGACCGCGATGGGGACTCAGCTCAGATTCAGTACAGCTTTTCATCCCCAGACTGATGGGCAGTCAGAGCGGACTATACAGATCTTGGAGGACATGCTGAGGGCTTGCGTCTTGGATTTCGGCGGAGGTTGGATTCGGCACTTATCCTTGGTTGAGTTTGCGTACAACAACAGCTTTCAAGCGAGCATACAGATGGCTCCGTTTGAAGCGTTGTATGGACGCAAGTGCCGATCACCACTTTATTGGAGTGACGTAGGCGAGAGACGGACCTTGGGGCCAGATATACTGCTAGAGGCAGAGGAGAAGGTCCGGGTGATTCGACAGCATCTTCAGACCGCTCAGAGCCGACAGAGGAGCTATGCTGATGTTCGGCGACGAGACTTAGAGTTTCAGGTTGGAGATCATGTATTTTTGAAAGTCTCGCCGTCCAAGGGGATCAGGAGGTTCGGCATTCGCGGGAAACTCAGCCCCCGATACATTGGACCATTCGAGGTGTTGGAGCGTATCGGGCCTGTTGCTTATCGACTTGCACTTCCCCCGAGACTGGCTGGTGTCCACGATGTTTTCCATGTTTCCACACTGAGGAGGTACGTCTTCGACCCGTCGCACGTCATCGACTTTGCACCCCTCGAGATCAGCGAGGATTTGAGATATGAGGAGCGCCCAGTACGGATTCTTGATCGGGAGGTGAAAGAATTGCGCAATCGGACCATCCCCTATGTGAAGATCCTTTGGAGCAATCATGATGAGCGCGAGGCGACGTGGGAGCCCGAGTCAGAGATGATGGACGCCTACCCCTACTTGTTCGAGGCTCTGGATTGAGGTATGATTTTAGTTTCGAGGACGAAACTTTTGTTAGTGGGGGAGGATGTAGTGTCCCAGTTTTTCCCTTGTGTTTTTTCCCTGTTCGGGGTGTGGAACACCTAGTGTTGGTGTGTTGGGCCCCAACATGTCAAAGGGATGTGTTGTTTGGACTCAGGAAGGATTTGGGATCAAGCCTGACCTTCGGCTGCCTTTGCCGAATTTTAGGATTGGAATCAGGCTAAAAGGAGGCCGTATTTGGATTCAGCGCGGAAAAACGCTTGAAAACGGCTATTTACTTATTTAATTTGGAGTCCGGATGCCCAAAAACGGACCCCCGGAAGTTTTTCTGCGCAAAATGGTGCATGGGGGGATCTGTGGACCGGCCGAGACACGTGGCACCTTGTTATTGGGCCGGCGCACGGCTCTCGGTCCACGGAATGGGCCGCCGGTGCACGGTGCACCGGCGGGCCACGTGGCAGGCGCCGGTTGGTCCGGTCCAGGGCGCGCGGCGCACGGGAGGGTGCGCGGGCAGCGCGGGCAGGCCGGGCAGGCGCGGGGTGGGGCGCGGTGCACGGTGCACCGGGGCGCGCCACGTGGCGGCCCCGGGTTGGCGGGTGCACGTGCGCGCGGTGCACCCGCAGGCGCGCGCCTGCGGCCGTACGCGCACGCGCCGCAGACGTGCAGGCGGCGCGCAGGGCCGCCGGCGGCCGTGTCGGGCGGGAAAGCGGGGGCCACGTGGCGCCCCGCCATCGGCGGGCGCCACCCACCCCGCCGCCCCGCAGGGGGACACGTGGCGCGTCCCCGCTGGGCCCGCACGGCTGCCGCCTGTTTGGCGGACGCGTGGCGGGCCCTGGGCCGGGTTGGACAAGTGGTCGGACGGGCTGGGATCCCGTGTGCGGCCCGGGTTGGGCTGGGCCGCACTGTAGCCGCCCGAAACTTGTTGGGCCGGGCCGCACTGTAGCAGCCCGAATTGTCCCCTGCGCCCGAAAGTGGGGACACAGGGGTCATTTTCCCAATTGTTTGTTTGGGCCTATAAATAGGCCTCCTCCCCTCTCTCTTGGGCTTTTTCCGAGAGAAAGAGAGAGAACCAGGGAGAGGTCTTGAAGAGAAGTTTTTCCTCTCACATTTTTCTACCTCGTGGTGCGTTCCCAGATTTTTGGGAAGATCGACAGCGGCGTTCCGGATTTTACAGTGTGCCTCGGTTTTCCCCCATTTCGGCCCGTTATCGTCGCATTTCAGTCCGAGGAGTCCCCTGCGCAGTACAGGAGTCCGATTTCCGACGATTTCTTCGCCAGTGTGTTCCTAAGAGGTAGGGCTTCGTTTTTCGTGTTGATGGTTTCTCGGATTCCGATTCCTTGGCACGATTCCCGAGGTGATTTGACCCCCTATTTTGCTGTTTGGATTTTTGGACAGCGGCGACTTCGACGAATTGTTTCTCAGCGTAGGAATATCGGATCGAGGCGATTCAAGAGTCGATTTTGGGCTATTTTTCGCGAGGAACGCAACCGTGATTTTTCTGGGATTTTAGGAGCTCGGGACAGAGGTGAAAATTCCTCGTTTTGCGTGCTGATTTTTAAAACAGCAAATGTGTTTTGGAATTGTTATATTTACACCGTGTACACTTGTGTGATGTTGTAGGACATTGTTGCAGCTGACGGTGTGTTTAGAGGACAGCGGGTATTTTCTGGGTACATTGTACACGCTTTTCGAGGTGGGTGGTTGCGTTCCCTCTTTGTTGACCTGCACACTAGGAATAAAAGAGTTTCCCAACTATGCATGTGATAGATAACTTGTGGTATATAAACCTATTGTATTTGGCCCCTAAATTAATTTAGTAGCTTCTATGTGAAAATCTGGGACAAGAAAATTGGACAATTGCTATATCGTGAACCGCATGCAAATTGGTAACCCAACAATATTTTTAAAATAGTTCTAAAATTATTCTTCACATGAAACTTAGTTCCTTTCTAAATGTTTTTAAAAGAGAACACTTGCATGCTCATTGGACATCTAGTTAGGCCACTATCTTACTGCAGCACTATATTATGGGACTTGACTTAGGAGAAAACATGTGTTATTGTTATTCTTCTCTATCGATGCATGTTGCTCGAGTCTGAGCGGGATTTTGAGATAGTGGTGTCTGGACCTTGAGTTTGGGACAGTTGGGATTGTCTGAGGGGATTGTGGGGCATAGTGGCAACCGCGGATGATAGGCGGTTGACCAGATGTTTTTACTTTATCAGATTGGGGTCTATGGGTTCAGCGGTAACCGCGGATTTTGGGCGGTTGACCGGGTGTTATTATCACATCAGATTGGGGATCGGGGTTGCATTAGTGGATGGAGTATTCCCACTTTTGATCACAGTCATGATCCAGTCCTGCTATTGTGAGACATTGGTTACAGAGATACTTTACTCGTGTGGGTCGCTCCCCTCGAGTGCCACTCCGGAGTAGGCTTTTAGACCGTGATGGGTGCCGGTCAGTTGGTGAGTTGTGAGTGATGACAGAGCAGGCAGTGCCAGTATTTCCTGGCCCTCTGATTGGGTTTTCTTTGGGCAGTCAGCTTTATAGTTGCATCTATACAGTCATCTTTTGGCACTGCATTTAGAGGCATAGTAGTGGTAGTTTCTTTTCAGCAGTCTTTATTGCATACCACTGTTCTTTCCTTTTTGCCTCTTTATTCCTAGTGGGTGCGTCAGCATCAGAGGTTTTTACCCACTAGGGGAGGCTACTGGTTTATCTAGTAGTTCTCACCCCCATTGTTGTTTCTTGTTCTTTTTCCCCTTTGTTTTGCAGAGTCGACTGTGGGAGCTGCTGGGCCTTCAGCGGCAGATCGAGGTAAGAGGATCGCCGACTAGCTAGATCGTCTACCCCGAGCGAGAGTTTAGCTAGACTATTACTGTACTCCCCTTTTGTATCTCAGACTATAGTAGTTTACTTTTGGGTCTGGCTGTGGCCAGCTGGTTGTATTATTTATGATGAGCTGGGAGTATATTGTACTTTTATTTCAGTTTACAGTTTATTTCAGTCTGAGATTACTGTTAGTTCTATTAGTTCAGCTCTGTTTATGCTCTTCTATTGTATATTATCTATCTGAGCAGGTTACCAGCGCTTCGTGTACATGGAAAATTCTGTGTACACGGCGGATCTGTTGGCGGGCCCGGGTTCTGGTTACCCCCGGGGCGTGACATAAATCTTGCGTACTTTATTTATTTTTCGCATTGGGTTATTTTTTACGCAACGATTTGGTGTGTTTATTGCTTTCACCTATTCACCCCCCCTCTAGGTAGTTTTTTCCATATTCAGATCCATATTATTCATAACCCACAGCTTGCATACTGTCAAACGACTCCGCCTAGCCAAAACTGCCAACCAAAACCGCCAAGCGAACGAAGATCGCGACCAACCCAATGAACGAAAACCATCGAATGAAACCAATGATCAAATCGACGAACGAAAGCCAACGATCAAACCAACGAACAAAACCAACGAACGAAAATCATCGAACGAAACCAACGATCAAACAGATGAACGAAAGCCAACGATCAAACCAACGAACAAAACCAACGATCAAACCAACGAACAAACCAACGAACGAAACCCATCGAACGAAACCAACGATCCAAAACAACAAAAGCGAACTAACGATCGCTAACCTTGCTCCGACGGAGAAGACGACACGATCCCGATTTCCTTAGACGGTGGTGCTTTTGGATCCGCTCCCCGGTATCGGCGACGCTTTTGATCCCGGTCTTCGGCACGCACAACGAGGAAAGAGGAAGAAGAAGCGATCTCGTGGAACTAGGGTTATCTTGAAATTCATATTTCTTTATTTAATTTAATTTATTTTTATTTTTCACTTTATACGTACGAAAACCCAATATCCGATTTTAAAATCAAAAGGGATTCCTCGATAAGCATGCCGATCCTCCGAAACATCCAGTAACCGCTAGCACGGATCCCGATGCACCAATAATAGTTAACGTGTAGGGCTCCAGAACCCCATATAGCTTTTTCCTGTGAATCCACTTGTGAAACACCTATTGATGGTGTGTCTGGCCTATAGTGCATCAAAGGGATGCCACAGATGGACCCTGTGAGGTATCGATAGCTGGATTGGCCTTCGGCTGCTTTTGTCAAATTTTAGAAAAGGTTTTGGGCCAAACAGAGGTTGGATTTGGATTCAGCGCGGAAAAATACTTGAAAACGGCTATTTGCTTGTTTAATTCTGAGTCCGGATGCCCAAAAACGGACTCCCGAAAATTTTCAGTGGATTCTGGTGCATGGGGGAGGCCGTAGACCGGCTGGGTGCCACGTGGCGGCCTGTTATTGGCCGGTTTACTAAGCGCAATCCACAGAGCAGCGCCGGGTGGGCGCATAGACCCGGCGTGGGGACACGTGGCGCCCCAGGAGTGGTCGGCGCGCGATGCGCAGTCCACGGAAACCCCGCGTGGGTGCATTGACCGGGCGTGGGGACACGTGGCATCAGGTGGTTGGCGGGCTGACGCGGCGCGGTCCACGGGGTGCACGCCAGCGCCTTGGGATGCATGCGCGGGTGGGGGGCAGGCGGCGTGGCCGGCGAGGCGCGCGACCGGTCGGCGGGTCGCACGGGCCGGCCACGTGGCGCCCGGCCATTGGCGGGCGCCAACCACCCCTTTGACCATTTGCGCGACGCATGGCAGCACCCGAGCGGCCCTACACTGGCTGTTCCCTGTTCGGGACACGTGTCACGTGCAGGGCATTTCGGGCGTTGGTCGGACGGGGGGATTTGTCCGACTGGCGGATTCGGGCGCCCGAAAGGGTGCGCCCGAATCCGAATAGTAGCCCTTTTGGATTTGGGCCTATAAATAGGCCCCTTGGGCCCTTTTTTCTGAGTTTTTTTGGCTGTTTCGCAAGGAGAGCCCTGTAGGAAATTTCTTCCTCTTTCTGTTGTGCATCTTGTGGAGAAGTTCCAGAATTTTTGGAGGACGCTACTTCGACGTCTACTGTGATTCGGCGCACTGCGACGCACTTTCCTTATTTGCCCTTTTCGTCGCGTTTCGGTCCAAGGACTCCCCTGGGCTGCCCCGAAGGAATTTGCGGGTGATTCTTATGCCCACGTTTTCACGACAGGCAGGGCTACGACTTATGTACTTTCAGTTTCCCCGTATTTCGAGGTTTTCTTGGACTTTTTGGATCATTTCTGTGACCTCTTATTCTGTGATGGATTATGGACAGCACCCGGGTTTTTGTGGGTTTTCTCCGTAACCGAGAGTCGGAACGGGGAGTGCAAATACTCGATTTATATCTACACGTCGCAAGAAACATCATCGTATTTTTCCTGGATTTTTTTGAGTTTTCCCCGAAGGTGAAAATCCCACTTTTTCAGGGCAAAGTTCTACAGATTTTGTACTTAGGATTTTTTGAGGTGGTCACACTGTCGATTTTGTATCTTGACCTACAAAACTCGGTTTGGGACGTGCAGGTACTCGTTTTGAAGGGCTCGACGCTACGATCGCAGCAGTATTTTTGTTAGATTTTTCGGAGTCCCTCCTATAGGTGAAAACTAAGCCTCTTCTTGACTGATTTTGGACAACGGTTGATTGTGGGATTGTATGTTTAATCGGGCACCGGTTGGTACTTATGCAGTAGTTCACTGTTTTGGAGGTTTGCGGGGATTGTGGATCTTGGACAGCGGGGAATCTCTTATTGTCGTTGTTCACGCTTTTTGAGGTGGGTGGTTGTTGTATCCCTCTCTTTTGATTTGCTCACTAGGAACATCAGAATATTCCGATGTTAGTAAATACTGAACAAAATACTGATAAACCTTGCATGCAAAAAGGGATTAAATAATTGATAGCTTATCCATGTAATTGAGATATTGGTATTTGGACATGATTATTATACATAATCACTCCTGTTAAAATATGTATTTATCTGGAATAGCATGAGCAGTTGTATGTTAGTACTTAGAGATTATGCAAAAAGGGATCATCACTTTGAGACATTAGTGTTGGAGCTCGTTGCTATGTCATAACTATTCATGTGAATAGATCAGTATTTTGGGACATTACGATTTATTACTTGTGAGAGCACTGGTGGACTTTTTTGTTCTATTCTAGGTGAGGATATTTGCATGCTTGTATGGACATCTAGATAAGCCACTATTTTACTGCTACACTATCATTGGGATTCGACTTAGGAGAAATCATGTTGGCACCTCTTCTCCTTTCATTGTGTTACTTGTGGTATTGCTCGGGTTGAGCAGGGTTGTAGGATAGTGTAGCCGGGTTTGTTGAGTGGGTTTGTCATACCATATTGGGGTTTTGGGTTATTGCGGCGACCGCGGACATTGGGCGGTTGACCGGATGTTTACTTGTGCATCAGATTGGGGATAGGATTTCTCTAGTGGATGGAGATTTTCACTTATTGAGTATTATTGCATTGATTTGGGGATCGGGTTTCCCTTTAGTGGATGGGTTTTTCCACTTTGATCAGAGTCGTGATCCAGTCCTGCTATAGTGAGATATCGAGTTCCCCTCTAGAGCGTTGGGGAGTTCCTCTCTAGAGCGTGGGGGTCAGACAGTGATTGAGTTTGATATCACACCGGCACGGCTTTATATGCCCGGTGATGCTTTACTCGTGTGGGTTGCTCCCCTCGAGTGCCACTCCGGAGGTAGGCTTATGACCGAGTCGTGTGCCGGTCTGTTACTTATATTGAGATCGAGCCGTGTGCCGATCAGTTACTGGGTTCTTGAGTTCGGCAGCAGAGCAGGCAGTGCCAGTTTTTTCTGTCCATTGATTGGGTTTATTTAGTCAGGCACATACACTGTTGCATTCTTATAGTTACACCTTTCTGACTCTGCATTTAAAGGCATAGTAGTGGTAGCTTCATTTTCTTTCAGTAGTATCGTTTATAGCTTACCACTTTCCCTTTCCTTTTTGCCTCTTGTAGATCTAGTGGGCACGTCAGAGTTGAGTCTTAACCCACTAGGGGAGGCTACTGTTTCTATAGTAGTTCTCACCCCAATCGTCTTCTTCTGTGTTTCTCCCTTTGTTTTGCAGAGTCCTCTGCGGGAGTTGCTGGTGTGACACCCCCGGAATTTGGATTAGTCCTATATATAAATGATATAATAGGACTAAATCTCTTAACCCGGCTATAGCATTTTGGATGGTAGCAAGATCTAAGAGGTTATGAGAGTTAAGCGTGCTAGAGCTAGAGTAGTTCTAGGATGGGTAATCCCCTGGGAAGTGGGGCGTCACAGTTGGTATTAGAGCCTTTCACCAGCCGGAAATATGAGATGAGTCTCGGCTGAGCCAGGGTTATATAGTGGGTAGAGCGAGGCTCCCCGGCTAATGACCGTTGTGGTGGAGTGCAGCTCCCCACAAGGTCGGCGAAGGCTAGCGAGACGAGTCTCACATCGCCTGGTGCTTGTGAGTGTGCTTGAGCCTGACGTGGACGTCAGGGCTTAAAGGAGGGAGGAATGTGACACCCCCGAAATTTAAAATAGTCCTATATATAAATGATATAATAGGACTAAATCTCTTAACCCGGCTATAGCATTTTGGATGGTAGCAAGATCCAAGAGGTTATGAGAGTTAAGTGTGCTAGAGCTAGAGTAGTTCTAGGATGGGTGACCCCCTGGTAAGTGGGGCGTCACAGCTGGGCCGTCAGCAGCGGATCGAGGTAAGAGGTAGCGGACTAGATAGAGTGTCCACCGGACTGTATGCTAGTTGGACTTTTGATGTACCCTTATCTTCTCAGACAGTCTTATTGTACTCTCTTTTGGGTCTGGCTTTAGCCAGCTGGTTGTATATTTGTGGTGAGCTGGGAGAGATACTTGTATTTATTTACAGTCGTTCTTTATTTTATTTCCAGCTTTGGTCTGAGATGTAGTAGTTTTTAGTTCAGCTTTGATTTTATGCTCTATTATTATTATCTCTTATATCTGAGCAGGTTACCGACGCTTCGTGTACGCGGGAAATACCGTGTGCACGGCGGATCTGTAGACGGGCCCGGGTTCTGGTTTACACCCGGGGCGTGACAGATTAGGTGGTATCAGAGCTTAGGGATAGGTCAGTTGGGACTTAGGAAACCCTAGACTTTTGAGCAGACCCTAGGATGATAGGGCGTGATAGGCGTGATATTTCACGAAAGTCAATGATTTATTTATTTGACTCTTCGAGTGAGGGAAGAGGGATCGACATATCTTATTTCTGTTGAACCGTTATGTTGGTGCAGACAACATAAAGTTACAGAAATAGGGGGATGTCTTTGACTTTCGCTAGATTGGGTCGTGTGGGGTTTTATTTCTGATTTGTGGTTTCTTGTGGCAGGATGTCGTCCCGGCGTCGTTTTTCCGCCGAGGGTACCCCCACTCCCCCTGTGGAGCCTGGACAGGCGGTATCCGCCGAGCTGGGGGAACTGCGGGCCTTAGTGACCCATTTGGTGGCGAGGAGTTTTCGTCAGGACCAGCGCTTGGAGCAGCTGTTGGCGCAGGGGGATGATTCTGTAGTCGGAGAGAGGGCCAGGGCTTCAGAGCAGCGTTTAGAGAGGAAACGCCCAGCCTCGGATGTTGATGGAAAGGCTAGTTCTCAGAGTCGGCCATGGCTTCGCGGCGGATGTATTTTCTGTGGAGGACCTCACTTGCCGCACACCTGCGATCTGAAGTGGGGTCGTTGTTTTGGATGTGGACAGCCTGGTCACATCCTCGCTACATGCCCCCTTCCGACCTTTGTAGCACCTTCTTCGTCGATGGCCTCTATCGCATCCCAGCAGAGGTCGCGGTCATGACAGCAGAGGCGACAGCAGCAGCAGAGGCAGCCCCAGCAGGCTGTCAGGCGCATCTTTTGCGGGGGCCAGCATTCCGCCGGTACTTGTGAGCTGAGGCGGGGTCGCTGTTTCAAGTGTGGACAGCTTGGGCACATTCTAGCTACGTGCCCCGCAGGGACAGCTGCAGCACCCACCTCAGCGTCTGCTCCTACTACTTCCCAGCTACGACCGGGAACTTCACCGACAGATCTCCATGTAGACCGATCGTTGCCTCCCCGCTCATTTGGTGAGAGATAGCCGTTGTCGAGCGGCCAGGATTGCCTAGCACAGACGGAGGATTTTGCTATTGCTGACCGAGTTGTGGCGGGTATGATTTATTTCTGGTTGTAGGATTCATATCTTATTGTTATTGGAGCATTTCATTCCTTTATTAGTAGGATGTGCATCATTGCATGGATTAGAGGTAGGATGGTTACGACGTGCACGGGAGGTTTAGATTCCCGATTACACGTCGCACGTGGAGTAGTGTTGTTGGTTTTGAGATGGCTATGGGATTTTGATGTGGTTCTCGGGATGGACGGTCTGGCTCGGTATTTCGCGATGATAGATTGTGCCGCGAAGACGGTCACCCTTTGCGAGCCAGGCCAAGAGATGTTGTGTAGCGGGGATGTCCGAGTGTTTTCCTTGCCTTATGGTTTCGACTTTCCGACCGAGGTAGATGATCCGCTGTGAATGTGCAGCCTTTTTGGCTAGTGTAGTTGAGGAGCCTACGGCGGTGCCGGGACTCAGGGATATCCCTATTGTTCGTGAGCTCCCGGATGTTTTTCCACCAGAGTTGTTTAGTATGCTGCCGGAGAGGGAGGTAGAGTTTGTGATTGACGTTGTCCCGGAAACCACGCCAATCTTGAAGGCACCTTATCGGATGGTGCCTGCCGAGTTGAGGGAGCTGAAGGCGCAACTACAGGATTTTATGGACAAGGGTTTTGTTAGAGCCAGTGTTTCACCGTGGGGAGCGCTTGTTTTATTTGTGAAGATGAAGGATGGTTCGCTTTGACTGTGTATGGATTTTAGGGAGCTGAACAAGTGACCATCCGAAACAAGTATCCATTACCGCGGATCGACGACTTGTTTGATCAGCTGCTGGGAGCTTCGGTGTTTTCGAAGATTGATCTCTAGTCCAGTTACCACCAGCTGAGGGTGAGGGCCGAGGATTTCTCCAAAACGGCATTCAGATCTCGATACTGGCATTACGAGTTCACGGTGATGCCATTTGGTTTGATGAATGCCCCTGTCGCATTTATGGATTTGATGAACAGGATATTTCAGCCGTATTTGGACTGGTTTGTTGTAGTATTTATTGATGATACTGATTTACTCCCGGAGTGATGTGGAGCATGAGGAGCACTTGAGGACAGTGCTACAGCTTCTGCGAGAGAAGAAGCTGTATGCCAAGCTTTATGAAGTGCGAATTTTGGCTCCGGGAAGTCGCCTTTTTGGGGCATGTAGTTTTAGCTACGGGAGTGGCGGTTGATCCGGCCAAGGTGGATGCTATTCGTGATTGGCCGAGGCCGACGACTATCACCGAGGTGCGGAGTTTTCTTGGTTTGGCCGGCTATTATCGTCGATTTGTGGAGGGCTTTGCGAAGCTTTCCACTCCCCTCACCCGTCTGACCGGAAAGGGGTTAAGTTTATTTGGAGTGAGACTTGTCAGAGCACTTTTGAGGAGCTGAAACAGAGATTGATGACAGCTCCGATCCTTGCTCTCCCGGTCATGGGAGAGGGATTTGTGACCTCTCAGGCGACGTCTCTCACAGCGGTTTGGGTTGTGTACTGATGCAGCATGGTAGGGTAATTGCCTATGCTTCACGGCAATTGAAGGACTATGAGAAAAATAAATAAATTACCCTACTCCTGATCTTGAGTTGGCAGCGGTTGTGTTTGCTCTGAAGTTGTGGCGGCATTATTTGTATGGAGAGCACTGTGAGATTTACACTGATCATAAATAATTGATGTATCTGGTTCACTCAGAAGGAGTTGAACTTGAGGCAACGCCGGTGGTTAGAGTTGTTAAAGGATTATGGCGTGAGTATCCTTTATCATCCCGGCAAGGCCAATGTTGTGGCAGATGCCTGGAGTAGGAGGACGAGTCTGAGTATGATGATTTCGCAGCAGGCACCATTGGTTGAGCAGATGAGACGGTTGCAGATTGAGATTGTATCCCTTGGGGTCTCTGCTAGACTTATGTCTTTGGTCGTGCAGCCCACTCTATTGGACAGGATTCGAGAGAAACAGAGTGAGGACCCCCCACTTGATTAGGATCCGAGGGCAGATTCAGACTGAGTTGACAGGAGATTTTTCTGTTGATGCTTTGGGAGTACTGCAGTACAAGGACCGAGCATGTGTGCCTATGGATTCAGAGATTCGAGAGCAGATCTTGAGGGAGGCCCATTATACACCTTATACCATTCATCCTGATGGTACTAAGATGTATAAGGACCTCAAGGCATATTTTTGGTGGAGTGGTATGAAGAGAGACATTGGGAGATTTGTGGCTCACTGCTTAACTTGTCAGCAAGTAAAGGCTGAGTATCGTGTACCTGCTGGCTAGTTGCAGAGTCTCCCAATCCCAGAATGGAAATGGGATCATGTCACTATGGATTTTGTCACTAGATTGCCGAGAGCACAGACTGGGGCTGATACGATCTGGATAGTCGTGGATAGACTCACCAAGTACGCTCACTTTCTACCGGTACAGGTGATTTGGCCTTTGGAGCGACTGGCACAGTTGTGCTTAGCTGAGGTGGTGAGGTTGCACGGTGTACCCGTCTCCATTGTATCAGATAGAGACCCGAGATTTGTCTCGCATTTTTGGAGGAGTTTACAGACAGCCTTGGGGACGCAGCTCCGATTTAGCACAGCATTCCACCACAGACCGATGGACAGCCTGAGCGCACCATACAGTCCCTCGAGGATATGTTGAGAGCGTGCGTCCTGGATTTTGGTGGAGGGTGGTACCGACACTTGGGATTGGTTGAGTTTGCATACAACAACAGTTATCAAGCAAGCATTCAGATAACTCCGTTTGAAGCGTCATATGAACGCAAGTGCCTGTCACCCCTATATTGGAGTGACGTGGGTGAGAGGAAGACTTTGGGTCCTGATCTACTGTCAGAGGCAGAGGAAAAGGTCAGATTAATACGACGACATCTTGAGACCGCCTAGAGTCGACAGAGGAGTTATGCTGATACCCGACGGCGAGACTTAGAGTTTCAGGATGGTGATCATGTCTTCTTGAAAGTATCGCCTTCGAAGGGGGTCCGGAGATTTGGAGTTCGAGGGAAGCTTAGTCCCCGGTTTATTGGACCCTTTGAGGTACTGGAGAGGGTTGGCCCTGTGGCTTATCGTGTTGCCCTTCCTCCACGCCTGGCTGGAGTTCATGATGTGTTTCACGTCTACGCATGTGATTGACTTTACCCCATTGGAGATTGGGGAGGACCTTGGTACGAGGAGCGCACTGCGACGCACTTTCCTTATTTGCCCTTTTCGTCGCGTTTCGGTCTGAGGACTCCTCTAGGCTACCCCGAAGGAATTTTTGGGTGATTCTTACGCCCACGTTTTCACGACAGGTAGGGTTACGACTTATGTACTTTTAGTTTCCCCGTATTTCGAGGTTTTCTTGGACTTTTTGGATCATTTCTGTGACCTCTTATTTTGTGATGGATTATGGACAGCACCGGGGTTTTTGTTGGTTTTCTCCACAACCGAGAGTCGGAACGGGGAGTGCAAATACTCGATTTATATCTACGCGTCGCAAGAAACATCATCGTATTTTTTCTGAATTTTTTTGAGTTTTTCCCGAAGGTGAAAATCCCACTTTTTCAGGGCAAAGTTCTACAGATTTTGTACTTAGGATTTTTTGCGGTGGTCACCCTGTCGATTTTGTATCTTAACCTACAAAACTCGGTTTGGGACGTGCAGGTACTCGTTTCGAAGGGCTCGACGCGACGATCGCAGTGGTATTTTTGTTGGATTTTTTGGAGTCCCTCCTATAGGTGAAAATAGAGCCTCTTCTTGACTGATTTTGGACAACGGTTGATTGTGGGATTGTATGTTTAATCGGGCACCAGTTGGTATTTTTGCAGTAGTTCACTGTTTTGGAGGTTTGCGGGGATTGAGGATCTTGGACAGCGGGGAATCTCTTATTGTCGTTGTTCACGCTTTTCGAGGTGGGTGGTTGTTGTATTCCTCTATTTTGATATGCTCACTAGGAACATCAGAATATTCCGATGTTAGTAGATGCTGAACAAAATACTGATAAACCTTGCATGCAAAAAGGGATTAAATAATTGATAGCTTATCCATGTAATTGAGATATTGGTATTTGGACATAATCATTATATCATAATCACTCCTGTTAAAATATGTATTTATCTGGAATAGCATGAGCAGTTGTATGTTAGTACTTAGAGATTATGCAAAAAGGGATCATCACTTTGAGACATTAGTGTTGGAGCTCGTTGGCATGTCATAACTATTCATGTGAATAGATCAGTATTTTGGGACATTACGATTTATTACTTGTGAGAGTACTGGTGGACGTTTTTTGTTCTATTCTAGGTGAGGATATTTGCATGCTTGTATGGACATCTAGATAGGCCACTATTTTACTGCTACACTATCATTGGGATTCGACTTAGGAGAAACCATGTTGGCACCTCTTCTCCTTTCATTGTGTTACTTGTGGTATTGCTCGGGTTGAGTAGGGTTGTAGGATAGTGTAGTCGGGTTTGTTGAGTGGGTTTGTCATACCAGATTGGGGTTTTGGGTTATTGCGGCGACCGCGGACATTGGGCGGTTGACCGGATGTTTACTTGTGCATCAGATTGGGGATGGGATTCCTCTAGTAAATGGAGTTTCCCACTTATTGAGTATTATTGCATTGATTTGGGGATCGAGTTTCCCTTTAGTGGATGGGTTTTCCCACTTTGATTAGAGTCGTGATCAAGTCCTGCTATAGTGAGATATCGAGTTCCCCTCTAGAGCGTTGGGGAGTTCCCCTCTAGAGCATGGGGGTCAGACGGTGATTGAGTTTAATATCACACCGGCGCGGCTTTATATGCCCGGTGATGCTTTACTCGTGTGGGTCGCTCCCCTCGAGTGCCACTCCGGAAGTAGGCTTATGACCGAGCCGTGTGCCGGTCTGTTACTTATATTGAGATCGAGCCGTGTGCTGATCAGTTACTGTGTTCTTGAGTTCGACAGCAGAGCAGACAGTGCCAGTTTTTACTGGTCCATTGATTGGGTTTATTCAGTCAGGCACATACACTGTTGCATTCTTATAGTTACACCTTTCTGACTCTGCATTTAGAGGCATAGTAGTGGTGGCTTCATTTTCTTTCAGTAGTATCGTTTATAGTTTACCACTTTCCCTTTTCTTTTTGCCTCTTGTAGACCTAGTGGGCACGTCAGTGTTGAGGCGTAACCCACTAGGGGAGGCTACTGTTTCTATAGTAGTTCTCACCCCCATCGTCTTCTTCTGTGTTTCTCCCTTTGTTTTGCAGAGTCCTCTGCGGGAGTTGCTGGGCCGTCAGCAGCGGATCGAGGTAAAAGGATAGCGGACTAGATAGAGTGTCCACCCGACTGTATGCTAGCTGGACTTTTGATGTACCCTTATCTTCTCAAACAGTTTTATTATACTCTCTTTTGGGTCTGGCTTTAGCCAGCTGGTTGTATATTTGTGGTGAGCTGGGAGAGATACTTGTATTCATTTACAGTGGTTCTTTACTTTATTTCCAGCTTTGGTCTGAGATGTAGTAGTTTTTAGTTCAGCTCTGATTTTATACTCTATTATTATTATCTCTTATATCTGAGCAGGTTACCAACGCTTCGTGTACGCGGGAAATACCGTGTGCACGGTAGATCTGTAGACGGACCCGGGTTCTGGTTTACATCCGGGGCGTGACATAACGGGTCCCGAGAAATTCCGAACTTACCTTTTTGGACCCGCTAACATTGAAACCCTCATTCCGGAAGATCCGTAAGTCGGATTTCCGATCCGATCGCATCGTCATTCTCCGTTTAACGAGCTCTACCGCAATACGGCAGCCGCAACCCAAAAACCAAGTGAACCAAAACCAAGAAAAACCCACCAAAAAACAAGCTTAATTCTAAAAGACGTCATTTAGGAAATAATAAAAAGTCAGCGTCATTACATATGGTGATACTTGTGACATGGTTACTTTACTTGTGAGGCATGATTACTTTACTCGTGTGGGTCGCTCCCCTCGAGTGCCACTCCGGAGTAGACGATTGACACATCGGCCAGTGAGTACCGGACAGTGAGTTCCGGCCAGTGAGTGCCGATCTGTTAGCAGATACTTGAGACAGTTTGAGAAGGCAGTGCCAGTGGTTACTAGTCCATCGACTGGGTTTGTTCAGGTAGATATTTTTTTTACTGATACACTCATATAGTTACTCTTTCTGGCACTGCATTTAGAGGCATAATAGTGGTAGTTTCCTTTTATCAGCAGTCTTTATAGCTTACCACTTTTCTTTCCCTTTCGCCTCTGGTAGACCTAGTGTGTACATCGGAGTTTGAGGCTTTACCCACAGAGGGAGGCTACTGGTTTACTAGTGGTTCTCACCCCCATTGTTGTTTTCCTCTTTTTCTTTCTTTTGTTTTGCACAGTCTTCTGCAGGAGCTGTTGGTCCATCGGCAGCTGATCGAGGTAAGGGGAGCGCTGAGTAGATAGATCTCCTGTGAGGTTGAGAGACTGGTTAGACTGATGATGTACCATCCACTCAGACTGTTATATTTTTTCTTTTATTTTGGGTCTGGCTTTAGCCAGCTGGTTGTACTATTTTGGTGAGCTGAGAGTTTATTGTACTTATTACAGTTGTATTTATTTACAGTTTCAGTCTGAGATGTTGTAGTTTTAGTTCAGCTTGTACTTTGTGCTCTTTTATTGTATATCTTATATTTGAGCAGGTTATCGACGCTTCGTGTACATGGGAAATTCTGTGTGCACGGCGGATCTGTTGACGAGCCTGGGTTTTGGTTTACACCCGGGGCGTGACAGTGGTATTGAACGATAACAAGAAGATGGATATATCGTCCAGTACAGCGTCCTTCGGTGACTTTCCAGCCTCGTGGGCATATCGAGAGAGTATTGGTATAATAATTTATATATATAAATTTAACATGTTTTGTATATTTAATATAAATTTAAGGCTAAATTACAGAAAATCCCCCTGTAAAATTTTGTTTTTTCACTTTTTTCCTCCGACTTTTAAGAACTTACACTTTGTCCCCTCCTAATTTCAGAATTATGCACTTATCCCCTGCTGTCATCGTTCCGTAAGTGATCCTATGATACTGTGACCGTATTTGATGTGTTGCAACATCATCGCTGCAGTCATTGGAGCTGGGACTTGCTCATCAACAACATCAACCCTTCAACCAGTTACAGAATGATGACAGCAGGGAGGTAAGTGCATAATTTCGTAATTAGGAGGGGGTAAAGTGTAGATTTTTAAAAGTCAGGGGGAATAGTGAAAAAACGAAATTTTACAGGGAGGTTTTCTATAATTTAGCTTAAATTTAATTTATATTTTAAAATGTAGGTCGACACATTACAACAGACGAATTACAGTATACGCTAGTTAGTTAATAATCTGTCTTCGACTTTGACAATATTAGAGACTCTGACAGATATATGTTCGCATATTGATATACTACTAGAAAATGTATTTATTCTATCTACTGTTAGAGATTCAGGGGGTCGAGATTATGCTCACGCATCAACATTGAGTCGTCAGCTACCTTCATATCAGCAGAATTTTTTAAATATATTTTTTCTAAATAAGTATTGAAATTCAAATTAACTAACTATTTTATCACTAAAACTGTAATTTAATTTCTTTCATTATTCGATCTCCTTCATTATCGAACCTTATCAGGTGTCACGATCTCCATCTTCTCTATTTAGCCGCCAGTATTACGTATTTATTTTGTTTCGATGTATTCACGTCGTCATACCTTGTCATCATCACAGCACTAACCTGTATCTACACCGGTCCATGAGATTCCTGAGCATGATGAGGGCACTATTATCGAGGATTTTGATCAGTTGGTAGGCATCGAGCTTCTTGATAATACACCCATTATTGAGCTTGCTATTCATCGTGGGCATGGGCATGGGCGAGGGCGTGGACGCGGGCATGGCCAAGGACGTTGGCATGGCCAAGGACGTTGAGGAAGAGGACGAGCTCAATATTGAGTTTTAGATCGAACATGTTACTATTTTTAGTTCATATATTTATAAAGGTTTGTATTATTGAAACTTTTGTAATGTTGAACTTTTTTTTGCTGCTTATCGGTTATTTCTTATTGTGGTTAAATTTTATATTGAAATTTTGATTGCTGTGGTTATTTCTTATTGTGGTTAAGTTTTTAGTTTAAATTTTGATTGTTGTGAAAAATTTTGTACAAATTATGATTTTTTTTTTTACTTAGAAAAATTTAGCTATATATTAGCCAGGTTAAAGACGGTGAATAGTTTACCGCCTTTAACATGAATTGAGGAAGATGGTGAATCGTTCACCGCCTTCTTCTATATCTTAAAGGCGGTGAATGATTCACCGTCTTTAATAGCCTTAGCAAAAATATAGTGAAAGACTGTGAATCGTTCACCACCTTCTTCTATGACTTAAAGGCGGTGAACGATTTACCGCCTTTAAGAGACTTAGCCAAAATATAGTAAAAGGCGGTGAACCGTTCATCACTTTTTTTTTTTTTTTGTCTTAAAAGCAGTGAATGATTTATCGCCTTTAAGAGACTTGGCCAATTTGTTTGAAATTGCTAAGTGGGAAAAATATAGTTAAAGACGATAAATCGTTCACCGTCTTTAGAAGGCGGTGAATGATTTATTACATTTATAAGGTTATCGTGAAAGCGGTATCATTCACCGCCTTTAAGAAGACGGTGAACGATTTATTGTATTTAAGAAGGCGGTGAACGATTCACCGTCTTTTGAGCGTTCTACCGACGTGACGTTGATGTGGTGAAAGTAGAATTAGTTTTACAAATAAATTTTATATAAAATTATTTTACAAATTATAATATTTTTAAGAATTATTTGAAAAAAAATGTCCCACATATATTAATGTTTTACTCCCTCCCACTCGCATATAAATTCACATTATTTTCTACAGTTCATGATACACGTGAACAATGTAGAAGAGAGATTAGAGAAAAAAGAAAGGCAAAGAAAATTTATTTAAGTTCCATTTTTATTCTCTATTTTATTCTCTTGTTTGGTCTATTTGCCGCGAATGTTTAAAAAGTCTACGCCACATTTTATCTTGTAGAAAAAAATTCGATCGTATCTTAAAATATATTGCATGAAAAATAAAAGTATATCTTAAAATAGTACTATACATACTTCTGAATCAATCATTTCTCTGATATTATTTTTTTATAATTTTTCATATTTTCGTAATATTTTAAAATAAGTTTTATTATTTTTATTTAATCATAAATTATTAGATAATAAATTATAATTAAATTTTATTTTATATGTAATTTTTTCTTTACAAGACGATAGTCAATCAAAGAGAAAAACTTATTAAATTATTTAATAAAATTTAAATTTTTTTTTTTTTTCAAAATTAAAAGTACAAAATGATAAAGTTCAAGTGATCTTTTCACTTTTCTCTTTTTATGATGGCCGGTTGTCCCTCTAAACCCTCCCGCAAACGAGAAGGCGGGAATAAATTACGCGCCCACCCACCCGAAACGAGAAGGCGGGGAATAAATTACCAAAATTGAGGGCACATGAGACCTCGTCAGACGTCCCAATGTACACACACCTACTGCACACCAACTGCGCTAGTAGGTGGGTGCATATTTTTTCTTAAATTACTTGACACGTTTTTGTGTTACTTTGAGCAACTGGAGAAGCAAGTGGAATTAATTAATCTGAGATACAACTTATATATATATATATATATATATATATATATATATATATATATATATATATATATAATATATATATATATATATATAGTAGAATTTATATGTTTTTAAAAGTATAAGTCTATTAATACTTATAAATTTTTTATTATTAAATTTTTATTGAAATTTATATTTTTGTAAAGTCAACTAAAAAAAGAGAAAAAAAAAATAAATAGTACTAATTTCAATACATATCTAATAATAAAAAATTACAAACATATTTTTACTTGTGCTTTTAAAAACATATAATATCTCTCTCTCTCTCTCTCTCTCTCTCTATATATATATATATATATATATATACTATGAATATTTTACTTGTCACAATCGTGTACTTACCAATTTTAAATTCTTTTTGTTGGCCAGTTATATGTGATTATAAAATATCTTTTAAAAATTGAGGTTTTATTTATATTTATTATTTTTTCAGTCTATTTGAGTTAAAGAGAATTTAAGCTTTTAGATTTTCGTATTATATAGAGTGAAAAAATTTTGGATGCTACATGTGACTCCAAATATTTAATTTTATTATAAAAGTCCTATAGATGATTGGTTTTAACACTTTTATTAATTTTTATGACAAAAATTAAATAAACTATGCCACTGTACTTAATTTAATTTACACCATTGCGAAGATAAATGCGGAAGCTAAGTTAGGCGTGGAAATTGAGAGGTGAAAAGACGAACTGCTATACGAACGGTGGCACGGAGAAAATTAATCACAGTATGATAGAAATTGGGATAACTTGTTAGGTAATAAATAAAAATAAAATAAAAATTTGAAGTTGCCTACCAATTCAAGCTGTAACAAACTCGCACATAAGACCTTTACTTATTTAATTTTACGTGATCCTCCGCTGTCTGTCCACCTACTTATTTTATATCCATCCAGGAAGAAGCACGTGTCATGCCCACTTCTTCTGTCCATCCCCGCAGGCCCACACACAAACACAGGAATCGCTGCCACCTACTCCCATGTCCACTTCCTCTGTGCAGCACGTACGGTAGGTAAGGCGCTTGAGCATGTCGTCTCTGATGAGCTCTTAGTGGGCCCAACACTCACCACATCAGTCCGATTACCGTAAACGTCTACTGAACGCCCGAGATTTCTCGCGACCCCTCCCTGGCCGCCAAGCGCGGACTCCGCCCGCACCTACTAACGGTTCAGGACGTGGGGAGTTATTGCATGCACCCCGTGCACCAACGATTGAAGCCCATTTTTATGTGAAAAAAAAAAATTTAATTTCATCCGACTTTATTTAAACCTATCCAATAATATATATATTTTTATAAAATTTAATTTTTTATATTTATTTTTTAAAATTTTTTAAGTAGTTTATATATATTTTTTTGATTTTATTACCGTTAGTTTACTGCCATAATATATATAAAATATCAATTTTACCTTTTTCAAATATGTTATTTCAAAAATCTCAACTATTAAAATAATATAAAAATATTTAAAATGATAAAAAAATAAATTTACTTTACTAACTAACCAAGATTAAATATTTAACATATAATTAACAATATTTTTTTAATAAATATTGATGGTAAAAATATATATGAATAACTTAGAATTTTTTTTAAAATAAATTAAAAAATTAAATTTTATAAGAGTATATTTCGATATATTTTAAAAAATATGTAAAAAATTAACCAAAAAAAAAAAAAAACTTTCCTCAAATATCGGAGAACTTAATAGTTTCAGGGAAAGTGTGTCAAATAGTGTTGCTCTATGTATAAAAATATAAATAATATTATCAAATCAAATAATTTGCTATTTTACCTTGCAAATGTACAAGTATAAAAAGTTTTGTCAATTTCATTTCTATTTCAAGATTACTAAACTATTCTTTAACGAGAGCTTTTTCATTCCAGAAGGTCTGTTTGATAGAATTAGTATGTGCAATTTATATGCTATTGGAAAGCCTTTGTCCTATTACATAGGCCTCGAATAATCGACAATGATAATAAAAAAATTTGTTATAATATTTTATTATTAAATATGAAAATTTTAATTTTTGATAATCTATGCATTGAAGGTGATTCGTTGTAATCTATTCCTTAATCTCTAAAATATATATTTTAAATTGCGATTTTGAATTTGCATTTAAAAGAGATATAACCTATGAACATTTGTTTCGATAACTTTCATACCTTAATTTTTATAAATTATTAGTAAGTTAATATTTTGTTACCTATAGGTTTGTGAAGTCTATGTATAATGAGCTTCTCTATTCATTTCAACACACAACTTTTACTGTAACGTTTCGATACCGTTAATTTGGACAGTTCGGACATGCCAACAAACCCGGCAATTGAGTATAATCTCTCTATACCCGAAAGATAGGAACAAAATATCCATCTCAATCAATACAAGTGTACAATGAGATACAATATCAGAGTGTAAAAACTGCTAAATTAAAATTCTCATCTATTTAAACAACAAGTTTAATATGCAGCTGAAAGTAAAGTAAAAGAGTGAACATCACGATATAGTATTAATTACAACTTTCTATCAACATGTACTACAAAACAATAGTTATAATTTTTATATTTTTCCTCACAATATATAATTCATTCAAAAAGCCAAAAAGGGGTTGTTGGGATCGAAAATGTCGATTGCCGATCGGCTCTAGGTGTTTGATTGATCCTTTGAATGTGAATGCGCCGCGTGCCAATGGATCAAGCGATCAGACCAAGGAGGGATCCGCTCAGCCGGATTCATCTCACTCAACTCTCACGTCCGTTCGGCTTAAATTAGCTTAATCGGAATATAGAGGTAGAGAAAGGCTGAGTCCGGCCTAGAATAGCCGATTCAGAGAAAAGAGATAAATAATTGACACGGCTAACCAACGATTAGGAATTGTATTGCTTAGAAAGGAAATACAAGGAGGAGATAAGGGATAGAAGTTACAAGTAATTTACTCCTAGAAAATGCGGTAAAAATTATCTAGGAAAGCAGTAAATGCAAATATGAAAAATATGAAAAAGCAGGGGAGTGGTCCTGGCTTACGAGGCTACATGACCTCTTCTTCTTCGATGGTTTGGGTATTTATACATTCTCGGACCATGTGTATAATCGCCGATTTGAAATAATCAGCGTGAATTGGGAAAAGTTATCGAAAAATTCTCAACTACTTCCTTTTTTGAAATGATTCTCGTTGAAGGCGAAGACTCCGCCTACAGCTGCTGAAAAAGGAAAAACTCCAATGCAACAAACACCTATGTCCATGAAGCGAAAAAGTGTTGCTCGAAAGAGAGGACGATCTCGTGGAATTGAGATCTAAGAACCACTGGCGAGTGAACCACCTCTAGCTGAAGAAGATGCTGTTCACATCGACTCAGATCGGATGAAAGCTTTTAAAGATAGAGAATGTATTGCCGAGTGACATGTCAATGTCGGAAATTTGCGTGATCGCTCAATGGCGTTTGGAGATCTTTTTGACCAGATTGGACTATCTCAAATCTGTAAGATTCCAGAGACTTTGGGATATTATGTTCATCTCGTGCGAACATTCTATTTGTGTGCAAATAACCTTCAGGAGAACGAAGGCGGACCCATGGAGTTTCATACTACGGTCCGAGGCACCAAACTCAAGATAACACCTCAATTGATCGGATAAGTGTTAGGAATGAAATCCGAAATGACAGGGACTCATTTCTTGAAAGGAAAAAGTTTGGTAACTTCTACGTGGAGAACAGTCGTTGATGGGCTATGCATGCTGGATACTCAGTCAGCAGGGAACTCTGTATATTCATGTAGTATCCGGACCCTTCTTGTTTTCTTTTTATTTTCCTTTGAATAAAATTAGTTGTTTGGGGTTAATTACCGAGTTTTCGTGGGTGAAACTTTTGTGCTTGCGAGTATTTTTCTGTGGTAGAGCTCGAAAAACGGAGAACGACAAAGAGATCGGAACGGAAATCTGACTTACGGATTGACCGGAATGGGGTTTTCTGGGTTTCGACGTCCGTAGTGTGCATCAGGATCCGTGCTAGCTGTAACGGCACATTTCAGCGATCGGCACGCTTTTTGAGGAGATTGGAATCTTTCCTTTTATACTGAATATGGGTTTTTCCTTACGTACAGGAAAAAAATAATACTTCGTTTCAATTAATTAATCCTTTTCAAGAATCGAAAACCCTAGTTCGGGGAGAGGAGAAAGAAAGAGATCGGTTCTTCCATCTTCTCCGATCAATGTGCCGGAGGCGGGGAACGAGACGTCACCGTCGACGGGGAGCGGATCCGGTCTTCTCACTACCCGCGAGGAACGTATTTGGGTCGTCTTCTTCGTTAGAGCAAGGTTTGCGGTTAACTTTTCTTTTCGTTGTTTTCGTTTTCGTGTTTTTCGACCGTTGGGGTTTTTTGTGTTCGCGTCTTGTTGTCGTGCGTCGCTAGGATGCCCTAGCCGCTGCCACGCCGCCGCCTTGATGCCACCGCGCGGATAGGACACGCACCACCGCGTGCCGCTGTTGGACGATGCCGCGCTGTTTGCGCGCCGCGCGGGGAAGGTGCCCGCGCGGGGCTGCAGGCCGCGCTGCGCGCGGGACCTGCGGGTGCGCCACGCACAGGGTATGCAAGTCGCGCCACCCGCGGAGCTACAGGCCGCGCCGCCCGCGGAGCTGCAGGCCGCGCCGCTCGCGGGACCTGCAGACCCCGCGCGCGGCCTGCAGGTCGCGCCGCGCGCGGGGCTGCAGGCCGCACCACGCGCGGGACTTGCAGGGTGCGCCGCGCGCGGGGCTGCAGGCCGCACCACGCGCGGGACTTGCAGGGTACGCCGCGCTCGGGGCTGCAGACCGCGCCGTGCGCGGGGTGTGGTTTTTTAAGGATCCACAAGGATCTAAATAGGTACTATCAAACACCTAGAGGGGGGTGAATAGGTGTAATATTTAAAAAACAAATCTCAGTGCAAAATAAAAACCAATGCGGAAAATAAAAATAGCACACCGAGATTTACGTGGAAACTCCAATCCAGGAGAAAAACCACGGGACCAACACGCAATAACAATCCACTAAGAAAAGAAGAATAACAAGGTGATTACCGACTCCACGGACTCAAACCCCTCCTTCAACTTCTTCGGACCTTGCGCTCACCGATTGCACGTCCACTGCACACGTTCGAATCCACGAACGCCACTCGAATCCACGAGCACACGTTTCGAATCCACGAAACGCCTTTAGCACACCGAATCCACGATGCCACGTCGAATCCACGACGCAAACTCAGCCGATAGAAATATTGGCTTCGATGGTGATCCTTTGCTTAGATTATCATTGAGGAACCGTAGAAGAAATCTCTAAGCAAAGATTAGATCAATTCGACAAAAGATAGATCTTGGAAGAACCGTCGAATTGACCTAAAAGAGGCTATAAAGAAGAACGATAAAAACCTAGCCTCTAGGGTTGCTCTCAAGTGTTTTATTAATTGATCGGTCGTTTTTGAGAAACCCTAAATGTCTATTTATAGTTTAGAAACCTTTGGAAAGAGATAAGCATCAAAAACTGACTTAGCAGAATTTTTCCCGCACGACGATCCGGATCGGATTTACGGCGATCCTGATCGTCGTCTTTTTCAGCAATTCCTGAAAAACAAGGTTCGGGATCCGGATCGAAATTCTGATCCGGATCGGAATTCTGATCCTGATCGGAATTCCTGAAAAAACAGTTTTTGACTTTTATGCAATGAAACCTTATCCAAGTGTTTCTAAACTACTCAAATGTATTCGGATCACCAAAATTATTTAGTTAAACGTACCTGATCAATCCAATTCCATTTTCCTTAAGATTGATGCAATTGATCCACAATTCTTCACCTTCAATCTTCAAGATTCAAAACACTGAGTGTCAACTTGAGCTCTTGTTGAATCTTCTCTAAGTCTTTGATTGCTGATTAACAATTTGATCCCTTTAAGACTCCGACTCAACTCACTGACTTGACTCACGAAATATGCCAACACCAAAATGCCGTAACAATCTCCCCCTTTGGCAATTTCGTGACAAAACCCAAAAATACATAAAAACGCTCAAGTCACTCATCTTAAACCAAAAAATTCGAAATTCAATGTCATCACCAAACATTGATTTTCTTTGCGTGAAAGATCCAATAAATACAAAATTACATCTGAACCAAACAGTCCTAGAACATACTCTATGACTTAGGACTTGGAGTCTTAAAGTGATGTAATTCCTGCAAAACAAAACTCCAAACAAAATCAAACATTAGTCGTTAGAAATTAAAATCCTACATTTGATTCGTCCTTTTGGTTCTTTTGTTTTTCGGCTCTTTCAATCTTTTCTTTATCTCCCCCTATCTTGAGCATCTCTAACATGTTCTCCATGTTCTCCATGTTCTCCCCCTTTCTTGAGCATTTATGTTCTCCCCCTTTGTGATACGATCATTATTTTCTGTTCTCCCCCTTTTTGTCACAAATTGTCAAACAGTGAACATACTAGACAAAAGGAAATCACTAACAACATTAGTTCATAGAGAAAGAGAGATAAAAGCTCAGTTCCGGTATATAACAAAAATGCAGATTGCGTACCGGTACCAGAAAGCAAAAATCAAATAATTTCTTGAAACAAATCCAGATTTTAGAATCTTTTCAAATACCGATTTGTATTCCATCAAGAAATCAATTTAAGTGCTTTAACCAATGAATTCACACAGATGTCATTCAATCCAATTAATTTCACAAAATTAAAAAGATTTACTCCTAAATCATGAAAAACAAAGATAAAACATTATAAACAGTTTTTCATGTTATATTCATCAAACACAAGTCATCAAAAATAATCTTGAGATCCAAACTCTATCAAGATGTAACGGATTTACAAAGATGACTTACGGAGATTTCCAAATGACATCAATCTTGAATTCTACCCTTTCTTGAGATTGAGGTATATGATCCAAATTTCTTTCATTAGAATAATTTAGAAAAATTCCATAAAAACCAGAAAAAGTATGTAAGCACTTTAGCGCATCAACTTTAAACAAAAGTCATCGTTTCATGCAACAAGAAATAGATTATACCAAATCTATCAAAAATACTCAAAAATGAAACGAAAATTTATGAAAATTAAAACCCTTAAAGTTGAACAACTTCAATCACATCTAACATGATCTTATGCGTAATGCCTTTATCAAATCATCAATTTGGTAAAGAAAATGAAATACCAAGATCAATAGATGTTTGAAATCCCAGATAAGTTAGATAATATATCTAGACAATCTGTTGAAGAGAGTGGCTCTTTGAGCATCTTTCATTAAAATTCCACCTTATACCAACCTTGAAATTTGACAGAGTCAAGTATTTCATCATGCATTTTATTTAATCAAAATTGACAAAACCATGCTTGGTATTCATGTGGTAGCTGCACACAGTACTCGGACGACCGAGGTGGTAGCTCTTTCCTCCATGTGGTGGTAGTTTTCACACTCCTCATTGGGATGTAACTCTTTCCACATCTTTTGAGCATTTTACTTTTCTTTGACTCCCCCTCAATTGGCTATCAATTATTTAATATATAAGGTATTCAACCAAAAATTGATCTCGCATTCATACTCGACTAAATAGTCAAATAAGATAATGACTATACCAAGAGATCATTGAGAGAGAAATTGACTTTGATCACTTAAAAGATGACTTAATTAACATAAATGATCATTGCAACATCGAAATATTATGATGTCAAAAGCATAATAGATTTCTAAATGCGTGAAAAGATGCAATTAAAGTCAATATAACCAATGCTCAATTAATGTCCTATGTACAAACATAGATGAAGAACAAAAACACAAAAACAAAACCTAACCTAAGGATTGGTTTCAAAAAGAGATTATTTCAAGGAAAGCATTCCAATTGCCTTACGCAAGTGAATAAATCGTTTTTGATCCAAAGGTTTTGTTAAAATGTCAGCTAATTGATCTTCAGTTGAAATATATGAAAGTTGAAGAATATTTGATTCAACTAGCTCTCTAAGAAAATGATATCTAAGTTCAATGTGTTTTGTTCTTGAGTGCAACACAGGATTTTTAGAAATGTTTATAGCACTTGTGTTGTCACAAAGAATTCACACAACCGAGATAGATTAAGCATCTAAAGATCACACATGATTTCTAAAATTTGATGCTTATAACTATCAAAAACTCCTATAATGAAGTATCTTCAAGATTATGATTATGGAGTAAAGTTGATAATCCATATAAAATTAATTTGGAGTGAATGAACGTGAAGCCCTTTTTATTCAATGCACTTGTTCGTTAAAAACCTTTTGTTCAAAAACAAAGTATAAAAACAAAGAGCATTGAAAAACATGTAATGCAAAGATTAAGAAAAATATGAAGGGAAAACCAATCAAAGCATTACATACAGTCATAAGCTATTTAGAACTTAAGACAAGGAAAGATATCACCTTTCCGAATCCAAAATCGCTGGATTTTGGGTTGTCTTGATTCGTTGTGGCCGGGGGTTGTCCGCTTTGACTGTTGATCCACCTTAGGTCTTTGCCTCGCAATGATCCACTTGTATGATTGATGTTGTGGCTCGGACCTTTGGTGGGTTGAGTGAACTCCTTTGACTTGATGTGTCTTTTGATTCCGTTGAGTCCGCTCCGTAGATGAAGTTGCCGAAGGATTTTTCTTTCTCTTTTTCGGGCAATTCTTCACCAAATGTCCTTCAAGTCCACATAGGTGACAAGTTCTTCTTTTCAATTTCATTGTGGAACTTGAAGCATGCACAGTTTGGTCCTTTTTAAATCCTAAACCAGCCTTGCTTGTTTGACCTAATCCGGACATACAATTAAGTTTCTTGGAACCGGTTGAAAGCCTTTGTATGTCGGATTTGAGTTCATGAACTTGCTTGGTCAAGGCTTGGTTGGTGACATGAATCTCCTCAAACTGCTTTTCTAGAAAACCAATCTTGTCCATATATGATTTTGCGTTCGTCTCCGATTGGTTTAACTTTTCTTGGAGGAATTTATTGTTATCCAATAACCGTCCTTGTTCCTCCTCGAGATCATGAAGTTTGATCTTTAAAGCTTGATTCTCGTCTTGAACCTCAAGTCGTTGCTTCCTCAACTTCTTGATATGCTTGGCCATCTTCTTTGATTCCGCAAGAAGTTGTTGGTATGCCTCAACGAGTTCTTCTTCGTCCGACTCCCCCTCACTTGATGACTCTCCTCCGGATGTTGATGTTTCATGCAAAATCAAAGGAATAGAGTCAGTGACTAAAGATGATAAGCACAAATTAGAAGAGGGAATTTGAGAGGCATGAAAAGCAACAAATTTTTCTTTTTCCTCTTCACTTGAGGTCGATTCATCGAAACTAGAATCGTCCCAAGTTTTTGCTTGCAAAGCCTTCTTTTTGTATGATTTCTTAGAAGGACAATCCGTTGAAATATGGCCGTAGCCTTTGCATCGATAACATCGGATTTCCCCTTCGAAATCATCTTTTTCTTTTTCTTTAGAAGGTTTTGCAACGCCTTTGAGTTTAGAGGATTTAGAACCCGATGATCCTTTAGATGGTTTCGTGGATGAAGATCCATCGGTTCGATTCTTCCAAAATTTCCGACGAAATTTCTTTGTGATCCGCGCCAATTGTTCTTCAAAATCGGCAAAAGAGATTTCATCGTCGGAACTTGATTCGTCATCTTCTTCCTTTGTTGATTTGAATGCAATACCTGTAAGCTTAGAAGAAGACTTGGAAGAAATTTGATTAGTAGGAAAAGTCATCTCATAAGTTTGTAAAGCACCTACTAATTCCTCTACACTCATCTCATCCGGATGACTAACGGTTTCAATGGCGGTAACCTTTGCCCTAAACCGTTCCGGAAGAGTCCGAAGAATCTTTCTTACAATTTTCGACTCCGGGATCTTTTCTCCTAAATTAGCACATGTATTAATTACATCTTGAAGTCTAGTGTAATAATCTGTAAACAATTCATGCTCTTCCATATGAATAGAGTCAAATTGACTTGTAAGCATCTGGAGCTTTTGAATTTTTACAAGATTAGTACCCTCATGTGTAATTTTGAGAATATCCCAAATTTCCTTCGCGGTTTCACACGCGGAAATTCTTGTAAACTCAGTCGAGGAAAGAGAATTATATAAAGCGTTCATACCTTTCCCATTGTAAGAAGATCTTTCGATTTCCTCTTTAGACCATCTAGAGCGAGGTTTTGGGGTAGTAGAATTTCCTACTTCCTCAACAGGATGCACCCAACCGTATTCAACGGTTTGCCAAACACGCTCATCAATAGAGATGAGAAAAGCTCTCATCCGCACTTTCCAATACGCATAATTGGTCCCATCAAAAAGAGGAGGTCTAAAAATATTACCACTTTCACCCGACATGATAGATAAACCTAAAACCCGCTCTGATACCAATTGTAGGTTTTTAGGATCCACAAGGATCTAAATAGGTACTATCAAACACCTAGAGGGGGGTGAATAGGTGTAATATTTAAAAAACAAATCTCAGTGCAAAATAAAAACCAATGCGGAAAATAAAAATAGCACACCGAGATTTACGTGGAAACTCCAATCCAGGAGAAAAACCACGGGACCAACACGCAATAACAATCCACTAAGAAAAGAAGAATAACAAGGTGATTACCGACTCCACGGACTCAAACCCCTCCTTCAACTTCTTCGGACCTTGCGCTCCACCGATTGCACGTCCACTGCACACGTTCGAATCCACGAACGCCACTCGAATCCACGAGCACACGTTTCGAATCCACGAAACGCCTTTAGCACACCGAATCCACGATGCCACGTCGAATCCACGACGCAAACTCAGCCGATAGAAATATTGGCTTCGATGGTGATCCTTTGCTTAGATTATCATTGAAGAACCGTAGAAGAAATCTCTAAGCAAAGATTAGATCAATTCGACAAAAGATAGATCTTGGAAGAACCGTCGAATTGACCTAAAAGAGGCTATAAAGAAGAACGATAAAAACCTAGCCTCTAGGGTTGCTCTCAAGTGTTTTATAATTGATCGGTCGTTTTTGAGAAACCCTAAATGTCTATTTATAGTTTAGAAACCTTTGGAAAGAGATAAGAATCAAAAACTGACCTTATCAGAATTTTTCCCGCACGACGATCCGGATCGGATTTACGGCGATCCTGATCGTCGTCTTTTTCAGCAATTCCTGAAAAAACAAGGTTCGGGATCCGGATCGGAATTCTGATCCGGATCGGAATTCTGATCCTGATCGGAATTCCTGAAAACAGTCCAGTTTTTGATTTTTATGCAATTAAAAATTCATCCAAGTGTTTCTACACTATCAAAAGTATTCGGATCACCAAAATTATTTAGTTAAACATACCTGATCCTTTTGAATACATTTTCCTTGAGATTGATGTAATTGATCCACAATTCTTCATCTTCAATCTTCAAGACTCAAACACTGAGTGTCAACTTGAGCTCTTGTTGAATCTTCTCTAAGTCTTTGATTGCTGATTGACAATTTGATCCCTTTAAGACTCCGACTCAACTCACTGACTTGACTCACGAAATATGCCAACACCAAAATGCCGTAACC